>CM031236.1:650083306-651283306 GCA_018340775.1 Taxus wallichiana var. yunnanensis
CTCAAGAATGTAAAATATTCCATCTTATGTATTGGAATGTTACCTCTAGTGTCATATGGGTTTGGTTTGAGGAAAGTATCGGAGATTAATGAGTCATATTGGCTAATTTGGGCTAGGTGCTTTCTTGAAGGAAAGAACCCCTTGGGTGTAATGTTGGTTTCTAAATATCCCCTTTTTGGAGATTTTTTTATCTTTTGATATCCCTCGAAGTTCTACCATCTAGAATTCCATTGCAAGAGCCAACAAATTTTGATGTCTAGACCTAAATGGAAGTTGTAAAATAGTTTGACCATTGATTTTTGGAACTATTGGTGGATTGGTGATAAGCCTCTATTGGGTGATACCTTCTAGGACCCGATTCACTTTCAACTCTCGGCTATATGTGATCTCAGTAAACTATATACTTTGGAATTCATTCACAAAACCACAATTATATTGTTGTTCTACTTTCAAATAGAAAATGATAGTTGAGTTAGTGATTGAATTGTTTATGCCTTAGAACTGAAATTTGCAAGATAAATGAATTAACACACACACATATGCCAAGGTTTTTTATCCTGGAAACCTCCAGAGGAGGAAAACTAGTCGGGAAGGGCAAACAACTCTTTCTTTGCTTTTTACTTTATTGACCAATTCAAAATATAAGAGTTACAAACTTTATAATAAGTGTGAAAGGAAATTGAAAATGTCTCACACTTCCTCCCAACTACTTGACTCGCTCTGTTCTCAAACTCTTTCTTCTACAAACTCAATCAAAACACTTTAAAACTCTTACACTTACTCTCATAAAGTCTCTTGCTTCGATGATAAAAATATCCTTCCTACATGCATTTATAGCCTTTCTCAAGTCCTCCTATGCACTAGAGGATGGGAAAGGTCAAAGAGGAGAAGAGACAAAAACAAACTTTCTAATTCTAGGACTATTCATTTCAAATATTTTTTTTCGTTTGAAAGTGACAAGACTGCTGCCCAGTGTAGTCTAATGGTTACAGGACTTCTACCCTAGTTGTGCGGTGGTTATAGGACCACCACCCTAGTTGAGCTGCGGTTCTATAACCATCGCTGCTGACAGAGCGATGGTTCTGTTAACCTATAGAAAAACATTCATTTCTTCATTTTCTCTTTGTTCTTTAGATGATCTGATGAAGTAGAGTCATTTTGGATCCCTGCGAATCACACCTCCCCTGCTTAGGAGGATTTTTTTCCCACAAAATCTTAGTGGGGGAGTAGATGAGGAAATAATTCCCTCACTTTCTCCTTCGAGTACCACCGGGCCTACCTTGGTGTCTTTCCTTTCAATCTAACCTGCCAAAACTCTTGTGGACCTCTTCTAGTCTCTCTCGACCTTTCACGTGACACTACATCCTCCTCCAATTCACCCCGTGAGTCCAAGATGCAATCCTCAATGGAAGGTAACAACTATAGTTATTCATCTTCACCTAGCATGGATGGATCATATAGGTGAAAGTTCTCACGAGTTTACTACCGAGTACATCCTAATAAATGGCGAAAAATCAAGTCGAAAGGAATTTTCTCCAACCTGCTCCAATATGGTGAAGGGTCTATATTGTGGTGGCTTGAGCTTCCATGCTTGACCTTGTAGTCTCTCCTTGCTCAAGGAAAGCCAAACTCTATCTCCAACATGAAGTTTATACTCTCTCTGTGTTGATCGTGTCCTAGCCTTGTACTTGGCTTGAGATTTCTCTAACTGTTCTTTGATTTTGAGATGGATTTTCTGGATCCTCTCAATGAATTTTTCTGGTCTATTCCCTTTGTATCTCTTGTCTCCTCCTCATCCCGGTTCCCAACTACTATGTCCAGTAGATTTGTAGGTAGATATCCCAAACATGCTTCAAATGGTGACTTCATAGTGGATGTGTGTACTTCCCAGTTATAGGAATGTTGAATGTAGGCTAAGGAATCATCACAAGTCCTTGGGTATTTGCTATATACCCTTTGATCAACTGTACCAAAGTCTTGTTCACCACCTCTATCTATCCATCTATCTGGGGATGGAAATTCATACTCCTCTGTATCCTGGTATCCATCTTGTCCCATAAAGTAGTCTAAAACTTCCCCAAGAACCGGAATCCCTCAGTAAAAAATAATAGACTTTGGAAAGCCAAAATGACCCATACGTTAGCAAAGAAAAGATCTTATCCCTCATGCACTTTTATTATCTTTTTACATGCCATAAGAATACACATCTTACTTGAACCTATCAACAACAACATAGAGATAGTCATGGCCATGTTTAGACATAGGTAATCCTCCTACAAATTCCATAAAAATGTCTTCCCACCGACGTAGTAGTACTTTGAAAAGGCATATACAAACCCTCCTTCCTAGTCTTAGGCTTACTGGTACAACAAAGTTTACATCCACGTATAAATTTTGATACTTCTTCTTACATATTGGGGCACAATACATGTACCTTTGCAAGTGGGCTAGGGTCTTACCAACACCAAAATGTATCGATACTTTTGAGGTATGTACTTCCTCATGAAGAGAAGTATTTCTTCTTTAGGCACACAAAGTTTCCCCCATCGGTAGAGTAGCCCATCCTTGATATAACAATCTTCAATCCCCGTCTTCTCATCCCATTAGGAATGCTTGCTGAAATGTCACCCCAAAGTCTTTTTCCGGGCATATGCCTCTCTATAAGCTTCCTTCATGAAGGGATCAATCGAGAGATAGTGTCCAAATAGGAGAACTTCTCTGTGTAGGTGTTCTAGACAACATGTATGCCACCAAGTTTATACTACACTTATTGTATTTGATCAACAGATTAAATTGCTGAAGGAACCGCATCCATTTGTAGTGTCTTGCCTAGTGTAATTTAGACTGTACTTGTAAATACTGGAGAGGTTTGTGGTAAATGTGCACAATAGTTTCTTTACCCAACAAATAATGCTTCCATTTTTAATTCCTCGAACTAGTGCTACATTTCCTTATCATATACTGAATATCTATTAACTACTGAAGTAAAAGTTTTAGAATGATAGCATACAGGTTTACCTCGGTGAAGCAACACTACACGCATAACATAATCATAGACATTTGTCCCTACTTCAAAGGGCTGCTGCAAATTAGGAAGAGAAAGCACTGGTGCATGACTAATCTTTTATTTTAATAACTCAAAGGATTTGTCTTGTTCCTTACCCCAGTCAAAACCCTTACTCTTTTTGTTTGTTGTGTGTAGAGGTGTTGTAATCGCAGAGAATCCCGGAATGAACTTCCGCATGTACTATACTGCTCCCACAAAAATCCTAGTCTTTGTGGCTCCTGTTGGTGTTGGCCAATTGGTGATGGATTCCACCTTCTTCGGATCCACTCGTAGCTCTCCTCCTCCAACCACGTGCCCAAGATAGACAAGTGACTATTTGGAAAATTCACATTTCTTCATATTACAAAGCAATTGTTTCTCCTTGAGAACTTGAAAGACTTGCTGCAAATGAGTTAGATGTTCCTCCCATGTGACACTAAAAATCAAGATATAATCCAGATAAACAATGGCACATGAATCTATAAAATCCCGCAATACATCATTCATCAATCTCAAAAATGTAGTGGTTGCATTGCATAAACCAAATGGAAGTACTAACCACCCATACAAAGCATGTTTTTTCTTGAAGGCAGTATTTCATATATCCTCCTCCTTCATTTTGATGTGGTGATAACCTGACTTGAGATCTAACTTCGTGTAGAATTTGGCTTCTTTGAAGCTGGTCTAAGAGATCATTTATGCGGGGAAGTGGATATCTGTTCTTTATGGTGATCTTGTTCAAAGTGCGGTAGTCGATGCACATTCTCCAAGAACCATCCTTCATTGGCACCATCACAATAGGTGAACCACATGGTGAGGTGCCCGGACATATCACACCCTAGTCTAGTAGTTCCTGGAGTTGTTTCTTTACTTCAATACTCTCCAGCAAGGATTGCTTATAAAACCCAATGTTCGGTAGAGAGGACTTTGACAACAACTGAATCTCATGCTCTACTTCCTCTTTTTGCGGTAACCCACTGGGAGCCGGAAAAAATTGCTGAAAAGATTAAATAATACTATCCAAATCCTATTTTCCCTGGTTAGAAATATCTAAAACTTCTACCCCATCTTGTTTATCCTTTAACAAAAGTAAATAAAATTGATTTTGATTTACCTGAATAAGTCATTTTTCTTGGTTAGCACTCACCATAGTAACTTGTGTCTTATGCTAGTGTGCCAAAATGTTATAGTTTATCCCATCCTTGATCCATTTGTATTGGTTTTCCCTTCTCATAAATATAACATCCCTGATATACAAGTAAGCACTCGAAAACAACATCAAAAGCATCAAGTGGAATAACACCACTTCCAATACATCAATATACCGGGAGTTTATCCCAAACTTGACCTTACATATTTTTATTATCTGAATTTCAACACCCTTCTTCACCCAACCCAAAGGATAAGGGTGTGGATACTCATAAGTCTCAAGATCATACTTCTTTACAACTACTTCATAAATCAAGTTAGATCGAGAACAGGATCAACCAAATTATTTACCTTAGTTCTCTTGATTTGGATTTTGATCGGAATAGTCTACTCATCTCCTCTTCTTGGTTGTCCATGTTGGTGGCCCTGCATCCAAGCCTCTCGTATACATTAGAGTCATCTTCAATTTCCACCTTCCCTTCGTCTTTACAACTATCATGGACTTCTTTGAGTCCTTGGTTTGGTTCTTTGGATGTAACTCCGGATATAAATTCCAACATGTAATGTCAATATGACCATTGATATCACAATTCTTAAAAATTTCTTGGGATCTTTACAAGTATTTAAAGTAGTGGCAGCTTGTTTACCTTTCCCTTTCCACTTACCTTTGTTACTTGTTTTCCCATGTTCTTTCTTCTACTAATTTTTCAACTACTTTTCCCTTGGCTCTACTTCTCCTTGCTTCTTTTCATCATCTATATAGTATGCCTACACACACGCCTCATTGAGATCTTTGGGCTTCATGGAGATGAATTTTCTTCAAAGGTGAGTGTGAAGTCCTCCCAAGTACTTAGTCAAAATATCCTCATCCTCCAAGTCCATATTCAACAACATGGCCTAGCCTCGAAACTTTGTAGTATAGTCCTACACACTTTGACCATTGCCTTGTCTAAAATACTACCATTTAATCATTTGGCTAGTCTTGTGGCAAATAGGATAGAAGTTAGCTTTAAGTAATTATTTAAATTCTTTCCAAGATTTCACAATAGGATGTTTCTTCTTTTCACAAGTGGCTAGATGGGTTTCCCACCAAAGTAGAGCACACCCCTCCATTTTGAGACGTACAAAGGTGATCCTCTATGACTCGGTGAAATTATGGATGCTAAAGTAGACTTCTAATTGTTTTCACCATTTATCAAGAAACTCTGCATCTACTTATCCTTTAAAGCTTTTAATTTCAACTTTCATCTCAACTTTAAAGGGATCATGATCAAATTTTACCTTCTCTCTTACATTTGAAGTCTCTTCTTCATGCTCTTCCCCATATTCTTCCTCATGGTGGCTCCTCCCTATGCCAAAATTTTCGGCTAAGCCTCGAACCACTGATTCCATGGAGTCTTGATTAACAAAAGTCGTCTTTTGCAAATCTACAAGTTCTTCTTGTCTTCTAAACATCCTATCCATCATGGTCTCCAACATCTCAATTCTACGGACCAAGTTCTCTTCCTCCATTTATCCCCAAATTCTCTGTTTCCACTTCCTTGTAGAAATATCTGGATCGTAAGGTAAAGCCTCTTCACCTTTGGATCTCGTCACTGCCATAAAATCCAAGAATGAATACCATAGTCCGGATACTTGTTAGCTCTAATACCAAAATGATCTGTAAACTATCTACTTTGGAATTCATTCACGAAACCACAATTATATTGTTGTTCTAATTTCAAATAGAAAATTGTAGTTGAGTTAGTGAATGAATTGTTTATGCCTTAGACCTGAAATTCGCAAGAGAAATGAATTAACACACCCACATATGCCAAGGATTTTTTATCCTAGAAACCTCCAGAGGACGAAAACCACGGGAAGGGCAAACAACTCTTTTTCCCCTTTTTGCTTTATTGGCCAATACAAAATATAAGAGATACATGATTTACAATAAGAGTGAAAGGAAATTGAAAATGTCTCACACTTCTTCCTAACTACTTGACTCGCTATGTTCTCAAACTCTTTCTTTTACAAACTCAATTCCAACACTTTAGAACTCTTATACTTCCTCCCATGAAGTCTCTTGCTTCTGATGATCAAAACTCTCCTTCCTACATGTATTTATAGCCTTTCTCATGTCCTCCCGTGAACTGGAGGATGGGAAAGGTCATGGAGGAGAAGAGACACCAATAACCTTTCTAATTTCGGTATTGTTCATTTCAAATTTTATTTTTCTGTCCAAAAGTGACACAACCGCCGCCTTGAGTGCATAACGACGATCACAAGACCTCTCGCCCTAGGCTGAGCGGTGGTTACAAGACCTTTGCCCTCATTGGGTGGCAATTTATAATTTCCACTCGCACGGAGCGATGGTTCTTTTAACATATAGATAGAACCTCAGTTTCTTCATTTTCCTTCTTTGTTCTTTGGTTGATCTGATGAAGTAGAGTCATTTTGGATCCTTATGGATCAATATGTGGTAGGAGTGTCAATGGATACATTGACGGAAGTGGTGGTCAGCCTTGTTGGTTCATTCTGTCATGGGTTGGATGTAGCTTGATCCAGTTGCAATGCATTAACAACCTTAAATTTTTTCTATCCTCCCAATATATCCAAGCCTGTCTCGACTTTAGATATGCGTATTCTGGCCTGGGCACCCTTCGGTTGTTTCTCTATCAAAGTTTCCTCCTCGTACCCCACATCCTCGCGGCTTACCTCTCCATCAGATTTGGATCCCTCAAGTCCTCCTAAAAATTGGCTTCTTCTCCTAGCTTGCCTTTAGGGATGTTATACTCTCGGGGAAAATCTTAAGCAAAGGGGTTTCTCCTCCCTAAGAACTACCCTCTGTTTCTAAATGCCCTAAAATCCACAACTCACATTTTCCTCCAATGCCCATTCACTCTGGTGTCTTTTCTTGGAAATATTTGGTATTACATGGGTTCTTCCTTCCTCCCTCTCGAGGTGTTTTCCCAATAGAAGTCCCCTTTTTCTCATCAAGTTGCTTCCCTAGCCTAGAATTTTCTTCTCCCCCATGTTTTATGGGGCATATGGAAATAATAAAATATGTGCATATTCAAGGAACAATCTCAAGGTATGTGGAAAGTCTTCAATATGGTGGTTTCTGTTTTGTAGGAAAATTTGAATTGTTGCATCTAGGAGAAGCATAAATAGAAAGTGGTATTAATTCTTCCAGAACTTTGGTCTAAACAACTCCTTATCCCTATTGTCCCTCCTCCCACACTAATTTCTCACACTAATACTTCTTGTTCACCTCCTCCTTTGGATTGGCTGAAGCTTAACACGAATGGTGCGGCCAAGGGAAACCCGGGTGCCTCTGGTGGAGGTGTCGTTCTTAGAAATGACTATGTAACCCCTGGTTTCCTTAGCCATTTTATTTGGGTTTGGAACTAATCATAGGGCCTAATCCTTGACATCCTTAAAGGTATGGAAATGGTGCTCAATATTGTCTTGATCGCAGTTAATAATTGAAAGTGATTCTCTAAACATGGTAAGAATTCTCTCCTCGAATGAGAACCCTTAGTGGACCATCTATAACATCATTGAAGATATAAGATCCCTTCAACCTCATTTTTAGACGGTTAAGTTCTAGCATATCTACCGAGAGGGAAACAAGGTTATCGATTTCTTGGCTAACATTGGTGTCTACTCGGATATACAAAAAAATTGGATGGGAGATTTCCCAAAGGATCTTCTTACTCTTGTTGCTAATGATTGACGCGTTTGAAAACATAGTTCTTTTTGGTGGTTGATTTCTAGTATCAACCTTTTCACTACGGTTTCATTTAGTTACAAAATCACTAAGATAGTAATCGCCCTTTTCAACGATAGTAATAGTAAGGATACGTAATGTGCGGCTTTTATTGGCATTTATTTCAGAGATAGATTGTGTTTGTATGATGGACCAGTTCGATTAATGATTTTTCACATGCGCAAATATAATTTTAATAAGGAAATTTTCATAAAAATCCCATTGACACGTGTGGGGATTTAATTGGTGGTGCATGACACTCGCTTATTTAATCAGCTTCTACCTTAAACTTTTGACAATCTCTGTCAAAATTTTACATTTCAAAATGGGAGGCACTATCAAAAGGGTTGAGCTTATTTCTTGTGAAGAGGTTAAGGGTGACTTGGAAGTATGGAATATTTTAAAGGTAGGTGGTGTTGTGAATTTCATAGAGATATTGATTTGTCACTCTATCCGAGTGACTAGCAGTGTGTTAGCCTCTTGGAAGAAAGATAAAGTTAAGGTGGGTAGGACAAAATTTGTCATTTTTCCTAACTCCATTTCTACTGCGACTAGTCTCCCAACGAAAGGATACATTTATTTCAAGCGCTTGCTTCGGGCCAAACTGGATGATTTTTTGTGCCATGGCAAAAATTGTGAAAGTACCAATCAAGAATTGAGAGGGACTGCTTTGCAGCCTTGGGATAGGGTAGTTGAATAACTAATGTGGTATTTTATGCTTGAGGGACGGTATAAGATGATTTATGGCCCCCAGTTGTTCCTTCTGGCTCACCTCAGACATGAGAGGAAGGTAAAATTATTTTCTTTTTTATTTGAGTCACTCAAGAAGTCTCTTAGATTGGCTAGGGAGGAGGAAGGGCCTTTCCTGCACCAAGGCCTTATGTATCTGTTATTAAAAATGACAGCCTCCCAAAAGTATATATTGAGGTTTCTCCCTAAGTTTGGGAAACAAAGACACTTCATCCTTTCTTATTCTCAACCTCCGCCCTCCACTCCCCCCACTTTTGTTGTCACTCCCCCTCTTCGCATTCATTGTCTTCGTGTTCCTTACAAATCAATCGGATGTCATGGTCATTAGTCCATGTGCTCGGAGGACTCCCCATTATTTTGCTCATGCTTTTCCCACTTCCTCTTAGGTGGATTTATACATGGTTGATCCTTTGAAGTGCTCTCCCATTGTATCTCGAGCCATCTGCATTCGACCTCTCCTATCTCTCCACCCCATGTCGTCACGTCTTTGACTTTACCACTTATCTCCTCAAACATTTTCATGATGAAGTCAAAATTTCTCCTCTTGATATGGATGCCCCTGTTGTTCCTCTTCCTTCATCTTCTATGGATGTTTTCATTGATTTAGATATTCCAATGTTTTAATGGGCCTTTCAATGTTATACCCTAATTCCCCTCGTGTGAGAATTTGGGATCCCCAAAATCCTGCTTTGGATGTTAATTTCTCTCTTGATGAGCATCGAGAGGCGTTGGAGAATATCGCACCCGCCCATTTAGAGTCTAATGATGAATATATCATTCTCATATTCTCAAAAATTAAATAGGGCCTTCACTTTGTAATCAAGGATTGGAAAATCCATACGAGAATCGGTTTGGAAGGCCATTAATGAAGACAACTAAGATGTCATGAATATGGTGGAAGTGTTGGTTAATAGAAGCTACAATGCTACAACTACGGAAGCAACAACTATCCTTAAAAATATTCACAAAATGTAATATGTTATGTTCGGTTCGTGCCTTACTTGGCATTTTGTTTTTTGCTTCCTACAAGCTTTCTCTCTACTTTGCTTCATTGACATATTTTATCTTAAGGGATTTTTTTGTAAAAGGATGCATGTCCTTTTAAAACCCCCATTTTTACCATTTTTAGAAATCACCTTATTACAAACATAATTGAAAGAAGCTTATTTATAGTAGGGCTTCGACTTACTCTCATCAAGTAACTAGGCAACACTATGCCATCAAGTGCCTCGTAGCTAACACACGCATAATGCTAGAATCTTCGTTACTCATAATGGTCCTAACCAATACACTTTCAACTTTAACTGGTGGCACGCAAACTTAGAATCATATAGAAGCACTAATCACCCGGTGTAAATGACACATTCTTGATATGCCAATCATGTCAAGCCTTATGTCGCACCTTCTCTATTTTTGGCTACATCGAGCAATTGTGTGCCATTCATCCAATTGCATTAACTTGTCAATTCGCTCTCCTACTGCTTGTTCATCTGCGGGTCCTCCTACGTGCAATATGAAAGGATGGTAACATGAACTCAACAAACAATATTACTTCCATGCCAAGCACTAGATGAAAAGGTGTGGTCTTATTCAACCTATTATAGGTGGTTATATATGCCAAAAGTTTAAGCGATATTTTATCATCCCAATCCTTTCTTCCAACACCAAAAATATTAGTCAAGGTTTGGATCAAATTTTTGTTAAAGGATTATACTTGTGCCATTATCATGTGGGTGAGAGGGAGTTGTCTTATGATGAGCTACCGTGAACTCTTCTAACAATATCTTGATGGTTTCATTAAGAAAATGAGTTCCCATGTCACTTATAAGGCTCAATGGGAATCCATATATGCTAATAATGTTCTCCCATAATAAGCGTGCATTTGTAACAACAGTACAATCCTTGGTAGGCACAACTTCTACCCAACTTATTAAGTAGTCAGTGCAAGTAATAATGTACCACACATATGTCCATCACATTGATAGCGCAATTAGTCTAATAAAATCTATGGCTCATTTCTCAAATGGTTATGCTGATGATATAAGGCATAATGACATATCATCCCTTTGTCTGGCTTCCCAATCCTTTGGCAATGATCACAAGCCTTAACAAACTCCTTTACATCTTTGTAAAGTGTTTCCCACCATAGTCATGTGAGGATTATATTGCGCATGGTGGCTTCTCTAGCATAGTATCCTCCAACAATGCCACAATGCACTTCTTCCATAATTGTTTGGCGTTCATGCTCTAATACACATATGTGCAATAATTCATCTTTTCCCATCTTATAGAGATCTCTGCCACCAACCGACAAGGTGCAACACGTATGGCTATTTTTTTCTTCTCTAGAGTTTTCATTCCCTATGGCACAATCCTCATGCATAAAAACATTGCTATATCCTCCAAATCCATTGGCATGTGTTATAACCTAAAAAATTGAGGATCCGACATTGTATCCTCTATACTCTTCGCATCCTCACTCAAATTAATGTAATAAAGGTGGTTGGGTCCCATATTACTCTTTCCTGGATTCACTATTGTTGAAAATTCAAATTCTTAAAATAAGAGAATCCATCCATATGTGTGACCTTGCAATACTGGCTTATTGACCAAATACTTAAGAACCACATGATCGTTGTAAAATATAAATGGAGTAGCAAGAAGGTACTACTTGAATTTATGAAATGTGTATACCATAGACAAATCTCTTGTGCTCGAGTAGTTTTATAATTGTGTTACGATAGTGTGAGCTTCTGATTGCAAAACAAATGGGATGATCAAATTTCCCATCTCGTAATGGGCTAGCACTTCTTCAATTGTTGTCCTCAAGGCATCCACATGAAAATAGAATGGAAAATTCCATGAGGTGAAGTGAAGAATAGGTGCGGTGGTCAACCTTTCCTTTAACTTCTCAAAATTTTGTTGTTGCACATCTTTCCAATAGAATTTTCCTTTGGCCTTCAACAATTTTTCCAATGGCATAACTTTTTGGCATAGCCCTTGATAAATTTCATGTAATATCATGTATGCCCAATAAATCCACGTACTTTACTTTGATTAGTTATCTCTTATAACCCCAATATAATTATCGTATTCGTCGGATCAACTTGAGAAGACCCTCCTTGTAGATTATATGTCCCAACAAAGTGCCAAATGATATCACAAAGACACATTTTCGATGTTTAGGGATATACTTGAGTTGTCTACAACATTTAAAAATTAAGAACAAACGATCATAATGATACTTAACCAAGCCATACACGGTCCAATCATCAAGATACACTTAGATAAAGTTATGGATGAGGTCCTGGAAGGCTTACACAACAATTCGCGAAAATACTACTGCACATTCTTTACACCAAAAGGCGTTTGTATAAGCAAAATAACCCCATTCTATGGAAAACATGGTTTTAGCTCGATCTTCACACACAATCCTAACTTGATGATACCTTGAAAAACCATCCATGAAATAATATATCTCGCACCCTACTACACCCTTGATAATCTCCTCACTTAATGGTGTAGGGAATGTATCAATTACAGAAGAGGCATTTAACACTATGTAATCTACACATATCATTGTCTTTCCATCCTTATTTATACTTATGACCATGGGGTTGATCAATTTTTATTCCTCAATAGGATCAATGATACCTTCCTTCTAGCATGTTGTCAATCTCATCCTTTACCTTGACGTGCAAGTTTGGATTCATCATATAAGGAATTTTATGAACTAGCCACGCATCTTCTTTGAGTTGTATCATCATCTCCCTAATGATGAATGGACTCCCTTTAACTCATGGTATCCCCTAGGAAAGATATCCTGAATTCGCGCAACAATTCAATTATCTTTGAAAGTTCGATTCTAACCAATAAATCACTAATGATTACCTTCTTAGGCTATCCCAACATTTACCTTCTACATCTTAAGCGGTAAATGGTATGCACGTACCTACTCATATGTCATGTCCAGGACCTCACACCGACCTTATGTGTGCTCAATATTTAAATCTTCAACCTCTTCATCACTAATTAGGTACACGAGATTTCATTTTCTCTCCAACCGTGTTCTAATAGATTATCATCAGACTCTATCCATGCTCGTTCGTTTATTTTTTGAGTAGAAGAGTCTCACCATATAACTGAGTTATAAGCTCTTCCATTTTTGCATTATCTCCCAACGTGATGTGTCTCATCAACTACAATGGCTCGTGCACAAGCATATTATATGAAGAATAATTAAAGCAATGCATAATACTTGATGCCGAGCTCTACCGGCCATAGTCTCTTGTTTCAACTTAGCATTTATGTACTATGCATGTGTAATCGCACAACGTTGAATAAAAATTATGGACCTATAACGATGGTGGTAGTGCATCTGGTCCTTCTAACCAATTATTCTCACAAGTCTATATGTGGGTCATGGGAGATGTTTTTCCGTCTTATGTTGGTATCTTTGAAGGAAGGTTGTTCTATTAAACTATGTCAAGAAGGAAATTATTATTTCACAACATCTGAGAAAATTATCCTTGTGCATGGCCCACCATCACACTGTCATTCCTCTCAATGATTATACCAACATATTCCTTCTATCTCCTTCATCACGCAATTTCTCTTCCATTGCGTGTAAAAATGATTCAGGTTTTTATTCTCATGTATACCTTGGTAGTGCAGTTCTTCCCAACTACCTAATAGTTTTGGTTTGATCACCCTTATTACGTGCCCCTGACACTCATGACCAACCATTGCATACGTATCCATGGGCCATTTATAACAAGCAATGCTTATAGTGTCACTAATCGAATGGGCATCTCCCCATTTGAGCACTCCTTCCTTTGTTGGCTCAACACACTTTGGATCATGCACATTTTGCACATAGATTTGATTCAAATATTCCTCACTATGAGGCTCCATATAAGGTGCAACCCTTGTACCATCCATAGAAATAACTACATGATCTTCCTCATTATTAATACTAATATAATGCTTATTAAGGCGCATGTATGCATTGTTTGCATAACACCATAGATGACCAAGTAATGTAGGGAAGTTATCTGCCTCCTCCGATTCCAACACCTCAAATTCACCCTTGAATTTTTTCCCCTATATAGTGATGCTTGCACCCTTCAAAACTCTAATGGGCATTGCCTGGTTTTATTTTCCATATACAACACACTAGAAGAAGGTTGTAGTGGTGGCCTCTCAATCCTATTCCATGCATCTAGGGTAAGAATGTTTACCTATATGCCAATGTCAATCACGATGTTTCTCACCATCCAACCATCAATAATTACATCCAAGGTGATCTCCTTATAATATTAGTGGTGTTTTGGTGGCATATTAACATGTAATATTTGTCTTTCCTTGTCCTTCTCTATGCTCACAACCTTCTCGCGTAACTAGTCACCTAACATGGGTATGATGTTCTCTTGTTTCAACATCCGACACAACTCCTAAGTTCATCAATGCTCTTGTTAGGTACTTTGTTATACTTCATAAGCTCTTTGTGCCACACTTTCTCTTTTAAGTATTGTACCTCCCATGTAAATATCTAATTAAGCCCATGGTTTCTTGAAAGACCTCCTTCTGCTGACCTGCATTAGGATACTTATTAGGTTGGACAACCTCTTCTCTTTAGATGAGTGGTTTTGTTCGGGCTTCCTCTCATGCATGTGAAGCTTTTACACGTGTGGTAACCAATAAAGGTTTATTTGCAACTACCATTCCTTTGGTTTCCACTCCCTTGTGCAACTGTATCATTATTGCACCTCATTCCTTTTTTTCTTGCACATGTGTGCATATAAATATGGGAATTCTTCTATCTTGTTCCCTTTTCCATAATACACACAAGGTGTGTTCTTGGGGTACTCGTGTTGATATTGATCGGGTGATACACATGTAGACACTTAAAATTGGTTACCCAATTTAGTGTCCCTTCTCATCCGTTTACTTGCCTAGGTAACCTGGGGCACGTTTACGTCACCAACTATCCCCTTGGGATAGTTTTCCAATTTGTGATTTAATCACTTACTCTAAATTTAATTCATCACATCACATCTTACCCATGAGTAATTAAATATTAAATATTTAATTACGCTTCTTCCCATGCATCTTAATCACTTATCTACCCCAAATTTATTCTATCTATGCATCACATCCATTTTTAATCTTCCCTAAGCGGGATATTTTCCGTGGTCGGGATAGGTCTTGTCTTTCTCGAATCGATCATTTTTAGCCATCTCGGGAGTCTTCCGCGATCGGCGCCGACCCATATGGTCGGCTCCGATTTTCTAGGAGCGGCGCCGATTATAAAAGCAGGTCCATAGCTCAGTTCGAAGGACCGAAAAAGAGACTAACGAGCGAAAGAAAGCACTTACGCACGAACAGAGAGCGAGAAAGATTCGGGTTAAGAAAGAGAGATCTTTTTAGCATCAATTGTCTCGGTTAGGGCAGATCTGTCCTAATCAATCCCGAGAGGAGAGCACCGTTACTCTGCCGTATCATATCAACATCATACACTACCATCTATCATCGGTGACTCTGTTCAGGCGTCTCTCCATCTTCGGCACATCTTGCAGACTACATTCACCTTCCGATCCCGAATCTCATCACACGGTCCCGATTGGTCGGATCGCCTTGATTGACGATCTTATCCGGGCCGACGCGATCAGCCGATCTGGGTCCCGATCGAGCGCCGATCACATCGATCGCCGCCGATTCTACCTGGGCGCCGATTTCACCGCAGAGACATGTAAAAGGTCACAGGTAACACAAATCCAACATTATTTAGCGCAGTTCCTATTTTCGTACTTTCTCACATTCGTTCGCTGTTTTATTACCGTGATCGAGAGAATCTAGTCTTTATTTACATCTTTTATCATATATGCTTCTTTTCTTTATTGAAAACGTGGGTGACATCCGCCATGAGGAAGCTCATCGCTTCCGGACCCGCTTCTCGGGCAGTCCACCCAAATATCTTCTAACGCCATCTTTTTCTGTCAAGCATCGGTGTTTTGCAGGTTACTCGGAGCTATTGTGCAAATTGCTCGTGTGCGCCCGTCTTGTCTACATCAGCTTCCTCATCCGTCTACATCTTCATCAGGTATCGATTTCATTGGAGTTTTTCAGGGTTTTTGTGTTTAGTTTGGTACATTAACTTGGACAGGTAACAAGCGCAAAATTCTTGATCTACATTCTGGCACGCCCGGTGGGACCTAACCAAAGTCCCTTATTGGTAAGTTCATTTCTTTTCTAGTTTTGAACTTTGTTCCTTTTCTTCACTGATTTCTATCAGTCCTATTTGAGCATTTCTGTTCATCATTTCAATCTTGCTTTTAGGCGAAATCATTATCTTGAAATTTTTTATTTCCTTTAAATAGAAATTTTTCGTTTCACCACTATCTGGATGTATCTTTCCGGATCTTGTTTGTTGTTTGCTTGATCTTTTCTTGCGGAGCACTTTGCTTGATCGTGGGATTGTTCGAGGGGAAGAGCTCAACAACGCGCTTTTTGAAGTCCACACACCTTGGAGAGCTAAATCTACAGGTATTCCTCTTTTTCGGTGTTTTCTCCTTTTTAGGATTTCTTTGTTGGTTGTCTATCACATCCAAACACTTCAATTTTTGGTGCTTAAAAGGAACTTAATCGCATTTGGGAAAGAACTGTTTGACTTGTCTTCATCGAAATCAAACATTTCGTTTTAAGTGCTTAAAAAGAACCTTTTCTTTGTCATTGCTGCATGCTTTTTCATCTAGTTTTAATTAGGTTGGAGAATTGATCAAAATCGGTAGTGACACTATTTGATTTTTATTTTTCACCCTTGCACACAAAGCCAAAATCACTAGGTATAAAGCATTTAAACAAAACTCCTTCCCTGGCCTCGCCTACTTGGAAGTGATATCCAAGAGGAAGAGCCTACGCGGTACTCGGGCCGCGCTATAAATTCACGGAAGATTTTGGTATATATTGGCAAAGCACCCGACTCCCTTATCGCAGCGGTGTGTGAAGTGCGGGGGTAGGCCCCTATATCAAGCCACGTACCGGTCTTTTACTGAAGTGCCTTCGGGACTCCTCACCAAACATTACCCAAACCATCCTTAGTTTGGCTATCTGAGTAGTTCCTGTTCTAAAAAGCCTTCCCTAACATTTTTCTTTTCTTAAAAGCATCAAAATTTAAAGGAGATAATCACTTGCGCTGCTTGAATTGTTTGTGCATTAGCTAGGACAATCTTCTTTCTTGCTTGCTTATGACGGTTATCACCCGGTCGCAATCTAGGAAAATGGCCCAACAGGTTCCTTCTTCCTCCGAAATCACCACCAGCGTGGATGTTTCGGCACCCCTCCAATCTTCCTCGGGACCAGCTGTTAGTTGGTTCCCCCTCATGGTCGTATAATCCTTTCCATCAAGCCAAAACAATCCCATCACGTCCAGCTTCTCCTAGTCCATCAGAAATATCTTCTGACTCGGAGTCTATTCCTCGCGGGGATCCTGAATTTCAGGCTCTCCTTGATCGCAATCCGGTAGCCCTCATGGACTACCTAGTACACAAGTCCATTCGAATATCTGATCAAGGACCACCAATCCAACAAGTGTACGATTATCCTCGTGGTCCATCCCAGGCCTATGTAGAACAGTTTTCATCCTCTCTCCCGCCTCGAGCCACGGAAAAGGGGGAGGCTCTTGTGCCTCCTTTTTCTCTTCCACCAACCATGTTGACTAGTTCTCAAATTGCCTTACCTATTCCTAATACTGCAGTTACCTCAACTATTCCTCAACCTACCTTTGAGAGGTCTTCTGCCTTGGCGATAACGAGTGCGTCTGTGCACCCGCATATCGCTGTTAATTCATCTATGCCCTCTATTGTGTCTCAAGGTCAGTACCTCTTCATGAGCCAACCCCCTCCGGCTAGTCAGTTGGTTCCTACTTCTCGTCCTCCGGTCAATCTTTCTTCCAATATTCCAGCAACTGTGACCTTCGCCCATCCCCTAGTATCGGCACCCCTGGTACCAAATCCGGCGGTAGAAGGCCCCTTTCAGGTCTTGTTCCCCAACATGACCAATCAAGTCGGTACTCACGTTCCTCAATCTGTCCCTATCCAATCAACAAACATGGGAGTCCATCAATCACAGGCTCCATCCGTCTTCCAACCCTCATTTTCCCAATCCCTTATTATCTCACAGCCTGCCTATACGCAAGCTACCTCACAACAAATACCTCACCAGGCGTCACCCAAAACACCTGGTTATTCCTCTTACCATCCCACCAATCAACAGATCAATCCCCCATTGACACCTCAACAACATCCATCACTTGCTCCTTATGTAGGACATACCAATGCACCTCCTCCCCAATCCGACGTAGTTCAAATTCTCTTCAAGAAAATTACAGACTTGGAAGCCTCCACAAAAGGAACCCGTCCTTCATACTCCTTTGAAGAAGTGTGCAATGAACCCATTCATCCTTCGGTGGCTTTTAGGCCTTATCCTCCCCAATGGGAACTTCCCAAATTCTCAAAATTTCATAGCCGGGAAGACCCCAACAACATCTGCGAGCATTCAAACATGCTTGCTACCTTATCGTCCAGGATCAGGAACTCATGCTCCGTACCTTTCCTATGTCTCTAGCGGGTCCCGCTTTGGACTGGTACAATAACATCCCTCAACATTCTTTGTTTTCTTTCTCTCAATTGGCCCAGATGTTTGTTGAAAACTTCTCAATAAATATCGCGCATAAGATCTCAATCACAGATCTTTATAACATTCGCCAATTCGACGATGAGTCTATAGCAGACTTTGTCGCTCGTTGGAGAGGGATAATCAACCAATTGTCTTTCTCCCTTCCTCAATCCCAACAAATCGAGTTGTTCACCCGATCTTGTGCTAATCACATTTCTTCCACTCTAAGGATCCAAACTTTTCATACCTTTGAAGAGGCCTTTACGATGGCACGCAAACTTGAATCTCGTGCCATTGAACAAGGAAAGTTAAAACTTCGCTCCAAATCTAAACCGGATTTCTCTCGGTTCACCAAACCAAATTCTTCCCCCTCTAAAGATAAGAATCAAGGGTCCACAAATGCTATCGTATTAAAAACATCAAGAACCGATAGTACTCCTAATCAACCACCACGAAGAGATTCCTCATCTTCTCGGAAAGGGGCTTCATCATCACGATCCTTCGCTCCCTTGGGGGAATCATACGCCTCTATCTTAGAAAAAATGTTGGAAGTTCGCATGATCGAACTTCCACCCATTAGGGATATTGATGAAAGTCGAGAACGTCCTTTCTGGTATAGGGAAAACGATTTCTGTCATTATCACAGAACCAAAGGTCATGACATCGACGATGTCGGACTTTCAAAAATCTTGTCCAAAAATTCATTGATAAAGGCGAGCTCATTACGGATAACCCAAATGCTCCCCAAATCAAGCCTTTGGACGTTTTTAAACAACCTTTCCCCAATCATGCCCCAAATCATAATTCTTCGGAATCTCAAAACCAAACACCCACACTATTAATTTCATCTCTACCGAGGACTCTTCTTCTGAAACCAATCCATCTGCAAACACATCAATCGAATCAGATCCTCCTTCCTCTTCATCAATCACGGGAGTTCCAATATCTTCAGATAGTCCATCTTTGAATATCCCTACATTACCAAGCACGGAGTTATCTCTCTCCGCTCCTTTGTCTGACCTTCCATCTATACCCGAGACAGTGTCATCCTCATCTGTCTCATCATCAGACATTCTTTCAATGCTCGAGGCAATCACATCCCTCCGAGTTTCCACTACGGACACATCTACTTCCGTTGCTCCCATTCCCGCCGCAACTATGCCTTTGGTGAATGTACCCATAATTGTGCCAACTTCGACGGAAGTGTCTTCGATCTTGACCCTTCCTATCTCTTTTCCTACTACATCAGAAGTTTTCCCTCCGCAAGGCATTCCTTCTTCATCACTCCCTTCTTCCATCACCAATGTTACTTCACCTATTCAGGAAAAATCAAAAGAAGTAGCACCAACACCTGCACACTCGATTCCTCAACCTAAACCGCGACAACCAAAATCTAACACTACACCATCAGTACCATCCCACTTGCTTCCTCCGAAAAGGTTACAGTCACCTTATGCCGTGGAAGTTGTCACCATCCCTGAAAAAGGAAAGCCCATATTTCGGACCATCAAAACTCTTGGTGCTCTTCCACAAAAATCTCTCTCCACGCCTCATAAACGATTGGATTTGTCTGCTGAAAAGGTGTCTTCTTCTACACATCCATCAAAGCCATCATCTTCTTCCACAACACATTCTTCATCAATACCCCTAAAAATAGACTTACCTACCAAAAAGATGCCACCTCTTCTATCAAGATCCTCATCTTCATTACCAAAAACCAAAGCACCCTATATTCCTCCTATTACACCTACCTTGAGGACTTCTTCCTCATCTAAATCAACATTATCTAAATCATCCGTAAATCCGACTAAGCAATCCCCTTTGTCTCCAAAGACCGCAAAATTTGTCGCATATCCTCATCTTCAAAATCTATCTTAGGGGCTCCCCCTCCACCAAAGTCAATCATGTCTCATTTACTCCCATCCCAAGCACCCAAGACTGCTCCTCCAAATGTCCAAACAAACAAGAGGATCCCTAAAGAAACTGTTAAACCTAACATGCAAGTTCTTTTACCTCGGCAGTCGGTTAAGGTAAAAGAACCATCTTCATCATCTCTATCCTCCTCTTCGTCTACCGGATTCTATACCGAAATCCTTCATCAACTCATCCAATCTTCATCCATAACCCTTCCTCCGATTAAACCTTATAATCCTAAAGGAGTGAAACCTACTTGGTTTAACTCTGATCTGATTTGTGCTTACCACCGTACCCCGGGTCATGACACTGAGGGGTGTAAAGCTCTTCAAGCCGTTATCAAGAACCTTCTGGAAGAAAGTGACCTTTTGCTGGAGGAGGAACAATTACCTCCTATCATCTTAGCCCCATCCAAACCTCAACCATCCACTCAGACCTCTAGTGGTTCCATCCCACTTGATCTTCCACCTTCCCAAATTGACACAATCCATATCGCCACTAGAACCCAACACTATGATAACCCATCTTCATCTTCAGCATCTCGACCACGGGTTGTCATTTCTGCAGCCCCTAAAGACGTTTCTCCTTCCTCATCAGCCCCACGACCTAGAGTCTCTATTCGTGCTGCACCTCGGGCTCAAGTTCCCGTGTCTGTTGAGGAGAGTGTTATGAAACAACTCACCCAGGCTCCGGTCAAAATGTCTCTTTTTGACCTCATCCAATCCTCTCCACAACATCGCCAAGCTTTGATTGATAATCTGCGTCGCATCGCAGTAAATTCCGATGAGCAGCCCTTTGAGTTGGTTGTTGGAGTGAATGGTCCATCGACCGCCATTTCTTTTGAGGATTCAGAAATTCCTCCTCTTTCTTCAGAGGATTTGGAGGCTCCCCTCTTCATCACAGTCCAAATCAATAACACTACCTTAAAACGTGTTATGATCGATAGTGGAGCTGCACTCAACGTCATCTCCTCGCACACATTCGAACAACTTAAGTTACCAAAGAATGTGGTGTCACCTCCACCCTTCGCCCTTCGATCATTTAACGATCATTACTTGAGTCACTCTAGAACTGTGGTCTTACCCATCCGAGTAGGTAAGAAGCTGCTCCATGAACTCTTCTATATTGTCGAAGGAAAATTCCACTATAACATGATCCTCGGACGCTCCTGGATTCGCGCAATGCATTGTGTCCCATCCACCCTCCATCGATGCCTAAAATATCAATATGAGGGCAAAATATATACTCATCCAGGAGATCCTTTCCCTTCCGCACAATGCGACATGACCACTAGGTCTGCCCCTTTAAAAGAAAATACATCTTCTCCAGATGGGGCCTCATCTTCTTCCATGCCTGCAACCAAACTACCGGATTTACAAAATCTGGAAGAGACATTGCAGCGTTTCTCACTAGGAGAGCTTCCTCTCTTTTCTTTCGATGCCCATCTCAAACCTAATGAGTATGGTAGACCAGACAAACAACCTGAATATCAACCAGGTCTCGGTCGCATCGTCACCATTGGTCTGCCCAATCAACAGACCAATTTCATCTACGGTGGTCTTGATACACCTCATTATCGCCCGGATTCTCCTCCTAGAGCCAAACCTTACCTAACAGGGTTTGATTATCTACAGAATCCCACGTTTGCAAAAACTTATCTATATCGATGCGCGTGGAAAGGTTTTGGCCTTGGAAAATATGAACAAGGTATACATGATCTCAAATCCATTCCTACTCTCATGCCACATCAAAAATTTGGGTTAGGATTTAAACCCCTTTCAGAGGCCACCGTCACTATTCTTGATGAACCTCTTCCTACTAAGGAACCATCTTCTCCCACTAAATCAGAAGCATCACTTGATGTGGATGACGACATTTCCATCCCACCTAACTTTTTTTTTTGATCAATACCATTTCCTTAGGGCCGTTGGTCTATGAGACTAACAATCGGTCCGCTTCTATACCATTAACCTTCCCTGAAATAGTTGGAGACGACTCTCCTACTATCAATACTATCCACTGTGCGGATGACGATTCTGTCCTCACCTATCTAGGGGCAGAGGATTCTTACCTTCCCAAGACTATTCCTTCTGACACGTCTACCCTTCTCAACGAAGCCACTATTGACCTTAATATAGGGACTTCTGAAGACCCTCGCATCATTAAGGTCGGCCAATCCCTTAATCCACAGGAATTAGGGGACTTTACCGCTTTTCTTTCCAAACATCGTCAAGCCTTTGCTTGGTCATACGAGGATATGCCAGGACTCGATCCCGATATTGTGGTCCACAATATCGTTACCCTTCCCAACATCAAACCAGTTAAGCAAAAATTGCGTAAGATGCACCCTAGAGTAGCCCTTCTTGTCAAAGAAGAGTTACAACGCTTGCTCTCGGCTAGCTTCATCCAACCCATCGATTATCCGCAATGGGTGTCCAATGTAGTACCGAAGAATTCAAGGCTCATGGGAAGATTCGAATTTGTACCGACTTCCGGGATCTTAATCTTGCCTGTCCAAAGGATGATTTTCCTCTTCCTAATATCGACCAACTCGTAGATTTAACTGCGGGTCATGAGATGCTTTCTCTTATGGATGGTTTCTCTGGATATAATCAAATCCTCATCGCACCAGAAGACCAACATAAGACTTCCTTCATAACTCCTTGGGGGACCTTTTGTTATCGTGTCATGCCTTTTGGCCTTAAGAACGCGGGAGCAACCTATCAACGAGCAATGACATACATCTTCCATGACCTCTTACACAAGCGCAGAGGATTATGTTGACGATCTCCTCGGCAAGTCCAAGCGTCGTCAGGATCATCTTTTCATCCTTGCACCTCTCTTTGAGAGGCTTATCCGCTTCTGTCTTCGTCTAAATCCAGCTAAGTGCGTGTTTGGCGTTCTCACTGGTAAACTTTTAGGTTTTATCATTTCCATCAGGGGTATTGAAGTCGACCCCGCAAAAATAAAAGCTATCCTTGAGATGCCTCCCTGTCTAACTTAAAGCAACTCCGCAGTCTCCAAGGACGTCTTCAATCGGTGCGTCGTTTTATCTCCCAATTGTCGGACCGTTGTCAACCTTTTCACCATCTTCTCCGTAAGAATGTTCATTTTGAATGGGATGAGCATTGCCAAAAGGCCTTTGATGATCTCAAAGCTTATCTTCTTTCTCCACCTGTGCTTACACCTCCACGCGAGGGGGAGCCTTTCTATCTTTATATCTCTCGTGGATCGACCATGCTCTCGGGAGCCATGATTTCGCATCGGGACACTTGTGGTAAAGAACAAGCTGTCTATTACATCAGTCGCACCCTCCATGAGTATGAAACACGTTACTCCGAAGCTGAAAAACTATGTTGTGCTCTCTTCTTCGCAACTTCTAAGCTTCGTCATTATCTCCTTAATCACAAAACTTACATTGTCACAAGTGTCAATCCCCTCAAGACAATCCATGCAAAACCTTATCACAATGATCGCATCACCCGTTGGCTTATGCTCATGACAGAGTTTGACCTCGAGTTTATCTCGCAAAAGGCTATCAAGGGTCAGGTTATTGCAGATCAATTAGCTGATGCTCCTCTTCCGGACACTCAAGACCCCCTTGCTCAATTTCCCGATGAGTATATCCAACAAATTGATTTTGGTCTATCTCCATTTAAAGTAAAGCTCTTCTTTGATGGATCCAAATGCCAGCAAGGGGGAGGTGCGGGTTTTGTGATGATTCCTCCTTGGGGTACGCCCATCCCAGTTGCACACAAATTGAATTTTGAGTGCACCAATAATATGGCTGAGTACGAAGCTCTTGTCTTAGGTCTTCAAAATGCCATTAATCTCGGCGCTCGTCATATTGACATCTTTGGTGATTCTGAACTCATCGTTAACCAGGTCACGGGTGTCTATCAATGCAAGAATGATATCCTTTAAAAATATCGCGACATCGTTCTTGCCCAACTCCATTCTTTTGATAACTTCACTATCCAAGCCATTCCGCGTACTGCAAATCGATTCGCAGATACCATGGCCTCTTTGGCCTCCCTTATCCCGCCTTTTACCGAAGACTCGCGTCTTTATGTGGCTGTGCAACGATTAGATCAACCATCTCATCTTGGGCAACTAACGCCAATCAATGTTGTCACAACCCATACTCAGGATGAGTGGTATCAACAGATAGTTGATTATCTATCTCATTCGGTCCTTCCTCCAGATCTGTCTCCCAATGGTAGAAGGTCTTTTGTCCAACGCGCCAATCGCTATACTATCCTAGGCGGGATTCTTTACAAACGTGGCTTTGATGGTATTTTGCTTCGATGCCTCAAAACCCATGAATCATCTAAAGCTATTCAGGAGGTCCATGACGGTATTTGTGGTGGACATTTTAGTGGCTTAGCTGTAGCCAAGCGCATCTTACGTTTGGGATATTATTGGCCTTCTCTTAATCGATATTGTTGTGAATACACCAAGAAGTGCATCAAGTGTCAGCAACATTCCAATCTCACGCACATCCCTAGTCAGGCTTTGCAACCTGCGGTGGATTTGTGGCCTTTTTCGCAGTGGGGTCTCGATCTTATTGGTCTCATCAATCCTCGTTCTTCACAACGTCATCATTCTATCATTACCGCCACTGAGTACTTTACTAAGTGGGTAGAAGCTATCCCTCTTTCTTCAACAAAGGCTAAACCCATAGTTGATTTCGTCTATCAACACATCATTTGTCGCTTTGGCGTTCCACACAAGCTAATCACAGATAATGGTAAGTCTTTCAAAAACGCTGATTTGCAGAATCTCTGCAATGCTTTCAATATCAAGCTCAGTTTTTCCTCTCCATACTATCCTCAAGCTAATGGTCAAGCCGAAGCTTCCAATAAAACTTTGCGTAATATCCTCGCAAAGGTAACTAGTAGAGCTGGTAGGGATTGGCATTTACATATCCCTTTCGCTCTCTGGGCTTATCGGACTAGCATTCGTACTCCTACTGGTGCTACTCCCTTCTCTCTCGTCTATGGGTCTGAGGCTGTCCTTCCTTTGGAAGTCCAAATCCCATCTCTCCGTGTTTCTCTCAGAGAATTTGTCTCCGATGAGGATTATCGTCAAAATCGTCTAGCACAACTTGAACTATTGGATGAGCGGCGTCTTAACGCTCTTGATCATCATCAGGTCTATCTCGAGCGTGTCAAACGTGCTTATAACAAGCACTTGCAACATCGTGACTTCAAAATTGGTGATCTTGTTCTTAAGGAAAATCAAAATGTCACTACACTCGAAAGAAGTCAACGTGGTAAGTTTGCTCCCAACTGGATGGGCCCCTACATTATCACTCATAAATATGGGTCTGGGGCTTATCGTTTATCTTCCATGGATGGTATCCCTGAAGCGGAACCTCTTAATGCCTTGCATTTACGGCCCTTCTACTGTTAAAATCTATCTTATACAAATCTAGTCGCAACTCAGATCTTCCATCCGTCCTAATAACCAGTCATCTACTTTCGTGGTGATTTGAAATTGTGTGGTTCTCCGCCTATTGCCTCGTCTACCTTAAATATGAGTATCGCGGCTCTACTCATTGCACGTTTCTTTTGGATATGTTCCTCCTCATGGTAGGAATACCTTAATCACCACTTCATCTGTCCCAAGTACTTATCTTCATCGGATCTACTCGGGTCATGAGTGCATGTTCTTCTATGTTCTCTTCCCCTCCATCTGATCTATCTAGGTCTAAACTCAGCTTCTTCCAAAAAGTGTCAAAAAAAAAAAAAAAAAAAGAAAAAGATGCTATCCAAAAAGATAGACTGATCCCTCGAAGGACAGCTATCCATACATTATCAAGTGAATCAAAAAGAAAATAGACCATACCCTCGAAGGATGGCTATCATTAAAATTCACAATACAGACCGCTCCCTTGAAGGACGGCTGTTTCTCAAAGAAAAATTCAAGGCTTCTTGTAATTAATCGGCCTTCCAGTCAGTTTATAGCATCACTGAAAGACTTCCCGCATCGATCAGTCTTTCCATATCAAGCAAACTTCCCGCATTGATCAGTTTGCCTATCTGTCAAAGTCATGAAGCTGAGATTTAGGACCTTTTGTCGATCATATGGAGAATCCTATTTCCCCACTATGGACATGTATTCTGTCCCTTGTAGGTTCCGACAAGATACTTACTTTTCTTTCCGTTTCTATCCTAGATCTGGTTTGCGACTAGTTAGTGTCAGATTTATTTTAATCTTATATAGGGCCTTGTATGCTTGGTCTTTTGGTTCCCTTTCTGGATTTTATCTATGGTCGGTTGGAAGTCCAACTTATCATTTTTCTTCTTCTCCGAGTATCTTCTCTTCTAAGTCACGGTTGTTTCCGCTTTCATCTTTGGCTCTTGTAAGGAGTATTCCCCATTTCTTTGTCTTGCATCCTGTTAAATTGGCATTTCACATGTTAATTCAATCAAAATTTATCTTCTATCAAAATTCATCTTATCTATCAAAACTCCTATCTGTATTCATTTCTCCTTATAATTACATCCATATATCCAACACATTTATCTATCTATCCATCAAAATATCGAAAAATACGTACATCTCAGGTACATGACATCTATTTATATCTAATCCATACATTAAGTACATCTGTATATCTATCCATCAAAATATTTAAAAGCTATGTCCATCCAAGATACATCACATCTATCTATCAAAATTAAATCAATCTATCTAATCACATCCATCTATCATCTATCCGTCTATATCTATCCAATCACATCTATTTTATCCACATTTCAATCTATCTAATCACATCTATTTCCATCATCCATCAGTCTATATCTCTCTAATCACATCTATTTTTCTATATCTATCTATCCATGTATATCAAAATCAAAAAGGCATGAAGTACAATCATATGACCAATAAATCTATATATATATACATGTGTGTTTGTACAAAAATGGGTGGCTTCCAATCAAGCCATCTATACAATGCCTTCCAATCGAGGCTACATCACTATACAAATACACAATCTATCAAGTCTCTATATGGTGAAATCAGAAGCGTGGAGGACACTGTCCCCTCCACCCTCCTCTGCACCCGGCTGTCCCTCCTGACCGCCGCCTATCGAGCTCGAAGCACCTGCTGCTGGAGGTCTCGGCCCACCTCGGTCCCTCCCAGTGCTCCCTCCGCCTGAGGCTCCGCTCGCTGTAGCTGTCGCTCCTCTCCTCCTCGCCCCGTACCGAGGCACATCTGGGGCATGCTGCGCTAGAGCATCCTCATAATATCTCACCTCAGCAAGGAGAGACTGGTATGTGCTCAGGCTCACCATACCCGGTGCTCGTAAAGGTGCTGCTGGTGCTGCTGGCGCTGCTGGTGGTGCCCCACCTAGAGCCGTGCCCTGTGTCCCAGACTCTGATGTGGCACTAGTCTCTCCGTATTTGGCCCTAAGGGCCTCCCTGTGCCGAAGGTAGCGATCCCTCTGCTGGATCGCTGTATCACGCTCCTGACGGGCGGTGTCTCTCTCCACAATCAGGGAATCTCTCTCCTCTGTCAAGGCCCTGATCTCCTCCAGAGCTACCTGATGCGTCTGTATCAGCGTGGCATGCTCTCCCTCTAATCTGTCTAGTGTCGCAGCTATGTCCTCCTCATCAGCATCTATCGAGGGCGGGAGATGTCGTGGAAGCTCTGTGTCATACCACGCTGCATAGCCCTCATCCACCCCCGCGTCATCATCGCTGTCCGTGGAGGGTGGAGCCTCTCTCAATGAGTCTGCCGGGATCAAAATCGGCAAATCTGTCTCTCTGCTATCCCGCCTATATGGCGTGTATGTGGCCGGCACTGTCTGTACTAGGCCAAACTGCCTCAGTATCCGCATGAATGGGACTCGCTCCCACATATCTGGTCTGCGACCCCTGACCACCCGACTCCGTCTCAATGCTACCAAGTGGGCATCCTGACCAACCCATATCGGAAATGCCCGATATGGTCTCCAGATAACCTGATCTGGTGTAAGCGTCCTGAAACGCTCCGAGTACCACTCAGCTGATCTACCTGTGTCTCCTGCGGCCATGTCAGCCCGCCATCTCCGAAATCCATAATCAACACCCCCATCGCGCTGGCATCCATTTAAGCTTGGATGGCCTAATCACTGCTATGTGCTCATACGCCCAGCAATGGAGCACAAAGCTAACGTCAATCCCTGTCCTCCGACCAGTGGTGTACATCCATAGCTCATAGTAAATCTGAGCTATCAGGGCATCAGCGAAGGCAAAAACCTGTCTGCTGCAAGATGTCGCACACGCAGTCTAATAGTAGTAATGGGAATCTCCCACCTCCTGAGTCTGGCAAGGCAAAATAAGATATAGCCATCTGAATCAAGGCTATCCGCCTGCTCCGAGGGCTATCCTGTCTGTACTGTGAGGCTATCCTCACTGCCCCAGATACTATCTCCGAGTCATCTGATCTGTCTCTGTACAATCGCACCAGGGCCCTCTGCTGCTGCTCTCGGGGTGTGATCTCAATCGGGTCCCCCGTAATCGGTAATCGGAGGATCCTGTATACATCCTCATGGGTGATAGTCATCTCACCCGTCCTAAACCAAAATGTGCACGTGTGGCTGTCCCACCGTCGCACTAATGCCCGCATGAGCTCCACATCCCGTGGCACTCGTCTGTAATATCTAAAACCCCCGAGCCCGGCTAGCTCTAAATGCTGCCAGTCTGCATCGGTCACGTCAGGAAGGATCGTCTCCAATAACTCAGGGATGGCATCCCTCATATGAAGAGCCTCTCGTGCCTGCATCCACGACATCAAAAGCATAATCAGTCTCTCTGTTCTATAAATCACATCTTCCAAAACCATAACATCCAAAACAAGAAGGAAATGCTAAGCATCTTTCAATCGGCGTCGATTTGGTCAAATCGGCGTCGTTCATTCTAGTCGGCGCCGATTACTACCAATCGACGCCGATTATACTGTCAATCGCGCCGATTATACCAATCGCCGTGTCGGCGTAAACCCTGCACTGGCCTCCCATACGCATGAAAAATCAAACAAAAAAAAAATATAACGACAAAGGTGGGTTCAAGAATGACCACTTACCCCAGGACGTGTCCTCCTGCGCTTCTGTCCGCTCCCAGAGGCTTCCATTGTGTTCAAATCTCAAATCTATCTCTCTCTGAATCAATCGTCACGTTGCAAATAAATCGTTTACGTTTTCCGTTCGCATATTTATATGCGTCTGGATTGGTCGGCGCCGATTTTTTGGGTCGACGCCGATTGTCTTGGTCGGCGCCGATTATTTTGATCGCCGCCGATTTTTCATGTCTGTTTGCCATAGTGTTGATACTTGGCTTTCTCATCTATCTGATCATTGTTGTGTGCTGAATCTTGCCTTTTGGCACATCTTTTAGATGTCATCGTCTCTTTCGGGTTTGTTCCCTTTGCGTGGGACACTCGTATCTTTCGGCAGCTTAGAGTTAAACGGGTCTGTAGGCACTAACGTCGTCTCATGAGGAGACCGTCTAGTTGTCCCTACCAATGTGTCTCTCTTTAGATGCTGGCTTTTTTTTTGCAGTTCTCCTTGCACTCATGGGTCTGTAGGCACTAACGTCGTCTCGCGAGGAGACCGGCTAGTTTTCCCTACCAATGTGAGTTCCTTAGGTTGCTGCCCTTGTGTTTATTTTTATGCGCCCTCAATGATCAGTTCTACTCCAGCTATCCGACTGGGGCATCCTGCATTTTTCATCTACCTCTTTCAAACTCGGGATCGTCTGTTCTATTATCCATCCCATCCCTAGTTTGAGGGGGATCACATCACCACAAATTCTTCTCTTCTTCCATCCCTTTGTTTTTGTCTCATAACCTTGCTTATCGCAAGTTACTTGACAAAAAGGGGCAAAATGTAGACACTTAAAATTGGTTACCCAATTTAGTGTCCCTTCTCATCCGTTTACTTGCCTAGGTAACCTGGGGCACGTTTACGTCACCAACTATCCCCTTGGGATAGTTTTCCAATTTGTGATTTAATCACTTACTCTAAATTTAATTCATCACATCACATCTTACCCATGAGTAATTAAATATTAAATATTTAATTACGCTTCTTCCCATGCATCTTAATCACTTATCTACCCCAAATTTATTCTATCTATGCATCACATCCATTTTTAATCTTCCCTAAGCGGGATATTTCCCGTGGTCGGGATAGGTCTTGTCTTTCTCGAATCGATCATTTTTAGCCATCTCGGGAGTCTTCTCCGCGATCGGCGCCGACCCATATGGTCGGCGCCGATTTTCTAGGAGCGGCGCCGATTATAAAAGCAGGTCCATAGCTCAGTTCGAAGGACCGAAAAAGAGACTAACGAGCGAAAGAAAGCACTTACGCACGAACAGAGAGCGAGAAAGATTCAGGTTGCAAGAAAGAGAGATCTTTTTAGCATCAATTGTCTCAGTTAGGGCAGATCCTGTCCTAATCAATCCCTGAGAGGAGCACCGTTACTCTGCCCGTATCATATCAACATCATACACTACCATCTATCATCTGGTGACTCTGTTCCAGCGTCTCTCCATCTTCGGCACATCTTGCAGACTACATTCACCTTCCAATCCCCGAATCTCATCGCACAGTCCCTGATTGGTCAGTCTGCCTTCAGTTGACACTGATCTTATCCAGTCGACGCCGATCAGTCCCAGTCCCGGTCGACGCCGATCACATCAGTCGCCGCCGATTCTACCCAGTCGACGCCGATTTCACTGCAGACAGGTAAAAGGTCACAGGTAACACAAATCCAGCATTATTTCGCAGTTCCCTGTTTTCTGTACTTTCTGTCTGCTGTTCAGTTTCTGTTTTATTACTGCAATCAGAGAATCTAGTCTTTATTTACATCTTTTATCATATATGCTTCTTTTCTTTATTGAAAACGTGGACTGACATCCGCCAAGGAAGCTCATCGCTTCCCGGACCCGCTTCTCGGGCAGTCCACCCAAATATCTTCTAACGCCATCTTTTTCTGTCAAGCATCGGTGTTTTGCAGGTTACTCGGAGCTATTGTGCAAATTGCTCGTGTGCGCCCGTCTTGTCTACATCAGCTTCCTCATCCGTCTACATCTTCATCAGGTATCGATTTCATTGGAGTTTTTCAGGGTTTTTGTGTTTAGTTTGGTACATTAACTTGGACAGGTAACAAGCGCAAAATTCTTGATCTACAACACAAGTGTAGCAAGTACCTCGATTAAACCTACCTCCATGACCACTATGACCTCTCGCCACGATATCCTCCCCTATAGCCTAGCCTCCATTTTCATTTTTTCTAGTTCTATTATTTTATCCTTTGTGCTCATGTGAACTCGCCCTATGTGTTATCCTAACACAACCTTATTTCACAAGCTTCATGGATGTGATCAATCAAATGGAAATGAGTTGTATCATGTGTATGTGTGTCACAAATATTGTAATAGAATGATACGTTTTTTTTTGGTAGTGTACTAGAGAAGTGGAAAATCTCTAACATCATGGTCCTTACGGCATATCTCACAAGCTACTAGTAGAGCGTGCACATTCCTACACAAAAACTATTTATCGTATGTACCTATACTTCACAATTTGTACATTGAATACCACTTTGGGTGTTATGTGCCGAGCTAAAAAATAAAATTTCTAATTGTGTGGCCATAGCTATGATCTCGTACTTCAAGGAATGGGGTCACCCCAGTATCCATGCTTCCAATCGCTTCAACATGTAGTGTTGCTTCCAAATCCTCATGCAGATTTGTAAACATCTTATGTGATAACACCTTCTAAATGGAGTCAACAATCCACACATGAACCATTGTGCATGCGACTTTGATGGATATTGTTAGCTCCCTAATCTATCACCCCATGGGGAGAAGGCCAAAAATGTATTAGGGGTGGAGGGAAAGGGGGGAGAGACTGTTTGGTTTTTTTTCATGTTATAGTTGGGGATAGGGGTCTTCCTCTGCTCACCCAACCAAGCCTTGTTGGGAGTGACATTGAGGCATGTGACTAAGGGTGTGGATGTCTAGCTATTACTTACGGCTCTGCCTAGGCTAGGGTGAGAGAACCCAAGGTGAAACTTGAGAGAAAAAATAGGTCAAGGATGCGTTCTAAGGCCTCTGAGATCGGTTGTGTAGGTCAATCGGAGGCCAAGTGCAACTGCCAAATGTAATGTTCACTCGAAAGGGCGGTCACAAAAGAATCCACACTTGGGAACTTCAATACAAACTACTAAAGATAGATCTTAAGTAGCCTCAAACATCACTCTTAGAGAATTTACACGTGTCCTTGAGTATTGGTGTTTGGGACCTTTTCTATAGTGATTAACAAGGTAGAATCACTTGAGGTATGCATATTTTGTGTATCTTGCTAGTAGATCTCTTGCAAGATATGCCATAGAGATGAGATCTACGGGACATACAAGGGATGCAAGAAATTTTTGAGAAATATAAGATGGGGATGGAGTGCAGCAAGAAGAAGGGTCAAAGAATACGAGTATGCAAAGGGATTAGAAATTGTGCCGAACACTACATTATGACACCTTTGTCATCTCCTGATATGGTAGTAAGATAAAGATAGCTTTCCTAGAGTCATCTGTCACAAGGAACCTCAAGGAAGATAAACAACACAACAACCCCCGGTGATCCAACTTAGGCCCCTGAGACTGGAACCCCATGTATGAGTTATGCTAGATGTTTAAGAAATAAGGGACCTCAAGAGCAATAAACATTCACCTATAGTGGTTAACAACAAGGAATTTTACAGATTCAAAGGATGATGCCCAATAGAACCACTAAAAGACATTATTCTTCTCACCATCTACAACACATAACCACCAACTAGATGTTAGCATATAGGTTCTCATTCATAACCCACACAATATTTATAAGGAAAATATACATCACCCAACTTCCAAATCAATTAATAAGAGAGTATGAAAAAAATAATTATGATAAATTGCTTAAACATATCCATTAATAGGGAAAGACAAGGGATACATATACATATGCTCTCAAAGCCTGCTAATGGTTGTACAACTGCAACCATCTTAGCATGGATCACAAAAATGAATAGTCTAACAATTCTTATACCAAAAATGCAAATTCTCACAACTAAAGCACCTATCCAACCTCCACATAGCACCTCGAAGAGTTCTCCCTTCTCCTAAAACTATCTCCTCTTTTTTTTAAGCCCTAGATCCTCTTATACAACACTATCCACCCAAGGGATTCTACGAATATTCCACAAGATCCTTAACTCGTTTATGTCTGGGGCCACCATTCAAAACTTCCAAGGAATAATAGGGAATATTCCTCCTTGATAGCCTTCAATTTTATCCCATCCTTTCTGTCACCATTGTGCCAACATGACCAAAGGAAACTCGTTACACACCACACTTTTGATGATTTGATTTTCCACTTGATAACATATTGTGATGAGGAAAATAATGGCATTTAATAGATTGGACCCTCTCTTTTTAAATGCATTAAATCTTAATCGCCACCCAAGGATATGTTTTTTCATGAATGATTTGCATTGATGTGTGCTAATTGATCCAAAGGGATATGTAAATTATTTATGGCTCAATGGCTCACACATATCACTCCAAAGATTTTTTCCTATTTAAAATAAATTTTATACCCTTTCGAGTCAAATCCATTAGTCAAAATTCACAAACCTTTTCAAAGATCCCCCGCACATTCTCGCTCCTTTCATGGCATCACCGAGTTGGGAATAAACCCCTTAGAACTCGATACTTGAGAATTTGGAGGAGTTCTTCCAACTGATTGGCCCTGAAAAATATTTCATTAGGTTAGTGTTCGGAGTTCCAAATGACTAATCCCATCCTCTCGAGGGCTCATCTCGTAACGCATCGATACTATATTTTCTAAACAAGCTAGCATAAATGTGTGTTTCCTTCCCTATTTTCCAAGTTCTGCACTTCCACCTTCTTCTCCCTCAACACCACCTAAGTATAGAAAAATTGAAGCAATTGTGGTCCCACCACCATCCGAAACTCCACGACAGAAACTACACTGGAAATTTTTATTATATTCCTCTTTTGGAAATAAAACTTCCCTATCATACCTTAATAGATACATCTCAAGGGGGAAAGCGCCTCTCGGTCGGTGGGTGGAAGAGGTAGAAGAAAATATTTTTGCATTAGAATTTACCATGGCTGAATTTCAAAATGAGGAAGTGACATTCGGGAATCCTCCCTTAAGAAACAAAGGACCTGCTCAAATCGACTAAACTGGTGAAGTCATACGGGTCCTTGCAAGTCAACCATCAAGAGGTCAGGGCAAAAATGCCTACTTGAAGGGGGGCCTAAATATTCACGAGTGGGTGATCTCACTCAAGAAGAAAATAGAGCAGATGCTAGATTCTTAACGGTCAGAGTTAGTGTGAAAGAGCTAATGGCAAAGGGCTTATCGAGGGGCTTTGACATCAACATCCAATTCATATTAGGTGCAAATGGTCATGAGGAATTCGAATCCGTAGGGATAAACTTTTAGCCCACCTCTTATTGTTCTCTGGGAGGTTATGAATATAGGAAACTAGCCTTTCTTCCATATGTATACTTTGGTTTTTTGTATATGCTATCAAGGGCAGGGGCCTCTTAATAGAACCCCATTTTGTTCATAAAGTCACTATTTTAATTTTGCTTTTTCTCTTCTTTCGGCTCTATGAAGTGTTTTGCTTCAACATTCCTTCTAAATAACAAATCACTCCAAGCTTATACACAATTTTAAATTAAAATGAACTCATGTATGTACCCTTCGAATGATACCCTTCACTACATTTACCATTAATAACTTTGAATCACCTCGAAAGAAAAAACTATTATTGACTGCTCAATATATTTCGGGGCCTCCCATGGAAATGAAGGCATCCCTTGCAACTGCAGTACACCCCAAAACAACTGAAACGATGCCAATTTTATCCAATTATCAGACCGAGAAAATGGTTCCATGATAGAACTCCCAATTAACATACAAAAATACCGGACCAAACAATATGCAATGTTAATTCTGAGTCCCGAAAACATGCCACGTTCTAGGTTGACCTAATGTACTTTTCCGGGCTCTAGAGTCAAACCCACACCTTGTATACATACCGAGCACACAAGGCAATCCAACTTCGTCGCCCATTCTCTTGACTACCCACCTCATTTTTTCATTTGTAACCATACCTTGGGGTCGGGGACAAATTTTTTATTTCACCTGAGCATGCAAAGGATACAAAGTGTGACTTGTATTTTTCTCACAGCCTTCGGAATTCCTAAAGTATTTACTTCAACGAGCTCTAGAGGAGAACTTGCATTCTACATAAAACATGCCAGTCCCGCAAAAAATGACCAAATGTCCTGGTATTGAATCAAAGACATCGAATACTACTCCCCTCAAATTTTCAAACCTAGAATAACCCAGATAGGGATAAATACTGAGAGACCGACAAATCATGGATGGGAAAAAGATCATACAAATTTTGAAAACACATAAATTGAATAAGGAACCAATTGAAAATGGGATCAAGTCTAGTCACACAATGCCTAAATGTGGCATGATAATTATGGGAACCAACATATATCATATGAGAAATTTGATAATAATTTTTGAACTACTCATCATATTATTGGACACTTTCGGATAATCCCTATTTAATATCCTTAAGCGCACTAATTCTCTATTATTCAAACTTGGGGATATGGAACTCACAAGAAGGCGGCACACAAGGTGTTGTAATCAACTATTGTCTAGTGTGGATTATAATTGTGGTACCGGATGTGTGCAAGAACTTACAATGTAGTCATAAACCGAGTGGCCTTCCTATTTGACACACCGATTCCCTTAGATCTCCATAATAGCTCACATTTGTGCACATGCTCTCTGCATATTTTACTCCTCTATCTTGAGGTAAATGGAGAAAAATATTATAAAAATTTGTGGATGCTCTACTACTTGGGGGAGGACCAAATCCTAACCTTGAACCTCTACTAGTATTGCCTCCACTCGGGTGAAGACCAGAACCTCCTTAACCCCTTGTTGTTAGAACTCTCGTATGTGTACCCATGGTAGATCTTATTTTCCGCCAACACTCTATACGAGTGATGTGCTTATAGTGTTGCTTCCAGAGAGTAGCGTGCCAGCAGTCTGTCCTAAGGTTACATCGACATTGATACTCCTAAAAAAAAATTTTGACTGACTATCGAGTATGTTGTGCAACATTAGCCATTTCCATGTGTGCTTCTTTTCTTTATTACACCTCCCGAGTTGATACTAGTATGTATCTGCCTATATCTCCATCCCAACATGGCCATCCCCGATTATCCTCTTGTTCTCCATCACTATGATGATCGTCTATATGAACATTTGAATCTTGAGTATCAAACGCAAGGTCTAAGGGTTCGAGGTGCTCTAGATGCATGCTAATGTTTTCCAACTCTTCACTAGACTCACTTTTACTAGATGTCAAGAGGGTCCTTCTACTGCACTTTCCCAATATCATAGGGACATAGTTATGTATCCCCTCACTTCTTGTAGGGTTCCCAACACTATTGATTGACCTTATTCCTCTTTATCTCGGTTCCTCTTCAATCACTCTTTCTCGTGCATCTGCTTTGTATTTGCATAGTCTTTCTTCTTGATCCACTCTTTCCATCGGCCCAACGTTATCCTTTCCATCCCCTTTACTTGTCCTCGTATGCGAAGGTTTTAGCTTGACCATCGGTAGGCTCTCAAATCCCAGTTCAATCATCAAGATTTTGATAACAAGTGGAAGTGTGTGTAAGTATGATCCTCTAGGATTCGCAAAGAAACTTGAACTTGGCTTCCTCCGGTACAAATATGTAGAGATCGCGTATACCAAAGTGTAATTTTTCAACATGCCTTTCCACCAAAGATCTATGCATGCATCCAAGGCTTACCCAAGTCAACAAGTTCTTGATACTTGTTGCAGTTACACACTTGTCTCGCCCCAATCGTCTCTTGTTGTTCTTCTCGTACACTACCAACCAATCATGGACCCTTGGAAAGAAGCTAAAGAATGTACTATACTGTGGATCATACAAGTTATCTTCAACCCATTTGCATGGATTGAAACTAACACCGGTCTTATATATTTGCACAAAATATTTTTCACCTTCATGTAGCCAACATTTAGTATTCTCTAAGGATATTTGAAACACCATGTGTGCACCACATCTTGAGAGTCGAAGTGAAAGAAGGTCCCAACAACAAAACCAAAATTTTGTAGTTCCAAAACAACATTGTCATGCACACTAGCACATCACCCAGATTAAGCCTAAGTCCTCGCTCTGAAGTGCACACATCTCTACCAGGTCCCTCCTTGTGTTTGACTTCCAAGATGTATTTCCTGCATTCATGGCTAACATAACATGCAAATATACCATATGAAGAATATGAACTACTGTAACATGCACAGAGATAATTGATCATCAACCAAAAGGATCTTTATATTCATTATAATCATGATGTCTTACAAAAATCCTTTACTACATAGACATCACGTGTAATTCAGAACAACAGAGGCCATGATGACAATGACTACTAATGATAATGATGAAAGCTTACTTCTTACACGGATGTGATAGATATATATAGGGTGGGAACTTATCCTTCACCGCTTGATCAACTACAATAGTAAAAATAGACCACTCCTATACATAAGTTGCATGCCTTTACACCTAAATATTTCCTTTAAATAAACCGTAACTCGTGAATCTCCATAAGTGGTTTGCTTTATTTCTGGAGCTTTGTTTCTATCATCTGTGTTATAAATAACTTCTACTTTAATCATCTTGCATGCACTATAAATAGATCTACTCTTGTCCATGTTTAACCCATGTTTATTCTTAGTTCTACGCATGCTTTATCCATGCTTTTGATTATTTTTGGCTTTCCTTAATGATCACGTCAAGCGGTGCTTTTTCCTATTTTCAGCCTACTCAACAATTCTTACTAACTCCTAATTTTGTTGTTCATGTGCGTAATCCTTTGTGCATTTTTCTTCACACTCCCACGTGTCCTTTTGGGCACCATTTTAACATTTTCATATGCTCTTTTCATGCTTATGTGTGCACCCTTGCATGCATCCTTTGGCCTTCATGCATGTCTCATACTTAGAAATTTTCTTGGCCCAACAAGTTATCTCCCTCTTTCTTAATGGTTCCACTAATGGTGGTGACACATGTGAGTGACTATATAATTATCAACTAAGCCTAGAAATGTGCACACACTAACACAAATTAAGCTAACCATTTAAGTTAACTAATTAGGTGCATCTAGTATGTCAGACATTTGATATAGTTGCAGTAATCCATCTCTCTAAGAAATTCATTTAGGAGCTTTTCCTTCATCAAGAAAAATAAATGTACTTATTCCTTATTTTGTTAACTTTCCAAAATTTTAAGTTTCAAATTCAAATTCAAAATTTTCACAAATATTTCAAAATATGAGTTAAAGTTCAATTATTTTTATGAACATTGGCTACACTATATGTTCGTAAGTTTCACTAAGGAGATCATGTTAACACTCTTGTGAAGTAAGAATCTCAAGTGTAAACATAGTGTATCTACACACTTAGGTATATTTTACTTTTAAAAAGTAAAATTTATTTCCTACTATAAAGGAGGGGTGGGAGGGGGAATGTAGACACCTAAATTTGGTAATTTATCACTGATAGTGTCAGTATTAGCTTAACCCCTAAATCATGACTTGTGCACACATTTTGAACTCAATTGCATATCCTAACCCTATTGTATGAATTTTTCTCCTCATTTGCACTTTTTAGTCACTCACATAATTTCTTACATCAATCCATAATAGTCTATCACTTCCAAGTGTCATACCTATATCTTTATAAAACCTCTCTACCTTCCCATACGGGTCCGCCAAACATGGACCAAAGTGCCAAATAGTTTGGTTTGAAGTTGCAGGGGAAAATTTTCATTAATTTGTGAATATTCCAGTTTTACAAATTGGTATTTGGTGATTTTTAGGAGTAGTACCAAGGACCCTTTTGCCTAAATTTTTGAGATGCAAGCTACTTTTTCTGGTGGCTCACCTACACTTTAAAATAAATTCCATAGTTATGACTATATATTGCCCTACCTTAAAACTCAAATTGGGCACAATCGCCAACATATTTACCATATAAAACTCCCATCACACCACACATGTAAGAAGTCACATTTCAGCCGAAGGTATATCTCATAGTGTATATGGATATAAATGCCCATCTACACATGTACATTCCCATCTACAGATGTAGATGCTTGGTTACACATATATACACTTGTAGAATTTTTTTAGAGCTTATGAAAAAAATGGAGTCATTTCGACACCACTGATCAAAAGTAATGGCCTTTGCAAGATAGGCCATTGAATGCATATGCATGACTCCATACATAGATACCTATCTACACATGTAGATGCCCATCTACACACATAGAAGCCTAGTTTCACATGCATATTCTCATATAAATTTTTGGGATATTTATGGAAAAAATGGAGTCATTTCGACGTCCAATTAAAAATTTATGGCCTTTGTAAGACAAGCCACTAAATGTAGACACTCAAATGCACATGCGAGATGCTCAAATGCATATGCAGATGTTTGACTACACATGTAGACACTGTAGATATTTTCAAGATATTTCTGAAAAAATGGAATCGTTTCGACACCCGAATCAAAAGTTACGACCTTTACAAGACAAGTCATAGAATGCAAACACGACTACACTGTAGACACATAACTACACATGTAGATGCCTAACTACACATACACGCAAATGCTTGATTTGTACATGTAGATGCTGTAGATATTTTCGAGAGCTTTCCAAAAAAAAAAAGAGTCGTTTCAAAATCCAAATCAAAAGTTATGGCCTTTGTAAGATAGGCCACCAAATGCAGATGCCCGTTTGTATGTGCAAACACCCTAATGCATGTGCATACACCCAAATGCATCTATAGACACCCGTCAACATGTATAGCCACCCGTTTCTCCCTAGCCCACCTTTTCCCTAAAATTTTATTTGCCTTTATCACTATACATATTTTTCTCTTGTTTTCCATCAATACGAAACAAATGTTCATAAATTCGCTAAAAAAATCCAAGTTGGATTTTGGTAAGGGGTCTTAAAATTTTCCTTGGTCGACAATTTTGTCCCAACCCACCTAATGATAATTTTCTCAATGTGATATATCTTATGGGATGATACTTTTCCTATAGGTTGGCCTTAATGTGACATTAAACCTATGGAATCTTAGACAAGCTATTCAAATGCATGCATTTACTCACATGGCACTTATAAACACTTGAGAAATATCTTCTTAAAAATACTCAAATCTCTCTTAAATTCCCCTAAAGCAACAAGATACATTAGGAGCAACCCCCACATAATTCTAAAACACTCCTAATCAGGGTCAAGAGTCTAGCTTCCAAGTTACAAGTTTCCAAATCCAAGTCAAGCACAAACACTCAAATCCATTGCAAAGGTGATCAAATTTCCAAAGATAGTTACATCCATATAGATATCACATCTCTAGGAAGAGAACTACATGCATTTGAGGCCTTTTCGAAGTAGTGCCAACATAAGTGTTGTATGGGTTACACTTTAACCCAAATATTAACCTTTAGTAGGGTCTCCTACATGTGGTTCGGGTTTGAGATATTTCGGGTCATACATAAGGTTTCACACATTTGTGAAACACAGGGTTTCATAAATAGACACTTTCTAGTGGCTCACACAGGACATAAAAAAGTTTCAAAATGCTAAAAGATCTTGTTACGAAACCACCAAATAGGTATGAAAATCGTAGATGATTCCATACATAAGCGATATATTTTCCCTACTCATCTTGCATTCCCATAACAAAAAAATAAAGCACTTGCAGAAACCATTTCTAGTCTTTTCACTCTTTTTCCACATCAAGTCAGCTTCTAAAGCAACATGATAACTAAATGCATATCCCTTGTCGTGTCTTGTTTCATTTAACACTTACTTTGATCGATTTTTTCTTACCTATTGCTAATATAAACATATTTTGATCTATGAATTAATGCACATTAATTAATGTGAATATATCTCATGTTTCTAATCTCAAATCACAAGTGTAATAAGTAACACACATCTTATTTATTCATTTTTTTATGTTGAATCAAATAGCTTAGTGCACTCGTCCTCTCATCTTGTTTTATTTAGCACATGTTCAAATTGATCTATCTTACAAATTGTTATATATGTATATTCGATATGAGTGTCAATGTTTTCTTAATAATTTGAATGTACGTCTTATTTCTAACCCTAACTCCGGAATTTAAATAAGAAGCGATTCCTTAACTCCCTCCTACTTATTTATAAGGATCTAGATATGATCATCTTCATCAACCACACACAAGTCAACATGTTTCAAAATCCAACATGTATCCAAAGTGAGGAAAACAAGGCTAGTTGCAAAATTGCCTCTCTTTATGCGCAACATTGGTTGTGAAACCATTAGGGTGGTTTAATAGTCTCTAATATTTATGAAGTGGTGGTTATGAAATTATATATCTAGCTATACATTGGTTTCTATTGTATTCAAAGGGATAGTTAGTTATGTCCAAAAATGGTGTCTCTTCCTTTCCTTTTGAATTTTGAGAATCTTTAGAAGAAAATTTTAAGGAACTCCCCTAAAAAAAACTTATAGAAATCATGGTGAATATACCTGTAACTAGTTTCATGGTTTTGGTGAATATATCTATAACCAGTTTTATGGTTTTGGCGAATATCCTGTAACCTATTTCGTTCTTTTGATGAAAATGGTAAAAATATTAAAAATAGTTGGAAATCGAATGACGAATCTCTTGTAATTTGTTTGGCGAATACCCTCTGTCGAATTTGACTGTAATGAGGCCCAAAATTTTCATTTCTTTTGCATGCCTTACCTTTACACTCAAGTGCCTAGAATGTGTGACACTTGGCCACTCGGAGGAACAAGAAAATGACATGTGGTATCTTGTGATTACTCATTGCCACTTTGCCTTGCCTCACCGACACCGCAGACCCAAAACTTTATTGAATCAATTCATTTCACGGGCTTGGAGTTTGGGAATGTCTTTGACTTGGGAAGCCTGAAATCCTGCCATGTGTCTGTTTGATGGGCAGGGAATGATTGAAAACTTTAATAATAAGGCACAAATAACTTATATTTAATAATCAAGGATACATTGTTTTCAGTTGGTTGCTATTAATTTTTTTATGTTTGGTATGTGTAGCAGTAAGAATGTGTTTTTTTAATAACAGGCAGGGGGTAAATGTAATGATGTGGAGAAGTAGTGCTCGCAACATGTGAAGTAGATTTCTACACTAGTATTTGTACATGTGAAGATTTTGAATTTTGAAACTTAAGTTTAATTCAAGTCCAAGAAGATGAAATTATTTCAAAGGGACACATTGGCAATTTGTGATCTCACAGGAAATAGCATGTAGCAGAGGCAAAGTTATCATGTCTTAGGCTCATGTCATTTAAAGTTTGTGACTGATTATTTCTCTAGTGCTATTCCCATAGTTGATTGAAAAAACAAACAATTCAATGATTACTCTTGCTTATAAGCTTTGGCAAAGACAAACAAAAAGCTTGATATATATTTATAGATATACATACATACACGCACACACACGTGCGTGCACATGCACACACACACACACACACACACACACATTAGGAGCCAAGTAGTTGTCTCAAATCAGCATGGGCTCAAAGGCGATGCCACTATTATAACACATGCTAGTTGTGTTTATATATTCTAGTAGCCATGACCAAGACCCTTGATTTAAATGAAAATAAAGGATGATGATATTTCTAGAAAACACTTTTCTGAAACACAAGAACTCTCCCACCATAGTGTTACTTAAATAAGATCATTTTCCTTCTTGAAAAACACTTTGGAACATTGCGTGGGAATCCTTGTAATTTCTTTCCAAGACCAAACATTGCCTCTCCTCCTTCCAAACTCAAGCTCAAGCTCAAACACAATTATGTCCTTCAAATGGTCCCCATCTACAATTGGTGTTGCAAGTAGCACCCTTTCTTTAGATACAACCAACCTTGTTCTGTAGTGAGGGAAATGGTCTCTGCCATATCTTATAGGTAACAACAAAAATGCATAGTAGCATAATATTGACTATTATAAATTCTCACACCCAACATAGGTTCATATGACATTAAGAAGAAAAAATGTTGTTGAAGACAACGGGTCCATAGAAGAAACAATCTCTCAATCATGCCACAATCCTCCAAGTCCCCATAGAAGAATCATAAATTTCTATAGTATTGCTTTGCATTAACTCCAGATCTATTAGCGCCTTCTTGAACCACTTTTTACCCCTTGTTGTCATCCGCCACCAGAATGCCCCACACATAAATATAAAAGTGCCATCCATTAAGTTGAGCTGATAACATCTGAGGAAGCTTGAAGGAGGTTCCGACTTTAGTGGATTACATACCCTTGAAACATGATTGTCACATGAACAAAATAAGATTATCCCTCGATGTGAATCTTCAAACCTGTACCCAATCAAAGCATGATAACCACAAAAATTTGAGAATTTTCCATGTTCTACTGTAAAAGTTGTATCTCAGCCAATGATGACCACTATCATGATTTACAAGTATCCATGGATGTTTGTTCCTTGTTTCATTGTAACGCCTAAAGAATCTAGTGGAAGTCATGAGTGCTTTCCATTCCTTAGAAATCAGATAGAAAATGTATATGGATTCTAATGGAATCAAAATCAATACATTTTCCAAAACATCTTGAGGCAATGAATGATCCCACAGAACACATTTTCCATGCTGCATTGGAAATAAACTAAAATGAAGAACAAATTCGGTGTTTCAAGAAGGAGAAGACAAATCAAAAGGCACAACATTGTAGCAATGCAAGAGTATCCACAAGAACTGGTGTTGGAAAGGAAAAATATATTTGTTGAAACATAAACAAGAGTATCCACAAGAGTATCTCATATATTTGTTGAAACATAAAAATTACATATCATAAACTATAAAATCTCATTTTTTTGTTTTTGTTTTTAACATAAACAAGAGTATCCAGGTTTTGATTTCTTGTTTTTTCTATTTTTAAACTATAAAATCTCGAAAATTTCAGTGTTTGATATGGTGGATGGAAGAAAACGCAAAAAAATGGTAAATTTCTCCAAATCCACCGTATTTGGTAACTGTGACATAGGCATACCAAAAAAGCTATAAGCCTATAACTATATTATAACATAAATATTACATATCATAATATATTTCTCAGTTCTTGTACCACTTTCCTAACTGCATCGGTATTGATCTTTCTCTGCTAGAGTGTTAGCTAGGGTTAGTATCCGACACATTCTTTATCAATGATAGCTCTGTTGGTGTCTGTTAAGTCTTTCTAGGTTTTAAGCACTTCAAAAGCTCGCTACAACTTTGTAAGGATGGAAGACACCGTTTTGACATGATTATCCATCTGAGGGGTCGTCGCTGGGGATTGATTCAGATTTCCATCAATTTCCATATCCACATCATTTGTAGCAGCATGTGGAGAATCCATAGGTTCTGGGTCCGGGGATTCTGGATAAAGAATAGAGTTCTGTAATACTTCGGGAATTGGCTACTCAGACAAGGAATCGGTTGGAGCTCTGCAGGAGAAGTTCTAAGAGAATGAAGGGAAATAGTGGTAGCAAACAATTGGCCAAGAGAGGGGGGTGGAAGCACCATTAGAAGGAGAACTAGAAGCAGAGAGGGCAAAGGATTTCCCAACAATAACCTCATTTGAGTCTATATTAGAACTAGAAGAAACCATGATGTATTCATGGCTTGATATTGGTTTGATGTGCTCAATTTGGTCCCCATGATTTTGTAAAAGAAACTAAGTGTCGTAAAATGACCATGGGCCTTGAATTTATAATTTCCAAGTGAGTTCTTTAACTGGACCTTGAAACGTGTCCACCAAACCCAGTATGTATTAATAGTTAATATTAAATGTAAATCATGCACTGAGTGGCAAAATTTTTGCCTTTAAACTAACGTCACTATCCCACGTGCCTCCGAACTTTAAAGTTAAATAAACATCCTTTTATCATGATGAATAAAATATCATTAAGGATAGACATATCAAGATTTGAGCCAATTTATCACTTAAAATTTGATACAAAAGTAGTCGATAAAATGTGTCACATCAAAAATAATAAAATTTAAATGCATCACTTTAAAGACTAAAGTTATGGAAAAAGTCTTTTCCATATTTATTAAATATGCTACCGCTTTTATGAAAAATGTCTTTTCCATATTTATTAAATATCTTGTTTCCTAGACCTTCATCCTAGAAAATATAACGTGACCAAGAATTAAATTTGATAAGACATTTCTTAATTGTGAGGGTGCCAATTAAATCTCACGGTGGCACACTTTACATGCTTATTTAAACTGGTGATGACATGTTACCAACTTACCAATTACCACATAAATTTTCCAAGCGTCCTCCACCATCTACTTTCAATCAACCTGTCCTACGTCCATGTCTTCTTCATCTACAGAATTGAATCCTCTTAATGCAAAAATCACCCATTTGGGTGAGTGTTTCCAGTTGATAGGGCCGAATGAGGCCCTCGTCACCACATTCTCAGCATACCGGACACCAGGGCCAACTCTCCCAATATTTCCTCTCTGGAGGACATGCTTTTATCTTTCTTGCATCGCTTTTCTGAATTATGTCCTTCATTTCCTATTTTCCAAGCTCTCCATTTCCACCTGATTCACCCAAATTATCACATGAACACCAAACAATTAAAGAACCACTGGATACGCCACTACCCTTGTGTCTTAGGTGATCAGTGGGGTTTCAACCTAGATTTTTACAAACCTCATTTATTGACCACAAAGCTCTCAATACCAAGCTCACTACCTCCTCAATAGGGGGAAGAACAACCCCAAATTTTCCAGAGAATGAAACAAAGAAGCGGTTGACAACATTAGAAACTTCCCTTGCCGAAGTACAGTCCATGGTAAGCACCCATGAATTTCTCTCAAGAAAAGGAGGATCATGAGGGAGGGATCTTCTGGCACTAGTAGAATTTGTCAATTCCCTATAGCTCGACTTTCTTCAAGGAAGAAAACCAAAGGATACATAAGAGGGGGAGACTCTCTTTCTGAGTGGGTAAACTCACATAAAAGGAAAAAAGAATTCACCAAAATATTGAATGGGCCTCGGGTGGGAGTCTAGGAGCTGCTAAATATGGGCATGTCACAGGATTTAGTGGGATATATCCAATTCGTTTTCAATACGCAGTGCATAAAGACATGTTTATCCAACGCAGGACAAAGTGCTTAAAACATGCTCCAGTGTTTCGAGATGAATCTGTGTCTTTAGAAGAATGACCATTATATTTTATCTTTATAAATCAATCTGTAATATATATATATATATATATATATATATATATGCTTTCAAGGAAGGGAGGCCCCTAAAATAGAACCCCATTTTTCTTAGAATATTGTTGAATAATTGCTCACAGTTGTAGTAGCATTTGATTGATGTATTTTTATATTTGTTTAGATTTCATCACATATATGAGGAGACACGTTTGGAAAAAAAGAAACTAACTACATATATAAAATATAAGAAATGATATTTTAGAAATTTGGAAGTGACATATTTCAGTTGTCATGTATATTCAAAAGTTACTAAGCTTTATGAAAAGGGCACTTGCCTGCAAAATATATTGAAACGACCATCATTGCATTCAGTGATCAAATTTGAAGGGCTCCCCATACTTTAATTTGATTGGCTAGGTTAAGCTTTACCCGTCGTAAATGAGATATTAGAAAACACATTACCCTTCAACAAAAAAATGAAAATGTTAATTTTCTTTCAATATATATCTGATTAATTTGAATAAAATAAATATGAAAAATGTCAAAATTATGAAATATATAACATCTAAAAATAATTTTGAAAACACTATATAAATGTGAAAACACTATATTTCATCAGTAATGACATCAACAATTCTGAATTCTATTTAAAAACAAAATTTTCGTTAGTTATTTCAATTCAAATAGTAAATAATATCAAGCAACATTTGATTTTATTCATATTCATTTTCTTTAGAAAGACTTTCTTTGATCTATTCTCATCTTAAATCTATGGATATTTGGTTTTGTATTTTGAAAATTGAACTTGTGTAAATTATTTATATATATATATATATATATATATATATATAATATTTATATCATAATATATATTGGAATTTGGGATGGTCTCGAAATCATCTTAAATATGAAGGGCCTTAAATATATGTTGTCGCCAATCTTTTTGAGCATGTGAAGGGCCTTGTTTTTTTGCCTATTTATTGTGGGTCGATTTTTTTCATTTTCATCCTTTTTGTCGGTGAGCACCTATGGATTCCCCTCGAGTTCCCATCTTTGTCTTTATTTTGCAATAAAAGGGAAATGGATTTCAAGTCGTCTATATCCGATAATTATCTGGCGGATCTTCAAAATTGGTAATGGTAGTGATCTGGAGGTAATTAAATTGGTTTTGGGGGGAAAATATTTATTTGAGGATGGATGGTGTAGGGTTAATAGTAGTGTGGCCTTGGTTTTGTGGAAAATCTTCTAATAATTGAGCCATCAAAGCCTGATGTAGTCAACATTGCTCTTTGTTGGGTTCAGTCATCTTTATGTGGAAATTTGGTTGCAGAAGTGCAAAAGTGTAATGTTTCTTTTTGGGCAGCGGGGGAGGAGGTGAAGCTCTAGGGTGGCATGGATTTGAGCGTCTTCAGGGAATTGGAACATTGCCATGGGGAGTTGATGGCCTTCGCAGAGAAGCTAGTGGTGTTCAGCCATGACAAGAATGTTGGAAGGATGCGCTTCAAACTCCCTAATTTGGCTGCCCTCAATTCTCCCATCGAGCCAAGTGCCACTTTGGTGGATGGAAATCGTGAAACTGTAGGGAAGCTTATAATCATCTTTGGCGCGGTTGGGCCAATGAAGTTGCTGCTCAGGACTCTGAGGAGGGTGTGGTTGAGAGGTAGGGATCTCCAGTTGTAATTTTGTCTATGTCTTCTGATTCAGGGGATTAATCCTCGATCTAAATATATGTTGTAATGTCTATAGTATAGTATAGCTATAGTCTTCCTTCCTTCTTACGTATTTTGCTCGATATACCCAACAGTCATGATTGACGAAGTTTTTTACATCTTCATGTTGTATCTGAGGTTCGACCTCTCTCTTTTGTAAAGGGAACGAGACCCTTCAACCCGCTTTAACAATAAAAAATAATAATATATATAATGTATTTAAATTATATTAATTCATCTGCATGGCATGGGAAAAAGTGGGGTGATAGATTTTTAATTTATTGAAAACTTTAAATTAATTTAAGAAAGAAAGAATCTAATTTAAGAAATCAATAATGTAAACACTATATAAATGTGAAAACACTATATATATATATATATATATATATATATATATATATATATATATATATATGTATGTATGATGCTTAAATTTTTTTTTTTTACCTGGAGCTACTAACTAAAGGGTTAAGGGACCCCACCCTTACAACTATACTCCAAACAAAAACCGAACATAAACCAACAACACAAGGCCCCACTAAATGGCCCGCATGGAGAAGAAGGAAACACCATTTGAACAAAAAGTGGCTTCAAGACAACGAATACACATGGCCACAGAAAAAAAAAGCTAGAAAAGAGTATTAATCCTCATCCGAGATAAATGGGAGCCAATTTCGCCTGTCTCCATGTAACGCCAAACACCATATCTCTGCCGAATCTCCCTGCCTCCCACCTCGCCCCTATCTCTGTCGCCGCCGGAAACATCTCCTTCTAGCTATTTGGCCTTACCTAGCAGAAGAAGAAAGGCCTCACTAACATTATCCCAAAACTCATTGAGGTGGTTAATGGCTGAGTTGATAGGTGAGCAAGCATCGATGAGATCTAAAGGAGGCAATTTGTTAGGTTTTGGACCACCATGCCAGAATAAAATGTGAACAGCCTCTGCGTAGAGTAACAACTCCCTATACCACTTACCGAGCCAATCTTCCCCATGCTCGGTGCCATTCGCCTAAGCACCGCCTCCTCCACCCAGAGTAGAGGGTTTAGGATGCGACACCTGTCCATTTCTTCGCACAAACTGACTTGATGGATAAGGTAAATAAATAACTCCGTGATAGCCACAACATCCACCTTGACCGGATGGAGCAAGAGGTAATTAGAAATGAATGCCGCAATGAGTTCAGAGTTGACTATGGCCCTATGAGAGTCTTACATATAGGAATCTCCTATCACACACTCAATGGCCTCGGCCTCAAGCACAGAATCATATCAAAACACCTCTTGAAGCCGCTTGCGGGAAATGGCTGAAGTAAAGGCCATTTCCCTTCTCTCCCGCATAGAGCAATGAAAGGAAACCCCAAAAAAACCATTCTCTTGCCAACCCAAAAACACAAACAAATAGAGGTAGGGAGAGAGGAATGCGAGCGACCAACAATAATAAAGGCCCAAAGTGTGGCACATGCCACCATTAATTCTTTGAGCTTTGTGTGCACCACCCATCATAAATGATAATATCTTCCAAGTCGTGCCAATCTTCTATATTATTAGAAATTAATTCAACTCTCGGGCCATCAATTGCCTCGTTAGCTAGATGATCGACAAGACAGTTGGCCTCCCTATAAACATGATTAATACTCCAACTATGCAATTTTCCAAGCGTAAAAGGATATTGGAGATATAGAAATTAAGGTGCCAAGAAAGGGCAGAGCCCTTAGTAATCGCATGAACGATTACTTGCGAATCAAAACTTTAAATTAATTTAAGAAAGAAAGAATCTTATTTAAGAAATCAATAATGTAAATACTATATATATATATATATATATATATATATAATATGTTGGGGCCCATCATATATTCCAATTCTAATGTCCATGACCAACAATGAACAATTAATCCCGACCGAAATTATAATTCATCCCACCTAAATCTAGGAGATTCACATCCATGGGGGCACGGAAAAAAGAAATCCACAGAATTCTTCCACGTGGCATGGGAAAAGTGGGGGTTTATTATTTAAAATGTTTCAACGACCCCCAAAAATTTCAACGACCAAGTCATTAAATGCAAACACCTGTCACCGCGGACCGAAACTTTATTATTGAATCGGTTCATTCTGTGGGCTTGGAGTCTGGGAATTCCTTTGCCTCGAGGAGGCCTAGAATCCTACCACGTGGCCATCTGATAAGTGAAAATTGTCATCCAATGAATGGAATTTGATTAATGACTAAATTTGATGTCTACAAAGTACAATGAAAGACCTAATCATTTATAGTGATGTTGATAATTGAAATTCTATTTTTGGAAGGCATACTGCAATGAGAAGGCATAATAGATTCATAGAAGTTGTGGACCATGTAAGACTCAAAATTTTCATATTTCGAGTAAGTGTCATCCTGCATTTGAGTCTTGATTCTTTAAATATTATCTTTTTATAAGTAGCACTGTATAAGCCTTTGCTTTCAAATATTTCAATATAAGGGTTGAGGGTTTACAGAATCCAAAATTCCAAGCATGTCTACTTCCACATGATCCCAAAGTAAAAGTAAAACCCAAATCCCATATGCCAAACTGCTTAAAATTAAAACCCTTGGTTTTACTGATGAATATCATGATATTTATGATCCTGTAATTGGCACAAGAGCTTCACAACTTAGATACACGTCTGAGACGAAGATGAGGGAAAGTAGAAGTTTAGACCAATCAGGTAGACATAAAGGTTTAGGTTGGATAACATGGGGGTTTGGATTGGGACGCATGATGTTCCATGAGGTTTTCCCTGTTTGCATTTGTCAATATATGTGCCCAAAATTACAATGAGACAAAAAAAGTAATTATTGCAAAGAGCAAAGGATAAGAACTTTTATACATTATAGAGGTAAATCTTGGCAGTGCATTGGGGTTTGACAAAAAAGATTTAGAAAACGTCCACATAAACCTAGAAAAAATTGCTAGCGATTATCATACCACAAATAAAAAGACAAAGAGATGCATTTTTACGAAAATTAACATTTGATGCAGAGGTACCAAAAGGGAAGGCTCGTATGCAATTAACATATTTAAATCGTGGGTCAGGGATACCATTTTTATGTGAGTATTTTTCCTTGGCTTCGATAGCGATGAGACAATGGATGAAACCCTCCTGAAAATGGTATATAATATCCATTTCATTAATCCACCTTGTCAATACAGATTTTTTGGGTACATTGTAAAATATATGCATAAACAATTATTAACAATCAAATAAGGCTCGACACTAAGACATTTAGGTTCACTACCTACTTGTGCTATTTAATTCTATGGCGGTTTGCTGGATGGTTTGAAAAAAAAACTTGCAATTGAGCCCTATTTTGTTGAGGTCAAGCCAGAAGTTGTGTGTCCATTAACTGAGTGGACCCCAAGATAAGGATGTATGATAATAGAGGGGACTACAAGTCAATTTTTGGATTATTTTTGGGCTCCAATGTATGAAGCAATTACAAAAAGTACAATGCCTAGATTGCTTGTGAAATGTAGAGATTGCATTCAATTGGGATTAGAAATACAATTAGCAAGACTGGTACTTCATGGAGGATTATATTGTGCTAAGGTTTTATGGATCAGGAGTATAACCTTACAAATTGCCAATACATGTGACAGAGAGATTTTTTTACCTTGGAATATATAATGACATAGATGAAAAGCACGAGATAGTATCTATTTTGTTTCTCAACAAAAGAAGATCATATTTCCTTCCTTACCATTCTCATGTGGAGGGTTCACATTTGAAATAAAAACATTCTATGTGGCACATGAAATCTTACAGATTTTTAAGTTTGATGTTGACTCTCACTGGTTGTGTGACCCATGTGAAGTGATTAAAGCAAGGGTAGTGGCCAACAAGAACTCTACCACTGAAACTCAACATGAAAGTAAACCCTTGCTAGAAAAATTGAAAAACAAGAACTCTTGGGATGAAGTAAAAATAAGCAATGGATGAAATTTGTTGAGAAAGGAATTAGTTTTCAAGAGTTGTCAACACAAATTTTTGGATTGCCTCAACCTCCAAAAAAATAGGCAGAGGATTTTCAATCTGCCAAATTGTATGCAAAATCGATAAAAAGTCCTCTAAAAGAATGCCAAAGGAATTACATCATGAATTGCGAGAAAAAAATTGGACAAGGTCAAAAATTACTACCTTTTGGTCTATGAGGCAGGACCTAGGCCATCCAGAATTTGTTTTAGAGTATGATTCTATTCCAGAAGATGAAGTGTTCAACAAGATGTGGAATGAAGCACATCCTGGAGAGGAAAGTAGTGATGATGACACTGACTTTGAGGAATTACACACTCCACTGGAACATATAAACCAAGTCTTGATGAAGGCTTGAAACAAATATATACTACAGGAGCAATTATTATTGAAAATTTGGGTTTTAGTGGTGGTGGTTTGGGTTCAACAAGACAAGGCATTTGGCTTCCACCAGAGGCACAACCTAGAAGAGTTTTCGACAGGTCAGGCCTTGGAGCTTCAACTTCGGAGAAAGGACCACTACATAATACAACATGTACAAGTGTTAATCCAATACAATTTACTCCGGAGTCAAATCCTTAGCAAACAGTTCAACCACACATTGAAAATCCTAGAGGAGAAGTTGGCCATGAATCTATTACTATTGCTAATGTTGGTGGTTCTAGTGATGATGGTAGTAGTCAACAGAGTATTGGAAACTTAAAGAGGCCAATAGAGACAGTTGAAGTTTCTAGGGCTATTGTCCAACAAGGAAACAAGAAGAGGCAAAAGATAGAGAGGCAAACACAGTACAATTACTCTTGGCTCAAGGAAACTATTTATAGAAGGTGGTGCCACTGCCACCCCTAAACAAATTTGCCATTCCATAGGGAAATTCTCCCCAAACTTCAATTACTCCTTCTCCATTCAAGGTGGAATAGTTCATTCCTATGAACACCTCAAGTTTTGATTACCTAGTTGAGTTTGACAATAAATCAAAAAGAGATAAAATAAACAAGAAGAAAATTCTACAGGCTACTGGAACTTTAGATCCAACCATAATGAGGGTATTGCCTACATATAACCTAGACATAGATACCTGGAATACATGTATGTTGTGCCCAAAGTTGTAAAACTAGAGAATGAAATGGTTTCCAGTGACTACGAGGTGACCTCCCTTCAAATGGATCTTAAGGAAATGAAACCTTCTGACAAAATTAATGTATCGAAAAGGAACAATGATGTGGTTTACACAACATTACTAAAGGCAAGAGAGGGAGAAAAATAAGTTGAATAATAAGATTCAAAAGTTAGAGGCAGACCTGACAAATGAGAAAACAAAAGGAAAAACAATAGTTAATAACACATGTGAGTTGGAGAGGAAGATAAAAGTATTGCCTCTATGATCATGATTCTTGTGAACGATCAAGCACATGTAGAACTAGAAGAGGCGAAGGAAAATTTATAGGAAACAACGAGTAAGAATGATAGATTACAAAAAATATTGGGAGAATTGAAAGAGGCTATGAAGGAAGAGAAATAAAAGGTCAAAAAATGGGAACAAAGCCTAGATGATGAGAAAAAACAAAATGAAATATTGCAATAGGAATTGGCAAAAACAAAAGGAAATACAGTCTTTCAACATCAAACTATCTGGATTTCATAAAAAGGCATTGATTAATATGACAAATAATGTTTGGGGAAATAAGCCAAAAATTGATGATTTTATTAGATTGTTTGAATTCATGACTGATCTACAAAGAATCTGTGATAAGCTCCACGAATACGTAACAAGTAGCAAAAAAGTGATGGCTTTAAGAGAGGATACAACAAATAAAATTTTGGAAGCTATCTACAAATTTAGTGACACAGAACTAACATCAGAGGAATTTAGAACTAGTTTGATGCCTCAATAAAGGTATCATCTATCATTCGGAAGTGTGTGATGTTAGGCGAAGCACATGAATTGCTGAATAAGTGTCAAAGAATGTTACAGGAGCTGCATGGAAAGGTACATGAGTTCACAAAGCTTGGTTTTCCAATGCCTTTTGACAATACATGCCAATTCATTAAGAAGGATGCATTCCAGAAGAAGATGAAAGAAAAATGACTCAAGAGAAGGACCAAATTCCTGAGAAGCTAGATGAGATTTTTTTTTGACTCTGTTAAACCATTGATAACCTTGTCAGTAAGTTTGCATTCAACAGTAGAGGAAATCTCCACTATCAGTTATGAATTGCTAACAAAGTTACATGTCAGTCACTCTGATTTACAACAAATTGCAATTCCAACAAATGAAGAGTGGAACATGTTACAGAAGATGATATAATTTGTTAAAGTTGTGAAGCCTGATTCCAAGTTGAAGTGGCAATTTGGTTTTTTTGTTTCTATTATTTGGGAGGAAATCATGGTCATGGATAAAAATAGTAAATTGTCTTATTAATATACTAGAGTTATCTTTGTTTACTATATTAATAAACATGTGATATTTAGGTTACTTGTGGATGAAGCAAAATTTTACAAAGAGGTGCACAAGTTAATTATATATGTGCATGGATTTACTCTTTAGTGTCCATTTGTTGCAATGACAATCTTCAAATTTTCATACAAGGGATTTCTCAAGCAAGTTGAATGAGGAAAATGTGATTTTTAAATTTTCATTTCAGTAATGATTCAAGAAAATCCACTTATTCTATCTCAGAATCAAGCACCACAACTCTTATATGCCTAAAGTATATAATAATGTAAATGCATTGTGATTTAATAGCCAACCAACCGCGGTGTATGCTTTCTATAAAAGAGATCAACAACATTGTATGTGAAATATATTAAATACTCATTAAAACATGACTTTGTAATGTTTCTGTAATCAAAATGGAAATGGAATCAATATGATTACCTTTAGGCACATGTAAGTTTGGGGTGAGTGCTAATCCTTGTTTGAGATTCAGAACAATGTATTGAATATTTGAATATATTAATTATTATATGAACATCTATATCATGGGATATCCACCAATGGAAGCTTCCAACTTGATGGACTTGGATCATCTCTATCATTTGATTCACCAGATTTCGAGACTGACTCTCTCTTTCTTGATAGTCAATTGCTACAATAGGGTCATCTATTGTATTTGTGCCATTGTTTTCAGCCCCTCTCCTTTCAGAATCGACTTCCATATTGTCCAGAGCCCTGTCGTAGGGAAAGTTATCCACTTCGTACCGTGATGTATAAATTCTCAAATAATTTTCCAAATTTTTGTCAAGCTTGTTTCGCAATTTTGACTTTATAAAGGCCAAGGCACTGAAAATTATCTCATCTTCAACTAAACCCAAAATCATTGTTTGACATAGATTAGCCAATGAGAAAAACTTGGACATGGTTTGCTATAAAATAGTACTCACCCCAAATTTTTTCCATAGTCGGGTTATTGCTCCACATTGTAAGGGATTATCCAAATCTTTGAATTGCTGAATCATTGTAGTGGTGAATTCATGAGATTGAGCAATCAAACTATCCTTTCTTAAAATACCTGCAATATTCATTCCATTGATATCAACAAGCTTACAAAAATGTTGAATCAATGTAGTCAACCTCTTGAAGTAGTCTTCCTGCATATGTCTTTCATTTTGGACAAGATTCCAAAAGGTCGGATTTACTATAGCCATTTCTTTAAGTAAAGCATCCCTTCTAAATCGCTCCCTTATTTATTCTAGTAGGGACACTACAATTTATCTTAACCTCACCCTTGTTGATGATACAATGTTATCAAACAACAACCCTGTGACTTTTACCTCCTCAACCTTATCGACTACTACTTTAAACATGTACATCAATATCTCATATCCACATACAAAAGCACATACTTCCCCAAACAATTTGAGCTTCAAAATCTACTTGCATTTCCAATCTTTATCAAATCATTCTAACCATCAAACGTTGGACTTGTAAAAGTAGTTTCATTGAGATACAAATATTCTATTGTCATACAAACTCATTTCCTCAAAATAGAAAAATCAATAATATAGATAGTTCTTTCATGTGCTTGTTTAATTAAATGATGCATTTATTCCAACATGGGAAGGAGACCACACAACATCAAAAATGGCTCTATATCGGTCAAAAGATGTATCAAATCCTAGGCCTTGTCCACTTTTATGCGATTCTACCACATCACTCCTAATAAGGATTGATACTCTTTGACACCATACAAACCGGTTGCAGTACAATGAGATCCACCTGGTGTTGACATCTTTCAACAATTTATGCTCATTTGTTAGTCTTTCTGCAAATATTTGGAATTCCATGAACCTTTTAGGACTACAACAAAAATAAGCATGCACCTCTTGAATAAGGTCTTCAACTTTTGCTACCGGTTTAAATTTTCCAACTATTCTGTAAGCTAGGTTCATTCTATGAGCCATACAATGAATGCTAATCATATAAGGGAAATGAGATGTTTGGAGTCTTACACACTGAGACCATTACGAAGACCTTGCATTACAGATTCCCCTTCTGCCCCAACTCATACCACCTTTGATGCAATTGCAACATCATCAATGTCACCGAGCTTCTTCAAAAATTTTATCACCAACTCACACGGGTTTTCAACATTGGAGTTCTCTCTCATCTTGTGAATGACAAGTAGATGAGAGAATGACAAGTAAGTGAGGTTGTCTCACACAATTCTCAACAATATACACATGCATATAGACCCAAGCAATATTATCTACTGTTGTAATGTCATCAATAGACAAAGATATGTATCGTGCAAACTTGAGTTTTTCTTTCAAGTCTTCTTTCTCAACCATAGCTAGGCATTTTTCCCAATCCCAACCACTACTTTTTGACCAGTGAGAATCGGGAAAGTGTGGGAAACAAAGGAAAGAAAATATCTTCTTTTGTTCAGGAAAATCTATTATAGGACGACCTCTTTTCAAAATGTGAAAAACAGTAACTAGCTGAACTGTTTTACCCAAAAGACTGTTTTGAACGATCTTGTTGAATTGAGAGGTAATTGTCCCTCCATTCGCTGCAACTATTCTTTCATTTCTCTTGTGCTCTTAAAATTTTTTTTCATACCTAATATGCAAACAATCATCGTAGTTTTCCATCTGGCAACATTCTTCTCAATGTCATCTACAATTATCTTTTCATATATCTTTCCTACATGTTTCTCAATAGTATTCATCTTAAGTTGCATTATCTTGTCCTTGCCCAATCTCCCGCCTATAGATTGTACATTTGCATTATTTGGGAGGTTCAACTCTATTCTCATTTTCAACGGAGTTAATAAATGGAAACTTAGAAACCCGCTTTAACCGAAACTCCTTCCCAAGTCCCATTTTATTTCCTTTCTCTTTCTTCTAGAAATAGGTGTCCACTGAGTATTTTCCTTGGTGGAATTTATACTTCATTGACTACCACTGCCAGAATTTTCACCTCCAACATTCACTTGGGCATTGACAGGTGATGCAATGTCATCTTCATTCAATTGGGCAGGTGGTACAATGTCAAACTCAACATCATTCAATGGAATGTCTTCAAGGGGAGGCATTTCATTATTGTTGTCATTGACAACATCAGAAAATAAAAATGAACACATTCTCATTTTGAGTTTCATTTTGAATGTAATCATTATCCCTTGATTGTGATGGTCTTGCTAGAGAAGGATGGGTTTCCTTAGATGGTTTCTCAAAATAAGATGTTATTTTTGAATGTCAGTACCACTACCAGGAGGGGTTGGAATAGCATTTTTCCTGAGGTTGAGCTTCCCTTTTTAGGTGCCATTTTTTGAATCAGTGAATCCTGTAGAATTGAAAGAAAAAAGATACAACATGTTAGACTAAATGATATTGATATGTGCACAGAACATCTCAACATGAGAAATATGTATAAAGAAAAATAATGTTTTTTTTTATTATTGGCAAATAGTTTTTTGAAAGGGACTATACCCTTGAGAACAAAAGAAGGCCTAAGAGCCGGAATAAGAGTGAGAATCAGAGAGAATGGATCAAGATCCGAGTGTTACAATGAAGCTCGAAGTAGCCCAGAAACAGCTACTCAACCGAGACAAAACAACAAAATTACTGCAAAAAAGTAGTAAAGAGACCGCAAAAAACACAAAAAACAAACAGAAACAGCAGAAGCAACCAATGCTACTTCTTGGTAGCTTTGTCGATGCTGGTCTTGACTCTCTTCCAGGCGCGAAACATACCCAGAGTTGTCATGTGGGTAGCATCAGTTTTATCAAGCTCCTCAATGGTTCTTTTGCTCTCTTTTTCGTTGCCCCAAAGTGCAGCCGGGACACCGCTGAGGTTGGAAACACTTCTGGCATGACCCTCAATGAACTCCTCAATTGCCCTAAAGGCGGCAATGCTGTAATCATGTCTAGTTTTGGCCATCCCTAAGCGGGAGTCCAAGGAGGTCAGCTTCTTATAAATGTCCTCAATCGATTCAGATCTGCTCATAAAGAAAAATAATGTTGTGTCACTTAACATGTACTATTTTTTACAAGAGTGTTACATTAGTATAATAAGAATTAGAGCATACATCAAGCAAAATGAAGATATATCAGAGGTTTGAGAAGAGAACAAGCAAATTAACATTTTAAATGATTTGTTGAACAACCAAAGACACTCCAGTGATAAGAAGTCTCTATTGTAAATAATCAAACATGAAATAGGTGATCTCAAGGTCTGTGCTCAGTTTGAAATCAAAGTATAATATGTATCTTCTCGTGAAGGACTCGAGTTCATTGATTCATCCAAGGTATGATCTGTCTTTAGTTGATTAATGAAGGAGTCTCGATGACCGAGCTCTGTCATAATGTATAGAGGTTTTTCCTATTGTATAGAGGTTCTAAATGTTGTCATCAAGCCAAATAAGGTGTGCATCTGCTCATGAAGAAATTATTGATTCATCAAAGGTATGAGGTCTGTCATAATCCAATTACCAAGAGTGTTCATCATTTCAAAGGAGTGAGACAAAATATATGGTCTTCCATCTATGACTCGTTGTGGTATGAGACTGTGAATTCAAGGTTGAGAATGTATGCAAGGTTCTTTGGCTTGACAATGAAATGTCAATGTGTCAAAGCCAACTAAAGTATCATTATTCTTGAGAGAAGCTTGAATGCTTTGATATGATGTTTCACATATGATACAATCATGATAAGGGTATTCTTTGTATACTGTCGTGTTCCTACTTGGAAAATGAGTTCAAGAAACTTGAAGGATGCAAGAATTAAAAATATCCCCGGATGTTGATGTTTTTCCTTTATATTAAATATTATAGACATGTTGTTTGGACTACGACAAGGACAAGAAAAGATGTCAAAGAGTGATCCCACTTCTTGCAATCTTCATGGAGGAAGAAGAGGTGGTGTAAACCCCTACATTCTTTTTGGAAAATTCTTGTTGTGGAGAGATAGATTCCAACTTTGCCTCAACATTAATAAAAGTGAATTAGTATTACTATACAATTTTTTATGGATTTATAACACAATTATTTTCACAGCAATGCAAAAGTGAATGTGAAGATAAAGAAAGCATTTTGTGCTCCTCAGATTGTTGAAGGAAATCCATGTTTGGAGTACATTCAATACATTATGTTTCCATGGTTTAAAAAGTTTTAAGTACGTCGCAGTGATGAAAATGGTGGTAACAAGAAGCATGCTTGTGATAAGATGCCTGCACTTTTCCCACAACTGCTATTTTCTATCTTTTGTTTTTCCAAATGCTAATTATCTGGATTTTGGTTCATTGTTGTAACTTTTTTCCCTTTTGCATTTCTTGAATTTTTCATTTTGGACATCTTTGTATGGTCTCTATTTCGTACATTATTGTTTGTCAGCATTCCGTTAACCTCCCATTCCCGACCAAATCCTCCCAAGTGGACGTGAACCTCGCATAATGAATCTCAATTGATATGTTTTTGGGCCCGGACCGGGTCCTGGGAGGTTTATGCCATGCGTCATCATTCCGTCAATCTCCCAAGGAAATGCCCTTGTCGAACGTGAAACTTGCGGAATGTACCACATTTTATATATCCTTCGGGTCCACTTTGTGGGACGAGGCAAGTGTCGTGCGACAAACGGTGATAAACGGTCATGGAATAAATGGAAAGTGAAACCGCAGTATGTACACACACACACACTGCAAAAGAGAGAACATTAACAAAAAGATTCAAAGAAGATACACTGATAAAGCAAGGAATATATAGAGCAGTAGCTCGTGGAGATGTATGAAGTGATTTTAAATTATATATATATATATATATTTTATGTAGAATCTAGATGTATCTAAGATAGGAAAACTAGTTATGATTCTCTGCAAGCGGAGGACTATTCTAGATGACATAAAAAATCATAGTGGTTATGAGGATGAGGATGTTCAGGATTTGTAATAACTTACAAAGGTGGAATCATAGATAAAGCAATGCGACATGAAAGAAAACAGGTCTCAAATAGATTGAGGACTCACTTGCAGTAAGTGCTTCTAGGATGTAAATTGCAATGCACTAGTCGGGCGTTGGCAAGACCTAGATTTATTTGAAATTTTGTAAGCAAATTGCAATATGCCGATTCGCTAAATCCCTTTCTACTACTTTCGCAAATATGTAAATTGGAAAATCATGGGAGAACATCACCTCTGTGTATATATCAGAAAATTTCGGGAATGTTTTCTTGGCCAAATAAGGTTCCGTAGATTTCTTGGCGAAACATTAATGTTTTCAAATCCCGATGCGTCGATTTCTTGGCGAAACATTAATGTTTTCAAATCTCGGTGTGTTGATTTCTTGGCGAAACATTAATGTTTTCAAATCCCTATGCGTCGATTTCTTGGCAAAACATTAATGTTTTCAAATCCGGTCTGCGACAATCACGCGGTGATTTAATATAAAAATATACATTGGGATTGGAAATTCCTTGGCGATTCAGATGGGACAAATTATTGTTTATGGGATTTTTGGGCGAAACACTGGTATTGCCATTACAATGGAATTCTACTATTCGCCAAACTACGAATATTCGCCGCTAAAATTTTCCCCGATCTTTAGTGTATGGGAGACCATTCCAACATGATAAATAAGAAGATTGGGTTTAAAGGAAGGCATCAATGAACAAAGAACAATTCATAGTTTGTCCTCGGTTGTAGAAGGAAGATCATGAGGAATAAAAAGGAGAAGCTTAGAAGTAGGATAACTAAGTCTACACTTGTTCCAAATCTCTTTGTAACCTTTATCATTGGAGATAAGGAAAACAAGAAGCTAGGTAAATGCCATTCCTAACCGATTTTCACACACCGGGTGTCTAAGATAAAATTCTTGTGTCTATTGTCTTCTTGTTTATTTTTGCCACATGTTGTTTATTACATTCTTGTTATAATAGTGTACTCATTTCAACAACTAAAATACACCAATTCTAGCTCACTAAGACATCTATCATTTCAAGCAAAGAATTGAAGTAGAACAACACATTTGTAATTCAATACATTTATTAGGCAATCTTGAGAGTTTACGAGATCACAAAAAGGGCCAAAAATCTCAAAATACCTAAAGTAAGGTTTAGACGACCCATTGAAAAAAATGATCAAGATTGTCGCAATAGTTTGAGAGGGCCAAAATCATATTGCCACATATTTGACAAAAATCTTTAAAAAAATGCAAATTGAGAAGAGAGAAAAGCAATGGGAAGAGAGAGAATAGATGACATAAATATATAAAACATGAGAAAACATAGAATAAACATAAACATTTAGAAAGTCGAACAAACACAAAAGCATATTGAAAATTGAACAAAATATAAACATATCAAATGTCAAACAAAATGCAAGGAATATACTTGAATATAATTTAGGCCACTAATCAATAAATGCACAAATACACTATCACCATAACAATTAACTAGTCATGCAACAAAATTTGGTACTTACATATAAATAATTATGTCGACATGCATTCTACAATGGTAGCAAGGGGTGAGATCTAATGGTGTGACCATATAGATTTTATTCTCTATATTGAATTTAATGTCCATTTGACCATCATTTGAAAACAATGTTTTAACTTAGAGAAGTCAATATAAATATAGTAATCTCTCGATCATATGATAGAAGTTTGAGATCTTGTTTTGGGAGAAAAATCACCAAGTGGGAAATATGAAGAGAATGTAATAAAATTATTAATCAATGTATAATAGCCTCAATATTGATATCTACTGGCTTTTTCAAACAAATGTATTTAAGATATTTGTACTAGTACAAGCTAACACTTAAAAATTCGCATTAAATGGACGAAAAAGGTACATCTATAAAAATAAATCCTAAAATTTAAGGTCGTGGGTTCAAAACCTGCGATTTACCCACAACATGTGTTGAGGGCTCAATGTATTACTTGAAATAAGATTGATCAGTGATGTTTACCTTGCATTAGAACTCCGCCTTTGAAACTCCAAGAAGTTAAGTATTCTTTGATACCCTCTAAATTACCCAAAAAAATAAATAATAATAATAAAAATTAAAAAAAAAAATGTTATATGCTTTATACAAAAATTGATTGGGTATTAACCTAGAGTGCCCAACTACTAATCCCTTTCCTCCGACCACATGATTGAAAGTGGCACAATACATCAAAGGGGATAACATATCACATCTTCGAAAGAATAAAAAGAATTACATACACACCATGGAACCCACTTGACAGAAAGGCTCCACTAAAAACCAAAGAGTTGCAAGGTGTGAAGAGCACTGAAGAAAGAGCATCCATATAAAGATATGAAACCAAACAGCTCAATAGATAGCTATTTGCTGACAATTACGGTTTTTAACCCTAGTTTCAACTTCACTCCCATCATAATTACAACATTGACAGAGCAATGGTAGTTTTTTTAATTGCTGTTTTACTACGTTCATAACAATCTCACAAAACAAAAAATTGGTGCCACAAAGAACAGAGCAAAGTAAAAGGTATGGAATCCGCATCAATCGATGCCGCCCACCAAACAACCTTTTTACCCCTTACACATTCTCTTGCTCTTCCATCATTGCTGGCGCTCTGTGACATCATCATTGCCATCAAACCCATCTTTTTCAATGGACATTTTTCCTTACAATTCTCAAAAATATCTCTTGGGCAAAGCATTTCTGCATAGATGAGAGTTGGGTTCATCGTAGTTTCTTCATCACAATTAAGATTACCTCATATGTCAAGCAGAGCAGAGCAGGTATGAAAGTAAACGGTAGTATGAGAGTTGGGTTAAATGAATTCTTTACTTGTGTGGGATATATGTTACCATTGGGACATTGCAATTTTTCATTGTAATCTTCAAATGGGTATGATTAAAAATGAATCCAAAATCCTCAGTAACAGACCACCTTAAAAAAATTTATGTTTTGGGTTAACAATCACGAATTCATCATTTCTATGTCTTGGGTTATCATGAATTTATTAATTATGTGTAGGACACGTGATCACTGGTTCAGTGTAATTTTTCAGCAAAAGCTTCAAAATCAATTTTGTTTAATGGAATTCCAAATCCTCGAAACTAATTTTGGGTATCCAGTTTGGCAAGCCATTTATGAAGCCGTAATAGCTTGCTTGCAAAGTTTTGTTGACAAAAGTTCAATTTGTTTTGTTTTGGTTGCTGTTATTGAAGGTCTCTAACTTTTGGCATGAATTTCCTGTTAAATTCAGAGGGAAGGCTGCATGCGTCCTAAATTGAATGCAGATTGGATCCAACCTTCAACCACATGTACTTCAAATGCAGGAAAACGTTGCAGAGTTCAAGCAAAATCTAGGACTCTAGTATGCTCTTATTTGTGATATAAATCGGATCTGCTTCTTCACACCAACATGGGTACTTCAAATACAGGCTTTCTGAACAGTGAATTGTCTAAGAAGACTATAATTTTGGGGCTAAGATTGTGGGTTGTGATAGGGATTGGGGTAGGAGCATTCATAGTTCTGATATTGTGTTGTCTTTCAATATGGTTAACTTCAAGGAGGAAATCCAAGAGAATGCCAGAGAAATTTTCATCGAGGGCAATGATTCCAATAGTGTCAAAGGAAATACAGGAAGTGAGCTATGATCCAATGCAGAACAGTCGCCATCATCATCACCATCATCATGGCACTGCAACTGCAACGAATGACATGGAGAAGGCTGTGGTAGTGCATACGGGGCATGGGCAGCGTGCCAATCCTATTTATGACACTGACAGAGTCAATAATACCAGAGGCACTAATCGGAAGCATTCCACCCTAGGGGAGGAAATTGTGGGCAGGACTCAACATCGTCACCATGCAAGGGCAGGTCAAGGTCCTGCAGAGGAAAGGCATGAAATATGTGTTGAGGTGGGCAAGGATCACAGGATTATTAACCCCCCTGAGAGGCCTTCTTCACATGGCAGCGGTGAGACCCGCTCCTCTGAAACATTATCTCCTACCGTACCAGAAGTTTCTCATTTGGGTTGGGGTCACTGGTACACTCTCAGAGAGCTTGAAATTGCAACCGATTGTTTGTCAGATGACAATGTTATCGGTGAGGGTGGTTATGGGATTGTCTACCGCGGTGTGTTGACAGACGGTACAAATGTTGCTGTGAAGAACTTGCTCAACAACAGGTAATACATAACTATCTTTTTCCTGTATCTAATACCTCCCTTTCTCCAATTGTTCTCTTTTTGGTCTTGAAAGTTCATCTTTTATTTGTTTAATGCTAATTTTATGGACAAAAATTAGGCAGGAAGATAGACTGGTATAGCTTATCAATGACTTTCTCCCAAACTTGCCATTCATAACTAGCTTAAGTTTGGGGTTGGGCAACCGTAAACAATTGAATAAAACAGGCTTGATTTTCTATACCCAACCAATATTGCCAGATTCTCCCTCATGGTCAGTTTTGTATTATTAGTCTGTGGAAAGTTGAAACAAATTGAAGCCCTTGCCATCAGACGAAATGCAACTCTGAGAGATCTAGACAGTCATATCAAAGTGCTCTTGTACTAGATCTTTGATGCACAACAAATTTCAACATAATGCTGAGCTGTGTACAATTGGGAAATGGTGCAAATAATAGTTGTGTTCAATTCTGGGCTTTGACATCAAAACCCATGAAAATTGGGAAATTGGCAATGATGTTTCTGAGAATGTTATTGTATAGGGGTCAAGCTGAAAAGGAGTTTAGAGTTGAGGTTGAAGCAATTGGGCGAGTTCGGCACAAAAATTTAGTTCGGCTGCTAGGTTACTGCGCTGAAGGTGCCTACAGGTATGGATCCAATTCATCCCAATATTGGCTTTGAAAAGAGAAGATGCCCACGTTGATTTAAAGAGCCTCCTTTTGGTTTGGAAATATGGAAAAGATACATAGAATTCTGTTACAGAAAAGATTACACATTCTTTGTGCTTTTGACTTTTGTTAAGTAATAAAAAATTTAGTATGATGCGTGTCTTTGATACTTAAGATGGCAAAGTTAAGCTTATAATCTTTGATGGTCACTTTCAGGATGCTTGTCTATGAGTTTGTAGACAATGGTAATTTAGAACAATGGCTTCATGGAGATGTTGGGCCATACAGTCCTCTGACATGGGATAACAGGATGAAAATCATTCTTGGAACAGCAAAGGGTACTTTATCTCAGCAATAACTATATGTGTTATCTGCAAGAAAAATTGCTTCAAAATGCATTCATGTATCTCTGTGTTGATAAGGTCTGTATAACTACATCTTACATGGACTGTTAATGTTCAGGTTAGCATATCTGCATGAAGGCCTAGAACCAAAGGTTGTTCATCGCGATGTGAAATCAAGTAATATATTACTGGATGGGCAATGGAATTCCAAGGTGTCAGATTTTGGACTAGCTAAACTCTTGGGATCTGAAAGTAGCTATGTCACTACACGTGTGATGGGAACTTTTGGGTTAGTTTTTTCTCGCTGTCAGCTTTTTCTTGCATGAAAATTTGTTCTTTTATACAGATACGAGTAAAACCAAGTTACGCTGCTGCTAAATTCTACCTACTTGGCATCTTTCTTGCAGATATGTTGCACCTGAGTATGCCAGCACTGGAATGCTTAATGAGAGGAGTGATGTTTACAGTTTTGGAGTACTTATCATGGAGACAATTACTGGTAGAAATCCAGTTGACTATAGCAGACCTCCAAATGAGGTTAGAAAAAGTGTTTTGTTTTGTTGTCCTGTGTCCATTGAAACTGGTACGATTGTTCCAAATTTTTCTTTATATATTGGAAAATTGTCAGGTCAATTTGGTGGACTGGTTGAAGACCATGGTGGGAGGCCGACGGTCTGATGAAGTAATAGATCCAAAAATGGAAGTGAAGCCTTCATCAAGGGCTTTAAAACGAGGCTTACTGGTTGCTCTTCGTTGTGTTGACCCAGATGCTCAAAAAAGGCCAAAGATGGGTCATGTAATACACATGCTTGAAGCAGATGAATACCCCTTCCGTGATGTAAGTTGTCTTTCTTTTAGAACCGAGAGGGGAGAAATGCATTTAGCTATTTGAAAAATGTGTGGTTTTTCATTTAGTGGGCATTCATATTTTTCATCTTTCAATCCAATTTTGGATTCTGGCACAGGATCGTCGAGTTGGACGAGAGGCTGCTCGAGCTCGCCGTGAGGATATACAACAAGACAGAACTCTGAAGCCAGGTGACAAGAACATTATGGAGATGGATGACAATAGCGATCAGGAAATAGGCACGAGTAGCAATGTTGATCATAGAACAAGGTGGAGGAGATACGAAGGATAGAAAAAACAGAAATTCAGTGGTCACAGTGCGGGGTGCATTTTTACACAGAGTTTTATTGTAAGATAAGGTGTGGGAGATATAGACATTAAGAGTAAAAGCAGAAAATTTGCAAACAGTACATGTTGGCATATTGGACGAAAAGGTGGGCACGGATCTTGAGATTGTCATTGTGCTTAGCTCTTTTACGTTTATTCATTATGCACACACATAGGAGTGTGCTGATAATGAGATGAGGCATTTGGTTTGTAATCTGTTTTCTTTTGTTAATCCCTTGTTTACAAGAGAAGTTGTAACGTAAAGAGGGCTGATGTATTTATTCAAAGGCTTAGAGGTGTAATCTAGCTTTTGTGATTACTATGATTTTTAAATCCTATCTTTTGTGATTACTATGATTTTTAAATCCTACTATTTTTCATTGTTACTTAGGAAACCCGACTCTCCTCGATTCGGGTTCTGTTCAATCTGCCTATTTGTATGCTACTTTTGTATATCTGTAATCTCAGCAACTGTCAGAGGTTAATTTTTTAAGGATGAAACACTGAACCAAGTTTCTAATAGCTTATTTAGGCAAAACCTTTGCCTTATACTAGATAGTATTTGGCAGGAGTGTAAATTTAAATTGCTTGAGAATTCTTACTGCTTTAGATATAATTCAATGCAACAGAGTAAAACTACAACACTTGTAAGTTTTCTTCCACTGCCATCTCTGGCATTTCTATTTTGAACATTTAAGAAATGGCATTAAACTTGGGTTGCATTCCATTTGCATTAGATGCAGAAAAGGTTCCGTTATACTTGCCTACATTTGAGAAGTGAATCTACAAGGTGCATAGTCAGAGTGGCTACTGGTATGTAAAATATATCCGACTCTGTTCTTGCACGTAGATTGTGCATTTGAGTGATGTGAAATCAATCTCTTCTAGATACAAGTTTTGAATCACTGATTGGTATTTACCGTTGGGGGTTTGTTCCTGTCATTTCAATGATACTAAGCCAATAAAACTGGGTTTAGAATCCATAATATCTAAGTGGTGAAGCAAAAACATCATGGATGAAGGAACTTCATCAAAGACTGTTGTTTCACAGTAGGAAAACAAAGTCTTTTGTGATTGATATCTTTAATTGTGCATAAGTTTCTGCACTGAAGTTATGGGTCACAGGAATGTAAGAATATTCGTGCACAAACTGGTAAACATATGAATAATTCAATGATTTTACACTGCAATTGAACCCGGACCATTTGAACAAACCAGAGAATTTAGTTTTTCGATCATCATATTCTCGTTTAAAGTAAATTGGTAGATTGTTTCTTTGCCTGCTTGATGCCAGGTTTAATCAAATGTTAAAAGTGGTTTAATCTAAAACGTCTTGAATTTGAAAAGTGCAAGTGGAGCTTTATTTAAAGCATTCTCTCAAGCAAAGTTGACACTAGTTTTCACAATTGTCTAACATTTAAATAAACAAAGGGGACATTTCAAATCAAACTAATACTCTTAAACAAAGTGACACTAGTATTGTTTCCACATGCTGATCTGACAGTATACCAATTGCACCAATTTAATCAGATACAATTTCCTCTAAATTGAGATTGATGTTTAAACTTAATATTGACTGGAACTAGTGTCCTTGTAGTTCTCTGCCTTTTGTGGGACCAATACAACAAGAGCCAACTGCAATGGAGGATAAGAAGCTATCTATTCCAAGTCTTATCCAGTACGCCTAAACCATGTGTAAAGGATTTTAAAATGAGCAATGGCAATTTGTTTATAATGAGCATTAATCTGAATTTCCATGGGGAGCAGATGGGTTGTGCTACACATCAATACTACTTCTAGAGGTGTCAACTCATCACTGCTACTTGCTTCAAGAACTTAATTGTGGAGCCTCATGGTGAGAATTTTGAAGTACTTTAGACCATCTTTTTCGAAGGGCGCTATGTTTTTTATTCACCTCATCTTTTTGTGCATACAAAGTGACAGATGAAAAAGTTTTGGCAGATTTGTCTCTTGGAATGTGGCCTCACATCTATACGTAATCTCATGATAGTTACAACTCCATGTTATGGGGATGTTTAAGAAAAGTGGCAGGTAATATAATGAAAAAATGATTGTGGTAGGACTATGGATTATCAAGATTAATCAGCCAACGTGACTATAACAAAATTATTTGCCATCATGCTTTGGCTAATCAAGAAAAAGACTAAAAGTTGTCGATAAAGCGCTAATATTTTAGTAAGAAACATGATTAAATATTTAGTTCATTTTACTTCCTTAGATTACCTCAAAAATTCATGTTTCTAATCCGAGTTCTAGTTTATGTACACCAAATATTGATGATCTAAGTTATTTTGCCAGTGGACTAATGTATTCTCCTGCCTTGCTCAAAATGGTATACGGTGCAGGACTATGTAGTAGAATTGGATGATAAGGATGGCCATGTCTAGAATCATTGTAATCTTATGTGCATGGTTTAACCACCAGCCACCATGTAATAGTTTTAGAAGAAAAGCTTATGGGTAAAATGGAGTACAAAAGGATCATAATTGATGGTTTCAAACAACAAGTTGTGGTTTCATCAACTGCAATGTGTGGTTAAAAACATCGATTATGATAATTATTTTAAACCATTTTTATACTAAAGCGTCTGCTCGATCATTATGGATTGCCAAAGCTTGAAGTCTTTTAATGTAATAATCTTTTTCAACTTAGATATGGAGTTTTTAATCCCAACAGGTTTGGTTAACTGATTTATTCAACTTGACATGTACATTTGATAACATATTACTCAATTATAACACTAATTGAAAATATGTGTAAGTGCATACATTTTCCTTCTGCATATCTCCTCATTTTCGGAAGTTTGAGAGTAATGCTTTCCCTGCAAAATAGAGATGTAATTAAAGGAATGAAAAATTAAAAACACACCAACAAGCAAAATTGAATTATGTTTCCACCATAAAACTAACGTTGAAGAAACAAACTGTAAACTTAGATCTAAAATCAATATTTGAATTTCAATGGCAATTCAATTTCAAGTTACCTAACTCTCATGACCTTCCATAGTTGCATTTCAATGTCGATTTAGAATATATTCAAATTACCATGATAAAACTGTGTTTACTGATTGTGTAAAAATTCCTCAAGAATATACCCAAAGTCTATATGACCATTAAAGCAGCTATTTCATTCAATTTAATGACTCTCATGTAATTGGTTGTCCACGGGTTAACATAAATTAACACAAAAATATAGGAGGATAGTATTGAAGTGGAATGATAGAGAGGATTCTAAGCAATTTCAACATGTTCTTAAGAAGGATATCCTATTTGGGGTGATAAGACTGTATTTAGAGACATTTGAATGAATTTTTTTGTTTGTGGTTATGAAGCCATTTAGGAGGAGGGAAATACCAAGCAAGCAAATATAAATTGACACTATTCATGGTCAATCTATGAAAACATTAATAAAATTACTAATTTAATGATTGAAAAATCCAAAATAAGAGTCTCTAAATAATAAATGTATTTAAATTAGTTGTCCTCATTTTGTAACGAAAAGAGGGAACGAAATAAGTGAAAAAATAATCCAAGAAAGCGAGAATGATAACACATTAATAGGAGGACACGCACCTTCCATATTGGTTAAATGGTGGCCACTTCTACCATGTGGCAAAGCCTTGCAGACTGCCACCCGAAGACTTGAAGATAAGAAGTATCACCATTCCTTATGCATTTGTACATTTCACAGGCATTGACTGGTTTCAAAGGTACAAGCTGTTTAACAAATCTACACTTTCCAACTAAGCCATTTACTTACTTGTTCCTGTCAAACACCACCTTCTAGAGTCAAGAAACTCATTAATAGCATACTTCATGTTTTGCTGGCAGACCAGCTGGCAGCCTGTCACAATGCCAGTCCAATAATTTTTAAGTCAAAGTTCACTGCATTATTGTTGTTTTAAAGCCTGCGGGCCCACTTGGCAGTGTTCCATGTTTGTATCTGAAAACTAGATGGGTGTGCCTGCTCATGCACTTTTCCCTTGGAGAGGAGGACTCTTCAAGATCTGCAGTAAATGACATGAAAAGATAATAGGTAGTGGTAGTGGTACTATCTGGTACCTGGTAGCTTGGGACTGTTGAGTGGAGCAAGATACACGCTGGGCAACTTTAAGGTGTGAGGGTACTATCCATGACACCTCATTATGTAATATTTTTCCCAATTCAACTTTAAACCTCACATCATATAGAGATGTCGGTAGAGTGTTGGTTTATTGGTGAAGTAGTTTGGCTTAAAAAGAGTCCACGAAAGACTAATTCTTGCCTTGTATAAACGCTTAATCGCAAAAAAAAAAAGAGGTTGGGTTTGTGCCACCCACACTAGATACCCTCAATGAAGATGTTTAAGGGTTGTGTACTTTATAGGTGCTAAGTTTGTGTGAGGGTAATACAATGTAACTTAAATTGACAAAGAGTTGATAACATGAATTTTATGGTCACATTTGGGTGTTTATTCAGTGGTCAAATTTTGTATCAATTAAAAGATAACATAAATTTTAAGGTTATATTTGGGAACAAGTTGTCGCCAAGTCTCAATACAAAAAAATAACATGAATTTTAAGGTTATATTTAAGCGTTTATTTATATTGTTCAAATTTTGTATGAATTAAAAGATAACATGAATTTTTATTTTAAAGTCACATTTGAGAACTTACAAATATTATTCAAATTTTGCACTTTTTCAAATTTTCATCTCATAACCTTTAATTCACACGTAATTATGCAAAATTTCCTCTTCAAGTTTGAATCTTCGACCTTAATTCATAATGAATTATGAGAAAGATGCCCTTTATTGTTGAAAGTTTGTAGGAATAAATTTCCATTGCATAATCTTAGCTCACATAATTATGAGAATGATGGAACTTTTCAATTTAATACCTTATGACCTTAACTCACAAGTAATTATGAGAAAGATGACCCTTCAATTTTCTACATCACACCTTAATTGACAAAAAATTATGAGAAAGATGACTCTTAATTTCCACCTCATCTTATGACCTTTAACTCTCAATAAATTATGAGAAAGATGCCCTTTAGTTGATGACTCTCAATAAGGTGTGAGGGTACTATCCATGACATCTCACTTGTAATAATTTTTTTCAATTCAACTTTAAATCTTGTATGTTAACACGATGTTGATTTATTGGTGAAGTTGTTTGACTTACAAATAACCTACTAAAGATCAATTCTTGTTTAGTGTAAGTATTGACACCAAAAAGACGAGATTAGAATTGTGCCTCTGTTTTTAACGAAATAAATACGGCTAAATAATTGGAGGATTAAAATGTTTAAGTCTTGTGTACTTTATAGGTGTTAAGTTTACAACTTGTGAGGGTAATAAAATGTGACATAAATTGACGATCAATTGATAACATGAATTTTAAGGTTACATTTGGATGTTTGTTTACGCTGGTCATTTTTATATCAATTAAAAGATAACATAAATTTTAAGGTCACATTTGGGAACAAGTTGTGGGACAAGTCTCAATACAAGAAAGATACCATGGACTTTAAGGTCACATTTCCACTTTTATTTATATTTTTCAAATTTTGTATCAATTAAAAGATGACATAAAATTTTATTTTAAGGTCATATTTGGGAGCTTCTAGATATTATTCAAATTATGCACACATTTAAGTTTTCATCTCATTGCCTTTAATTTACATGTAATTAACAAAATATGTCCCCTTCAAGTTTGCATCTTATGATTTTAATTCATAATGAATAATGAGAAATAATTTACATGTAATTATACAAAATATCTCCCCTTCAAGTTTGCATTTTATGACTTCAATTCACAATGAATAATGAGAAAGATGTTCATATGAAAAAGACGGAACATTGTTCTTATGAAAAAGACGGAACATTGTTCTTATGAAAAAGACAGAACCTTTCAATTTTCCACCTCATGACCTTCCCTCACATGTAATTATGAGAAAAATGACCCTTCAATTTTCTACATCATACCCTTAACTACAAGAAATTATGAAAAAGATGACCCTTTAAGTTTCCACCTCTTCTTATGACCTTAATTCTCAATAAATTATGAGAAAGATGCCCTTTATCAGATGACCTTTCAAGTTTCTATCTCATTTTATGACCGTTACTCTCAATAAAATTATGAGAAAGATACTCTTTATTGATGAAAGTTTTTATTGTGTAAATTTCAACCTCATAACCTTTGTCACACAATTATAAGATAGATGAAACTCTTCAATTTAGATTTTTTTAAAAACATATTAAAAGATTAAATTAAATATGTTAGACTTTAGGTTGTAGTCAACATTATAGATGATGGTATCAAAGGCGTTGTCTCACCATCTACTAAAATACAAATTTTAGGAAATATTACAAATAATTTTCACATAATAAATAGGTCTTAACTCTTCGCATTACAGTCAAGAACATCAATTATTTATACACTAATACCAACTAATCCAAAAGAACTAATTATTTTCAACCTTCAATCTAATTTTTTTAATAAAAAAATGCCATGCCAACCATTGTATTAATATTAATAGATAGGAGGTGTTCCCTGAACCAAACCAACAACTAATGCGAGATATGTCAATAGTTGAGACTCTCTCTTAATTTGCAACACGTAGTGTGGGGTCCTATTATACCTAGATGTACTTAATTTTTTCACTTTTGACTTTGATTTTTTAGTTACGTGGTGTTAAAGGAATATTTCCGACTTTTGATCTTAAATTCGCCTCTTATGATAAAGAGTACTTATGAGGTCGTGACAGAAGTTATGGTATTGATAATTTAAGGGTGAAATGAATGATATATCCACCTCAAAATTTGAGCTTTTAAAAGATCCATGACCAAGTAGTCGGTGGCAATTACTTCAAAAGCATGTGATGGATATGTTGATGGGGAGTTCGAGGATGGATGAAGGTAGGGTATATACATGTTATTATCCTGGTCGGCAGTATATATAGGTTTCAAAAAACTAATTTTCACCTTTTTAATGACCAATCACAATAAAGCATATTACATTTTAGATCATTTGTATATGTTTTTTTAAGAATATGTATTTATTTGATTTTTTCAAAAAGTAGATTCTATTTTTCTATTGGCTGAAAATAAATTATAAGCATCTCAAGTTTTTTTGATTAATAAAAACAAGAATTTTCAAGTTTTTTATATACTATACTTTAAACATTATAATATCACTTTATGATATTTTTTGCTTCCAATTTCTATTTATTACTATATTTACTCTACATGCATTCAAAATTGTTGCAAATATTGACATGCTACTTGTTATCCGAAAATCATCGCGTGGGACAGATCTATGGATAGACGAGCCAACAGTGTTGCAGGGCTTAGCCCCTCTTTGAGACAGCAAAGCGAAACTGGTTTATTGCTATTTCTACTAGCAGGAACCTATGCAAGTCTCACAGATTCCGCCTTCGGGGGTTGGGATCTCATCCCGGTAGAGTGTTTCAGGCTGCGAAAAGAAAGGAATGAAAGAAGGAAAAGAGAAAGAACAGATCCGAAGGAAGAAAAGAAATGAATTCCAAAGCAGAAAGGTCAGAAGATTTATGTTTTTAGTTTGGTAGTAAACAGAGCCAAACCTACTTGCATAAATAAACAAAGCAATACTGATAAACAAATGACGGAAAAGTAGATATGAATCCAACAGATTAAACACATACAGATCTAACGTAAGAAAGATCTAATGTATAACACAGCTATTGAGCACAAAGTCTGAATAATTGTATTACTGTTCTTTTCTGTTACAAGAAAGCTCAAAGTCTTTCTCTCCTCACTTCTATTTCTATCTAAAAAATGTTCACCTCTTGAATACAACAAGTATTCTTGTATTTATAGAAGATGAGAGAGAGAGACAAGGCAAAAAGGAGCCAACCACTTATTTACAAGATATTTACAAAATATCCAAAAGTCATGTTGACTTTGACAACTTGGATGGATGACATCATCCCATGATGCAACATGGATGATGTCATCATTTGTGCCAACTTACTTCAGATATTACGAAAAGAAAGTCGGAGAATAGAGAGGAGAAGAAGAAGAAGAAGAAGAAGAGGAAGCTATTCATCATCATCATCCTGTGGCCTAAAAGGAGTCGCCTGTTTCTGATGCTGATCAGGAGATGAGATGTGGAACTGAGCGCGGTATTCCAAGAACTTGCTGATCATCGGCCCAAATTGATCCTGTGATGGATCCTTGTGCCGTTCACTGATTGCTTCGCAAGTTTCCCGCTCATCTATGAGCTTTTCTGGGATCTTGGAATAGTCTTTACCCGCCTCGATTAGGGACCCGATGAAGTCTCTACAGGCCAGTAGGTTGTTGATGGATTCGATGTCGAACGTGACTTCTGGCCCTGTCCCTTGAGAAGCTACCTCCTTGAAAATCCGGATAGTGTCATCAGCTGATCTCAAGGTAAGGGAAGGAGTGAGCAACCCTGGAGTCATAGATAAAACAATTTTCTCCATTTGATGCATCGCATCCAGGGCCTCTTCCTTTACCTTGTCTATCTTTTCCAGAACAAATTCTAGCTGATCTATCCGATAGTCCAGAGTGGACATAGTTTTATTGAGGGCCCTTGGGTGGCCGAAGACTCCGAACTTAACCAGATCTTCGACTGAACAGTCGAACATTTGTTGGAAGGCTTCGTGCTGGAGTCTAGCATGCTCTAATTCTTCTGATATCGGACTTGCTAATGCTTGGAGTTCCTTATTCGCCTTCTCGATGTTCAGGTATAAACTGATATATTCGGCGATCACCTTTTCACTATCTTTGAGGATCTGGCTCCTCCAAGCAGAAACAGCCATACCCTGCTCGCCGATCTTTGAATATTCATTGATCTTCTCCTGACTGAGAAGCTCAGGAGTCTCGGCGGCAGTTGTGGGAGGTGCACTTCCCATCTTCTGTAAGGCTTGAAGCAGATATTTATTCTGCTCCTTTAGTAGCCTTTTCTCCTCTTTTGTTTCCTGAAGCTTTTCGCAGAGTGCATCAACTGCGGAAAGAGCTTCCCCCTGGAGACTTTCTGAGGATGTCCCCATTGTGACTTGGGTCACTGTGAAATCTGCCGGAGACAGATCTTCTTTCTCTTTGGTGGGATCGGGGTAGGCTATTTCCATAACCCTCTCACCTGCAGCGCTCTTGGAGAAGCGTGTAACCGGCTTGTGCTTCTTTGCTCCTTTAGCCGGAATGACTGAAAAGTCCATCGGAGCGATGGGGACTTTCCTCTTTTGTTGGCTTAGCTGCTGAGAGATCCAAGCTGGTCCTATAGAAGAAGGACCGAGAGGCAGGGGGAGGCAAAGAACGGTAGAAGAGGGGAAAAACGTGGAGACACGCGGCGGCGGCATCGAAAGAATAGCCGAGGAAGTGCCCACGGGAGAAAGGGAAACCGCAACCGCAGAAGACATAGGAAGGGAAGGGAGCTCGGAGATGAGGGAAGAAATGGAAGAAGACAAATCAGCAAGGGAGGAGAAGATAGATGAAGAGGCGGGGGAAAGAGTAGAAGAAGGGGCAGAGGACACAACCAAAGGAGTGGTTGCTTGAGTCACTCGAGGAGGGGAAGGAAGAGAAGAAGAAGGGATAGAAGGGACCTCTGAAGTTGTAGTGACGCCGACATCCTGGGTGGATGGGCGTATAGGACTATCCTCTGTCAATTCTTTCTCCGCGAATCCGAGTTATTACTTGTTCAGCTCAAGGAAGAGGACTTTCAGGGGCTTCCTCCTGAATGGTGCTAGGTTCACCTTCGGTACCTTTGCCTTTCAGCAGCTTCTTTATCCTGGAGGTGCGTTGCCCAAAGGGGAAGTCGTGAAATCTACCCCGAGGTAGATTAGTCCGTTCATGCGGCACCAATGCTCCGTTCTCCGCATAGTTTCTTTTACCCTCTCCTCAATTGTTTGAGGAGCCTTGCTTCTGTCAATGTCCGGGAAGGGCCAATCATCCCCTTCTGTGTCATTATACACTTTGTCTACTTCGTCTTCCGTGGTTTGGAAGCCTTTTGGGACAATGGCCACTCCGTATTGGATGATTTCCGTTAATGCCAAGCGAGAGTGATCCTTTCTTCTGAGTTCTACCTCATGGAGAACGTCAATGTAGATATCCTCAATCTGAGGGACATGAATTGGATCAAGCTTAGCCCTTGGTATTGCGGCCCCTAGGGTCGAATGTAGGCCTTGCTGGGAAATCATGCTTTAGGTTGAGCAATTCTAGCTCAGCAAACATCTCCTTCGCCTTGTGATAGCTGGAGCATGTGTAACGGCCTACTGTGAGGGGGAAAGGAGTTCCGCCCTTCTTTCTCTTGAGGCACTTTTCATGGTATGTGACGAGCTGTCTTGACAGTTCCAATAAAATCAGCTTTGGTCCAACATACCTTGGTAGCCTGGTTGGCTCTCCCAAAAAGTTGGCAGCCCTTAGATAGGTGAACGTGGGAAATTGGGTGAACAAGGCTCCCCATTTCTCTGTGACTGCCACTATGTTTTTGGTTGTCCGGCTATGAGTCAAATTTGGCCGCAACATGCACATGATGTGGTAGAAGAAAACATCATTGATTTTAGCAAATGAAGAGATACTATTCTCTAGCCTTAGCTCTGGATAGTAATCAAATATCTTGGCCTGAGGCCATACTCCACTTCGGTTGAGCCCTGGGTAATCCCTTGCCGATGCTGCAGCGTAGACTACATAGGAGTTCATATGAAATACTCCAGTTGTGGCAAGCTGTTGTAGCTGCTCAGAGATGGTGCTGCTTGATTATTTCACCCCAGCAAAAGCGCTGATCGGGCAAATTCTTATTCATTGTTTCTAGGTACCGCAAAGATCCACTTATGGAAATAGTGGGCATCCAAAGCCCGAAGACTGCTCGAAGGTGATAGAATCACTGAGTTCCTCCGAGAAATCACTTGGTGGATAGTCCGAGGCCACCGGTCACTACCTTCTTATTCTTTAGGTAGACCTCATTCATTAACCGCATGCACGGTCTGGTCTTCGTTGTCTTCCTGTGCCTTGATGCATTCCCGTTGGCAATGACCACGTAGTTCCGGTGGTGAGGAATGCCAAACATCAACTCAAAATGGCGGGTAGTGAGGTTTATGACTACTTCGCCCTGCTTTATTCTCGACACATCTCGTGTCTTCACAAGGATTGTGCAACAACCATCATAAACTCGTTATTCACAATGACGACAGGATTCCTCCGGCAAAGTGCGCAGTGGCACCGCTATTAGTTTGTCCATCCATGGACTTCAGAACCTTTGAGTTCTAAGCCGTAACTCATCCATGTTAATGTGACCCACCCGTAGTCCCGGACATCCATACTGCACTCAGCCTGTGATTCGGGCATCCTGACCCTCTGATATTTGTATTTCATTTCTTCTTCTGTTAGCTTTGCCTTTCCTCTTGGTTTGGTGGGCTTCTTGCTTGACGTAGACATGTGTTCTTTCGAACTCACCGCCGATCTCGCACGAAGAAGAAGAGAGACCCAATCCAAAAAGGTCAATTAGTCATTTGATCTTCCACTGGAAAGCTTAGCAGGAGGAGTTAGAGATTTAAAGGCTCAGGGCGCAGGAAAAATACAATTGGCAGGCCAAATAGATAAGGCACGCAAGAAAGGAATGTTGCAGAGGTTATATTGGCGCCAAAAGCGCATGGCGCATGGATGAAGCAGGTTGCATCTTAAAGCAGGGCGCACAGGAAATGCGTGTTACATTAGGGTTCGGTGCGCCCTTTGGCGCAGGGAAAGACTGTGCAAAGATGGACAAATGATGCGCCAAAGGAATATAGCGCGGCGCATGGAGGGTTTACACAACATCATGTTACTGCATCGGAGGGTGCGCCAGCGCCTATGTAATCTTTATACTTGCGCGAAAAAGGCTTTTGTTGCATCGAAACTGGGTGCGCTCTTTGGCGCGTGGAAATGGGATGCAACATGGGTAAAGGGTGCGCCAAGGCTTATAGGAGGAAGCGCGGGATTTACACTTGGAGCATGCAAAAGGGGTGCGCTTATGGGCGCATGAATTTCAGCTGTATCAGGATGGCAGGGTGCGCCATGGCGCGGATCTTTGAGTATGTTGCAAGTCGGATAAGCGCGCGAGGGTGTGACTGTCTTGATTGTTACAAGGCGCGCCGGTGCGCCTTGTGAAATAAGCTCTCAAACCTCTTTCTTTCTTTCTCTTCCACTTCAAAAATTGCTTGGACAAGTAAGGTTTTTCCAAAAAACTTGTAAATGACCAAATGCTTCTACAAACGACCCCTTTTCCAGCAGATCCGGAAAGAGGGAGGGAGAGGAAGAGCAACAGAAGAAAATGAAACAGACCAAGACGGGGAAAGGCTCGAACACATTCAAACTTTGATGAAAACCGCCAGCAAGTTGGCACACACACCAAAACCGGACAAAAAACAAGCTCAAAGAACAGAAAACATAAAACAGGGAAGGGGAAGAACCTCTTACCTTAAAATTATAGCGAAAATTCCTTGAGCGGGTCCACAACACGATGAAAGTGACAGAGCAGGGGCTGACAAGTCCAGAAATATCACGTGCTTCGAAAATAGGAATGAAAATGACATGGGCGCGCACTGATATTTATAGGAAAACCTGTCATTAATGCGCCACCAACCTTTGAAATGGCGCATGAAAACTGCTGTCGACAAGGTAAAGCGTGCGCCCTTTGGCGCATGGAAGGAAATGGCAACAGAAGAATGAGCGCCTTTCGCGCACCAAATTCGTCGTCGACATAAAGTTATGTGCGCCCTTTCGCGCACCAAAACAGCGTAACGGGTATATTATGTGCGCCCTATGGCGCACCAAAACTTACTCAACATCCTTTGGCGCACCGAAAGGAGTGACAACATGGAAAACCATGCGCCAAAGGCTTTTTAAGGGGCGCATCAAAAACTGATGTTGCAAAGCAAAACCATGCGCCTAGCCAAAAAGGCTCAAAAAAGACTAAGTTCAAAAACTGAATTTCCCGGGAAGGGATTTTACAATATTTCGAACGCGAAGGATCCCTAACGAGGGATCGAAGCAAAATTTTCGGTATGGTTATCGGTAAAATTGCCCTTGTCAATTTTACGGGATAACACTACTACAATTTACATAGTAGTCTTCACAAAATGAAAGTGTGGTTATAAGCCTCCCACCATACATCAACATATAATTTGCAACTGTGAAGAAACGAACTAGGGACTTAACTATATTATATAACCAATTGTTCTATCATAACTTCTCGCCCGACTCTTTACGCATACTTGCCACCGTAAATGCAATCGACCGCGTGGTCCACAAGCAACACCATAACCTCTTCCTCCACTAAAATGCACCTTCATCGGCAGGATTTGCCATTTCATGGCCTTGTTTAATCTTGTTTTAATATAAGAGAGTCTAATATATAATTGAGAGAAAATTTTCGATTTTTAAGGAGTATAAAATATAATGAAAAGATTGATTGAAATTGTAAATAATATAAAATATATTATTTTTATATTGAAAATTAACGGTTCAAAGAATCATAAACAAGGAAAAAATCAAACAAATATACATAAGTTTGTATAATTTTCGATGAGTAATTCATGTTTAACAAAGGCACATTAAAGTGCAATTAAGGTACACAAGAGAACTAACATGTCATTCTAAATATGCACAAGTTTCTTGGAAAACCGAAGGACACGAGAAATTTACGACACCACAAAATAGGCCATATATGTTTACAAATTATTTCACTTAAATTCAACAATAATGTGTACATGTCTCAAAACAAATCATCTTTTAATAATGCAAACATTTTCATTCCGCATTGTATCATCCAATTTTAATCCCACACAAGCACAAGTTTCCTAACAACTAAACGTGCAAAAGAAAAGCAAACAAACATGGATCATCATAAACCAATGCAATCGATAATCGACAAAAACAATGAGAATGGGAAAATAGAAAAAGACAAGCAACCAATAACACACTACTTTGTTATTAGAATTTCCTAATATGTGGTCAATTTTTTTTTTTATTATTGGCAAATAGTTTTTTGAAAGGGACTATACCCTTATACAAGAAGGCTCCAGAAGCCAGATGTGAACAAAGTAGAAACAAAGGAAAAGATCAAGATCGCGGTAAAACATTCAAGCCCAGTAGCAGGAAACACCTGCTCAGAAAAAAACCCAAAACCAACAGCAAATCAGCATAAAAACAACGGATTCATAAGCGAACAGACAGCTGTTGTCCAACAAAGAAGCCGTGCAGCACTGTGAAACTAACAAGGCGGAGAACCGGTATTCTTGGAGAAAAGTTTTTTCTTTTTGCGCACCGTTATCCAGCCTGTAGAAGCCTCCGCGATTGGAGGATTAAAAAAGGAGGCGTATTTTCCTTATCCTCCAACGATCCAACTGGGGCAGCGGATTCATAAACATCATTTGTATTTTCCTTTCCATCGCCAACTGGATGAGATTCATTGGCGCCTTCATCAACTGGAATTTCCGAGAGAGGGGTTTCTGGGACAAAAACATCTTCAGTATCAGTATTTGAATCCTCTTTGGCTTCGAAAATCAGGTGTTCTGAGAGTGCATTTTTCCACCAGTTGTTTTTTCCATTTTTTCACTTTTCCATACCGCAAACATCAGCAGTGTGTCCAGTAGCAAAACACTTTCTGCACCTAAAAGGCAAGCGTTCATAATCTAAAGATTGTGTCCAAGTTCTGTTTTGGACTTTAAGCTCTATATTAGCAGGGAGATTTTTGGATGTGTCAAGCTCAACAAGGATTCTGGCGAAGGTTGTGTGCGTGAAATCAATGGTTTGGGGGTCAATGAAAAGGATATGACCCAAAGTATTTCCAATAATGGTTAGGCAGGTACTATCCCAAAATTGGAGCGGTAAATGGGGCAGTCTAATCCAGACTGGCTTGCAGGCAAAGGATTCAGTAAGTGGGTTAAAAGAAGGGAACCAGGGTTTCAAAACCAGGTAGTGGGATTGAAAAGCCCAGAGTTTTTTAGCTATGACTTCCTTATCCCTAATAGAGGAAAAAGCAACAATGAACGTACCTTTCGCACATGGATAAAGATCTAGCTTACCAGATAGAATCGGGATCCAGTGCTTTGTAATCCAGTCATGAAGGGTAGCTAGGTTTGGCCATAGCCCGCTAAATCTCCCGATCAGGGCATGCTCCTGGTAAAACGTTTCAATCGAGGACTTCATCCCCAAAAGAGATGCTAGGGTTAGTATCCGCTGGGATCATGGGTGTGATAGGGCTCATCCCCTGCGTGAGGCTCCTGCCCTGTAAAATATCCTTAAATGTATTTGGTCTGTTTGATTTATCATTCGGGATCTGATTCACACCATCCCTGGAATCCGGAATGCCTGTCCTAATGGTCTTCGGGTGCAGATCCACTGTAGAAACGCGGCTAGGAAACCCGTCGCCAACAGTTTTATCACTGAAAAAGCCACCAGAAGCAGCTAAGGGCGGCTGTGTCTTTTCCACAGAGGTCGGTTGAGAGGATTTCCCAGGGTAAGGGGTCGAAGAGGCCGCCTTAACACCTGGTCAATCCACGAAAGAACCTCTACTGCGCGCCTCCGACAGCACCGCCCCCGTCAGATCCATGGCCACCAAAACGACCATGGGTTTGTGCCGTTTGACCATTTAGGGTCGCCGAGAGATGTTCGCACAGAGGTCGCGGAAGAGCAACGGAAGGTTTGCAATATAGTTTGATAACAATATGTGGTCAAAATTACAATGGGGTTCTTCAAATAATTCTAGTGGACATTTTGTATTAATAGTTGAGGGTTAGTCTTTCCCACCCCTCATGTACAAGTAAGATGGATTACAAACCTAGAATAGTGACGGGGTTTTTGTTTTTGGAAGCCATGATCTTGAAACCAACCTCCTCACCAAATCATAATTTAAACTTTTAAATCAAATCCCACACTTGCAAAATGGGTTCACCTCTCCCTTCAAACCCAATTCCCCGTAAATTAGACATTTGAAAACTTAAATGCAAAATGAGAAAGTTTACATAATGTCTATGGTTTGACATTGATGTTCTATTAAGTGTCTAGTTTTCTCACATCCAAATTTAAATTCCTCCACTCCACGCCATGTCACACATGCCCAAATAAAGAGGAGTAAATATTTATTGCTCTTAGTTTATAGGTATTCTTGTGTAGAGTGGTTGAAATGAGAAAACATTGTTATTGTGTATGGAGAGCCGATGCGTAAGACAACAAAAGAGGTGAACACATGATATAGCTAAGGTATACATCTCATAAGGAAAACCTCAATGGATATGCCACAAACATGCACTAGGGCATTAACAACAAGAAAATGATAGTGAAAATACATCAAAAAATTCAAGTCAATGATGTAATTTGGCGAACCGAGGTATTAATGATTGTGGTGATGTTGGTGAAGTGTTCGATAAGTGGATATGAGACAATGACCATGAACGTTGACCTACAAAGAGAATAAGAATGATAGGTATATGGTAAACTGAAACATTACCAATGAACGAGTGATACACGAAGAAGCTCGAATAGTAGAATAGACTCTGTAAATAGGTTAAATGCTAAAGTCAAAAGCATGGGAGTTGTGTAAAGTGAAATTTCTCTCTAAGTGGTGAAGATTTATGAAATGGAGGAGCGAAGAAATAAATAGACACTTAAGATGTTCATGTGTATTTTTATGCATCCACATTTAGAGAATAATACACAAAAATATGTGGTGCTCATGCCATGAAACGAAGCCTTGAGCTAGACGGAGGCCTGAGCTCCAACAAGCCTGGTATCACTCATAACTTCTAAGAAAACATTAATTTGTCCAAATACAAATAAATATAGAAGATTTCAATAGAAAATGAAATAAATTATTAATTTCATTGTGTATGGAAATTATTTTTGTCCATATGATTTTTATTTGGGAACACCCACATTAAAAATTGGGGTCTATGTTGTTTCTGCACTGAAATATGCACATAATAGTTCAAGGCCTTTTGATAGACCCATTTTTTTACATATCTCACGATCATTGTAGTCCATGAGACCACATATCTTTTAGACATTTTGTTGAGCAACTCATGTGTATTGTGTATGCCTCCACATTTTTCATACATGTCTATTTAGGCATCTGCGAACACATCTAAAAAATTAGCTTTCCATGATTCTTCTATGGATGTCCATGTTTTGTTCTAATTCTCTTAATTTTCTCAACTATGAAGGTCAATCGGCAGCCCAAATTACTAGGACCGTGCTTTTCAACGAGATAAGATCCCTTCTTACAAAGCTCGATTATCGCACTGCGGTTCGGGAAACGGTTCAATAACTAGAACTAAGGTTTGACGAAGGTAGAAAAACGAATAAGATTTATTTGATGGTCTTGCATTGCCCTTATCTAATCCTATCAATCGATGTAGTCTCTATGAAGAAAATCTCATAGTACATTACACCTATCGACTTAATAAATATTATTTAACTATTTTTAGTAAAGTAAATTGGAATCTTTTAAATGAGCTCAAATTTCCTTTTTCTCAATTGTTCTTTTTAACTACCTCAAACAACGAGCTCTAAAATGTTTTATATGTTTTCATGTTTCCATTGTTCTTCTTCACTATACCTTTCCACGTCAACATTTTGCCATCTCACTACGAAAGGACCATGAAGAATGGTGTTGACATTTTCTAACCTCTAGTTTTACCTTTAAGTCACAAAAATATAGGGAGATGTCATTCTCTCGAGATGACATTGTGACACACATTTGTATTTGCATTACTGGGGCATTTTGTTTTGTTTAGTATTTTCTCCACCACTTTATAATTATGAATGTTTTGGGGTTCACAGTGCCGCTACTAAAATAGGTAAAATTTGCGGTCTTCAAGTGTTTATTATTGTCTTCGAATCAAGAACACAAATATGTCCCTTTATAGATTTTTCTTTTTGATTGCCTCAAATAGCGAGCTCTAAAACGACCTCATTTTCACTCATCTAGTAGTCACATTAAGCATAGACTAAGTTTGTCCCTCATAAATATTTTGAACAAGTAAAACCATTTTAATTAAAGTAGGGTTTAGAAGCGTACATAAACAAAACCGAGACAATTTTGAGCTATCTAATCCTTGAGGAAATGCAATTAGGTATAATGTTACAATATTATGGAGCTTTGTGGTTTGAGATATCACCACATAGCATTAGTTCATTCCATAAAGGAGAAGGAAATATAAACCAATGACCAAAATGATTTCACAAAGTTAAGTTTTCTTTTCTAAATAAAAGACATTGAAAATGGGTTTACCAATAAAACTAAACATATAAACTGATAAACAAAAATACAAGTGAAATTAAACAAGATAAACATTTGACACAAAATTTATTTTATAACATATATAAAATTCAATATTTTCAACTTTGAAATAAAGCTCCAAATTTGGATAGAACAACCTTTGAATTTTATTTTAATGTTGTTTATAATGCAAACTTTTAAAGGAAAAATATTAACTTTTGAAATAGAGCTCCAAATTTGGATATAACAACCTTTGACTTTAACTTTCATTTTAATGTTGTTTCTAATGTAAAATTTTGTTTATAAGACCTATAACAATTTTTTTCATTTTAGAGTTCAAAATTAGTGGTCCCACATTCTCTTTAAGAATTTGGGTTTGTTGTTAATAACTTCCTTCCAAACCTCTTTCCCTTTCTCCTTCCAAACCAAGTCAATAGAGCTTACACATCTCACATGTGTGCAACTACTCTTTGATATTTGCGTGAAGAAATACCTATCCTTTTCCCAAGGTTAACATTTACATGCCCTAAATTCCTTCTCTCTAACTAAAAATTGTGGCATATGCATGTATTCATTTGTTGTAGCATAGTAAAAAAAGATAGCCAAGATATAAGGCCCTTCAAATACCTATCGCTTGCCAATTCTTTTAAACGAATACATGTGTTTAAACTATCTTACTTACAACATAATTCTACTTCTTTTCTAATATACATCCTATGAAATAGACCACACATGTATCATGACAAAGTACATATATTGAGAGACTACAACATAATCCCCTTTTTAACACATTTAAATCTATGTATTTAAAAATCATTATTTGTCTCATCTTTCATTTTTTATCTTCTTTTAAGAAATACATTTACTTTGATAAGATTTTCCATATCATGAACTTTTATTCGAAGCTCAATGTGATTCTAACTCAAATCAATTATCTTGTAAACACATTCCCATGCCAAAAACCAAACCGGGTGCATTGTAAGGCACTTACAAATATTAAATTTTTAAAAGATTTGTTGGGCATAGACATGTTTAATGGTATTTGAACTCAAATCAATTATCTTGTAAACATAATTCCACACCAAATGAAATTTTTGTGCTATGGAATGTACTTTTTGTAAGGCATACACTTGTAGATGCATGATAAAAGATAAATTATTACCATGTACTTCTCTTCAAAGATATAATTATGTATAGTTAATAAGAAAATTATTCTTTATAGTTATTCAATGTTGTGGATGAAGGGATGAGGTTGGGTTCGAGTCTCGTGAATTTGGAAAATGAAAACCCTTCAATATTTTGAACTAAGTTAAAGGTGGTCAATTTATTCATGTATTAATACTAAGAAATGTAAATTTCTCTCGAAAGATGTGTATGTTTTCCTTCAATCAAAAAAACATGTTATGGAGAAGAAGATGAGATGACATCATTTTTTCCATCGATGGATAAGTTGGTTTTACCTCTTCTTGGTATTTTTTTAGTATTGATGGATAAATTAGTTTTACCATTGATGGATAAGTTGGTTTTACTTCTTCTTATTTTTAGTAAGGGTAGGTGGGTGAAAAGAAAAGAAACATCTCCAGCTCCAATAAATTAAATGCTCAGTCTCGTAAAATGCAAGAAATCCTGCAAACTCAAAAAATTTACCACGCCGAAGGCCATAACTTCTGTAATTCTCAACGGATTTTCACAAAATTCATCTTGTTGGAATCATGACTCCAAGCACGACATAAAAAAATCAAGAAATGTAGAAATTGATGAAGTTTTGATGATGATTTTAAGGAAAATGTGTCAGGTTTTGAACAATAATTTTATTAGTGGTTAGAGAGGCATTTAATGAGCATGGGCTGCCATTCCTTCTCTCTCTGCAGGTTATGGGACACCTTGAGATTGATTTTGCAGGTCCAAAATCACCAACCACACTCATTTATTATGACTTGAATGGTTGAAAAGTGGATTTTGGGATTTACATCCCTTCTCTCTCTCTCTTCCAAAACTCTATAAATTGGAATATTGGGCTCATTATAAGGGGATGATAGTTTGAGTAGCAAAACTATGTCATTTTAGTTTTGTGAAGCCAATGTGCTATAGGAATTTGTAGTGGACTCCTTGCATGGTGATCCAGGCCTTTCCTTTGTAATAGTTTGGACTGTGCATATTAATGAAGCAATAGATTCAAGTTTGTGGATGTATCTTCCCTTGTTGAGTTTGTTGCATTCTCCTTGCCTCTCTAATGTTATTACAAATGTTTGTGTCTACTCTATACTCTTGCAGGGACCTATTATTATTGTGTATGCATGGAAATGTGTTGTGAATTCTATTATTAGACTGTGGAGAACTTTCATCACCCTCTCTGATATGCATTTTGCTTCCATTTTCACACATTGGAAATTGTTCTCATTCCCTTCTTTTGGTGCATCACCTATGTAGTATAGTTTTCCTTCATTTGCATGTTATTTTTCTCTCCCTGGTCCCTTGGAAATTGTAGGATAAAGATACTTAGTAACTTCATCTCAATAGAGTTAGTTTGCACTAGGATTAGGAAGAAGAACCAACTTTCTCTAGAGGTCTATCTCAGTAGCAAGTCCCACAACTTGGAGACAGTACCCATGTTACCCAGTCACACATGAGCTCAAGCACACACACTTGTGAAAATCGGAGGGTGTTGTGATTCAATGATAACATGTTCTTCTTGAATACCTCAAACAACGAGCTCTAAAATGTTTTATATTTTTTCATGTTGTAGCGACATCAGTATGCCTTTGCCACGTCAACATTCTGCCATCTCACTATGAAAGGACCATGAAGAATGGTGTTGACCATTTCCATTTCTAACCTCCATTTTTACCTTAAGTCACAAAAATTTAGGGAGATGCCATTCTACATTTGCATTTTGAAAGAAATGGCTTTCATGGCATTACTACGAAATTTTGTTTTGTTTAGTATTTTCTCCATCATGCTTTATAACTAGTTCTTGCTCCACAAGGAGCAAGTCTACGCCGAAAGAGTACTTGGTGGAAGGGGTGTTTTTGGAAGTGTTTTGTATGTGAAGATACAAGTTTCAAGTCATGTCACAGTTTCATGATTTAATCTTGGTAGTTGGATTTCATTTAGTCCTTTAAATGTGGAATTTGTAACGTATTGTAACTCATAATTATGACTGTTTATAAAGGGATAACCTGTAAGGAATTTAAAAAATATTTAAGGAAATTGTATTAAAGCCTTTTCTATTGCAGATGGACGATCAAGGGAGAGATTTAAGTCTGGTATAAAACAAACAATTAGTTGCGTATTTTTGCTGGAATATTTTTGTGTAAAGAAACATAATATTGGGCAAGTGGTAACTGTTTAATTAATTTTTAAGTGTTTGTGTCAGTTAAGTCCTTCATTTGGGCTTTGTGGTTAAAGTAATACAACCTTATGTTTTTTTGGATATAGAACATATTTTAGATGGTTTAGGCTGCATGTTTTTGTTTTTTTAATGACTTGTTAGGATCATGATTTGTTATAGAGTTTCTAGAAATGCTAATGTCAATGAGGTTTCATTTATGATGTCAGTTTAAGACATGGAAAATTGTAGGAGTAATATGATCCATTACTATTGTGGGGATATGTTGTAAAGTTGTATTTAAATATAACATATAACACAATATGCCATAGAAATGTAGTCTAAAATATCTATCATGTAAATTTACAACTATCCAAATTTTAAGAAAGGATAACAGGGTAAAAATAATAGTTCTTCGTTGGAAGGGTGTCAAGATGTTCAATGTTTAATGGGGTGCAATGCTTCGGAATTTGAGGCAAAACAGAGTAAGTATTCAAGATGAAGGTCCTAAACAGAGTTTGTTTCTAGTTTTTAGACCACTCCGCATTAAGGTACAAGATTTAGTATTCATCAAGAATCAACACATGCATGCCTTGGATTATCAGCAAGTGTGCAATTTAAAAAAATCTATATAATGCAACCTTACCAACAAGATAATGATAAGAGTAATGATATTACTGCATTTAGGTTGAAGTATCTTTCCAAAAGTGTGGAGGGGGTAGGAACACATGATGTTAATGGTAGAGCCATTGAGGCACAACAATGGGCTATGATGGTAGATACTATCTAAAGGAGAAAGACTTGGGTCCTTGGTCCTGAGCATGTTGATTAATATTTGTAATGGTTTGTGAAGTGTTGTGGTTCACAAAAGTGTGGTGCATATTATAGAGGTACTCGTATACATGTTGAGTTCATGAATTGTTGAATGGTGTGTGGAGTGTATGTCTTTATTAGTTTGATTTGGTCTGCATTGAAGAGTGGTGGTGAGAATTTTAAAAGAGAGTGGTTGGAATTAGAATTAACTTATACAACTTGGGTAAGCAAATCAAGTAATTGAGATAAATAGCTTCTTTCCCAGATGATATGGTAGCATAATAAAATAGCCACGTGAAATTGAATAATGTCGATTTCAATTAGTAGTACAACATGGTAGTAATTGAGTTTGTGCATGAGAAAGAAGTTGCAAAATTGTGATTTTATGCATGGATGTAATTTATGAGAATAACACGATGTAGTGGTTTTTTTCATAGTATTAGATGCAAAACGAAATGGAGAAATAATTAAATGGAGGTGGGAAAATTGTTTGGGTTGACATGTCTATATGTCACCTATTGTATTTCTCATACACTATGTGTGGGAATTGTATCAGTGTATCATGCCTATTTATGAAATCAGTTTAGCCATGCTTATTGGTAGGTGGATGCAAATATGTGTTATGTAATGTAAATGCTTTCATTTCAAAGAATGGTAAATATATTTACACATTACAAAATTGTTGGTATACATATGCAAAGGCGTGTAGAGTTATACGTTGCTTTTAGGTGGTTATTTATGGGGTGGGTTTATAGTACTACTCATAGAATTTCTCCTTGAGGATTTTTTGGGCATCCTTGACTGTAATTGCTACCTGCTACAACATTTGTTGTGCATACTCTAATTTATTTTGGTGAGAAACATTGTAACAATTGTAGCTTCGGCCACACGTGTTCCACCTTGGCGTGTGGTCTGCTACACATTTAGATAACATGTGTTGTATGTAATTGATGTCATTATTAATACACATAGCTATGTTGTAGAAGTTGTCTTCCATATTTTGGATACCTGCATATGGAGTGGAAATTATTTTTACGTTAGAAACAAATGGTGATGCAAATCATAACTGTGCATTATGTAATGAGGTATTTTGACTCCGTAAGGATGTATGTAGCATGCATGGGAGATATGCACAACAATATAAGGTTTAGTTGATGTACGTACATTAGGATATCCTCACAGAGTATGGATAGCCTAGTGGCTATATACCACCCATATACATGGCTTTCAAATGAGGGTACGTAATGATGTTGTGGATTCTCCATGTATGTGCAATGTCATGTGATGTAGGAGGTTGGTTAGGCATGACTTTATGTAGAGTAGGCCATCTAGTGTGAGCACCACTCGTGGGTGAAGAATAATGTTGGGGAGCCTAGTTGAGTGATCATATCTGAAAGTTCATTTTTGCATTGTGCCCAATAAGATCATGTACCTCTTAGTTTGATAGTGAAGCACATGAGTTGATTGTTTATTTCCTCATTTGGAAGTTGTTCCAATAAAGTGCGAAGGCCCTCAACAATTTTAGGTGAGTTGTTTTCAATGTTCTTCTTAACAAATATAGATGACACAACTTGACATCTATTCTACAACATAATGTTTAGTAGGAAGTAACAGAACCATGGGTGGCTGCCAAATCGGTTGGCATGGTACCTCATTAAGTGAAGGGCATATTCATGCATTTGGACTTAAGTGTTGTGGGGTTGGAAAAATATAGGCATGTGAGATGGGAATAGAGTTGGAAAGACCTTAGAAAATAAGGTCTTTGTCAAATTATTGTAAATGGGTCAACACTTATTTGGGGCCAATCAACTAAGGCCGGGTGGGGTGAGGTTTCTTTTGCAAATATGTCTTAATCTCTTCAACCTTTGTGTGAGCGGATGGAAAAAATGAAATAAGAAACGATGAGGTTAATGTGGGGGTGGCTATTACTGCTGGTTCAATTGCATCATTGGTACAAGAAGGTCAGAAGAAGGCAAAGGATTGCTTAGACATGGTAGGCATGATAGTGGAGATATCTTTAGCAATTGTGGGTAGGATTATAAGTGCGGTTTATCTATAATGAAATCCTTGTAGTATAGGTCAAGTCATATTTTGTATCAGAGTGCATCACTTACATGTGCCCTATTTACAAAGCATTCATATGGTTTTCCTTTTGCTCCTAGTCTTTATAACATTGGGATATGTAGGTCTTGCGACCGACAGGGCAAGTAGTGCAATATGGGTGAAATGTCTTGTGGGAAGCTTATAGTATGTTCACTATACATGTATTATCCCCCACAAGTATGGGTGGCCTGTAAATGTGGCGTGAATATCGTAATAAGGATTTCCTCAACCTATGTTAAATGGTTAGCTATGTAGGCTAGGGCCTAGGATCCATATTGTTTAACGCAGAGCATTGGTGGGTGTTTTTCTCTTTGACATACATATAGCACATAGACCCTACATTTGTAGGTTTTCTTTGTATCCTTGGGTATGATTCATTGTGTATGAAAGAAATGTATTTAGAAAACAAGGAATCTATCCGAATGTGGAACCTTTGTTAATTGTTACTGAAACCAATAGGGTCACTATAAGGTGTTAGGGGCATCTTTGTGCGGAGGGGGAAGCATGTGGATCTTACTTTTTGCAATATGGTGCATTGAGACCATCTTTACATTCAGCGTAGATGTGTCTTCTTTTTTTTCTCAATAACATCTTTAGTTTGAGCATATGTCATATGTCGATACACATTGATCATGTTGGGTATGTAGGTCGATATTTGTAACATAGAAGGCTAGAAACAAAATAATTATAAATGAACAGTATAGTAAATGTTCGTACAACATATGAGATGTAGGTCATGAAGTAATTATGCATTGATAACTATGTCCATAACATATAAAAACGTTGGAATAAATGGGGCAAGTTGTTGCATGAAGTAAAAGTGGAGAAAATAACAACTTGTTAGGTTTAAGGGTGGCTCATTCTAGCTCTTTGAGATCTAACTCGATGACGAAAGGGTAAATAATGGAAGGGGGCATTGGTGGAAATGGTAGGGGTAAATTGAGAATTAGTAAATGGAGATATTTTGTTTCTTTTTCCCACTCAATCAAATTCGAAGACATAATTCATATACGTAACTCCAATGAATATGAGATCTTTTGTCATGAGTACGCATCTGACATTGCATTGTAATGTGAGGATGGAAATATGAATCCAAGTCATGAAAAAAGCAAATTAATAAATTTTAATTGAAAATAAATAAATAGATAAGTTATTTTTTAAATAACAAAATTAAATTTATATTCGTAATTTTACATTTGTTAGAAATACAAGCAAAATAAAAATTAAAAAAATGTCCAAAATAAGTTACACTAACATATTCAATTATATATGTATTAGTGTTAAGCATTTTCTATTCTTGTTATATTTGTTAGGCTTGAAAATTGAAAAAATATTTTTATTATTAAAGTGATTGGGAAAACAAATACCCCTTTGCAGAATTCACATTTGATATTTTTATTTAGGTTTCTATAAATATGCAATTACTTTTGGGGAAAAAAAAAAACATTTACAACAACAATTGCTTTTTATACTTTAAAAATCCCTTTCACATCAAAATTTCATGATTTAATATAAAATTGAAGACATTTGTTTTGTAGTTATATGTCATAACTAATATAAACCAAATAATTTGTTGTATGATACATTACCACTAAACTAAGTGAAATATATATTGAGCCTCCTCTATTCCGACTTGAATACACTATATCAGCTCATTCAGTATTTTGTATATAAATTAGACAATTTAATAAAAAATTGGTGTGTGTATATATGTATAGGGGATGGTAAGGCCATATATAGATAGATAGATAGGGGCCCTCACCCTAGAATAAACAAAAACATAAATAATGCAACATCAATAGATAAATCTTCTTAGGAGGACACTAGGGATCAAACAAGTATTCATACGACCTTGGCATTTTCATTTCTGCAGATCACAAGATTTGACAAAGATGCACACCAAAGCTCCACGAATGATTTGTTGAAGCAGTTACTCAACTCGGTAGTCGTATTGTGTAATAAGGTGTAGAATCCACACCAAAATCAATTATGAGAGTGATGGGTATGTATGGTATTACACTCTACCATTTGAAAAGCCATATTTAGTTATGTCTACAATGTGCATAATCCTTTGCTCAACAATCTCATTTCACGAATCACCGCAATCCCATTCTTGGTGCGCAGAAATAAAGGCTTGGAAGACAAGTGCAAAAAGAGGTCAACATTGGGGGAAAACAAGGATGATGGTTAGAACATGTTCTAAATTTGTAATTGAATATCCATACGAAATAAGCGCTAGTTCCCACTCCAAATTCCATAAATTGTGCTCCTTGTATAATATGAAATACATGTGTCCAAGTAGTCCGATCGATGTTCTGAGTGCACGACAGGTTGTGCAGTGGTATGGTGGAGTAGTCTCGACCGACGTCCCCGAGTGTGTGCCAACCGTACGAAGGCAAAGATGAAGTGTACACCATCTATGCGGAGGTGGTATGAAACTTGACCACGGCGGTCCCTTCCTCATGCCAAAGCTAAAGTTTACCGAGGTTTGGTAATGACTATGCTAAAATTGTAATATGTAATGATTCCTCTAATGAACTAAAAAACATGAAATACATATGTTATTTTTGTATAGGCATCACCTCGAATCACAAAGAGTAAGTAAGCAACTGCAAATTTGGTTACAAACTCCAGCATACCTTATTTGCTTCGATTGGATTTTGGACTGATTTTGTAAAATTATGTTTTACTTGGCACTTGGCACCCGCGTCTCAAACCAAATGTTTTTCATAGCACCAAGAAACCAGATGGTACGAGGTAATACTGGAACCCATTTTCTTTGAGGCCTCTCATTATCTTTCCCGTAAAATAAATCTTTGAGTAAATCAGATATGTTTTGTGAGCCAACCATTTCTGTGTATCGTCTTCAAGCCTTTTAATCACCGCTACTGATTGTTTTAGTCTGTCATGTTCACAGTCTTTGGGGAGGCTTCGAAACCACAACTACACTTGCCCACGATTTCATGAAGCATGCAGTGGCAGATGGCGGGATGAGGAAAATTCTAGTAGAGAAGGATGACATGCAGGTTAAAGTAGGAGGGTGTCGTCGTTAACATCCTATGAAGGGTAGTCACGCCTCCGACGTAATTATGCATGTTTTGGGGTTCATACCGCTTACTAAAATAGGTAAAATTTGCAGCCTTAAGTGTTTATTATTCCATAAGGGTGAAGGAAATATAAACCAACGACCAAAAATGATTTTACAAAGTTAGGTTTTATTTTTTGATGTTTTCAATTAAAACACATTAAAATTAGGTTTACTAATAAAACTAAACATATAAAATGATAAACAAAAACATGAATTAGAAAAGACAAACATCCGACACAAAATTTATTACGTTGAAGGCATTCCCCTATGGGAAAGGGTTTTGTGGACATTCACGGGACTATGTTAAATTTGACGGCCAACGTTTTCCTGCTATTTTAAACAATTTTTAAAATTAATATAAAACACAGTTTTTTCAGTTTTGTTTTCCCATTTTTGCATGTTGCTAGTTTATTGTTTTTAGTTTTGCTATTTGTTAGCAAAGCAGCTGACTAGGTTTTTTTTCGATTGAAATAATAGATTGTGTGGTTGTTATCTCCTAGTTGCCACAAAATTATCTCCCAATTCTCAATATGCAGGATTATGAAATTAAAAATACCTCCAACAATTCTGCATGAAATCCTTGATCGCTTCTTTTGCAGAATCCGCTTGTTATAGAAGAAGATAAGTGGAGTTGAGTTGCATGAGCTAAAAACAGAGAATCGATGAGCATATTTAGAGCTCAAGAAAGTTATAAAACATGAAGGAGAAGAAAACTCAATACACACAATATAGAATCAGTGAGCTAGGAAGTTTCAGTAGGAGGAACAAGATGCATACCCTTCAGAAGAGTCGGTGTTCTACATGCGCATACCATGCTGCCCATATTCATAATTGCAAGGGATTTATCGTAAAATTTTTGCAAACCTTTACCCGCCCTGAATTCATAATACTTTATTAGAGTGCCCCTAATTTGGAGGTTCTATAATTTTCAAACTCTTCATTTGTGTGTTTTTGTGAATTTGGGTCGTTTTGTTTTGCTATTTTACCAGAATCTTTAGTGGGTTTTCTGGAAATCGTCTTCTTTGTCTCCATGTTCATAATGCGATTTCAAGTAATATGTAGATTTATCTATCTTGTTTTGAATATGTGGATATGAGTCCTTTTAAAGCCAAAAAAGACCTTCCACGGTATAGATTTATGCTTACACCTTTTGTGGGCTGGCTCAGAGTGCTTGCTAGGAATTTGAGATAGACAGAAGAAAACAACAATAGAGCAGCGTAAGAGGAGACAACAATGACAGAACAAGACCTTATGATTTTGAAATTCAGATTTGCATACCAAATCCTGTATTTTGTTTTTCAGAACTAACAGAGTATTTATTGACTGACCACATGTTATTATTATGTACCGGAGATAAGATATTTTTGGATCTGTGTAGTTTTGTTTCTGGGTTTTTGGCTTTTACCAGCCTTGGACTACCAGTATATTAGGATGACCACTGCTAATGTATTCTTTTGGAATGAAACAATGACCCTTGGGCCTTCATATATAGTTCCTTTATTTTTTATTGTGTCGTTTCTATGTTAGTCATAAGGCACTTAAGCAACTGGGAAAACCCAATTAACGAAAACAAGAAAATGTCAAAAACCATTAGGCATTGAATTGTGTCATGGCAAAAATATATGAAATTGAATCTTTGCCATAGCTTACAAAAACATGAAACATGAGAAGTACAGACAGGGAGAAGTACACTGTACTCAATTTTTTAATATTTGATTGTCCTACTTATGTGCTTGTAACAAAGGGAAATAGAAGAAAGTTAGGCTCAAAACATCCAACTATTTTCATTGGTTATGCTTTAGAAGTCAAATGGTATATGGTTTAAATTAACAATTACCGGACTCATTATTAGAGATGTTGTTGGGCCCCATAATATTGGCTAAGTATAAGAAGGTGCGTGTGCACACAGGACCCGAGTATGGATAAGGGCGTGTGGGTCAAGGTGCACAAGGAAGGGTTCTAACAAGGTTTTATAGAACACATGGCGCACACACAAGGCAGATAGGTTTTGGAATTATCCATATTCTCAAGCGCCCCGGTGTAGACACGAGAAAAGTGTGACCCTTCTAGCATGTGGAGTGGATAAGGTGCCATCTTGACGACTGTAGGATCAAAAATGGAATATTCCATGCATGCGATGGAAGGTTCCAGAAGAACATCATTACACATAGTGGAGATCTCGAATCAAAGGAGGCATGCTCCATTGGAGGACCACTTGGACACTTGGTAGCCGATATGTTACCTCAGAAGGCATGACGGTGAAGGCAGGAAAACTATATATTGAGGTGCGCGGGTAGCAAAAGAGACACACGTGGAGTCACCCTAAGAGAGAATAGTGTGGCTTTGGGAAAGAGCAGAAGCTCTGCAGTAAAACACCATAGAGGATTATATGGGTTGGGATTAGGAGAATCTAGGGGTAATGGCACACTTAAAGGGATGGGTCTACATTCATCTTTGTAATGTGATGAACATAATGTAGCTCTGATGCATGACTTGGCTCTGCATTATCATATGGGTCTATTATGACCTAAAGGAATGTAATGTGGATTATTGAACATGTTAATATAAATGGTAGGCTCTGATTTTAAGGCATATGTGTGTCCATAGCATAGTTCTTATGCATTTCCTTTATGAATGAATTGGTTATATATGTTGTTTGTTATTTCTCTTTTCTGGATGAAATGAGATGACAATTAGTTCTAGGTTCTCAGAATGTTGCATGGTTCTTTTCTATTCTTGATTATCTATCATAAGATGATGTATTCTCATGAATTGATGCCCGTGCATGCCTCGGGTGAGCGCCCAATGCCCGTTGGGTGATAGGTTGGTGTGCATGGGATTTTATTATTAATCTAAGGGTATAAAAATGACTACATCTTGGTTCCGTTGCCGGGATCTATTTTCGAAGTTGTTGTGAGAAATGACATGCATCTCTATCCTTGTGATGCATGATGATAGAGCATATGACCTTGGAAAGTGTTGAAACATGGTTGAAGAGCACAGAGGACGAGTTTGCTCAAAGATTCAGACTAGACCCGAGTTCAATACGCGTAGATGGATAAAAGAGAACATGTACCATGAGTTATATGAGACATTCTTCGTTGTTTTCCAAAGAGAACTATATGAATGGCTTTCAAAGATATACATCCGATTAAGTTAGTACTACAGCACCGCACTCATGGACCCATCTTAGCAAGTGTGGGAGAGAAGCCCTTCACTTTTGATGAGATTTCATCGCATGGTGAAAGGAGACCCATTGAGGTGCATCTCGAACCCACCAAGAACCAATCCCTAGTGCTTGGTTTTTCAAATCAAGGGAGAATTATTGCTAACTCGGCTGGTATCGTGGGAGCAACCGATCTACACCCGTGACATATAATTTCTCATTTGGAACATCCATGGTCGCGCAAACCTTTCCGGTAGTTGAAGGAATTTTTGGACAAGGTGAAAGTACACATGGTTTGGGTATCGTGTATGGGAGTGGCACGGGACACACAACTAGTAGTGGGACAATATCGCAGTAACCATCGGTGCATCATTCGGGGCGTTGGGAACACTTGGCATGACCACTTCGTGCTATTTTTCGATTGCAGGACGTGGATCCGGTGGATCATGAGGAACAGACTTGGTAGATCCGGTGGATCTCGGTAGAGGAGGAAACTCAGAGGGAACTAAGGCTCTAGATCAAGAGGACAAGGGCCTCACCCAAATCCACAAGTATTCTTTGAGATGTCTTTGCACTTACCACACGATAGGGGTATCAAGATGCTTTGCAGAGCATGTACACAAGTGTGAATTACTATGGCACATGAAAGGGATCACTACCCTAGAGTGGAAGGCAAGTCGGGCTTTGCGATAACACATTGCAGGGGCACGTGCATAGTTGGTATAGGAAGTATAAACGCCATCGACGGTGATAAACTATACCACGTTGAGGAATTCCTTCCTAGCAGAGTTCCATATCCATGAGTTTGAGTAAAAGAGAATCAACGCTCTGAAGGATATCCATCAGGGAATGACAAAGAGTTTACAAGAGTATGACACGTGTTTCAAAACTCTCTTGTCAAAACTATCCTATGACATTCATCCTTCTCAACATGCTCAATGGTTTTTTTGAGGATTGATAACACTGTTTAGAAGGGCTCACACAAAATACTTTCTGCTGCACTCACCCGAGGCATTGGAAGTTGCCATGTATGTTGAGGCCATTGGGAGCATTGATATTGGTGTTAGTCCTTTTCGGATGCTCAAATTGCTGCAATGGGCAAGATACTGGAGAAGTCGTATGCAAACTTAGTGCACGAGGTTCGTAGTGGGCTTTGGTGTAAAAATGTGAAGTAGAAGGGCATGCAAGAAGGATAATTACCTCGAAACTCAAAAGATGCGCCATAAAGAAGGACTATGAGATCTGCCATGGGGATCATGATGCAAGTAGATGCCCTCTACTCCAACGCACAATACGAAAGAATGTTTCTTGTTATTACAAGATCTATACCTCTACGACCCATGATACCAAGGATTGCAGATTGATAGATTAGATCCATGATGCTATTGATCTCGGTGTGTGCCAAGCTAGTCTTGATAGTAGTTTCAAGGATGATGACCGTCGTTATGAAGGGCGCGCAGATGGAGGAGTGCGTGGAAGGGGTTTTCGTGAAGGATTTCGTCATCGAAGTAACTGTGGCAGAGGATGAATTGAGTTCTCACGAGGGATCCGTTATAACTGTGGATCTACATAACATTACAAACATGAGTGTCCTTATCTGTTACAATGCTCATGGTGTGGAAAGAAACTTAAGTACTGAGAGAATGCCCAGAGATTTATGAGCATATTAACCAACAACACCAGAAGGACAAAGGCACTTGGATGGTGAGCATCAAGAAGGTCAATTCACATTGGATGTCAAGTGTGGCGCATGAGTCAGGGCTAGAACCTGTACTGGTGATGACACAAGCAGAGGTCGCACACGCTAAGGAGATACCAAGACAAAGGACACTAGTTTTAAGAGAGGAAGTGGTACATGGAAAGTATTCAAACCCTACTCATGAGAAGGAGGTGTATCAACAGACTATGAATGTGATTCAGAGTTTGTAAGGGGAGATCCAATGTTTAAAGGAGAAATCAAAGCAGTTAGAGCAAAGGAAGAATGCTGAGGCTCCATAGGATGACCTGGATGAAGTTAAGGAAGTATGTAAAATGTTAAGGAAAGAGAATATTATTCCCTTTCTAGGAGAATGACTGAGGAAAAGGTATCACATGCCGAAGCAGAGCGCAAAAGGTAGCTTTTGCATGCAAACGTTCCTCCTCATAGCCTCAATTATGATAAGGAGATTACTTTAAATGTGGTTTTTGATGGATGGCTTCGAGAAATATCCTCATCGACACAGGAGCATAGGTCAATATTCTTACCTTAGATACCTAACATCAAATGGGAAGGCCCACGTTTCAGCCATCTTTGAATGTGTTGTATATGGAAAAAAAACTAAGGCAATGCCTATTGACGTCTTGAAGGATGTCGTTACCACCATTCAAGGGGCAAAGTTCACTTGAGACTTTGAAGTCTTGGTGCTTTCGAGGTAGACAACTTTCCAGCATTTGTTGAGCACCCATGGTGTTACAAGAACAATGTTGACCAATGGTTTAACAAGGGATATATCAGCTTTGAGAACAAGGAATAAAGGGTGATCACCCCTTTAATGAGATGGGAAGTCATCGCACTATACCGAGCCCTTAGGATAAGAAGTCCTCGATGAATCTATGTATGCTCCATCGAGAGATCCTAAGATAATTCATCCCACTGAGGGAGTTATCCAGCTTTTAAGATGCTCAGTCCTTGAGTGATATTACCGCATGGGACTTATGTGTTGATTGGGAGATAGTTGAGAGGATCTCGTAATAATAGTAATGAAGGCGTGCTCAGTACCAAGTGCCTAGGAGGAAAGAAGTTTCCAACTTATTCTGGAGGAGCATAGCCTGAAATTTTCTTGCAAGAAATGGAGGCTCAGTGGAAGGATGAGGACAAGATAAGGGGAATGCTCAATAATAACCTTCTCAGAACCATAGCGCACTAGTGGGCTACACATCAGGAGAACCTCCTAGAGTGGCATGAGGTGAAGATTGCATTTTCTCGTAAGGTTCTCTAGAGCAACTTGCCCACAACCATACAAGACTACCATGGTAAATAGACCACCTCATTTCATATCTAAGCATGTGAGAAGGCTTGGATGGGAAGCGCAGAAGCGTTACCACCTTTGTTATGGGTGCATAAGTTGTATTCCACCTTACAAGGTTATGCACGTGCTTGGTATATTCATTTGGAGATGCGTTGAAAAAAAGGAAATTGGTAGGAGTTGACGGCTAATTTCATTCAATATTTTGAATATAGGAGTACAAAGCCATAAATAAATAATGAGTCGTAAGTAATCAAACGCCTTACGATGGGAGATATAGCTATGACAAAGGATAGGCTACTGGAGTTACTTGGGTTAGCCTAATTTGGAGATGTGCCTCAATGAAGAAGAATCAGAGGAAGTACATCTTGAGCGTGCATGTAGGGAAAAAGAAGGAAAAATGGTCTTTGTAGTCGATGGTGAAGAGATGGAAACTTTGGATGTTGACCATTTGAAGGTACGTGTGAAGTCATAGATAACACCGATGAGTGAGAATACACCTACCACTAGCCCTTAAAAATGAAGTAAGTTAACATTGGGAAGGAGACAGAACCAAAGGAAGCTATCATTGGGGACTATTGGTCAGAAAAAGAAGTTTCAAAGGTCATTGATCTGTTGCGCGAGTTCCAGGATTTGTTCCCTCATGGGTACCATGAACTCAAAGGCGTCCACCATTCCTTAAGGGAGATGAAGATAAAGTTGAAGGAAGGTACACACCCAATTCGGAAGAGGCCTTATCGGATGAATCCAAATTTGTGCGTATGGGTCAAGGAAGAAATAAACAAGATGATAACATCTAGTATCATTGAGGTAGTGGAAGAATCAGAATGGATAAGCCCAATGGTCATCAAAGTATCAAGAAGGATGGGAGGATAAGAATCTATGTTGACTATAGAGATTTGAATGTAGTATGTTTCATCGATCCTTTCCAACCCCCTTTACTAAATAAATTTTGGAGGGAGTAGCCGGGTGTGAAATCTACTCTTTCACGAATGGGTTCTCAAGGTATCACCAAGTTAGGATTGCAAAGGAAGACCATAGGAAGAAATTTTTTTCCATTGAGTGGGGAAGTTTTGCCTACACAGTTATGCCTTTTGGATTGAAGAATGCGCCTGTTGTGTTCTCGCGCATTGTGGTAAAATAATTTCAAGACTTCATCCATAAGTTTCTTCAAGTTTACTTGGATGACTAGACTATGTATGGATTGGTGAAAGACCATTGTGACAATTTAAGGCTGATGTTTGAGAGATGTCAGCAATTAAGGATATCCCTCAACATTAAGAATTGTGTCTTTACTACTCCATTTGGAACCCTGTTAGGACATATTATATGCAAAGAATGCTTACTAGTGGATCTCACCAAATTTATATTTATTGTAGGATTAGGGGAGCCTACTAGTCAAAGTGCAGTGTGCTGATTCCTCGGCATATAGGGTACTACAGGAAATTCATCAAGGGGTATGCCAAGATTTCCGCACCCTGGAGGATTGCTCAAACACAAGAGTGCCTTTCATGGGGAGAGGCACAACAAAGGAATTTGACACTTTCAAGGATAGGCTTGTCACGGCACTCATATTACGTTTTCCTTCTTGGGATAAGCATTTCCACGTGCATGTTGATGCCTCTGGGAAAACTATGGGAGTAGTACTAGAACAACCTGGTTAGGAAATTGTTAATCATCCCTTAGGCTTTGCAAGTAGAAAGTTGACACTAGCAGAACAAAATTACACAATCGCTAAGCAGCAAAGCATTGCCTATGATCTACGCGCTCCATAAGTTAAGGTAGTATTTGTCAGCAACAACATTTATTTTCTAGATGAACCACATGATGTTGAAGTATTTAGTCAACAAACTCATGCTGCAAGGGTGCATATGCCATGGGTCCTATTATTCCAAGAGTTTGAGTTCATCGTGGTCAGAAACAAGAACAATGAAATTACAGACTCGACCACTTATCAATAATCAACTCAGTATGTGACGACATAAATCATTGAGGACACCATGCTTTGGACATGCAACTATTTAGGTTGTGGCACATGCCCTCATACATGGAAGATATCACAATATTATTAAAAATAGGTGTTCATACGAAAGGGATGAAGGCTCTAGAGAGAAAAAAATTAACAATACACGCCGCACCCTACAAGTTGATTAGTGGAGACCGTATAAGTTAGGTCGTGATGAGGTTCTCGCGCCGATGTGTTTTGGAACATGAGCGCATGACAATTATGGAGGAAGATCATGGTGGGATTGCAGGAGGACACTATGCAGAAATGCTATTCGCGAGAAGATTTCACTAAAGCAGGTTTTGGTGGGAAACCATCTACTAGGATTGTATTGAGTTTTGCAAGGCATGTGACCATTTCTAGCACCTTGGAAAACCTGAGAAGAGGGATGAAATGCCCTTACAACCAATAGGTAAAGACTGAACCATTTGAAAAATGGGCACGCAAAGGACCTGGCTCATGTATATCATTACTGTGACCGATTACTTAACATGTTGAGCAAGAGGTAATGCCTACGAAGGATTGCACCATAGTGATAAATTGTTAGATTTTTATGGGAAAACATAATCGAAAGGTATGGTTGTCCTTTAAGTTTAAAAAGTGATAGAGGTACACATTTCCAAAATGAAATGGTCAATATTATGTTAGCAACATTTATGGTGGCCCATCTCAAGACTACCCTTTATCACCTACAAGCAAATGGAACTATCGGCATTTAACAAAATACTAAGCCACATGTTAACTAAGATCTCGTGACATTGGAAGACAGGATTGGGAGGACAAAGTATCACCATTCTCTGGCATACAAGACAACCTACAAGAGGTTCAAGAAGGCCACACCATTTCAATTGGTGTTTTCGCACGAGGTCTGTTTTTCCATTTGAATTCATGTTACCATCACTCGCATGTAGCACACGCAGTAAGGATTAGCTAATGAGAAAGCACTAGAAGAAAGGATTGATAAGTTGATGCAGTTAGACGAAAGGTGATCACTTGATAGATGGAGTCAGAATACAAAAAAAGCAAGGTAAAAGGCATGGCATGATTTTCATATCAAGAATAAGCAAGTTTGAGGTTGGGAAGATGGTGTTGTTTTATGATTCCAAGTATCCGCACCATCTTGGGAAATTGAAAGTCCATTGGTTAGGACCCTACATCATCTCGTACATTCTGATTCAAATCGCTTGCTAGTTACAAGTGCTAGATGGGACAATATTACCAGTCATTTAAATGGGAGTAGGTTCAAGCCCTACTATAAATAAGTCTTCGTGGTGTTTGTAATAAGGAAGTATTTCCAGTTAGCTTAGAATTTTGCCTTTATGCTTTTTCTTTTCTTATGTTTCCCTTTCGTTGCTTTTTCCTCTCTTTTTGTTTTGTTTTGTGCCTTGTGTGCCGGTAACCACATTATTTTTCCAAGGTTTTGTATGCGCAGATTGTAGACACTAAAATTAGGTCACACTCCCCTTCGCCCTCGACATATAAGTAGCCTTTATTACATTTACCTAGCCATGGTCTCCTTCACCCCATTAATATTAATTTAATTAATTAAATTAAATTAATGCATTATCCTCACTATATTTATTATTTAAATATCTTATTTAAATAATATCCACACATACAGTTCACTTAGACACCTCACCAAGCCAACTCAACCTAAGACCTATTCTTAGCAAGTTGCCATAACTAACTAAGACTTACCCACACCCTAAAAATCAATGCCTACATTCCCTCTAACCAAATTCTCGCATGCTCACAAGAAGCTCCTAGTCTAATCTGTGGGATAACAACACAAGATCCAAGGAAATCAAGAGGATCTCCCTAGTTTAGTAAACCTAGGAAATCTGCCTTGACCGACGCTTCTGCTACCCCTAACCATCGTTGGTTGCCGCACCGCCCGCTACTCCCTTTTAACCCCTAAACTACCTTATTCTCAAGGTTGGAAAACATTGGGAGAAGGTTGACGAGCAAGAACACATCTCAGAGAGATAACGCATCTTCAGAGAGTAAATTCTAGTGAAAACCCGCATGCAAGGAAGGAGATTGAGCATCTTCCCTACACAGTCCCCAGCCATGATTTGATCCATCCAAGCAAAGAGGAGTGTACATGCAGCCCATGCAAAAGCTTTTCTTTAGTTGGTGATCACTTGCAGCCTTCAAACCCCTCATCAGCACCTCCATCCCTCACACACAGGCATTCAAGACCAAAATCCAAGTAAGTATAACATCATACTTTCTTGGTTTATTTCATTTTATCATCTATTGTTTACTTTTCCCCTATTGACCTTCTCCAACGTTTTCACCTCCATATACCCATTAAAACCTTGCCAAAGCCTACTCCAATCACCCAATACCTCATCTCGACCCACCGAAGTCCTTTGTGTAATCACAAAGGAGACCACTGATTGTTCTCGTGATATTTCCAGATCTCACAAGAATCGCACCGGTTACACCTAATCGCCATCGGTCACCCCCCGACCGACACCGGCCCCTATATTTTCCCACACATCCTAGAACGGAGACCTACCCACCTAATTTCATCTCACCCTCATTCACCTGTGATCTACCCGAGACCTCTATCAAACCTGCAGAGACCCAGAACCAATCATTTGACCTTTGGATTCTATTCTAGCTTAGCTTGTTAGATTAGATCTATTTCTTATTGTGTTTTTAAGTGAGATACCTAAATCATTTTAAATAACAATAGGATTTACTTTGTTTACAACATTAAATTTTTTTAAAACAAGTGGACTGACAACCATCTAGGAAGTATCATACTTCTCAGATCTAGCATACGCTAGGCAGTTCACTGCCCATATTGTTTAATTCCTTCTGGTGGTCTTGTTTTCATTACAGGTAGTTCCTCCTAGCCAAAAGGAAGCTCTCACGATCAGTTGTGGATCTGGAAGTCATACGTGCGCAACAACCCATCAACCAACATTTGAATAGGTATTCCTCCTACGCCTGTTACCCTATCTATTTCATCAACGCTTCAAAGAAACAATCTAAGAATCAAGTGAAACATTTTGGCATGCTGGTGGGACCCATCCGGGGTTCCTTGCATTTCATTCATTCCTAGGAAAAAATTGTGTGTTTGTTTCCTTCTGAAAAGCGTACACACTAATTTTCTTCCTTGGTAATCCACCTTTTCTTTCTATTTGCTCTAAAGGAAACTTTTCTTTTGGTGTAATTAAAAAGAACCATTTCTTCATGTTTTCTCGTATCAGTAGTGAAAGAGCATCCTCTTCCTCTTCATATTATTGTGTCATCCAATTTCACATTTTCGATTTGGGTTTAAAAATAAGTGCATTCCATTCGATTTATTGCATTAGCTCACATTAATTGAGGGCAACCTATACGCTGGAAGTCATGCCCAATTGATGGTTGACAAACGAATCGTAGAAAAACACTTCTATCCTTTTCTCTTTCTCTGAGTCTTACCAAACCTCACAAAAATTCAAAATACACACATTCTTAAACAACATCCTACCGGAAGAAGTCGTAGGTGATCACACGATCATGACATAGTGGGCACCCACTCACTGCTCGTGAGTCATACTTGAGCAAAGCCCGCCCCCACCATAACATACCTGAAACCTCACCTTTTAGATCTCCTTCTTTGTAGGAAGCCATACTCACCAAAAACTCTATTTCACAATTCATGTGCCAGTCCCTAAATAGCATAAGCTAAACAAACATAATAGAAAAGGAACTCTTAGGATCGTATTTTCTTAGTGTTTTTGCTTGGCAGCTTGCGTTTTGAGGTGAGAGATCACATTCGTCACTTTTTTGTTCATCCTTACATGCTCCTCATCATAGCTTGTGTATTCTGGCTTCACCTGAGTGTGCCTGGGCCATATCATCATCATTCTCAGAATTCTAGGTCTGATTCTACATCAGATTTTAATTCACAACCACTTTCTTTTATCATTGTTTCAATTTCACAAGAACCATCATCGGTTACCTTTCGCTACCGCCATCGGTTATACCCTACCAACGTCGGTTTGGGTCCTTTTGCTAACCTACTCAAAAGGACATTTTGCTTCACTTTCTTCCACTTTTCATAGTCCTTGTCACTGTCATTATTCTCATTGATGTTTTAAACATCTTGAAATTTGGCATACCGCGATTTTACCTTCTGCCTCGTTGTTTACTCACTATCATTTTCTACAAGAATCAGCAGTGGTTACCCCCGATCAAGTGTCGGTTTTCCCTAACCGGCATCGGTTATCTATGTTTCACATTCTAGCCACCATTTGGTACTTAATCCACTTTTTGTCACCAAATTCACCTGTTCTTGTTGTTCTCTGTGTCATTTACAGAGAAGAAACCCTACTTGATTAGTATTGGTTCACATGGTGCTGACCAAGACAAGCAAGTGCACTCGTATTTCACGCCAATTTTCAACCACTCCCACCTAGTCCTTCACCACCTTCCATTTTATCACCAGCCATGGATCCCATCTAGCCTATTACTATCGCTACCGGAGATGAGGAGTTCACACGAATCCTTGACCAGAACCCTGCCACCTTGCAGTTTTACCTTTCCCACTCATCCACTCGAGATACCACGGGTCAGTTGATATATGGCATGCCTGTATCAATCCCCCCAACTCTCATACCCACTCCTGCATCGGCCCCATCTGGCTCCGTGCTTCGCGCATCCACCTTACCCCCAGTCATTTTGTAGTTAGGTCCTATACCCGCTATGACTGCTATGTATGCTACCTCTGTGGCACTCATTACATCCACCGTACCCTCGACAACTACCCCATACACAACCTCATCCGCCCCTAATGTCTCACACATACCCATAACTACATTACCACCTCCAGTGTCGGTGACCCCTAGCCCATTTCAGAACGTGGTCCTTTCTATTCCACAATCATTAGCCCCTATTACCACTAGGGTTACCACGACCCTTCCACCCCCATATACATACTATCAACAACCTCCTATTTCATCCATTATTCATTCCAGGTACGTACCCCCTATTTCACTACCCTCTTCTCCACCACCCTACATGGCAGCCCCACACACTGGAGTGCCACCCCTGTTCTATGCCCAAAACCAACCCTCTCACACTATAGGAGGCATCCAATCATCACAACCCACCAACGACCTAATTAAATTGATGTTGGACAAGATGCAAACATTGGAGGCATCGATTTTCGGCTCCCGCAACACTCTCACCTACGACGAGATTTGCAACGAGCCTATTCACCCATCCATTCCTATCTGTTCATACCCTGTGCATTGGGAAATGCCTAAATTCAATCGTTTCAATAGCAAAGAAGACCCATAACAACATTTGCGGTCGTTCAAACACGGGTGTTATCTGATCGCTCATGATGATGCCTTGCTTTTGAGAACCTTTCCCATGTCCCTCACTGGACCTACATTAGATTGGTATAGTGGGTTACCTAAACACTCTATATTCTCATTCAATCAGTAGCCCAAGCCTTCTTGGATCATTTCTCTATCAATATCATCAAGAAGGTTATCATGACCGATCTATATTCCACACGTCTAGTATGAGGATGAATCTATCCAGATTTTGTCGCTCGCTGGCGTAGCCTGATCAATCAACTTACCTTCCAACTACCACAAATTGAACTCATCGAGCTCTTCACACAAGCTTGCGCTAGACATATCTCCCCAACCTTGCAGGTCCAAACCTTTCGAACATTTGATGAGGCATTCACTATGGCATGAAAGTTAGAGATTCGGGCCATCGAAGAGAAGAAAATCTAGTTACGCAATAAGAATTTGACATTCAAGTCGAATGATAGCTCTTCTTCTTCCAAACCACAAAATAATTATTCAAAAGCCAAGGGAACCGCTAATGCAGTGGTACTCAAGGCTAGCCCACTCATCCGTCAAATCAAGCTACCCCATCATCTAATCTCTCACTTGTCTAGACTTTTCAATTCAGACGAGAACAACGAAAATATACCCCAATTGGGGAACCTTACTCTTCTATCTTATAAAATCTTATTAAAGCCGAAGCCATCACCCTTCCACCTATAAAACCACACACTAGTTTTGACCCTGCTCACCCCATGCCCGCATGGTATAAAGAGCATGATTTCTGTAACTATCACTGAGTAAAGGGTCGTAGTGACGGAAATTACATCACTTTCAAAAATATTTTCCAAGAAATGCTCGAGAAAGGCAAGTTAACTGTGGATAATCCCAATGCCACCCCCAACCAAAATCTACAAATATTCAAAAAACCATTTCCCAACCATGCCCCTTCATCCAATCAAACCGGTGAGACATCAACTCATGATACCCATACCCGCGAGGTTCATGCTATCTTTAACGAGGTACTTGTCGCTCCCAATTACCCCATATTCCTTCCATAGAGGAGATCCTAGCCCAAAATCCTCCTTCCGCATTGGAACCAACCTCCCCTGTTCCTTCACCAACAGAGGAACACCTTTCATCTCCTTCATCACCAACAGAGGGGTCTTCCGCTAACATTGAGCCCATCTCACCCCTAGCTTCACCACTTAGAGAACCTTTACCTACAATACCTCCTCCACCCATAGAGGAGCTCCCATTATCTCCTCCACCCACAAAGGAGCACCCATTGCCTCCTCCACCCACAGAGGCATGCCCATCTGTTCCTCCACTTATAGAGGAGCTCCCATCATCTCCTCCACCTATCATAGACCCAGTTGACATATCTTTGCCTCTTGGCGAGCATTCTCCATCAGCTACCCAGAATCCCGTAGACCTACTTTCGGCTCTCTTACCCACGGAAGCTGAAGCTAGCCAATTCCCCATCTCTAAGACACATTTTATGGGAATTTCCATTAGGTCCTCACCAACTCCACCTACAGACGTGTTGTTCTCACGTTTGGCTGATCATTTAGATTATGTGGATAGGGCTTTACTATGGGGACGCCTCTTACTCCCCGTCTCAACACAGATGCAGAGATCCTCACGATACCTCCACTATCTACCCAAATGCATTTCGACCAATCAAACCAAACACAACCACCTCTATTGCAACACCTTCCATGATACCTGTTAGAACTCAAACCACACCCTTACCCATAACCCAACCTACATCTAAACCCAAACCCACACCTACAACATTTTCCTCAACTAAACCTATTACCACTTTAGGGGTCACCCCGATCACCAACCTTACTCATCCACCTATTAAACCTGGATTTTTCTACATCCTCCAACGTCAATACCACACCTACTCGACACCCAAACCAAAGAAACAAACTCATTGACCTCATACCTCGACCACACCAATCACATCCGCACTCTGTCCCATCCGTCTTAAGACCTCACCGCCCAACATGGTCAAACAAACTTCACCCATCTATAAACCAATAACACAACAACCCATTCCTTCCTCACAAACCTCTAACATACCAGCACACAACACGACTTACATCTACACTGCAGTCTCTTTACCACCAATACCTCCAATACCCTCAACTATTGCTTCACTACCCACTACACTTTAGTCATTGTCCCTCACACCCCAAGTACAACCCGCGTCATCTACCTTCACAACACCCTCGTTATCCCCGTGGGTAACTCGCCCTCTTCCTCCATTTGCTTTTCCTTCTAGACCTCGTACACCCACATCACCTTTACCCAAGAAGGTGCAACCCAAAAACAAAACCCCACTACCCCACAATAAGGTAGTCAAAACAACCACACACCCTCCTACCCATCCATCTACTGTACCCCTACCCAAACAAACACGACCGATACCTAAAACCACACTAGCACCTAAAACCATAACTCGACCCATTCCTACTCTTCCAAAAATAGTTCCTCGACAATCAACCACACCTACACCCAAACCCACGTTCACTTCCCATTGCGATCCACTAGCAGGTCCTATGCCAAAATTTTAACTAACCTCATTGAGACTCTGTTATCACATTACCACCACTCCGACCTTACAACCCCTCAAACCCAAGCCAAAAGGGTTTGATGATACTAAAATTTGTGCATACCATCGTGTGCCAGGGCATCATGTGGAGAAATACAAGGCCTTAAAAACCGTCCTTATCCAATTGTGTCCACCAGAAACCACCTTTATGACGACGAACTTCGACAAGGATCTGTCATCACCAACTCTGGCATTATGATAATTCTTCACCGAGAACTCGTGCTATGATTATTTACTAATGCACGACTTTTTAGTTTGGTGGATGGAATCTAGAAACACAACAACAAACATAACACAAGAATACCATAGACTATGATAAGAAGGAATGATGATAAATATGAAATATAAGTGTGAATTATAATATCAACATGAAATTGTTACAATCTCACCCATGAGGTACTTCAAGTGTTACATGACTTCACTTGCCTTCCAACAATAACTATGGGAGAAACTTCACAATTACACCTCTTAATGGCTTCTTTAACACACCTTCAAAATGATGACTTCCCTTACTCATACAATATTTCTCACTACTTCCTTCTATGCTAAATGAGGGGGTGGCCCTCTATTTATAGAACTTCCGTGCTTATCCATCTTATCTCTAAGATAGAATAAGAAATCTACTCCGACGAATCATATTCCATACCTTAACTCTTATCTCGTATATGTAAGCTTATCTTTTAAGATAAGATAAACCTTATCATTTCACATGGGTTCCACATTTTTAGACTTTTTACAAATAAAATACCAAAATATTTATGACCTCACTCCTTGTCCTTATTACCAATATAATATTTCTAATTCCTAATCATGTAGACCCTACTTCTCTACTTACCCCAACTTTGACATTTTAACATTATCGACCACTTACGACAAATATTTACTTTTTACCACAACATTCCTATTGTACTTTTGACTATTACCGTACTATACATTATTGGTGACGTTGTACCAAAGAACGCCGTTATCTTCTATTGACGCTACTACTAATTATACTTAACAACATCCTATTCCTAATACATACATCAATGAAATAGAAATTACTTGAGGAAAATTTTAGTGTCGATGAGATCCTTCTTCACCGACACACCCATTCCCACACTACCCACTCAACACCCACAACATCCACCCTCACCACTCCTAGAGCCACCCTCAATATTATAAATTAATAGGGTTCGTATTAGAGAACTTTCCATGCCACCACCCCAATGTCATTGCGCCCACTCACCTCACAAGGATTTTCTCCTCTAGTAGGTTTTTTCCCTTCATGTCGTTACACCACTCACCCTACACCTTCCCCATTTGCCAACCCCCTCAAATCAACATGATACACGTCACTACACGTGCACAGAAGGGCAAAGAAAAGGCAACTGACCTACCAACCAATCCTATACCCAACATACCATCTGCACCCATACCTAAAATAACTATCTGTGGCCCCATGTACCCCATTTGTAATGGCATCACACATCACACCATGCTCAAACAATTACACCAATCTCCCCTCAAAATGTCCTTATATGACCTCATCCAAACCTCAAAATCCCATCATTAAGCCCTCATGGAGGTTCTTCAATCTATTGAGGTTTTACCCAATGACCCTACACCTATAGCCTTAATTATCACACCCCATCATATAGCCTCTCTCACCAAATTACCACCTTCATCCTCACCCCACCTTGTTCACCAAGTAGCCTCCCTTAGCTTCTCAGAGGAGGAGATCGCACCACACCAAAATGATGACATGGACCCAGCCCTCTTCATCTCCATCCACATTAATGACATACGGGTATGTTGTGTGATGATTGATGGAGGCGCTAGCATTAACATCATTTCATCCCATGCATTTGCTCAAATGTGTATACCGACAATTGCATGCATAAAAATCCGGTCATGTTGCATTCATTCCACGATGCTATCACCTCCACACTAGGCACTGTCATCCTCCATGTTTGCGTGGGCCCCCTTTGTTCCAAAATTGTTTTACATTTTGGAGGGGGAATTCCAATATAACTTGTTGCTTGGTAGACCCTGGATTCGTGTCATGGGTTGCATTCCTTCCACTTTGCATTGTTGTGTAAAGTTTGAACATGAAGGACACACTTATACCATTCCGGCTGACCCATCACCTTTCAAAACATGCAACATGCTTTACCGACCCAATGATGTGCTCATACCTGTCAAGCCGTCTACCTCCGTAACCACTACCACTTCACCTACACCTCTACCTACCAATACAGCCGCTGCTTTCACCGCACATACCTCCTCCATTCCTACCGCTGCTATAACTTCCACGGCTGACCCATTAGCTTCCTAATCCATTAACTCCACCTCCGCATGACCTCTCGACACATCATCCATTCTAGCTACCTACTTACCAACCACAGATCCCTTGGAAGGTGTTTTCAACACCTCACTCTGGGGAAGTACCGCCTATATAGTGTCAACACATTCCTTACTCGCACGAGTATGGAAGCCTTCACCAACACCCTCACTATGATCACCGTATAGGAGAATGCCTCCTTTATGGTCCTCCTCATCTTCATACTAGTCTCACCTATGGGGGACTTGATACTACCACTTACACACCTGAACCACCATCACAAACCCATCCATTTTCCACTGAATTCCAATCACTTACCAATCGCCGTTTCTCCCACACCTTCCTGCACCGTTGTGCGTGGAAGGGTTTTGGTTTCAGCTTTTACGAGCAAGGCCGACCATACCATTATTCCATGTACCACTCGTAAACATAATGACCGTAGTGGTATCGACTTCCCGAACCTCCTACCAAACAGGCCCACATTGAACTCATTGAGGACCCTAGCCCTTCTCCACCTTCATCTTCATCACCACCTTCACCCGCTCCACCTTTCATCACCACCCTCACCAACGGAGTTGATGGATCCTAAATCTATCCCTCCTAACTTGTAAACACCATTTCCTTAGGGCCTCGACTTATCAAGCATGAAGGCGAGGCCCCTCCACTCTTCTATTCCGTATCCGAGATGATCGATGATGACACACCTACAATTCACATCATTCAATGTCAGGATGATGAATCCATACTCACTTACCTTGGTGCAGAAGACTCATATATTCATCGGTCATTACCCTCTAAGATGCAAACCATGTTGAATGAATCGACTATCGAGATCAACATTCATACTCAGGATGACCCACACATCCTAAAGATTAGACAATCTTTAGATGATGTTGAACAAGAAGACAACACTTATTTTCTCTGAGATCATAACCACACTTTTGCTTGGTCTTACGTAGACATGCCCGATATTAACCCCACCATAGTAGTCCACAATATCATAATCGTTCCCGATGCCAAACCTATCAAACAAAAGCTGAGGAAAATGCACCCTCGTGTTGATCTTCTTGTCAAAGAAGAACTTCAGCGCCTTCTTTCCGTTTCCTTCATCTTACCCATTGATTATCCTCATTAGATTTCTAACATTGTCCCTATTACTAAAGCAACAGGGGGACTCGCATTTACACAAACTTCCGTGACCTCAACCTAGCCTACCCGAAAGATAACTTTCCCTTGCCCGGTATTGATCAACTGGTTGACCTCACTGCTGGTCATGAGATGCTCTCACTCATGGATGGCTTCTCAGGTTATAACCAAATTTTGCTTTCCCTAGAAGATCAACACAAGACCACATTCATCACCCTTGGGGACTTTTGCTATCGAGTCATGCCCTTTGGCCTTAAAAATTGGTGCCACATATCAACGTCCAATTATTTATATCTTCCATGATATCATGCATCGCATATTAGAAGATTACATGGATGATCTCTTGGCCAAATATAAACGGTACTCCAAGCACCTCGCCATCCTCAAAACCATATTTGACCGCCTCATTAATTATTGTGTCCACCTTCAACCAAAGAAGTGTGTCTTCGTGGTTCTCTCAGAAAGCTCCTGGTATTTATTGTTTCCCTCTAAGAAGTTGACCCTGCTAAAGTCAAGGCCATCCTCGAAATTCCTCTGCCTACTAACCTTCGCTAGCTCCGTAGCCTGCAAGGTAAATTGCAGTCCATTCGCCATTTCATTTCACAATTATTTGATCGGTGTCAACCATTTCATCATTTTCTTAGGAAGGATGTCTCCTTTAAATGGGATGATGACTGTCACAAAGCTTTTGAGGCCCTAAAACAATACCTTCTCTAACCACCCGTACTCATTCCACCTAAAGACGATCAACCTTTTTACCTATACATATCAGCTACCGATCATTCCTTGGGAGCCATGCTCACTCATCGTGATGAACAACACAAGAGATCAGGTGGTTTATTACATAAGCCATACTCTTTTGGACTATGAAACCCAATACAACCATCCAGAAAAACTTTGCTTAGCCTTAGTTTTCATGCCACCAAACTCCGCCATTACCTACTCAACCACAAAACCTATGTTGTGACCAACACCGATCCCTTACACTTCATGTATGCCAAACCTTATCAAAATCAGTGTGCCGCACGATGGATTATGCTTTTAGCTGATCTTGACCTTGAATTCATTCATCAAAATTCCATCAAGGGCCAAGCTATCACCGACCAACTAGCCGATGCACCTATTTCCGGGGATCAACCCTCTAATTTTGACTTTCCGATGAGTCAATTGCTACTCTTTCCCTGGACGAACCCCCTTACCAAATGACATTGTTCTTTGATGGTTCCAAGTTTCAGTGTGGGGTGGGGCTGGTATTATCCTCATTCCTCTGGATGGAGAACCCATGCCTTTGTCTTTCAAACTAGACTTTGAATGCACCAACAATATTGTTGAGTACGAAGCGCTCGTACTAGGTCTCCAAGCCGCATATGCCCTAGATGTCAAATCAATCCACATCTTTGGTGATTCACAATTGGTCATCAACCAAGTCAATGGTATGTACCAATGTCATAATGAGATACTTCAAAAGTATAAACATCATGTAGACATACTTTTGACCACCTTTGATCGTTACACCCTTCAAACCATCCCACGTTTAACCAACAAATTTTCTCGATACCATGGCCTTCTTAGCTTCCCAAATACCCGCTTCCCCTACCGATTCCAAAATCTTTGTCACCGTACAACACCTCCATTCACCTTCTTATTTACCTCACGATGTTTACTCGATTGGAACCGACTACCCTTGACCCGAGTGACCTTTGGTATAAACAATACTCCACTACCTTTCTCTCTCCATCTTACCTCCTGATCTCACCCGTAATGGACAACGTGCCTTCCTTAAAAGGTCTCTCATTTCGTCATTCTAGGGGAATCCTCTATAAGCATAGCTTTGATGGTATTCTCTTATGATGCCTCACAAGTTCTGAAATTCCTTATACCATTGAGGAGGTTCATGATGGTATATGTGGAGGTCACTTTAGTGGCCTTTGTTGCTAAGCGTATTCTTCACCTACGCTATTACTGGCCAACCCTTAACCATGATTGTTACAACTATGTCAAACATTGTGTAAAATTCCAACAACATTCCAACCTTCATCATACACCCAGTCATGCCTTACAGGTCGCTCGTGACCTTTGGCCCTTCTCTCAATGGGGTTTGGATCTTGTTGGAGAAATCAATCCTCATTCTTCCCAACGCCATCAATGGATCATAACTGCTACCGAATACTACACAAAATGGGTGGAAGCCATACCACTCATCTCCACAAAAGCCGAGAAGATATGTGAGTTCATTAACCATCACATCATTTGTCGCTTTGGTGTTCCTCATCACCTCATCACTGACAATGGAAAATAATTCAAAAACAAAACATTGCAAAAACTTTGCAACACCTTCGGCATTCAACTTAGTTTCTCATCACCTTATTACCCACAAACCAATGGCCAAGCCGAATCCACTAACAAAACCCTCAACAAAATTCTCATGAAAGTGGTTGACGATACTGGGAAGGATTGGCATATGCACATTCCTTTTTCCCTATGGGCATACCACACTAGTATTCACACTTCCACTGTGGCCACACCCTTTTCGCTAGTCTACGGTACAAAGGCTTGTTTTGCCTCTCAAAGTCCAGATCCCCTCACTCCGCATTTCTCTCCATGACATGCTTATTGATGATGACTTTCATCAAGACCGCTTAACACAACTAGATTTATTAGACGAACGTCGTCTTAACACTCTGGATCACCTTCAAGTTTACCAACAACGTATCAAACATGCTTATGACAAACGTGTTCATGAACAAACCTTCCAAGTCAGTGACCTTGTCTTGAAAGAAAATCAACACGTAACCAAAGCAGAAAAAATTAAACAGGAAAATTCACTCCTAATTGGCTTGGACCATACATCGTAACTCATACCTATGGATCGGGTGCCTATCATTTATCCTCACTTGATGGTAAACCCGAACCTGAGCCCCTTAACGCATTGCATCTTCGACCATTCTATTGTTGACTCGTCATCCTACCTCACCCTTTGTCTCTTTATAGGCTCGTCCCTTGAGCACTATCCACTCCATACACCTCCCCAACAATTAAACAAGAATCATGTGAGTATCCGTCACTAGTTCTCTTCTCTTGAATATGTGCACCATGGCACTACACATAGCATGATTCTCATGGATACTTTTCATCTACCTTTAGATGAGATCCCATGGTCTTTCCACCTTGCCTTTTAAATAAGGGTCCTATCCTCCACCTTGCTCTTGTCCATGACTTCAACAACCTCACATGGGACCAAACTCCTTGAGTCAAACTTCTAATAAAAAGATGAGTCCCTCAAAAGGACACCTTCCTCTTGACAAAATTTCTACTATAAATAGACTGCTCCCTCAAAGGACAACTATGTGAAGCTTTAAAAAAAAGAGAAACCGAAGCTTCCCGCATCGATCAACTTCACAAAGACCTCAAGGAGTACCATATTCATTTTCCCATATAGACTTCCCGCATCGATCATTCTATCAAAAACAAAAACTTTTTAGTCGTGGACTTGCCCATTGTGACCTCGGACCCCTTACCCAAAAGACCCTGTCACTCAAAACATATAAAATTAACTACCTTTCACCCTCCTTACTACTTCCACTCTCATTGTCTCAATTGCCTCAAGGGACATCTTGGAATTTAGACATTTGGTGATCTTGTGACTACCTTCATCGTAGAATAGTTAATCATGCAATTCCTTTCGAATCTTATGTTCATCACCCCCTCCAAGGTATGATCTACTCAGTATGATTCTACCCAATCAGGTGGCTTTGTTTCCCCCTCTTATCTTTTAACCATCTTTGTTTACATTTTGATTACCTTATATAGGACTTGGTCCTCGACACTTACCTTTGAGGTAATCCTCCCCTTTCGCCATAATCACCTTCACCTGCATCCTTTTACCTATAATCTACCCACACCTATTAAACCTAAACCCACAACATGCCCACAAACCTACCAACTCATTTTCATATTCTTCCCTAGCTCATGGGAGAACTACATCGACTTGAGGTCCCTTTTCACCGAGACTATGTAGGCAGCACTCCGAGGGCATGGGGCCCTTGGAGGTTAGCTCGGCCATTCTCTACCCTAAAACAATTCATCAACCATGCCTAACTCACCATTTACGTCACATTTCACTTAGTTCCCTTTTATAACAAAATTGGAAATTAAGCCACATACATAACAAGTTGCTTACCACAACATACATTTATTACACCTACCATCCCTTTATCATCACTATGCATAGATTATACAACATTTCACATATGACCCATAGTATCATTCATTACCAAAATAATGAATCATAACTAAACCTACTTTCAACTCAACCATGCCTATAACCTGACTCGATCCATGCCTAACCCAAACCTGACTCGATCCATGCCTACCCTAAACCGACTCGATCCATGCCTATAACCTAACTCGATCCATGCCTAACCAAACTTGACTCGATCCATGCCTATAACCTGACTTGATCCATGCCTAACTAAACCGACTTGATCGATGCCTATAACCTAATTCGATCCAATGCCTAACCAAACCTGACTCGATCCATGCCTATAATTTGACGACTCAATCCATGCCTAAACCAACCTAACTACATCATGCCTAACTCACCTAATTTCAATCTACATGATAGTGACAAATCCATATCTCATCTAACACAAGTCATAAACCAATGTCTCATACACACATCAACAAATCACGAAATACCATGAATCACATCAATCAATCACGAAATACCATGAATCACATCAACAAATCATTAAATACCATGAATCTCATCATACAAATCACTAAATGTGTATCTCAATATACATTTCTATCTCATCTTGTCCATCATCTCAAAAAATTTGGCACGCAAGCCGATATATATAGTACAAAATGTCATCGGCACGTAGGCCGGTCTCCTATATACAAAAAGAATGAATGAATCAATACAACATATCTTCAAAGACGCGCAGCGGTATATGCTCAAAATATACAAAAATCACTTGTACATCCTCACTATCTTTGGCACGCAGGCCGGTATGGGATCAAAAATACAACTATCTTCGACGCATGCAGGCCGGCATATATATCAAAAAAATCACTAGTATACATCAAAACTTAGGTGCCCGCATCTCAGGCATCTTATCGATGTTCTCCATCTCTGTGTCACCTACACCCTTGGCCTCATGTGTCCCTTGCTGGCACCTCACCTAGCATTGGTCTCGATGCGCTGGTGGCCTCTCCCTGATCAAGCCTCAGAGCTCGTTGACCTCCTGTGTTCTCCACACTATGTGTGCGGGATCTCCTCCTCTCACTAGACGCAGCATGTTTGTGCTTTGTACTCTCCATAGGATAGGAAGTCTATCCTGGCCACCATGAGCTGATCCTAATAATATCTCACCTCACCTAGGGCATCCTGTAACTTGGATACATGCACGGTCTATGGTGGTCCCATAGGTCTCGGCCCCTATACCTACCCTACAAGAACTCCGCCCGCGCCACCTGTGAATTTGGGACCAGCTCCCTGTGCCTTTGGTGGTGCCCCTACCCCTGTGCCTATATATGGGCATGTAAGGCCCCAATCTGTGCCTGGGTTGTGGCCAACTAGCCCTGTAAACTTGCCACCTGAGCCAGTAAGGCTATCACCTGACCATCTCTATCTCCATCTCCTCCATCCCCACCCTCTGCCATCTGGGCTGTAGATCGCCCTGTGCACTCGCAGCTCTACTACCTCCGCCTCGACCCTTGAGGTGTGTCTTTAGTATACCTATCTCGGGTAATCAACGTTACTACCTTCCCCTATAGGGCGTCTCTCTGCATGTAATGGTAGATAAATTTGGCTGCCCTGGCCCAGGTGTGGTATAGCTCGAATCGAGCCACCACCACCACTCTCACGTACTTGTCTGTACATTCGGCATCATTACCCTCCACCCTATTTTTACCCTACCCATCTCAACTACCTAACCTACATCACTTTTGCACCCTTGTGCCTAAAATCCTGACTGGTACCGGTTTATTCTAACCGACTTCGGTCACCTTTAAACCAGCATCGGTCACCTATTTGGTGACCACTACCGGTTCATCTTTACCGACCACAGTTACCACTTACCCGGCATCAGTCACCTGTTTAGTGACCAATCCCGGTTCTACCCAACCGATGCCAGACCAAGCTTGACCGACGCCGGTCACTGTCGCGGAAAATTCCATGACTTCCCAAACCCCCTTTTTAAAAAAATCTCCCACCTACCCTTTTACCCCACCTACAATGACCTACACTACCCCAATACCCCTACCCACCCCACTTATACAATTTACTACCCTCCCCCTTTTTTTTCCCGTTATTCCCCCATACCCACATTTTACTTTTACCCACCCGCAACAAACCAAAACCCACAAAACCCTACAAATACCACATACCAAAACCTCTAATCTATCTAATCACCAATCTAGAGTTAGGCGCTTACCTCGTTCATGTTGCCACCATCTCGGTGGCACATTTGGCCACTGTGCCGGTGGTCTACCCGATCCCTCTCTAGCCTCTACCATCACCGAATAACTACTTGCAACCTCCAACCAATCAACTCTCTCACCCTGATCCTGTGGACCCGTTACTCACCAACCCAACCTCGTCTAATCGATCACATTCATCATGTATCGTTTCCTCAGGACACTTTTCTCTCTTTTTCTCTCTTTTTGTTGTTTCTTCACTTCGCAAATAACAAATGAAAAATAAAAACATAGATTTTTTGTTTTTATAACCCACCCGACCTAACCGACGTCGGTTACCATTGACCGGCATCGGTCGCGTGCCCTACCTCACCATCGTCAGTTTTCCTATACCGATGTTAGTTAAACATGACCACCATCAGTCACCCTCACCTGCCCATTGCCCTTACTTTTCCCTTTTACCCCACCCTTTACCCTGATCCTTTACCCCACCCCACCTGTATCCAACCTATTTACCTTACCTTTCCAGACCTCCTCCCCTACCTACCTTTGTCCTCCTTTGGGGACTTCTTATTCTTTTACCCCTACCTTGGCCTTACCCATGCCGTGACCTAGATATTTGGACCTGGACCATCGCTAGTGACCTTTGACCTCATGTGTTCGCTATACCTTGCAGCATTGTTACCTATGTTGATTGACCTAATGACCTTACCTAGCCTATTGCCATGACCATTTATCCTGACCCTACCTTTGGTGTACCGTAGAACATACCTAAACGTTCCTGCACCTAACCTACGTTGTGTTTCTGACCATATCCTATACCTTGGATACCGGATTCACTTCAACCTTGTTTGGATAAACTTATCAACCTTAGACGATGTAGAGTTTTCCTACTCTTCAACCCAAAGAGCGTCTTTGCAGTTTATATGTGTGCGTGCATTTTTGAATTTGTTGCTACCTTTGACCCTGACCCATTACCTAGATTTCCCGAGTAGACCTTTCACCCTTTTCCCTCATGCTAACCTGCCTTTTCCTCACATTTACCTTTTATCAAACCACTCATCGCTTCAGCCTGATGCCTTGTCAGTTCCTGGTTTGAGGGGGATCACCTTCACCCACACATGGGGCAACCACATCTTATTTTGTTAGCGCTTACTTACCGATACAAGTTACGCAACAAAAAGGGGCAAAATGTAGACACTAAAATTAGGTCACACCGCCCTTTGGTCCCTCGACATATAAGTACCCTTTATTACATTTACCTAGCCATGGCCCCCTTCACCCCATTAATATTAATTATATTTATTATTTAAATAATATCCACACATACGAGTTCACTTAGACACCTCACCAAGCCAACTCAACCTAAGACCTATTCTTAGCAAGTTCCCATAACTAACTAAGACTTACCCACACCCTAAAAATCAATGCCTACATTCCCTCTAACCACATTCCTACATGCTCACAAGAAGCTCCCAGTCTAATCCGTGGGATAATGGCACAAGATCCAAGAAAATCAAGAGGATCTCCCTAGTTTAGTAAACCTAGGAAATCCCACCTTGACCGACGTCGGTTACCCTAAGCATCGCCGCCAATTAAGCCGAGACCACCGTCGGTTACCCTTTTATCCCCTAAACTACCTTATTCTTAAGGTTGGTAAACATTGGGAGAAGGTTGATGAGAAATAACACATCTCAGAGAGATAACGCATCTTCAGAGAGAAAATTCCAGTGAAAACCCACATGCAAGGAAGGAGATTGAGCATCTTCCTTCGCACCGTGCCTTAACCATGATTTGATCCATCCAAGCAAAGAGGAGTGTACATCCAGCCCATGCAAAAGCTTTTCTTCAGTTGGTGATCACTTACAGACCTTCAAACCCCTCATCAGCACCTCCATCCCTCACACACATGCATTCAAGACCGGAATCCAAGTAAGTATAACATCATACTTTCTTGGTTTATTTCATTTTATCATCTATTGTTTACTTTGCCCCTATTGACCTTCTCCAACATTTTCACCTCCATATACCCATTAAAACCTCGCCAAAGCCTACTCTAGTCACTCAATACCTCATCTTGACCCACCGAAGTCCTTTGTGCAATCACAAAGGAGACCACAACTTGTTCTGTGATATTTCCAGATCTCACAAGAATGGCACTTGGCCGATTACACCTAGCGTCGTCGGTCACCCTAATCGACACCGGTCCCTATATTTGCCTACACATCCTAGAACAAAGACCTATCCACCTAATTTCATCTCACCCTCATTCACCTGTGATCTACCCGAGACCTCTATCAAACCTGCAGAGACCCGAACCAATCATTTGACCTTTGGATTCTATTCTAGCTTAGCCTATTAGATTAGATCTATTTCTCATTGTGTTTTTAAGTGATATACCTAAATCATTTTAAATAACAATAGGATTTACTTTGTTTACAACATTAAATTGTTTAAAACAATAGATTGATAGCCATATAGGAAGTATCATACTTCTGGATCTAGCATATGCTAAGTCATTTTTCACTACCCATATTGTTTAATTCCCTCTGGTGGTCTTATTTTCATTACAGGTAGTTCATCCTAGCCAAAAGGAAGCTCTCACAATCAGCTGTGGATCCGGAAGTCATACGCACGCAACAACCCATCAACCAACATTTGAATAGGTATTCCTCCTACGCCTGTTACCCTATCTGTTTCATCAATGCTTCAAAGAAACAATCTAAGAATCAGGTGAAACACAAAGGACCACACATCTGTTTTTGTGTGGGGTGGAGTAATGTAAACCAAAGTATAGAAGCTGTAATTCAAGTTGAGTGGCCCAAGAGAGAAGGAAGCGTGTAAGGTTGCGATAACGCTTGAAGAAATGATGAATAATGAATTATGGTGTAAAGAAGGTTGTAATAAAGACCACGTACAAAGGATGAAGAGCGTAGGAACAACATGAGGTAGGCGAGGGAAAAAGTAGGTAAAGGACAGAACAAGTGCCTTTGGCGGCGAAGACAAGCGCGTAAGAGTCTTCGGTCAGATTGCATTTTTGCATGCCAGAAGGTTGTAAAGGATTTTCTTAAAGGATTGAGCACGTGGGTAAAGGTGCTTAAAGTCAGCTAGTGAAAAAATCTGCATTTAATGTTAAAGTACGATGGTAGGTGGCATAGCATTTATTAATGGAGAGAAGCAAAAACTATAAATACAAGGTCGGGTAGGTCATTATTCTATCTTCTTATTACGAAGTTGAAGTGCTCTTGCAAACTAGGGCATCCAGAGAGAAATTTGTGCGAAGGAAGAAGAATATGAGAAATCTAAGAGTGTGACTAGAGTGGATCTACAAACCAGGAGGAAGGAGTACACGGGCGTGAGGAAAGGTTGTTTGTGGTGCACCATCTTGTAGAAGGTTTTCCTAGTTAGGGTTTGTCAACTAGGGCATGAAGATAGAATAATTTATTCTAGGAGTTGAGCTTAGAGTTGAGTTTAGAGTGTAGCAGAAGTAACAGAGAAGAGTAAAGAGTTCTTATTTTATCTGATAGAAACCATGGCACCCAAGAAAATAAGCATTTGTTTCACTAAAGAAATCGAAGGGCAAGGGCAAAGGAAAGCAAACCATTGTCGTCGAGCTCCAACTAATAATGGTACATAGAAATGCAATACCCAGATGGATTATTGCTAGGAAAGGAATGGGTGTCGCATCTAAGGCAAATGACTATGAGCAATTATAACCATCGCACGAGCACAAATGAGAAGGAAATGGTGTTAGAGTTGGTCGACCAACTAACAAAAGGACACCAAATGGGATGCCCATATACAGTGACAAAGTGAAGGTCAAATTGGAGAAGGCAAGATTATTACAACTATATGAGTTGCCTTACTTTGGTAAGCCTAAGCACCTTTATCAATGGTTTATGTCGTGCGTGCATGAGGATCAATTTTATTTTGCGGGGTGCAAGATGTGCATAACACCACAACTGATATCCAAGTTCACATGTCTTATTTGTGAAGGAGAAAGTATAGATGATGATCTGAGCGATAAGGAGGCTATCAAGGAGACTATAACAACATATGACTACAAGAAGGGTTCGTGATACTTTGACATAGAAAATATACCAGACCTTGTTATGAGGATGTTTGTGCACTTGGTGACCAATCTCAATGATCAGGAACGATGGATGTAAGTGAACAAGGCATGGCTAAATGTATGATGGAAGATATCAGAGGAACCATATATAACTTGTCGCTTTCATCACGGATGAGATCATAAGCAGCGTGTAGGAGGGAGAAAAGATATTATTTAGTAACATCCTCCTCACCATTGTCTTTTCAAATTGGAGTGCCAGATGGGCCGAAAAAGTTTGTTTGGGAGTATCTAGATGAGGATCCCTCACCCGCAAAGAGATTTTAAAAATACACTTGTGAAACCATGACGGACGCTCACAAGGCGCGCCTAGAGAAGTGGTATAAATGAATGTGTGATGCATTCGGGGAAGATTGGAGGATCCCGAGATCATTTGTCACGCTCATGGATGGAGAAGCAGAATTTGTAGTATACCAACATTTCTGCATTAGCATATTTACTTTTAAAAATGGGACTAAGGGTCCATGGTGCAAGCTTCCCTTCTTCTTCACCACGCAATAGTTCCAAGCAAGGGTCAACGAGTTCGAGAGAAGCGAGAAAAACTAAGTTTCAACCTTAGTGTGGTACCTTCCCACCGAACTTCTATAGCAAGTAGGAATACTTCTCAATTCTCTTCATCAATGTACCTTAGTACCTTATTCTCGCTCAAATGCCCGATCTTGTGTGGCTTACTAATGCGTGCATTGCACTTCATACTTTGTACCCAACCATTTTGTAAGTGCCATGTCCCCAATTGTCACATGCAACAATTGTAGTATCACTCATGGACTGTGCATCATCCCATTGGAGAACTCCTTCCTTTGATGGCTCGAAACTACCGGATCTTGAATGGTGCGCACATAAATTCTATTCAAATCTTATTCACTTAAGGGCTCTACATAAGGTGCATATTTCCCATCTATCAAAGGGATAATGATGCGCTCTTCTTTGTTCTCGAAAATTATATACCCTTTTTGAAACGTAGATCAATGTTGTTTTCATAACACCAAGGGCGCACAAGTAAAGTTGAAAAAAGCTGTTGGCTTCTGTAAGCGTTAAGACCTCAAAATCCCCAGTAAACTTGGCTCCTTGTATAGTAATTTATGCATCCTTTAAAAATCCAATAGGTGTGGCTTTAGTCCTGTTTGCCATAAACAAAACATTTGAAGATGGTTGCAATGGTGGTCTACCCATCGAACCCACACATCCAAAGTGAGCACATTCACTTCTGTGCATGTGTCAATCAAGATATTACTCAAAAGCCAACCATCAACAACAACATTCAGAGTGATCTCTTTGTCATAATACAAGCTATGAGGGGGAAGGTTAACATGTAAAATATTCCTTTCATGCTCAATCCCAAAGATGCGGAGTGTTTCCCTTTAACCAATTCCCTAACAAAGGAATAATGTTCTCTGGCGTAACATCTTGCAAACCTCCTTTAAATCATCAACATCTATCTGATGGAGTTCAGTTGCTTTCTTTTGTTCCAATTTTTGTGATTGCTCTTTCAAACACTTGTATCTCACCCTATAAATTCTGAATTACCTCCATGGTTTCTTGATAAACCTCCTTTTGATGCATAGGGTCTGGATACTTTGCATGTAGAACCTCCTCTTTAGTAATAACAGGTTTTGATTTTGGAACTTCTCTAGCATGCACAACCTCAACGCATGTTGTAATCTTCACAAGAAGCAACTCAGGATCCAACACTTACTTCAACATCCATTGGTCTTCCACGTTGCACGTTGTACTCTAACCATTCCCATGCCCTTGTTGTCTTGTTTGTGTTTCTTACTCAAATGTTCATACAATTCTAGGCACTCTTCATAGTTGTGGTTATTTTCATAGAAAGAGAAAACAATGTTTTGTGGAAACTCATGCCGATAGTGATCAAGGGACCCGTATGTATAATAAGTCCCATGAGGTAAATTACTTCTTCCACTACCGTGACCTCGGCCTCTATATCCTCCTCGGTAACCTCAACCTCTACCATGACCTCCATCAGAGTGCCCTTCATTATGATCATGGTCATGATGCTCACCTTTCTCCTTAGAATTATTGCAACACCGGTTGAGTATATCATACACCAATATCAATGACATCATGAATCTAATCAATCAACATGCAATCTTCAATATCATGAGTGGAATACCTGTAAATATTTCAGTAACAAGACACATTCTTTCTTATCACATGCTACAACAATGGGCACCAACTTGAACTATGGTCCAAGTGACATATCTCATAATCCAGCAATAAGGAGCACATTGATTTACAATTGAAACTATCCTTAGTATGCCCCTCTACTTCACAATCTTTACACCAAAATCCACTACGCGTCTCATGCACCAAATCAGCTGATAGTTTCTCCAACAGTTCAGCCATTACTACAATCTGAGCTTCCAAAAATGGGCTTACTCCTGTGTCTACACTCCCTACCGCCTCAGCACGCAGAGATGCTTCAAGCGCCTCGCAGAGATATATATAAGTATTTTGCAAAAGAGTCCTTTGAAAATGTGTGAGCAGACCTCCAATGAACCACTGAGCATGTTAGATCGTATGTATGTCATAAGATAACTTGAACAAAAGGGTCTTGAATTTAGCATCACACTCCCAAACACTCTCAGTACTACCCTGCTTAATATATTTCAACGCACTGATACTCTTCTGCTCAAACTCAGAGATATAAAATTCTTTCAAGAAATCATCTTGCAACACGGTATAATCTACACAATTTTGGTCAAGGTCAAACTTTTTGTACTAAATATACGCGTTACCCTATAATGTAGTTACAAGTTGACTCGCCTTACGCTCTGGAGAAGTGATCCCCTTCGCATGCCATAATATATCACACATATGCATATGCTCGGCTGCATATTCAATGCCTCCATATTCTAGCAGATGGAGGGACATCTCCATATAAATTTGTTGGGGCTAGTGCGGATCATTCCCACCAAATCTAATATCTGTGTTTCCTCTGCCTCTAGAGCCACCAAATCCACTAGTGCCCAAGCCACCTGAACCTCTTGGTCCTCCTCCTAAAGTAGGAAATGGACCAGAGGATGCACTACCTTGTGTTCCAACAGTCATGCTAAACTGGACTCCCACAGTCTGTGAAGTTGTGCTACTTCCAGACGTTATACCAATGTTCTACATGCCCATACTCTATGTCAATAATGCACCAGAAAATATACCTCCAGCTGGTCCTCCAAATAAAACAGATGATGATTGCGCCATAGATGAATAAGCTCCCTGATTAACTCCTAAACTTGACTGCAAATTGACTCTATCTACTGCAACTCTACTGCTCACACTAGCTTTCTTACTATTAATTGTTGTAGAATTTGTAAAACCAAGCACAAAGGCTAGGTCGCTAGGTAGGTTCAGATGCACTTTGAGGACCATAATCTTTCACCGACACACCCTCATCCAAATCCAGGGAAGGTTATATGTCATGCTTTCCCAAATGGGGAGTTCCAAATGCTCTGGCTCCACCTCCTTTACGTGAGCTCTAAATCCTTCATGAGCCATCTCCTCCGCAACACCATTCTATCTGTGATCTCCCATTACTTCATTAGATCCCTCTCATGCTCTTCATTAAACTTAAGCCACCTTTCTTCCCTCTATCTCTCTGTCGCTAGGTCCGCCATCCTCACCAAACCTACTCTTGCCCCGCGTGTGGTGGGGTTTAGCTAGCCATAGGATTCTCTTCCAAATCCAGGGTTATGATCAAGATCTTAATTGCCAAAGGAATACCACACAAGTAAGATCCTCTGGGCTCGTGTAAAAATTGGAACTCAACAACTTTCTAACAAGAGTAAGTGGAAACTGTGTACTCAAGAATATAGCTATTCAAAACACCACAGAACCAAACATCCATAGAGCATGTCCAAATTAGATTTGCATCATACAAGGCCTGGAATTCTTCCTGCATCTAAAAAAATGTGCAAAACCTCCAATTTCTCTTAGACGCGTAAGCAACTAGCCACTCGTACCACTCTACGGGAAAGATATTAAAGAACATCTCATATAATGCATCATACAGATTCTTCTCAACCCACGCGTATGTATTAAACTTAGGTCCAGTGTTAAATTTGTGAGCATACTCTACTTCTAGATCATCTAACCACTCTTCAATACTCGACCTAGGTCAAGCAGACGTCTTCATTATACAACATCCTAAAAAAGATGAGAAAGAGGTCCTGAAAACAGAACCAATGATGTAGCCTAGAATTCACTGCAAATAGCCCAAGGCACACTGACACATCACTCAACCTAAATTGAGTGCTCACCCAAAGCACACAAGGGTACCAGGTCCCTTTTAGAGAATCTTGTTCAATATTTAGCATGATTAAAAATATATTCCAAATCCATAATAGATAATCAATTAAACCACAGTGTGTAAACTAGATCTAGATCTTAATCTTATGAAGGAATAACTAAACAATTACTATAATCAGTTTTACCATACAAGATCCATGTTTAGTTACATCTAACACCAATATCCAGCCAATGAGATCCATTATATTAAATATTGTAAAACACATAAGCTTCATACATCATAATAATGTCACCATGAGTCATGCATGCATACAAACCAACAACATAACTCTACAAAACATCGGATCCCTAAACTGTGCAAATCAATACATATTTATAGGGGTGGGGACTTTCCCTTCACCACCCATGCACCTTCCAAAAATAGGCTACATGCTAATAATAGCCATGCACCCTTACATAAGAATACAAAAGCATGCAAGTGCTAATAATAGATCTCCTATAGTTAACTCTTAGTATAGATCCTATTATTAGCTCAAAACTCTGCATGGCACTTGATCTTCCGCTTATCCAAAATAACCTTGGCGTAGTCTGCAAGTATTCTAGAAGTCATGCTCAACACTCCACATCTATCTTTAGCCTTAATTTGCAAAAGTGGCTAAGTCCTATTTCCAAATTGCTCTGGCGCGCGCCTGTGTGTTGCTATACTTCTGCGTGCTCCTGTGCGCCCTATCCCTACACACCCAAACCTTACGCGCTTTCAACCTTTGAGTTATATCGCATCTCGCTCAATAGTTCTAGATAAATTTATTTTTATCTCCTCTCATGGCCTTTGTGATAAGAATACATATTCGTTGAATTTTTGATGAAATTTTGAGAGAAATTTGCCAAATCATGAAATCTTTATACCTCAAAGGTATTATATGGAAACCACTCTAGTATCACTCACATTTTTCAGGATCCATCTTCATACATGCATCGAAATCATAAAACAAAAATACATAAGCTCTTCCTACATGAAATTATAGTTCTTCAAGTTTAACAATTTCTCTTCCGCAACTATTGTGATATTTACCTTATATTCTTCAAATGTTCCCAAAAATGGCCTCGGGACCTCATTCATCAACCTCATAAAATTACTTGGTGTATCTCTCAAACCGAACAACATCACAAGCCATTCATACAATCATTCTTGCATTTTGAATGTAGTCTTCCATTTTTCGTTTCCCTTATGTGAATCTAATAATATATGCTCTTAAAACCAATGATTTGAAGTGTTTAGCTCCACTTAAACAATCTATGAAGTCATACATGCACAATAATGGAAACCTATACTTATTTGTAATCATATTGATTTCTATCTAATTTGTGCACATGGGCCATTTTCCATCGTTATTTGATTCCAAAATTGTAGGAATTGTGCATAAAATTGATATTTTTATTCCCTATCTAATAGCTCTTAAACCTGATTTGTGCCTTTGATTTCTATGCGGTTTCATTATATGAGTTATCTTGTTCGGCTAGCTTAATATTAGAATTAGATCTATGTAGTGACTTATTTATCTCATGGGCAATAATCCTCATGGTAAATCATATGATAATACCTCTAAAAACTATTACAACATCCCCTTCAGCTCATGTGAAAGTTGTTGGTCAAAGAAAATGGTTAAGTACTATCCATGCGCAGGTTAGAATCACGCACGGTGGAGTGTGTGCACTGAGAATAAAGAAGGAGCGCGCAAAGGTGTTTGCATCATAGAGGAATGGGTTAGCTTGCAAGGGTCTCGTGCACGTGTACATAACATTCAAGACTTAGCTTATTTATAGGATGTGGCTATAAATAGAAAAGAAGAAGATGGAGTGACGAGAACACAAGGTCTATAAATAGGGAAAAGCACATGCAGACAAGGATAGAGATGGTGCATAAAGAAAACCTATTTACGAGATTAAAGAAAGATAAATTTGAGCTATTTATAGGTCGATCTATAGTTAAGGCAAGTTCTAAAAAGCATGTAGGTTAAGAATAAAACATTTATTATTAGGAAAAGTGCATGTAAATGGTGAAGGTAAAGTCCCCACTGTGTATAAATAGGTAATGTATTCTTGTATGTGGGAGAGTTATGATGTGAGCTTAGATTTCGTTGATGTGATTCCATAACTAAGTTTTTTATTCATGCATGGTCCAGCGTAAGGATGTAACTGCACTATGAATGTAATTAACATACTTATTATGTAACCAGTTGGGTTTACAACGGATAATTGTGTTTGGGTAGAAAATATTACTATTTTTGAACACGGTATATTGGGAATCCAAGTGTTGTTAATCATTTTGTATGTTCATTATTCTTACTTATTATATGTGTTTCCAAACTTGTATGATGTGTCTCCTTTATTGCATGTATAATGGTTAGTATGATTGTGTTTACGCGAACCCCGTCTTGTGAGTGAACAAAGGAGGAACTTGGTAGTTGTGGGTGCTTCAAGTGAGTGTTCAAACTTTTTTTGAATGAGTATCAACACACCTAGCTAATTATTGGTTAAAACAAAGACTACATTTTGGTTCCATTATCGGAAATCTTTTCTTTTCGCTCTTAGGATGTGGTGTATACATGGCATTTTGGTTGTCCTTGGAGAATATTGAGCTTTAGGTGCATGATGGCCAGGACCCATTTGACCTAATTTTAATGTGCACAAGTGGTAGAATTTCTATGATAACTTGTATGAGACATTCTTCAGCTTATTTCTAGTAGAATTATACTTGTGGCTAGAATCTTACAAGCAAAACAGAGGTTTACGGATAGAAATAAATTAAGTATGGAGATAGGATTACTATCAAACACTCTCTGATTTGGACATGCCATAGACTAGAGTTACTGAGATCATTGGTTGTAAGGTGTGTTACACAGTTATACCTTGGAGTACGTGATTTTGACATACTCGTGCTCGGAGGAAGCAAAGTTATGGTTTTTACATGAGCCAAGAGGATTGTATTTTCATGCGACACCTTTAGCTATTAAGATCTTGATGATTGAGATGGGAATGGAGAACCTATCGATGGCAAGCTAAAACCCCATCGGAGCACAAAAGGTGAAGCGGGTGTGGGAAGGATGGTGTTGGCTCAAAAGGGGGAGAGAGAGAGAGAGAGAGAGAGAGAGAGAAAATAAATATGGTTTAGATATAATGATGTGTGAGAGAGGGTTGTTACGGAGGCGTTGAGACCGAGGGAATGATGATTCGTGGTAGTAATGAGAACCCTGCAGAAGGTGAGGGACCATAGTATCATGTATTTCTAATATTAGGGAAGCATTAATTGAAGGACCCCTTCAACATCATATGAGAATGAGTCTGAAGAGAGAATGAGAACCATGGGTGCACATCTGACCCAACCTAGCCACGTAGCCCTTGTGTAAGGTGCTTGGAATCTGGAAGTTGTAGAAAATCATCATAGTGTAGGTGAGGAGGAAGGCAATCAAGTATTACCATGTTGGGTAGGGGATACAATCATGCACATATTAGTAACATCTCAGGAAGCACAACAGATTAAAGACACACACATAGTAGTGCAACAAGTGCCCTTATTTTTATAGAGTTTGTTTTGAACTAATTTTGTAGGCGCGTTGTCAAGACAAAGTAGTGGTGCGCTACCTATTGGAAGTAGTACTATTGGTGAAGTTTATAGGACCAATGATTAGTGTGTAGTTTAGCATGACCACAAGAATGTAAGGAAATTATTCAATAGGTTCCCAAGTTATGGTGGGAGGCTTAGGAGGTTCAAGTCAACCACCGCACATAGGTAATCATAGTTGAGGATTAGGTTGGTTTCGGCCCCACTCTAGGATGAGGGACACAACAACCACAACAACATACACCTAAAATATTCTTTGAGATGTCTCTTCATTTTCCGGAGTATATGGGTGTGGAATATGTAGCTGAACATGTGCATAAGTGTGAGTTATTATGGAGAGCTAAGGGAATAACAGCTCCAAACCAGAAGGCAAGTCAATTTTCCACTACACTTCAAGGGCACACACACAATTGGTACAGAAAATATGACCCACATTAGACTGCATTTGATTATGATGTATTACGCACCTCCTTCTTAGTTGAATTTCATATCCCTGAGTTTGAACAATAAAGTATTAGTGCTCTAAAATATATTAAGCAAGGTTTTTCTAAGAGTGTTAGAGAATATGATGTGCATTTCAAAACCTTGTTGTCAAAATTGTCATATGATATTCATTAGAGGCACCATGCACGAGGTTCATAGAAGGATTTCTAACACCTTTCTAACGAGCACTTTCAAACAGGACATTCGCTGATCTACAAGAAGCCTATGAATCATTGCACCATGAAGCAGTAGGAAGTGTAGACACATGGGTAAGTACCTTCCTTGAAGCTCAAAAAGCAGCAATGGTTACTCGGTTGGATAATTTTTTCAATTTGTCACATGAGACGCGTGTAATGGTTTTGTTTGTGCGATTGCGAGGTGGAAGGACATATGAAGGATAGCTACCCTCGTAGGAATGTGCATGCGTTGCTGACATCTTATGAATTTTACCATAAGAATCATGATGTTTGTAACATGCCACTTTTATAGTGTGTAATGCATAAGTATGTCTCCATGTATTAAAAAATTTGTGATGTGCATACCCATGACACAACCAATTGCTATCGATTGATCGATCATATCCATGAGGCATGTGAGATAGGGTTATGCCCTACCATCATGGAAAGTAGCTCGTTAAGTGCAAGAAATACAAACAAGTGAAGTGTGCAACAATAGTAATGGAGGCTTTGGAGGTGGATTCCATAACATGATGTTGTGGTGGTCATGGAGGGTTTACTCTAGGGACATGTTATACATGTGGATCACATAATCATAATCAGCACTAGTGGCCAAAGAATAAATTATGTGACAACCTGTGGGAAGGTTCAAAAGGTTGAGGATTTTCTAGATCTGTATACCCATATGTGTAAAAATAATAAAAAGGATAAGGGTGCAGCTATGATTAAGGTAGAGTGTGCTACGTAAGAGAAATGGTCACCTAAGAAGATGGTTGATCTTGAACTTCAACCCTTATTAGTTACTACGTGCATAAAAGAGGTGGGCGTGCAAGAAAGGTAAGGAAATACCTCTCATTAGGAGGTAAGAATTGGTACATGAAGTGTATTTGTACGCAGCCCAACATAAGGAATTTTATCAAGATACCATGGGCGTTATCATGGAGTTCGGGGTGAGATACAATGTTTAAAATAACAGGGTGTGCGAGAGGGAACGCACAAAGGGTACCGAGATACCACATAAAGATGTTGATGATCTTCGAGAGGTATGTAGAATGCTAAAGAAGGAGAACATAATACCTCTTTTGGGAGAATGGTTACGAGATAAGATGTCATGCGCAGCATAGAAAGAGAGTGTCGATTCTTCACGCTAACTTGCCACCACATGACCATGAGTATGAAAAAGAAATCACACTGGATGCAAGTGATTAATGGGTGGTTAGTGAGTAATATTCTCATTGATACAGCACAAAAGTCAATGTTTTCACCCTTGATTCCTCGTAACCAAATGGGAAGGCCTTCATTGCAGCAATCATCAAATGTGTTGTATATGACTAATAAGAAAAAAGCCATGCCCATCGGGGTATTAAAAGATGCATCTATCACTATTCAAGGAGTCAAATTCATAGGTGACTTCGATGTCTTCGGAGATGACTGAAGCTGATAATTTCACCGAGGTACTTGGAAGTCCTTGGTGTTATGCTAGTAATGCAAACTTTCCCTTCAATAAGAGGTACATCAATTTTGAGAACAAGGATGAGCACGTTGTAATACCCTTGGATGATGCAATTTTTTAGCCTTATACAGATCCTATCAATGAGGAATATCTCAACAAAATCTACGCACATACGGTACGTGACCTTGAGAACATAGAGCCAACAAAGGAAGGTGTTCTTCATTAGGAGGACGTGTAATCTATCAGTGATACAACTAGTGTGGCTTGTGACAATTGGGCCCATGACACATATGAAATAGTGGGTCATGAGGTACAAGGATGAGTTACAAGATGATAAGATTGCACACATCTAGGTGGTTGGGTAAGACCACTTACCAAAATATACTAGGGAGGAGAATCCCGAGTCATTCTTATGTACGATGGAAGAATTGTGGTGCAATTAGGGTGATAGGAGAAACATGATGGTTTATACATTACATTTGGACAACAACACGTTGGTGGGATACATAGAGAGACAATTTATTGGGATGGCACAAGATTAGAGTATCCTTTTTGACAAGGTTTACCCAGAGTAATCTTCCTTCAGTGGTACAAGGTTATGATGGAAAGACTCCCCCTTTGGTACATATTCATAGTTGTGAAAGGAATTAGGCGCAAGGACAAGATGATTTGCCACCATATCTATGGATACAAAAGTTATACTCTAGTTTGCATGGATGCACACATGTTTGGTATGTACATGCTGAGTTGAAACAAGAGATAACAAGTTGGCCCGACCTAACTTGAGGTATTGTTTATTATTTTGATCATTTTTCTATTAAGCCACCAATTCATGAAACCTTACAGATTATGAAGTGCATTACATTGGGATTCATTGCAAATCCTAAGGATCTCATGATCCAGTTGTTTGGTGATGTTGACACTGGGGCACATAAATACGGTGGGAATAGAAGAAACACGGTTGGGGCACACTTTGAAGGAGATAAAGAAGGAAAAGCTTATCTATCTCATATATGATTAAGAGGTTGAGGAATTAGATATAAAGCACATAGAAGGTATGCGCAAGGTCGTAAACTCCACGAGATGAGCAGAAATATGCAAACCATGTGCCCTTAAAGACTAAAAAGTTGAAAATTGGGACTGAGGATGTGCCTAAGGAGGTGATTATTGGTCTAAAACTAGAGTTGCAAAGATAGTTATTGCATGACTTTCAAGATCTGTTTCCCAAGGAATGTCATGAATTGAATGGCATACATCTATCATTAGAAGAAATAAATATTAATCTAAAATATGGTGTGTGCTCTGTTTAGAAGAGGCCTTATAGGATGAATCGAACTTATGCATGAAGGAAAAAGAGTAGATTTACAATATGCTCAAGTCTAGCATCATGGACCTATTGAGGTTTCTAGATGGATTAGCTCCATGGTGATCAACTTTAAGAAGGATGAATTTGGATAAGGATCGTGTTGACTACATGATTCTTAATGCTTCATGTATCATTGATCCCTTTCATACGCCATTCACTGAAGAGATCTTGGAAGGAGTGGCAGGGCGTGAAATCTACTCATTCACATATGGATTTTTAGGTTACCCTTGATTTAATTTAAATTTAATTAAATCTTATTTCAAAGTAACTAATGTAAGTGATTATATACAATTGATAAACTACATTAAGACACAAGCAACAAGAATATACAATATAAAGCCCTCAAAGAATAGATAGAGATAAGATGACTTAGTTTATTTCTAAGTGATCTAGAAGTAATCTAGGTTAAGGAACCGATGGAATAGATCGTGAAGAGTTTCTTCTAAACTCACCTGGAGGTTACGGAACTCAAATATGTATAGGAAAAAGTGTTGATGGGAGGAAAAGAAAGCCCGAGACGCTAGTGATTAATCTCACAAGATGCTCGTGTTCTATCCTTTTTTAGGTTGGAAGAGCTTCATTGTTGATCCTTTTTTATCACTTTGGTTTTTCTCCAATGTCATTGGTCGCACCTGTAACCAAAAAAATAGATTTCTAGTTGTACATGCCCACAAACCACATCAAATCAATTAAAGAATATGCAAAATGGGGAGTCATAATGACCCTAGCAGTCACCCAAAGAGTGATATTATGACCAAGTGTTGCACTACATCTCAGACTCCATGTAGTTATGTGTGAATGTGTGTTTAATGATGCCTTAGGTTTCCCTCAGACAACTTGCAATATGATAGTGGGTTAGATCTAGAATGCTCCAAGTATGTAAATGTGTGATATGGAATAAAATGAACTTCCCCTCAAACTTTTTGTATGCAGAGTGATGCAACCCTTGTCCCTTGTGTGGATGTGCTATATGGATTCCTTTCAAATTCTCTTGTTCCTTTGGAGAAAAGATTAGGTGATAGTAGATAATGCTTAGTGTTTAGTCCCTAATTTTGGAGAAGTAACTAAGTATATATATGATTCCCTTGTTTGAATTTCATAATTAACAACTAAAATGCCGACCCAAAGTATTAAAATATGCCCAAGAAGTAAAAGAGACCCAAAAGGGTGAGAAAAGGATAGAGAGGGTCGGGGAGCGCCATGAGGGATAGGAACACTGTGTGCTTCTATTCTAGCTGGGAACCGATGTATAAGGCCATGAAAGATAAGTAGTTCAAGTCCCAAAAATCTTGTACGATGTATAAGACCAAAAACAAGGAAAGAGATAAAGTTAAAATGCCAAAAGGATTTTTAACCAAGTATTTTCTATTTCTTATGAATCATGTATATATTAGTATGCTTTAGGACCTAGAAAGGTGCCCAAGTGCATATATTTTATGTATACATTTTCCCCACCGTATGTTATTGAGTGAATACTCGATAGTATAAAGTAGATATAAGATATGTACCTTGTGATATTGTAGAGAAGAGTGTTATCAATAACGTGTTGAGTAGACAAGTTGAACTGATTGCAATGTGAAGTGTGGAGACTCAAAGGGCCGATGCATAGACCAAAGTATTGTTGATATTACAAGTAACAATAAAAGTATTGATATGCAATGAATCATAGGAAAATGTGGCATGGTAATCATGGTTTGAAAATGTGATAACTGGTGGTGGTGGTACATAAGTAGTAGCAAAAATAAAATCAAGAGGCCTTGAGGAAGGAGGAGGCATGACATGATATATATGGTTTGTAGAAGAATCAATAGCTTGTTTTTCATGATTCGGCAATGGGTCATTGAAGATTTTTTAACTTTTGATTATCATTGACCAGTTTGGAAGTAGATGGAACAGGGATCTCGATCGCATTATTTTCAATCAGATCTTAAATGAGATATTTGAGCTTAAAACAATGATCAGTAGAATTCCCATTGCATTAGTGATAGTCACAAAGTGTGTGTTTTCATCGTAGTTACACCACGTGGATGAGAATAATTGAGATTGAGTGGTGGAGGAAGAGTGATTAGATTTCTTTCGATGAGTTGTAGTAATAGGAAATGAGGTGTGTAAGGGAGCTTAGTAAAAGTATGCCTTGTGGGTTACTATTTAAGTTTGTCCGGTTTACAAACATCATTAGCAATGGCTTTAACTTCAGAGGATTAGCAAAGTGTTTTAACATATTTTTAGCTTGAAACTTACTAGAGGATGAGGATGAATGAGTATCATAATATTTCAAGTTGGCCATAGGTAAAATCTTGCTTTCGCGCAATTTAAGTTTATGGCATATTTGGTCAATGGAGAGTGAAGTCTCAAAGATGACACTCTCTTAAAGTGGGGTAAGATACTTTGAATAAATATATCTTGTAATTTTGAGTCAACAAGAACATTGGTCATTTTAGAAAGGTTGTTCTTATAATGTAGGACATAGTCTGCGATACATTCATTGGATTCTTGTTTGATTTGAGCTAATTTTCCATAGGATATCTTAGTACTGATATTGATAGAAAAATGAGAAAGGAAAGCATTGGATGAGTATATAAAATAACTTACTAAATGGACAGGTAAATCATAAAACCATCACATAGTGTAATCTTGTAAGCTTCGAGGAAATAATTTAGCCAATAATGTGAGATCATATGCATAGTCAAGACATGCCACATGAAAGGATCGAAGGTATTCCTAAGATTCATCATGGTTGTTGAAGGTGGGAAGCTTAGGTGTAATGAAGTTAGGAGAGAGTGTAGAAGAGGAAATGGAAGGTGCAAAAAGTGTATGAAGGAGGAGTGAAAGATCTAGAGATGAAGAGGAATGTGATGTAGCCTATTGTAATTGATGAATTTGGGATTGAAAATCATGGTATAAAGAAGCTAGGTCATGGGTACCTGAAGAGGAGACATGTCATGTGTGGGAAGTGAAGGGGGTAAAGTGGTTAGTAGGAGTAGGAAAAGAAACATGAACAATAGATCTAAGTCGAAAAGTGGTGGCAGAGTTAAGAGGATGTGTCAAAATAGGAAGAGAAGTATCAATGGAAACCGAAGGGTTGAGCGCTAAATTCGTGGCCTCTTCATGGGAAGAAAATAATAAGAGATCTAAGTCTTAAGGGTGTTCAATGATATGATCCTGGAGATCATGAAGGTCTTCATCGATAAAGGGTTCATAAGTATCGGTCATGGAAGAAAAATGTTTTGCAACAAGGTTTGGTTCGAGCAAATGGGTTCACCAAATGATTTAACTTAAATTGATTTAAATATTTTTTCAGATTAACCAATGTAATCGATGATATACAATTGATGAACTATAGTAATACGCAAGCAATAAACATATATAATATAAAACCCTAAGCAATAGAGAGAGATAAGATGACTTAGCTGATTTGATCTGATTTGGAAGTGGTCTAGGTTAAGGAACTATCAGTGTAGATCGTGAAGAGTTTCATCTAGACTCATTAGAGGTTTTGTAACTCATGTATGTACATGATGTGAAGTGCCCATGAGAGGACACAAGTACCCACCATTATTTTCTAGGACTAGGTGCTAGTGTTTGCTCTATGTTTTGGATCCAAGTCTTATTATGGCCCATTTTATGACTGTGTGCTTATGTTGTTTTTGTATTGTGTTGTTTTGATTTGTAGCTATGAGCTACTGTAAGGGTGATTTGTTCACTTCGAGTTCATGAATGATTTAATTTAAATTGAATTAATTATTATTTCAGAGTAACTCATCAGAATCGATGATATATAAGTGATAAACTACAGTAAGATGCAAGCAATAAGAATATATAATATAAAACCCTAAGAAACAGAGAGAGAGAAAGAGAGAGATATATATAAGATGACTTAGTTGATTTCCTAGTGATCTAGGTTAAGGAACTGTTGGAGCAGATCATCGTGAAGTGTGTCATCTAGACTCGATGGAGTTTCGGAACTCGAGATATGTTCAAGATAGAAGTGCCCACATGAGGACAGGAGTGCTTGGGTACCAATGACCGATCTAGACGCTAGCATCCAATCGATGTTCAATTTTTGGCCTTTTCTAGGTTAGAACAGATTCACTGTTGATCCTCTTTTCGCACTTTGGTTTTGCTCCAATATTGCGAGTCACACCTGTAACTTGTAAAAAGATAGCTAGCTGCACATGCCCAAAAACCACATAAAACCTAATAAATAAGATGTAGAGTGGGGAGTTGATGACTCAAAATACAATTAGTTCAAATTCCATCAAGGATGTAAGATGTATAAGACCAAAAATAAGGAAATAGAAAAAGCAAAAAGGCCAAAAGGAGTCACAACCACTAGTTTTCTTGCTTAGGAATCATGTATATATTAGTATGCTTTATGACCTATAAATTTACCCAAGTGCATAGATTTTTATCTACAACCATCGGGTAAGAATTACGCAAGAAGATCACGAGAAGACCACATTTGCAACTAAATGAGGAAACTTTGCATGCATTGTTATGCCTTTTGAATGAAGAATGTGCTAGTAGTGTTCTCACGTATAGTTTTTCAAGCATTCCAAGACTTTATTCACAAGTTTTTGTAGGTGTACTTAGATGATTGGACCGTTTATGGGATAGTGAAAGATCATTGTGATAATTCCGAGATTGATGTTTGAAAGATGCAGGAAGCTTAGCATCTCTTTAAACATCAAGAAGTGCATTTTTACAACTCCTTTTGGTACTTTACTTGGACATATCATTTGTAAAGAAGGATTGTTGGTGGACCCAACTAAGATTATAGTTATTTTGGGGCTAGAAGAGCCAACTAATCAGAGTGAAGTGCACGGTTTCCTTGGACACATTGGTTATTACAGAATTTTATTAAGGGTTATGCCAAGATTTCCTCTCCCTTGAAGAGTTATTGAAATCCAAGGAAATTTTTATTGGGGTGACGCGCAACAACAAAATTTTGAGACCTTGAAGGATAACTTAATCACTATGCATGTTCTATGCTTCCTTCTTAGAAAAATCCTTTCCATGTGCATGTGGATTCTATTGGTATATCTAGTGGAGTAGTGTTAGCATAACTAGGTGAAGGAAATGTTGATCATCCCATTTTCTTTGTGAGCAGGAAATTGGAGTTGGCCAAGAAAAAAATAAAACTACGAGAACACGAGGATTTTTCAATGATATACACACTTCAAAAGTTCAGGTAGTAATTTTGGCCACACCATTTATATTCTATACAGATCATATGGCATTGAAGTCTTTGGGTTAATAAGATAGTTTTATTGGGAGCATTTACACTGGATCCTTCATTTTCGTGAATTTGATTTTTCAGCTTATAGTGAAGCTTGGAAAGAGAAACTTGAGACCTAATCATCGTCAAGGATTAACTATAGTGAGGATGCAAAAAGCATAGAATACTATTCCGATGCCCATTGTTTAGATTTAACCACGCATATTAGCGATTTACAAGATATTGCAATGTTTTTGCACACTTGAATTGTGCTGAAGGAATGAAGACTTTAGAAAATAATCAACTTGTTATTTACGTTGCACCTTATACACTCATTGGAGGATACCTGTATAAGATGGGAAGAGATGAGGTATTGCGTAGATGTGTGCTAGAACATAAGCCTAAAGCTATCATGGAGAAAGCACATGGAGGCATAGTTGGAGGTCACTATGCAGAGACACAACAACACGAAAGATCTTACTTGCAGGCTTATGGTGGGAAATGTTGTATAAGGATACTGAGGAATTTTTCAAAGCTTGTGACCATTGTCATAGGATAGGTAATCCGGAAATAGGGATGAGATTCGATGCGCACCCATAGAGAGTGCGAGATCCATTTGAGAAATGGGTGATTGAATTTTTATGCCCCATTTCACTAGCTACACATAGGACATGAACACTATTTTTGTATTTTATGTCATTTAATATGCCTAATGGATGCACATAAAACCTAGTAATGATTAGGGAAATTCACCTTTCAATAGGATGACTTCCCACTACTTTTGAGAGGGGTAGCTCCCTTGTATGATGGGATTTTGTTTTTGTGCTTTTAACCAGAAAGCGCGAAAGGGAAACAAAATTTGGAAAGGAAAGGAAGGAGAGAAAATAGGAACAAGGGAGAAAAAGAAGAGAAGAATACAACCATGTAAGCATTTTGAAAGACAGATAAACCTATGACATAAAGTTCTTGAAATCTATCTATCAAGGACTCATAATTCTTTCTTGGTCGTACAAGATCACCATACTCACATAGTCTAGAAAATGAGGGAAATAGTTATGCAAGTTGAAATCAGAGAGCTGCATAAAGGTAACTTCTCTATCTAGCACCAAGGTATACAATGAGCATGAAATCTGGGAAGCACAAATTCTTCATATCCTTTAGGATATGCTGATATGGCACAAAGTCCACGTACCTTGATATCCAACACAAAGTCTGATCACCTGAGCATCACCATACTATGAAGTAACACCATCATTAATAACTCAACCATTAATAGAATAATGGATTTTATAATTGAGAATTATTAACACAACAATGAAAATGTTTTGTATTCATGAGGGAAAATATGTGTACACAAAGTTGTAGTAGTATAATCCAACATTTGTAGATAAAATAGTTCCCCAAAAATTTAGAATGAGAATGAGAAGAACCCCTTTACAATTACAATACAACCTTTTATAGGCATTATGCTCCCAAAAGTAGTTATAAAACTACCTAACGTATATCTAACCTCAAGTTGACTCAAATTGGGTTTTACATTAAGTTGTGATATTTAATAGATTTGATGAGAAAATTAATTAAATACGTTACACATTATCACTTGCAAAAACTTGATTTTTAATTAATTCAATGAACCAATTAATTAAAAATATTTTGAACTTTATTTTCCAAGACCCAAATACAGAAATGTCTTCAACATATTCTCTTAAGACATCCTCAACATTTGTTTCCTTAAACATGTGTATATATCTAAAATGTAAACCAAGATTCCTATACACCAATACCTTTTCACATACCTAGTCATGGTCAAGAATTACATATTTGCATTGCTCTTGAATACTATATGGGATCAGTAGTCTCCATCGTATAAAAATAATCCTTAAGAGGAACCTTCCCTTTCTTGAACAAACTTATTTCCTTGAGCATATTTCTTCAGTTGATGTTGTAATAATGGTTTATGTAGAAAAATTCCACATGATAACATTTTGAGTGCCACTTGATATTCACCTAGATTTTCATGTTCCAATATTCGACCAAGTCTTTAACCTGTATAAAAAAAAATGCTTTGAAATAATTTTAATTATTTTATGATATTTCCAATGTAAGTGCAGGTTTTCAATGACATCGCCAAATACTCCTGGCTTTTTGAGAAATATGAATACATTCATTCTCAAACCAATTTTTGTAACATTAATCTCTCTTCTATGGTGATTTTATGTTGATTAATTACCATTTTAATGCATTTTAAAGCTTTTTCTATAGCAAGTAATTCATTCTCCACTTTGACTATGCACCCTATTTTCCATCATTTTTGTGTCCTTTAAATCAGGTAGTTGTACTAGAAACATTGAATTGTAATCTCCTTTCAGCATGGACAGTGGGGATTCTTTAAATTTGTCCATTTTACCTTCTATGGAACATTGTTGCTTTCCTCTCGCTCATATAGAAGTAGATCAAAGCAAAGAAATTCCTTTCCTTTATAGAAAACAATGAACTCATTATTTCTTGAAAGTAGAGTGCCACATGTAAGCCCCTCAAGGTCTTCTGAAATTTTTCACTAATATTATTTTGAACTCCATGCTTCACTTAAATCTTGGAAATTTCACTCGTTCCCAAAGTTTGAAAATGGCGCAACCAATCCTTGTGGTTGGCAATTTTTACTAAGTGAAAAAGGAGGAGGTAGTGACTCTAGAAGTTCTTACAAACTTCTCATCTCAATCCCAATTAACTTGTCTTTCATTTTAGGAAAAATAATCCCAAAAGGTTTCACGTATTGAGGAGCAACATATGAGATTTTTTTATCTTTACTTGATGTCTCCACTGGTAGGTTTCCATTCACTGTATCAACTAGTGTGTTTAGGAAATTTGGATGAGAAGAAAATTGTATGTTTTCCAAACACTCCAAATAAATCCCTTCATTTTCCTCCAAACCACCAATCCTCCTATTTTTCTATGAACCCATATAGAATCTTGATTCCCTAAACGATTCTTTCCATTCATTTAGTAGGACCAATATTTTTCTCGCATCTCCTTATCTAATTTTCTTCACTATCTTGACCATTTCATTTAGAACTCCTCTCTCAATTACTTGAATGGATATTATCATAAGAATTTTTAATCGATATCAACACAAGTGCAAGTATCTAGACCTTTGGGCTCTTATTCACAAGGCACTTCTTAATGGATTTCGGACATCCTTTGCCATAACACCCATATTTTCCTTTCTTGCTTCTTGAAAAGTAGTGACCCAAGTCAAACCAGTATGGTCTTGCATTTGGCATTAAAGAATATATCTATGATCTCACTTAGGAAAAAAATTATTACATTTTTCTCTATACCAAGTTCCTCGTCTCTTGTAAATGGTTTCCTTGAGAAAATTTTTCAAACAATTTGCATGAAAACTAAAGCTTTCTATAATATCCATTATGAACTACATCTTTTCTATGATATAATTTTAAACATTTTTCATGTAAGCTCAAGTAGTAACTGTTTCACTTTTATGGTAGCAATGACACAAGGTAGAAGCCAACTCCAAACTAACCCAGTATGTTGGCATTCATACCAGCAGCGAGTGTTTCCACAAACTCCTTAGTGCTAAAATTTTGTAATAGTTCTAAGATTATAAACCATATTTGTTGATTGGGATCTCGAGATAAATTTCTTCTTTGTACACACCATTCACCCTACCCGACTATTATTCCTTCATGTGGACCATGTGTTTAAAGAAAGGTTATAAAAGCTTTGGAATAGGGTAAGAACACTCAAGAACCCCAAATCTTTGTGCAAAACTAATCAATGGACCATCAGTTAAGAAGTAAACAAGGATTCCTACTTTGCATGCATTAGTTTGAAGCAAACAAGCAAACTTAACAAATATAATTACCCTTTATTCTTGAAAGCTTAAATAAGTGAGCCTAATAAGGATCTAAGCAATCAGTTTGTGCTTAAGAGAATGGGATCTCACCATTAATGGCTTCAAGGCCAATGGTTCTTCCCATTTACTCCATGGTGTGTGATGTGTTGCAAAGGATAAATCAAATAGCTCAATAAGATGAAATAAAACTCCTAATCCTAGCAATAATACTATAGTTTATGTTAGAGGGAAGAAGTGTTCTTAAAAATGGTCTAGGGTAGTTGTTTATTTATAGTTTCCCATTTGGGAAAGTGGGGGATTTTGGTGCATGTGGGACTAAAGAATAAGTCAAAAAGTTAATTAGGGAGTCAAATTAAGGTTTGACTAGGTTGTAATAAGTTAATCAGGGTTAGGACTAGTTAAAATAGGTTAGGCTAGTTAATCTTGTTTAGAGAGGAATTAGGGTTTTGAGAGGTCTAATCAATCCAATGAAATGGATTGATAGTTTAGGAAGCTAGTAGAATTAGGCTAGAAGGGAACAAGAAGAGGATTTAGCTAAGAAGAGGCTTATATTAGCATGTATAATTGACTTATAAGAGGAATACGACCAAAAGAGTGTCGTAAAAGGGGAGTTAGATAGGTGTAATTGACGGTATGTCATCAATTTGCAAGAAGGAGAATAGTCAGTGCAATATTAGGAATAATAGTACTTTGATCAAACTAAAGGTGTCTACATTTACACCTCTTTGGGGTAACATAAGCTACGTTACTTCAAAGAAAGTAGACAAGCATAAATGAGTAGAAATTTTTGAAGGGGTAGAAGAAAAATTAGTTAGCTAAAGGGATGCCCCCTCGAGTGTTGATGGGGTGATGGAAGAACTCGATCGAATATCGAAAAGAAAACAAAATAGAATATTAGAGAGCAATAAGAAAGAGGGATATTGAGTTATCCACAAACCAATGCAAACAATTTTTAATCATCATTTTGCTTAGAATCCTCATCATCAGTCCTTATTAAAATGTAAGCATACGACGGAAGCGTAAAATGACATGAAAAGCCAAGATACAAACAATTGTCCATTGCTAAAACAACAACTCCATGCAACATACAAACATGTAATGCAATACGAGAAGTAAACAAACTCAACTAACATGGAAATAAGTACAATCACACACACTCAAAGTAGACAAGCATAAACGAGTAGAAAATTTTTTGAAGGGGTAGAAGAAAAATTAGTTAGCTAAAGGATGCCCCTCGAGTGTTGATGGGATGATGGAAGAACTCAATCGACTATTGAAAAGATAACAAAAGATAATATTGGAGAACAACAAGAAAGAGGGATACCGAGTTATCCACAAACCAAGACAAATAATTTTTAATCATCATTTTGCTTATAATCCTCATCATCGGCCCTTATTAAAATGCAAGCATACGACGGAAGTGAAAAATGACATGAAAATCCAAGATACAAACAATCGTCCCTTGCTAAAACAACAACCGGTGTAACATACAAACATGCAATGCAATACGAGAAGTAAAGAAACTCACTAACAGGAAATAAGTACAATCACACACACTCAAACCAACAACGTTTAAGATAGTTACACAAATAATTTGTTAACTAGATGTAGTCCCAAATGTTTTGATAAATGATAAGGGTTTTAAATGATGCCCCAAGAAATTTTTATATGCAAGGGAAAGGATGGAGGACACTTGGTTCCAATGGAAAAGTAATGTGCACGATGAAAACAAGATGCAGGACATTTGATGGTGCCCCAAAGTATGCATTTAAGTAAGCAACGTATCTTTTGTAAAATGATTGTAGAGTTGGGTGATCCGCGAGTCATTGTTTTGAAACATGTGAAAACATCAGAAAAATATGAGATGAGTGCCATGTGAGAGACATAAATTTCAGCTGCAAATGAGCTTTTACCAATTTTAGTCCATTTTCAAAGTTTTACGATTTTTTTGGCTTTTTTGAATGGTTTTATAACTTTTATATTTTTGATTGGTTAGAAGAATTTAGGAAGTGGAAGGTCACCTAAAAACACATGAAAATGCCCCAAGGTGAAGAGAACGGGCGTAGGGTGGTAATAAAATGCCTCGGCGAGAAGACAAACGAGCCAACAATAATTATTTAAAAATAATCATGGTGCTAGATAAAAATAGAAGACATGAAGCATCTAAAAATATACAAAAATGCCCAAATGTGATTGGGAGACGATATCATACGTTTTGTACGTAAGATACTTTGGTAGATACTAGAACTTGGGATGATACTAGATGATATTGGTGTAGGGGGATAGATTTATGATCATGCGCAACCCCTCTTGCCCCCATTGATGATACGATATGTGATGATTAGCTTAGTATACATGCATGATGTAAAACTTAGCATTCTTTGTATATATGATGTATCAGATGATGTTATATGTGATGAATGATAGATGGTAGATGTGATAACAACAGATGTGCAGTAAACAAACACACAAGCAAAAGCTAACAAAACTAAACAAATATACAACCAAAACTATACAAATCGACAACTAAAAGCAATTTAATCATTACCTTGTTTTTGTGGGACATCATTGATATATTTTTTGATGTTTTTAGGTTATCTAGAAAGATATGTTTTCAAGGCTACTATTCACATTGTTTTCAAGGTTCCCTAAGATAATGTTATGAAGTTGGTGTAGCTTTGTCCCTAGAAGGGAGATTTTCTGAATGTTTAGATTTTTGTGTATCCTTTTCTGAATGTTTTTGTGTTTTCTAAGGTCATGTTCTGAACGCAATGTACAAGGACAAAGAAGTGTGGATGCCCCAACATGATGTGGGAATATACAAAGGACATAATGTCATTCACATATGTACAAGAAAGTGGAATGTGAAAGTGCCCCCAACGTTAGATGGGATTATACAAAGGCACATCCTTCATGTAGATAAATATGAGCCAATAAGCCATATCCCGTCTTGGTGAAGATGGATTTAGTGGGGTTCCTAGACTTAACAAAGCAAGTTATATCTAGAAAGTGGTGAGGATTACCTGCCCTGATGTAAGAGTGACTTGTGACCAGTGAATCCTCCTTGAATGCTGGAAACCAATTTTCACCCAAAGACCTGCCCAATGCACCACAATTGCGTGGTTTTCACATGTGGACGGCCTATTTTTTCTTTACTTTTTCTATAAAAAAATCATGGTTTGCTTGTTTTTTTTTTTTTCTACTTTTTAGTTCTTATATGATATTTTCACCATGTTTAACCATAAAACCACTTGAGATGCATGGCATTCATTGTATCCAGAAGCTCTTCACCATATGAATATGCCAGTTTATAAGCTCTTGATCCATACTTAGCAACCACCACATAAGGCCCTAGCCAGTTGGCCTCAAACTTACCTTTCTTTTCTCTGTCTTTGATGGTATTCTTCTGATTTTCTTTCAACACTAGATCACCTACATAAAATTCATGATGAATGATCCTTTGTTATACCCTCTCAACACCCTGTTCGGTAGACCTTGAGGTGATTAAGCGCTCTTATCCACTTCTCATCCAACAACTCTAGCTCTGCTAACCGAGCTACTCTATAGTCCTCGTATTTATCAAGATAGTCCCGAAGAGATATTCTTAAGGAGGAAGCTCCACTTCCAAGGGTATGATGGCTTCAGTGCCATAGACTAGTGAGTATGGGGTCACACCAGTAGGAGTGCAGATGGAGGTTTGATAGGCCTAGAGGGTAGGATGTATTTGTAAGTGCTAATTACGACTAATCTTACTTACCATTTTCTCCATAATTGCATACAAGGGTTTTATTGGTAGCCTCTTCTTGTCCATTTCCTTGGGGGTAATAGGGGGTAGACCACTTGATTTTAATATGGAAACGTTAACACAATGTCTTAACCATTTTGTTCTTGAAGGATTTACCATTATCAGTGACAATGGCGGAAGGGATACCATAATGGTAGATGAGATGGTTAATGATGAATTTAGAAATTTGTGCACCAGTGACGTAAGTAAGAGGCACAACCTCTACCCATTTGGTATAATAATCGGTGGCAGTGATAATGTGGGTGTGGCCATCTAAAGGGTAGAGCTTCCCTATGAGATCCAGGCCCCATTTAAAAAACAGCCAAGGTGTTGTGATAGGCTACAAATCATAGTCCGGTGCATGTATCAAGTTTCCATATTTTTGGCATAGTTCACATTTCTTTATGAAATTAAAACAATATGCTTCCATGGTCGGCCAATAATAACCTACCCATAAGAGCTTCTTAGCCAATACCATACCACTAGTATGTGCTCCAAAAATACCACTGTTTACTTCCTTTATAGCGTGGATTGAATTAGTAACATCTAAACAACGAAGTAGATTCCCGTCATAGCCATGATGATATAGGGTGCCTCCTAGGAGGGTATAATAGGATATATAGTGGATAAGGGATTTTTTCTCATAATGGGTAATGTCTGGGGAAAATGTTCCATCTTGTAGGTATCAGAAGATAGGATCATACTAGGGGGATAATGGACCAAAAATATCACATGCCAAACAATATTTTGGCAAGTCGTATATGGGTATTTGTAAATGTTCTACAAAGAAAGGCATGTGTCTCTCCTGAGGTGGAATGCGTAAGAGAGATCCAATCGTAGCCATAGGATCTGTTGATCTATTATGTGACCTTGGTTTTTGTTTAAATATGATCTGTGTAAAATACTCTTTCAAGGTTTCAACCAACTTCTTTTATGAAACAAGTTTCTCATCTTTAACCTTATACTCATCATTAACTTGTTTAATAATGAGTTGGGAGTCCCCCAATGACTCACAAATGTTTGATATTTCAAGTAATAGTTAACTTGAGACCAGAAATGAGTGCTTCATACTCCGCAATGTTATAAGTGTAGGGGAATCCTAAACGGAATGCACTTGGGATAACCTCACCTGTGGGAGTGATGAGCACTACTCCTACCCCCGATCCGTGGAAAGTAAATGATCCATAAAAATGGACTTTCCATTCTACATATTCTTCAATTACATCATGGATGCATCTAGCAGTGCAGACACAAAGGTTCCATTCTCGGCAAAAGATCTTCTACCAACTAATCGCCAACACATGTCCCTTTAAGGACTTCGATTCACAAACTTAATATTAAATTCACTCAAGAGAATGATCCAATTAGCCAATTAGCCTGTAAGGGCGGTCTTAGATTAAATGTATTTGAGAGGGTCAACTTTGGATATTAGTTTGGTTTTATTGTTGAGGAGATTGTGGCGAAGTTTCTAAAAAGTGAAAACAACCACCGTGCATGATTTCTCAATGCGAGTAATTCATTTCGTAGGCGATCGAGTGCGACTAAGGTAGTAAACCGCCCTTTCTCTATGGTCTAGGTCATATTGGGAAAGAAGTGCACCAATAGCAAATTGGGTAGCAAATATGTACAAGAGGAGAGGTTCACCTAGGGTAGGCAGCATGAGTACAGGTGGGTTAACAAGGTATTGTTTTAGTAATGCAAATGGATTTTGACAATCTAGTCCCAGTTGAATGCAACATCCTTCTTTAGTAGATGTGTAAATGGGTGGCACTTATCCGTAAGTTGTGAAATAAAGTGGCGGATTGCCTAAATTTTCCCTTGTAGACTCCTCAGTTGTTTAAGAGTGGTAGGTGGTGGCATTTCTGTGATAGTCATAACCTTTGTAGGGTCCACTTCTATTCCTCTTTTGAAACAATGAAACCTAGGAGTTTTCCTGATAAAACACCAAAGACACACTTCTTAGGGTTCAAGCGAACCTTATAATCCCGGAGATGCTGAAAAATATATCTCAACACTTCAGGGTGCTCTCCTCTATTTTTGGATTTTCTAGGATGTCATGAATATAATCTTCCATGATTTCATTCATCATGTCATGGAAGATGACAATCATTGCACGCTGATAGGTAGCCCCAAAATTCTTGAGTCTGAAAGGCATGACCTTGTAACAGAATGTTCCCCAAGGAGTGATGAAGGCCATTTTATGTTGGTCCTCTTCTGCAATCTGAATCTGGTTATAACCTGAAAAATCCATCCATTAAGGACAACATTTCATAACCAACAGTGGAATCAACGATCATATCAATGTTAGGAAAGGGAAAATCATCCTTAGGACATGATTTATTGATATCACGGAAATTAGTACATATTCTTATGCCAACATGCTTCTTCTGAATAGGGACTATAATAGATATCCACTCTAAATAGTCGATGGGTTTAATGAAATCAGCAGCTAATAGTTTCTCCAGTTCTTCTTTGACCAGGAGTGCAATTGTAGGGTGCATCTTTCTCAACTTCGCTTGATGGTTTTAACGTCTGGGTGTACAACAAGGTTGTGCATGACTAAAATGGATCTAACCTAGGCATATCTATGTATGACCACGCAAATATATCTCCATACTCTCTTAACATCTCTAAAAACCTTTTGTTCTTGAGCTGAGAGTGAAGCTCCCAACTTTATCATTCTAGGCTCCTCTTTCGAGCCAATGTTAACACTGATGGTTTCTTCCACAAGCATCTTAGAAGCATCCTCCATTCGGGTAGGATCAGGGGGAAGAGTAAGGTCAACCTCCTTAGGTAGCTCATCATCATAGTTAAACGGATATCTCATTTTATCCATAGGTTCTTCGTTATGTTTTTTATGAGTGCTTCAAAGAGTTTGTCGCTATGAGACTTGTGTTTATTCCTTGCACAAGATCTCTCTGAAGTATCCTTACTCTTATTTTTGACCTTCTTATTCAAGCATCCACACATCTTTGCTTCTTCTCCAAAGTACACACAAGTGTCTAGCTGAATTACAAATCCTTTCTTATGATCCCCGGCTAGAATAGAGTCCCTGAGTCCCATGAATTCTGATAATGCCTCATCATTCTCGAAGAAATCGATTGGCACGTGAAATTGTTGATCCCAATCTATAATTTCGGGATATACAAGGGATACTTGGAAATTGGTCTAGGCTTGGATTCAGATAAGGTAAGGACTGTTGAATCAACGAACATGTGTTAGTTGAGGTGATATCCTCGTAAAGGCTACATTGGGAATCTGCATTGCTATCAGAATGATATGAATCACTCTCGCGTTTAGAAGAGGTTGTGTAAATTTCAAAGGGTGGATCATTGTGAGGTCGTATTCCTAGACCATGTTTATTTGTTTGTAAGCGGGGATGGGAATGGGTTTCAATCGCCCTGCGCATTGATTTTGCATCCTAGCCCTCAGTAACCCATGAAAAACATCATGTGGTGGCCTTTGACATATTGGGGTGCCTGATGGCATGAAGCCATGGTTCCTTCTGGTACTCTGTTAGTGGGATCTCCTAACATCTTTTCCTTAGACAAGAAACCACTAGGGATGAATTTATCCAATGGTTTAGGGCATTGTTCCTGAGTGCTTTTGAACTAAAAATAGGGCTTTCTACATTACCTAGGTGACACTAATAAATCTGATATTAATAAATCTTGTTCAAGGGTGAATGAATTGCCTAGGCCATATTTTTTGATGTTTCCTCCCATGATGCGAAAGGGTTGACCAAAGAAGGAAAATCTTGATTACAAGGAGTGAGTGAATCTGGATCCACACGCCTTGATAGCCTCTGTTTGTAAAGGAATAACAATATCTGCGAAGGGCATTCATAAGATGCACGAGAAAAACTATGCAAGGCTCTACAATGTGTAAATGGTTCTAGATCACCTTGGATGGTGATTATCTATCCTTTGTGGCACATTTTGATACATTGATGGAAAGTTGAAGGAATGGCTTGCATGGCATGGATCCATGGGCGTCCTAAGAGCATGTTGTATGGTAGGTCCAAGTCAAGGACATGGAACGTTGTATCATGACAAATCGGACCTACTTCCATTGGAATCACAATAGTGTCTATTGACTCTCACTCCTCATTATCATAGGTCATGATCATGATAGTTTTGGCACCTAGATCTGCTTCTGAATGGCCTAACTACTTAACCAACTTCAAAGTACAAATGTTTAGACCGGATCCACCATCCACAAGTACTCTCTTAATTTTGTGATGGGTAACCACCACTTCTAGGTATAAAGGCAAGTTATGCCTTGGGTCATTACAAGGGATGGCAACATGATCAAAAGTGACATGATCGTTAGCATTTAGATGTGTAATAATGGCTTGGAGGTGCATGGGATCTACATCGGTTGAGACTCCTAAACTCTGTAATGTCTTGTACAATATGTTCTTATGAGCAATAGAGATTTTGAGGAGATCTAAAATGGATATCCTAGCAGGTGTTTTCTCTAACTGGTCTATCAAATTATACTAACCTTCTTGAGGGATAGGCAAGGGATCTGGTATGATTAAGTGAGCACGTCTCATCCCTACTGTGTAACTCTTTTCTAAGATCTAGATAGTATTGACATGTTCATTAGATGAATGAATACATCCTATGAGAGAATCGAAGGGACTATCATTAGTGGGATAAATATAAGTGGCATTCCTATAATCATTAGAGGTTTGTCCATGATCTGGCTTCCTTTTCTTCTTATCCGCATGGTTAGGAAAGGGCTCTTTAAAGATACCCATTTTCTCGTTTGGACCTTGGCCTGAGTCGGGGAGAATCTATAGCGATATTTCCCTCTTCAATGAGGTCTTGTATGTAATGACGCATTCTCAAACACCTATCTGTCTTGTTCCCTTTAACATAGTGGAAGTCACAGTACTCATGTTCCTTGAACCAAATGGGTTTTGGAGCATTTTCTGGGTATGGTATCGTCACGGTTGGGTATTCCACCATGTTTACGTTATCTAATTGTTTTAGTATGGCAGATAGGGACTCTGTTAATGGTGTGAACTCACGTTTGGTAGGTGCCTTGGGACGAGGTCCTTGTGAAAGCTTTAAAAGTGGACCCATCTGCACGGCTTGGACTCTTTTGGAGTTTGTGATGCTATCTCCAATGACATGTTTATTTTTATTGAAAAAATTCAGTTTATCTATAGATTTCACTTCATGTTTGTCTTTGAAAACTGGTTTAAGTGTTCCCTTCACAATGAGGGCCTTCTCAATTTGACTTCCCTTCTCTATAACTTCTTCAAGTTTGCACCACAATGCATTTGTAAATGGAAGGCTATCTCTGGATTCAAGTTAGGCACAAATATGCTTACCAATTATTTTTTAGGAAAGGCACAAGGGAAATAACTTGCTAACCCTCTCCATCATTGTAGAAAGCTCGCAATCATTTCATTAGGATTTTTTTTTATTGCAGAGATCGTTCATTGTGATATCATTTTCCATGTTATAGGAATAATGTTGTACAAATTTTTCTGCTAACATTGGCCATGTTGTAATGGAGCCCTTGGGTATGCTATAGAACCATTCCAATCCTAGTGCTCCTAGGCTGCGAGGGAAGAGTCGTATTAAGAAGTTATCGTTGTATGCGACCTCTTGGCAAGCCATATAAAAGTCTTTTATGTGATCACGAGGATCACTCTTGCATTTATACTTATCAAATTTAGGAACAGTAAAATGTTTTGGGAAGGGTTGTCGTAACATGTCCTTATCGAAGGGGTAAGGGCATAGTTCTTCATACAAATACTTCCTATTATGTCATACGTTTCCCTCTGTAATGTAGTAAGCGTATCTTTCATCAATTGTAATTCTCATTCAATGATTTGTTCTTTGGTGGGTGACATTAGTCTTTGTGCCTTAACCACTTTAAAGGTCGTGTCACTATATGGATCAAAGTGGAATTCATTAGATTTTTCTTGATTTTTTCTTTGTATACATTCCTACTTGAAGAGCCTAAGTTTTCCATTTTTTGGCTCTGTTTCAGGATTTGTTTCTAAAGGATATCTTCTTCGATTAAAGGATATTATTCCTCATCGAACTTGGGAGGCAGTGAGGCTTTATGCTCAATCTTCACCTTACGTGAAGATTTGTAATAAGTTTGTCGTGGATCACCAAGTAGCTTGGATGGGTCTCCTTCAGTGGTGTTATGATGGTGACAAGAAGTAGAAGCATACCCTACGTTAAAAGGGTTATCCATGTCTAAGAGGGACCTTTGTTATTTTTTTTTATGGTTAATGACTTTAGTTTCCGCTTCACGCTCTTGCAGAAGCTTAGCCCCTAGTTCCAAGACTCTTTCGAGTACTTGATCTCTATTGTAAAAAGGAGTTCACGTCAAAGCGGCCTAAGTCTAATTGGTGTTGTTCTTCAGAAGAGTCAAACTCCTCTCCACTATGATCAATTAATGGCTTTGTGTCCTTGACTTGTGAGAATAGAGGTGCTAAGTTATTTCGCTAAATGGGAATGATTCAAAAGGATCTCCTGAGTCGCGGTTAGTTGGTTTGGATGCCATCTTTATGATTCTAGGAATCACTAGCCAAAAGTTATACGAGGTTCGGTCTAAATTTTATTTGAAGGTTTATGTGAAACCTAGGCATATGTTTGTGTAAGTTGCTCAAAGCAATGTTATGTAGTTGTTTTTATGACTCAAGGAACACTCATATGAACACTCAAATGCAACAATCACAAAAAAAATTCATTTCGCCAAGCTTATACCCTGACTAGGATTTCGGTGAAAGGCTCAAAGTGGATAGTGCCAATATCGTATCAATACGTAGGTCGAGTTAGAATTCTAACAAGGCCTAAATATTAAAGTGGTACTGACGCAATCTCTCGATGAGGTATACTAAAACTAGTTCGAATACCGATGAAAGCTAAGTTTTTTGAAAATGGAAGTTGCGAGTATGTATAGCATAACAACACTATCCTGACACATTAACTAAGCAAGCAAGGTGTTAGTATCAAGATGACATTATTTTGGTATATATAAGGTAATATCGACACCCTCAAAAAGGACTTAGATGACGTTAGAATTGAAACGAAGTAAGAGTATAACAAGAAGTTGTTAGTTGTGTGAGCAACGTAACTGCGCAATAAAGGGACTTATACCAAGTTTTCAAGAAATTGAAAACCCAATGTAAGTACCAAAATTGTGTGACTAGGATGTGAGAAAAAAACTATCAACCTAAGGAGAGATAAAAAAGATGAACCGAAATTGCAGTAGTGAAGACAATCTTGAAATCAAGATCAAAGACTTTACCAAAGATACAAAAATTTACTTGCACACTTTAGACATTCAACAACCCAGCCGTAAACATGGATGGGCGTAAATGGACAAAAAAGTGGCGAGTACTATCTATGATAAAACGCCTGAGGTATGATCCTTTCTCATCCCAAAAATGGGCGGTGAGAACGCAAGGGTATAGATCAAAAAGGATGAAAAATAAACTAAGCACCACTTGGGTATAGTTTCACCTCATTCGAAGACGAGAATAAAACTGAGCTAAGTGGTACGTAGTTTAATTCTCGTGATAAAAGACACTTAGGTCAAAATTACGTGGGTTCTTTTCCTTGTTTGAGAAACAAGGTTCAAACTCCAAGTGAGTTGTCACTTCGTGATGGCTTGACGTGACAATGGACTAGTAAAGTGGGCTCCAAGACAAAATGGCCTCCTTAATAGGTTCTCTCAACTAGGTGTCAGAAGATTGTCTAATGTGAGTGTGATTTTCCCAAAGAGTCACAATGACTGATTTGGGAGTATCTTAGCTTTACTGTACCCCCTTCCGATACAATGAGCAACTAGTGTGTTTAGTTGTACCGTCATTGGAACCATGATACGGACAATCTTTGACTCTAACTCACAAGGCGTACTAGTCAAGTGGGTAAGCGGAGTGCTTCCTATTTCATCCACGAGGTTACTTAGCGGTGGATTACTTTAGGGTTCCTAGAACCACCCCCATTGTTGTAGCTTAAGGCGTTATGCCAAAGGGGTTATGTTCCAGTTGAGCGGATAGGGACGTACCCTTTTTGAAATCTGCAATACATTGTGAATATTTTTATCTTACTTAACTTAATGTGGTTTTAAGTAGCACATCGTTTGGCAACCTGCATGAAAACACGTGTTAGTGGTCTTGTGTTTCAAGCCTCTTTTTTTGACAAATCGTTAGGTCTTATATGCAAAGAATTAGTAATTTTCCGCCACAAATGATGATATCAAGGAGTTTGTGTGTTGCTTTTGGTTCCTAAGATCACCAAAAGACGTGAAGGAAGAGCATACACAACGCAAAAAAAAATCCACCAAAACAAGATTTTTTATGGAAAATACCTTAAGTGTGGTTTGAAAAAAGTAGAGTTCTTTTTAACCAAATTTGAAAGGTTAACCCAATTAGGAAACGTAAAATAAGTGTGTTTGAAAGTGGCAAAAGGGTTTCCTATAAGTGTTTTTGATCCCCAAGATAACCTAGAAGGTGCGAGGAGAGAGCATACACACTTCAAGAAATCCCTTTCTAACTAAAAAGAGAAACACCGAGATCGCGTTAGTTAAATAACCCAAACGAAGCCTTGTAATCACCTATTAGAAAATGACTAGTTATCTAATAATGTAAGACATAAATTTTTGTAAGGAAAAATCCTAATTTTATGTTTCCATTGTGTAGTTCGCTTCAATACCTTTCCAATACAACAAAAACGGAGTCGTTTCAAGTTTGGGAGCAAAAGTTATGGCCTCCAAAGATAGGCTATGAACACAGTTCTACGTGTGCGCGCCCTTCAGGGTGTATGCGTGCCCATTTAAGCATGGGCACACCCTTTTGAGCATGTGCGCACCCTTTTAAGCGTGTACGTGCCTCACGTGTAAAAAAATACATTGAGAGTTATACCTACACACACATAATGGTATGTGCGCTCCCTTTCCTATAGGTGGCTAAAAAACACGGGATTTTTCAAAAATATCAAAATTTTATCAATTTGGTTCAATTTTGGCAGCACTTCACCTCCTTTGATCCTGTAAAGAGCACAAAAACAAGACAATCCTAGCTAAACTAGCTAAGAAACTTGATATTTATCCATTAATACAAGAAAGGTTAGTGAAATCAAAAACTTGAAACTAATCTAAAAACTTTTAAAAATAATCTAGAAAGCTTGAAACTAATCTAGAAACATTGAAACTAAAAAATTTAGAAACTAAAATAAAAGCTTCAAAATGACTCCATTAATGGAGGATGGACTAAGTGTCCCACTAGGTGTGCCAAATGTGTTCAAGGAAAGGTTGCAAAAGCTATGGAATGGGGTTAGAACAATCAAGAGACCCCAAAGATTTTTGCAAAACCCATCTATGGACCATTAGTTAAGAATTAAACAAGGTTTCCTACTTTTCATACATTATTTTGAAGCAAAGAAGCAAACTCAACAAATATAATTACCCTCAATTCTTGAAAGCTTAAATAAGTAAGCCTAATAAGGGTCTAAGCAATCGGTTTGTGCTTAAGAGAATGGGATCTCACCATTAATCGCTTCAAGGCCAATGGTTCTTCCCATTTACTCCATGGTGTGTGATGTGTTGCAAAAGATAAAGCAAATAGCTCAATAAGATGAAATAAAAATCCTAATCCTAGCAAAAATACTATAGTTTATGTCAGAGGGAAGAAGTGTTCTTAGAAATGGTCTAGGGGTAGTGGGCTATTTATAGTTTCCCATTTGGGAAAGTGGGGAATTTTAGTGCATGTAGGAATAAAGGATAAGTCAAAAAGCTAATTAGGGATTCAAATTAAGGTTTGAATAGGTTTAGAAAAAGTTAATCAGGGTTAGGACTAGTTAAACTAGGTTAAGCTAGTTAATCTGTTTAGAGAGGAATTAGGGTTTTGAGAGGTCTAATCAATCCAATGAAATGGATTGATAGTCTAGGAAGCTAGTAGTAGTCTAGAAGGGAATAAGAAGAGGATTTAGCCAAGAAGAGGCTTATATTAGCCTATTTAATTGACTTATAAGAGGAATACGACCAAAAGAGTGTCGTAAGAGGGGAGTTAGATAGGTCTAACTGATGGTATGTCATCAATTTGTAAGAAGGAGAATAGTTAGTGCAATATTAGGAATAATAGTGCTTTGATCAAACTACAGGTGTCTACATTTTCCCCTCTTTGGGGTGACGTAAGCTACGTCACTTCAAAGAAAGTAGACAAGCATAAACGAGTAGAAAATTTTTGAAGGGGTAGAAGAAAAATTAGTTAGCTAAAGGGATGCCCCCTCAAGTGTTGATGGGGTGATGGAAGAACTCGATCGACAATCAAAAAGAGAATAAAAGAGAATATTGGAGAACAACAAGAAAGAGGGATATTGATTTATCCACAAAGCAAGACAAACAATTTTTAATCATCATTTTGCTTAGAATCCTCATCATCGGCCCTTATTAAAATTCAAGCATACGACGGAAGTGAAAAATGACATCAAAAGCCAAGATATAGACAATTGTCCCTTGCTAAAACAACTCCAGGCAACATACAAACATGCAATGCAATACGAGAAGTAAAGAAACTCAGCTAACAGGGAAATAAGTACAATCACACACACTCAAACCAACAACGTTCAAGATAGTTACACAAATAATTTGTTATCGAGATGTAGTCCCAAATGTTTTGATAAATGATAAGGGTTTAAAACGATTCCCCAAGTAATTTTTATATGCAAGAGAAAGGATGGAGGACACTTGGTTCCAATGGAAAAGTAATGTGCACAACGAAAATAGTACCGGACATCCGATGGTGCCCAGTACGATGCATTTAAGTAAAGCGGCGTAGATTTTGTAAAATGATTGTAGAGTTGGGTGATCCGCGATTCATTGTTTCAAAACATGTGAAAATTTCAGAAAGATACGAGATGAGTGCCATGTGAGAGACACAAATTTCAGCTGCAAATGAGCTTTTTACCAATTTTAGTCCATTTTCAAAGTTTTACGATTTTTTTGGCTTTTTTGAATGGTTTTATAATTTTTAAATTTTTGATTGGTTAGAAGAATTTAGGAAATGGAAGGTCACCTAAAAGCACGCAAAAATGCCCCAAGGCGAAGAGAACAGGCGTCGGGTGGCAATAAAATGCCTCGGCGAGAAGACAAACAAGCCAACAATAATTATTTAAAAATAATCATGGCGCTAGATAAAAATAGAAGACAAGAAGCATATAGAAATATTAAAAATGCCCCAGGGTGATTGAGATGATATCATACATTTTGTACATGAGATATTTTGGTAGATACTAGCACTTGGGATGATACTAGATGATATTGGTCAGTGGGGGATAGATTTGTGATCATGCGCAACCCCTCTTGCCCCATTGATGATACGATATGTGATGATTAGCTTAGCATACATGCATGATGTAAAACTTAGCATTCTTTGTATATATGATGTATCAGATGATGTTATATGTGATGAATGATAGATGGTAGATGTGATAACAATAGATGTGCAAAGTAAACAAACACACAAGCAAAAGCTAACAAAACTAAACAAATATACAACCAAAACTATACAAACTAACAACTAAAAGCAATTTAATCATTACCTTGTTTTTGTGGGACAACATTGATATATTTTCTAATGTTTTTGGGTTATCTAGAAAGATATGTTTTCAAGGCTACTATTCACATTGTTTTTGGGGTTCCCTAAGATAATGTTATGAAGGTGGTGTAGCTTTGCCCCTAGAAGGGGGATTTTCTTAATGTTATATTTTTGTGTATCCTTTTATGGTGATACATGAAATATGGTGCTATGAATGGCTAAAGATGGTGTGAGGGTGTTTAAGGATGTTGGTACTTGAAGAAAATTGTTCAGGTTTGAAACCACCTAAATGGTGAGCCTCGTAGTGAAAAATGATGGAGGCATCGGTAAGTTAGACTAATAGGTAAGTGGCGTAGAGGAAGATTGGGTGCGGCACGGGAAGTTGCACAAAAAGAGGTCCGGAGGCGGTGGTAAGTAGTGGCACGCTTAAAGATTACAACTATCGCACGTGGAAGAGAAAAGCGTTAGAAAAATTAAAAATCACTTTAAATCAAAAAGAGGTGGTAGGTAGGGAGAAATAAATGCCGATAAATTTGGAAAAAATATAATTAGTGAGCGGGTAAATTAATTCTTACCTTGCCTTTGAGAACTTGTACGTTCAAGCCATTAAAAGTGTGATTAAGTACAAAGAGCTAGTGCAAAGAACAAAGAATAGAATTGAGACGAAGCAGAGTAGAGTTTGCACGGCCTTACATTTGAGAGCTCCTTTGGTGGAAGTGGAAGCATGAAGAGAAGGCATGGAGGAAAGAAACGATCAAGGATTGGGGTTCGCAGAGTTTGAATTCAAAAATAGCTAGGCACGGGGCTTGAGATCAAGCTAGTGCACGAAGTTAAAACATCAAGAGCAAGGGTTTGAGTAAGTGAAATGGTTGATTAAGGAACATTGACGCTCGGAACTAGGGCATAAAATTTGGGTAAGTAAATTTGAGCACCGGGACACATAATTTATTGAGTTTGAAGTTTTGAACATTTGAAAAGTGAAACAATGGCACCTAAAAAGGATCCTGCAATCAAGAAATCACATAGAACAAGGGCAAGAATAATATTGTTGATGATGCACCAGAGGACTGGTTCATTGAAATGCAGTACCCCTAGAAGTGGTAGTAGGGCAAACATGGGTCTCACATCTAACAAAATGTAAGATAAGTGAATATAACCATCACACGAGAGGTCCATGAAAGATAAATAAGAGAATATGTGATGAAGGAATTAGCTGGAGGATTACAAAAGGGCAATCTGGTTATTGATGACAAGGTGAAGAAGGACCTAGAGAGTGCGGGGTTCTGCAGTTGAACAATCGCTTTATTTTGGAAAGTCGAGCACCTCTACCAATGGCTTATGTCAAGGGTACATGAGGACTACTTCTACTTTGTGGGTAGACTAATCCACATAACTTTGCAATTGATTGGAAGGGTGACCGGTTTGCGATCAAGATCGAACTAAGATTGGGATGGATTTTGAAGATAACACATCCATAGAAGCTACAACTACTCTTTTCAAATATTAACGATGGAAGTGTGTGTTCACAATCACTAGCATAACAAATCTAGTCACAAGGGTAGAAAGGCGCTGGTGAGTTACAAGTTGGGCATGTCGAACATTGGGACCGAGGTGAACAAGAAAAGGTTGCATGTCACACACAAGATGGTGCGAAGACCCTCTACAACATTACACTATACATTGTTGAAGGAATAGTTGAGGAGGAAAAGGTCTAGGTAAGTAAAGTGTTGGAGATATTCTATGTTGTAGTGTGAACATTAGGATATCATTATTAATGAGGATATAAATATTATCATGGATAATATAAATGTAAATGTAAATGTGAATGTAATATTACATATAGTAAATAGTATTTACTATATGGTAATTAGTAGTTAATATGTTAGATAATAAAACAATGAGATATTGTTTTATTATCAATATTATTAATGTTGTTGAAACCATCGGGTAGATTGGTTTCATGTGCAAACAGAGATTGTTGAGAAGGTTGCACATGGAGACAAAGATGTTGTTAAGAGGGTTGTTACTATGCAGCTCCTATATAATGGAGTGCATAGGTATGGGCACATTGGTAGAGTTAGTAGAATGTAATAGAAGAGAAGATTGTGTGAAGCATTGTAATGTAATACAATAAGCGTGGAGTGTATACTGTATATGAATAGATTAATATATCAGTATGTTGTGTCATTGAGTTAAACCTGTGATCAATCAGATATGTATTGTATATGATGTACTTAGTGTGGTAGATAGAGAAAGAATCGAAGCTATTACTTGCTCCTAACCTATGAATACCTAACATAAAGGAGAAAAGATAACCTCGGGGAAAATTTTATCTTTTGATTCTCTTTTGGGAGATCAGGGTACCTGATGGTCTAGATGACAAAATGTGGATTTATCCTTTGGATAATAGTTCTCCATCATAAAGGTTTGTAGAGTTCACATGTGATGGGGTTGTATGTAAGTGAATAAATCAAGCTAAGTTACTTAATGAAAACTAACACCAAGTAGTCTCCATAACTAAGATAATCTATCAAAAACACCATGATAAAGCTATGTAAGGGAAAAACTAACTAATGCATCTAATTAAACATGAAACACTAAGCCATCCCTTGTTATTTTTATGGGCTTTCTAAATTGTAGTTGTTCCTTTTGTTGAACCGATCATGATTATGAGCAATCAAAGGAAGGTTATCTCCATGAAGAGGAAAGGATCTCACCAATATGGCTTGATTGCCATGTATGGTTCTTCCTTTACTACTCTTTGCAAGTAGAGGATAGAATGGATGTTAGATCAATAAGATTTTCAAAGTAGAAAATGCTCTTATCATGTGCATATAGTGTAAAAATGAAACACTAGTGTAAGATTGGAAGGAAGGTACTAGGTTGTTTATATAGCTTTCCAATTTGGGAGAAGCTAGAAACCTAGAGAATGTGGGATAAAGATAAAGTAGAATTAGAAAGGGATAAGCATGATTAGAAGAAATTAATTAGTGATTAGTAACTCATGGGAGTTGAGAGAATTTAATTAATCAACTAGGATTAATTAATAGGCCAAGATAAGCTTAAAATCCATTTGGAGGTGATTTAGAAGGAAATTAGTAGAATTTGAAGGATTTGAGAGAGGGATTTAACCAATAAGAAGGTTTATTAGTTAAATATGAGATTAAAAAGGCTTAATTAACTAATAAATAGTTAATTAAAAGAGGATTATAACTAATGAAGTGTCGTTAATTGGCATCCAGAATGAAGGAAAGGCTAGTTAATTAATGAAGTGTCATTAATTGACCGAGATGAAGGGGAATGTTAGCTAATTAGCAAGAAATCACTAATTATAATGAAATGACGGGAAATATGATAAATAGTGTAATTTTAGTAGTAAAATTGCGTAGTCAGATTTAGGTGTCTACATTTTCCCCTCTTTGGTGTGGTGTAACACAAGTGATGCCACTTCAAAGATAGTAGACAATTACAGACAATTAAATTTTGAAGGAGTAGAAGAAAAATTAGTAGAATGAAGGATAACCCTCGAGTGTCGATGGGGTTATAAAATAGGTTGATCAATGCTCAAAAAGAAGGAAAGAGTAAGATTTGAACCAAGCTTGGTAGGCCATTGTTGAAATTGATTGATTGGAAAATAAGTCCTATGTTTAAATGGATGGAAAAAACAAGGAGGGAAGGGTGGGATAAATATAATCCCTATTGCCCTATGTGTTGTGGAAGAAAATGGTGATCGCGATGAAAGGGATTCAAACTAAGCTTGGTTGGCCATTGTAAGAGTCGAGAAATTTGGAAAATGACTGGTAGAAAGTAGGTAGAATGGAATGAATTGTATACATGGATAATCGGATATCGCAACATAGCCGACGAACCATCCAGCTGGGGTGATTTTTATTTCATACAAGCATACAACAAAAGTATATAATGACATGAAAATCCATAATACTAATTTTTGTTCTTTGCTAAAGGACTGACTCAAAGCAATATACAATAATTAATGCAATATGATAAAGTAAACAAGTAGACCAATAAAGAAACAAGCACAAACAAACAACATTCAAGACAGTTGCACCAATGGTTTTGTTATCCATCTTTAGTTCCCACATGTTCGAGTTATACGACAAGGGTTAGAAATGGCACCCCAAGCAAGGATACATACAAGGTGAATAAACAAGAGAACATAAAATTCCTATGAAAAATTAATCGTGCATTATGAAAAATCCCCAAGCAATAATATATGCAAGAGGAAAACAAATATAACAAGTAAACGAGCTTCGTTAATGAGGGAAGATAAAAATGATATGCATGTCGGCGCTAGAACGAGTAAGCATTGAAGAAAGATGTTTGGTAGGATAATTTTCAATGTTCAAGGACATTGTGTCCTATGAATGATTCAGATGGTTGAATGCTTATTACCAAAAAATTTTATTTTTGGAAGTTTTACCAATTTTTTGGATTTTTTGAATTTTTACCATTTTTTTATTTTTGGAAGTTTTACTAATAGTTTTTTGGATTTTTTGAATTTTTGCCATTTTTTTTTATTATTTGAATTTTGGGAAGAATTTGGTAGAGAAGAATGATGGTGTGTGTGGCACACTGACAAGATGACTAGAAGCAAGAATATGCCTCAGCAAGAAGAAGAGGTCATCGGGAAGCAAGAATATGCCCCAATGAGATGAAAATGTTAGTGAAATTGACTATTTAAATAAATAAATATTCATGATGGAATTCATGTACGTGGCGGGAGGAAAATAGAGGAAAATGTTAGTAATCCTACCCCTGTGAGGCAAGAAAAATGAAGAATTAGGGCTGGGAGGGTATAAATAGCAGGGGGAGGGGTAAAATCCATCATGACCCATTTGTGTTATTACACCTTCTTTGCCCCTTGTGAGAGATTTAGCTCTGATTTGCAAGAGAGATGACCTTAATAGTGGGACCGTAAACATCGTGCATACCATATTCGAGAGTATAGGAGGACTCCAAGAGAGGGTGCCTAAGTACATAAAGCAAAAATAAATTATTTTGAGCTCATTTTTTTGCTAATAGAACTTTGAATATTAACGCTAGTGCACATTATAGTGCGCACTAGCGTAGCTCAAAAAAATGTGCTAGCGTGAATGTCATGCACTAGAGTTAAACTAAGGGCATGAGCATTATCATTGTTTACGCTAGCATGATTAAAAGTGTGCTAGCGTGTAGCAATAGTGTGCACTAGTGTGAACGAAAGTGCGCTAGTGCAAAAAGAAGTGCACTAGTGTAGTTTCTGACCTTTTAGGAGAATTTAGAAGGAATTATAAGAATGTATAAGTGATGAAAAGATGAAAAATGAATAAATGATGTTAATTTTTTTGTTTTGGGTGATCTGCAAGAGATACCACAATTCTTGGATGTGCAAGAGTGCCACAGGCGATTGTGGGCGTTGAGATGACCTTCATTCAAAGTGAACAAAGGGGACTAGCTGCAGTACTTGAGGTGACCGAATTGTCCTATATTACAGAGTCGCTACATATCTAACTAGATCACACCTTGATGACAGATTTAGCATAGTGATGGCATAACGAGAGCCATACTTTTCGACCGCCTACTAGAGAGATGATCGTTACTTTAGAGGATTTCTATCAAATCTTGTGGGTTCTATACGGGGAATCTTGGTGGTATACGATGGGAATGTTGAGCGGATATGAGGACACATCTGGGACCTCTTTCTCAGAGAGGAGATACCTCGAGAGGGGATGGCAATTAATTTATACAGATTTTCTAGAGCAAGAGGATATCACGCCTTCTGTATACCCGATGGCTCTTATTAGCGGCTACTTTTACCTACGATAAGACGGGGACCCACTTCCGGCTTGGATCGATAAGATTAATGGCCTAATTGATAGATGGGGAGGTCTTGGTGGGATCAATGCATATTGGCTCATTTATACATATACCGCACTTGATTGTGTATTAGACGGATGAGGAGCCCGAGTCTTGCGACCCTTCTATAGATATGGGCATGGGATGACATTGTGATTGGACGCCCACTAGGTATTTTATGAGTTAGAAAACTAGATGAGTCCTAATAATGAGGTTAGGAGATAGTGGTTTTGAATTAGAGGTCATTTGGGAGACATCACCTTCTATAGGCAAGCATTTGATGACTTGCAACTACGTATGGTGACTTGGAGACCATACTGATTAGATCAACAGTGCACATATGTGGTAGAGTTGATCATAGAAAAGGTGGACCACTATATCATAGGTAGTCGTAGCCACATCCTGGAGTGGTATAAAGTTGAGAAGGTACAATGCTAGCTTGGTGTTGTCAAGGGATCCCGAGGTGATGAGAGATGGTATGCGCATGTAGCACGAGATAATTTTGATTTTGGACCCCGAGAGTTAGAACACGGATAGCCTTACTGATTTTTTTTTGTAGTGTTATCCCATAGGCATGGGATGCGTGCACACGACGATAGTGGATCTAGGGACTATGATGAATTACCCATCTTGGTATATGACAGTGGTGTCGAGGTGGATCACCATTCCGTAGGTAGCTATATCGGCGGGTATAGCATGAGTAGTGATAAGAGTGATAGAAGCGTAGTAGTAGTAGTACCGGTAGGGGTTAGGGGAAAATAACTATGAGATAGGGTCATATTGGACCAGCAAAACGAGGACAAGCCAATAGAATCACGGGCATAGGCATAGGGCCGGGGCCGAGGGGACGGGGACCACAGTGCTATACGGTAGTCGATCATTCAAAGACAGGTGACACAAGGGTCAATGATTTAGGATGTGCCTTCTCAACAAGTTTTATAGGTAAAACATGCCCGGTTATGTAGCAGGTATAATTACAAGGTCCTCCATCACCTCCTAGAGAAAGTAGTAATATAGTTTACAGGTCATGGGGGTGATGGGGATAGAGATAGAGTTGTATAGGGACCACCTCAAATACCAATTCTTGTATTGAGTTATACCTGTAGTAGGTGGGACATCATTGGCCACCTTATAGCTAGAGAGAGATATGACTATGTTGCGGGAGATGGAGCACGGTTACAATACGAGACCATCTAGAGGCAGTCAAAGAAGAAGGCCATGATTAGGATACTCTAAGACAACAACTACAACAAGCCATTATTGAGTGATATCATCTCACACTACAGAGAGGACTCGCTTATCCATCGAGAGGAAGCAACTACATGTGGATGTGGCATGTATTATAGGAGAGTGTGATGTGCTACAACATGCAATAGTGGTGGTCGGGTTTGGTGACATAGTCTACAATTTTGTGGCGGCTTCTAGAGAGGCGGAGTTACTACGAGAGGTTTATACCACTCTGTGGTTCTAGAGGGTTAGAGAACACCTCCTTATAGCCACTTTTAGGTAGCAGATCTAGGTCACATAGACCATCCAAATCGTGAGATCAAGATGAGATGCCCCCACCTAGTCATAGGTCGGGAAGTCCTAGCATTGGAGAGAGTCGGGATTTACTCATTTATTAGATGATGCATTACGTACATGTATTTATTTTTATATGCCTCGAGATGAAGGCACACATTCTTTACCCTGTGTATATGTATGTTTTTGTATATGCCTCTAGATGAAAGCACACATTTTTTATCAATGCCCATGACAAAGCATATCCATATGTATATGATTGTGTTGAGATACATTTGGTATATGGACATTGATGAATTTTGACATGTATGATGATGGACATTGATGTATATCACATTTTGATTTATGATCTATTGTGTTAGCCCATGTTTTTATTATAATTTATGATGAGGGGGAGATAAAAATAATCCTTATTTCCCCATTCGTGATATGATGTAATTTAATGTTAGCTTAGCATACATGTTGATTTTACTTTATGATGATTTAGCATAGTATTTATTTATGATATGTGATGATGTTATAGATAGATGTGATGATATTAATGATAACATACAATGTACAAGTAAATAACACAAGTACAATGAACAATTAACAAATCTAATATATACACATGTTAATCAACACAGGAATATGGAAACACAATGTTTATACAAACTAAGGATTAATCTATTTAAAAAAAACATAGACTAATCTAAAATCATGTGTAGACACCTCAAATCCACATACGCAGTTTTAATACTTGTAGACACCTAAATTCCACTTTTGCAGTCTTATTGCCAAAACGCACACAAATCACTCTCATTCTTATCAATTCTATTATAATTAGTGATTTTCGCTAATTAACTAACATTTCTTGCCACTTTGGTCAATTAACAAGTGCTTTGTTGATCACCAAATCCCTTTCACATTTAGGATGCCACTTTACGACGAATCATAAACCAAAGTCCAATTAAAAACAAACAATTAGCGATTATTAGCTAATTAAGCCTATTTTGCCCTTGTTTTGGTCAATATACCCTATTATTGGCTCAAACCCCTCTTCCAACCACTCAAAATCACCCCACTTTCCTCCACAACGTCTCAACAAGCTTCAAAATCTTATCCTAGCCTCCTAGTTAACCCTAAGCGATTGATTAAGGCTCCACACATCTTAATCACTTGATAATTCACTAATTATGATTAGTAAAGCTTAATCATGATTAACAATTCTAATATAATTTGGGGCTTTTAGTCCCACATGCACCAAAATACAAGTTTTTCCTAAAAGGAAAACTATAAAAAGAGTTCACCTCTTACCTTAATATTTTACACCATGCTTTGATTTGCATCTCATATAATAAATATGATTTATAGCCAAGCTCAATCCTTTCCTAAAGCCTTCAATGGGGTTAGTAGATGGATATCCAAAATGACTAATTAGTCATTTGGAGAGGCCATTTCACCTTGTTTGGAGTAGCAACCATACCAATTTGATTGCCCTTTTAGGTCTATTTAGGCCCATGTTAGGTAATTGAACATATTAGTAGGCATGTTTAGTTAGATTTTGAATTGTATTCATGTTATTTAAGCATTCGTTTAAGCTTCTATCTTAATGTTACATTCCTAGACTTAGAGCCTTGACTAGAGATGGCAATAGTGTTAGCCTTCCTTAGTCATGCAATTTGCTTTGTAGATTTTAGGGTTCTTTCATTTGGCACAACCGATGGGACAATACCCCATTGCATTCATTTTTAAAGTTTTTAACTTAGTTTCAAAGTTTTTCATTTCAAGTTTCCCAAACTTAGTTTCAAGTTTCCCGACTTAGTATCAAGTTTCCCAGATTAATTTCAAGTTTTATAGTTTAATTTCAAGCTTTCTAGAGTAATTTCAATCTTTTTATATTAGTTTCTCAAGCTTTTAGATTAATTTCAAAGTTTTAGAGTAATTTTCAAAGTTTTGTAGATCAATTTTTCAAGCTAGGTAGTTGTTTCAACTAGATTAGTGGTAGAAGTTGTGTTTTCATGTTCCTTGTAGGATATAAGTAGGTGAATCCTGTCCAAATTTACTCAAAACACCAAATATTGAACCTTTTTCAAACAATATTCTGAAAAAATCATATTTTTTAGCACCTACAGGAAAAGTGGGCATGTGCTAGAGAAAGTGCACTTGTTCTAGAGAAAATACGCATGTGTGCAAAGCAAAGTGCACCCATGCAACACTAGATTTTGGCTCTATGTGTAAAGTGTACATGTGCATCCGAAGTGCACCTAGACCTCATTGGACGTGCCCACACATCACTAACTATGTCAAAATTAACAGAGAGGTGCACCTATGCACTACTATGTGTGCTTGTGCACTATTGAGTGCGCCATGCTCTACAGAGTGCGCCCATGCACTAAGGTAAAATTTCCTCAAACTTCAAAATTTCAATTCTGTGTTTTTAAGATTGTTGTCATTTTTTAGGGGTTTTTAGTTGTTGTTTTTGTCAATTTATTGATTTTAGAGCAATATTCCTAACAAAATTGCCTTAGGGTTTGATAAGGGATTTTGGTTAAATTGGCTTAGGGTTTGATGAGTGATTATGTTTTCATACTTTGTTTGAGTTTGGAATAGGGTTTTGTATGCTCTTCTCTTGCACCTAGTGTGATCTTGAGAACCAAAAACACCCCTAAACCACTTTTTGCTTCTTGGGAGTAAGTAGGAACAATCATCATTCATTTTGTGCTTAAGGGAACAAACTTGCATTTTTGGCATGTACTTGATCTTTTAGTTTAAGAGATTTTTCACTTGATAAATAACCAAGGCTAAAATTTGTGTATGCTCTTCCCTTGCACCTAGTGTGATCTTGGGAACCAAAAGTAATTTTAGTCTTTCATTAAGAAGCACTTGGATTAATTGGGAATAAACCTTGTTTTTGCAAAGATTGATAGTAGTTAGTTGATTTACAAGCATTTTCATTGCTATATTTCTATGATATTGTGAATCTTGTTGAACTACTAACCATTTGTGTGAAGGACCTAAAACACTTTTCAAAGAAATAAGGGCTCTCTTCAAACCAAATTATAACATTCATGTGTGATTGTAGGTTTCCAAAAGGAGTGCAAAAAAACCACATTAAGTCTAAAAGATTAAAAACACACCAACACACAAATTCAAAATACCGTATTGCAGGTTTCAATTAAGAGCTACGGCTCATCCACTTTAAACTAGGACATAACCCCTTTGGCATAATCCTTAAGCTACAACAATGGGGGTGGTCCTAGGAACCCTAAAGTAGTTCATACAAGAGGGAACCTTGTGAACAAAACATGAAAGTGCTCCACACTACCAAATTGACTAGTACGCCTTAAAAGATTAGAGTCAAAGTTATTTCCATTATGACCCAAGTGATAATACAACTAAACACACTATTTGCTCATTGTATTAGAAGGGGGTAAAGTAAATTCAAGATACTCCTTGGGAAACCTTGGTAAATTGAGCTCATGAAGTAAACTTGTGACACATAGAGAGAGAACCCCTAGGAAAGCTTACCAGCTTGGAGCCAATTTTTGTCTTAGTTGTTATACTTGAGAGCTCTCACAAAGTGAACAATTTTTAGATTCAAACTCTTGTTTTTCAAACAAGGGAAAGAATCTCTTAAAGTTGAAACCACGTGATATTTCATCACAAAATCTATTTAGTGTTACTTTGACCTAGTTTTTCACTTGTCCTAAGACAAGGTGAAACTCTGCCAAAGTTACACCAAGTATTTTTCAACACCACTTGGTTTACACCTTTGTTTTCTTGTTGCCCATTTTGGGACAAAAGGAAACAACATATATGGATACCACTTGATCATATTACATTTCCACCACTTTTTTATTCTACTTGCGTGACTAGGTTGCAATGTCGGAGTGCAAGTGTTGAAAGTGTGCATGGTACATACTCATAATCTAGTAGGCCCTCATTGTCTCAAAAACCCATATTTGAGACTCATTATCATTTGTAGTTAGGTGATATCATCATTGTCTTCTTTTGAGTTGTTACGTTGCCCACATTATAGCCATACAATTGAGATATTTACGTCTTGTTTCCATTGTGAAATTGGGCCTAAATATCTATATTGTATTGTTATGTTGCTCGCACGCATAGCAATTTCTTGTTATACTTAGACGTAGTTTTTACATCCTAGCCTTGTCTTGAGTTTTGTAAGTGTTGAGGTTACTTTGTTAGCATTGCTATAATGCCATTTTGATACTAAAATCTTGCTTTCTCGCAAATTTGGATTACGTGTCCAAATAGCGTTGTTACGCTTACTCACATTTGTATCGTCCATGTTACAACACTTAGACTTTATTAGTATTTAGAAACTGGTTTTTAGTATACCTTGTTAGAAGGTCACGTCAACACTTTCTTAGCATTTAGGTCTTGTTTGTTACAAACTTGACCTAATTGGTGATATTGTGTTGTCACTATTTGGTTTCAAACCTATCTAGGAAAATCTTAGGGAGTAAACTATTTGTTGTGACTAAATTTTGAGCGTTGTACGTCATTGTATTATTCTAGAAAAACTTGTGTCATATATTACCTTGCTAGGGTAGCTTGTTCTTTATTCTTTGGTTCGTACATTTGCATTGACCTATTGATTTTGTGGTTATTCTATAGTCACCTTGTTTTGACGATTTAGCGTCGTTGCGCCCATAAAAAATTGACTAAGGTCCCTTTTTAGTAAACCTTAGTGGAAATATTTCATGTTGTATCTCCTATCTTGAGTATTCCTACTACGAGAATGGGATCCCGAAGATTAGGAGCTCAGTATATTTGGAGGTGACAACCCTATTTTAGAGGATAATCTCATGGTTGACCATAGTGGTGGAGAGGAAGATTCTCCTTGTATGAATATAGAGCGTCCTCCCGCCAATTTTGATGATTACATTTTTCAAAACAAACATGAGGTTATTATGCATGTTATGGAACTAGGAGCTAAGTTACCTTCCATAGTGGACCCTTCTCTCATTTCCACAATGGTTTGAGGAGAAGAAGAAGTAGACCGACCTCCTCATATTACTGTTAATGAAATATTAAACCTAGGTCATGCCTCTACTTCTGCGCTATAGAATAATGAGGAGATACCATTTGAAAATGATAGATATTATCAAGTACCTGTTATTAGAATATGTTGTGAAGACAACGAGGAACATGTTCATCATGCACAACCTCCCCCTAACGAAGATTGTCACAAATTACCTATTCAAGAAGTGATGTTAGAACAACAGTATCCAAGCCCTCACTCGCCAATTAGAAAGTTTGGCTTCACATATACAAAAGGAATAACAAAAAGTTGTGAAACAAGCTATACCAAAGGCAAAACCAAAAAATTCGTTTCACGAGTTCCCAATAAACACTCCTCGATGGGAGACACGAAAATACCCTTACGAATAATTTCTCAGAGAATAGAGGTGGGAATACACCTAGATTTAACCCTTCGTATAGGCCTACGCCACCCACACAAGATCCCCTCTTCAATCAAGAGTGGTCCACTATAAAGAACGCCCTTCTAGCATTACAAGAAGGAAAAGCTGGTAACAATAAGAAATACCAATTCGATAAATTGTACCATTATCCATTTGATAGGGCCATCTTTATAGGTACATGTCCCACGACACTTTGATTTTCCAAAATTTGACAAGTATAAGGGAAAAGGTGACCCATGTGACCATATTAAATATTTTTATATGGCATGCCAAGAGGTTGCGTTTAGTGACAATTATCTTATACGCCTCTTCCCACGGAGTTTAGGAGGGCGGCATTAGAATGGTTTATATGCATCCCCAAGGGATCTATATCCACATGGATGGAATTAGCTGAACATTTTGTACGTCACTTTTCTTTTAATATAGAGAGTGACATTACCATGCTAGATCTCTACAATGCCAAACAACAAAACAATGAAACAATGAAAACTTCGCTACATTTTTACAACGATGGAGAGGATTAGCTAGCTATTTTCCTTGCTCCATACCCGAAAAATAGTTGATAAGCATATTTGTTCCCAACCTCCATCCAGACATAATGTTCCACTTGTAAATGCATTGTGGCAACACGTTCGAAGAGGTAATCAAAAAGGGATTCAAATTGAAAAATCATTATTAGCTAAGGGGACTCTAAAACCTTTCTCCCGTAACGATTCCAAATCTAACAAAAAACCAAATTTTGTTCATAATAAGAAAAAAATGTCATTGGTGATGGGATAGTAGACTCAAGTGAGTACAAGCCATTCAGAACCATGCACCTTTGAAGCTTACAAAGGGAAATCCACCTACGGAGTATAAACATTGTACTTTCACACCTCTATCTGAATCAATATTGTTCATACTAAAGCAGTTAGAGGCCGTAAACATGGTTAAGTACCCTGAAACACAACCCTACATGGATGACGCACCTAAACCATCATGGTTTAGAGATAATGAATTTTATGTATTTCACCGTGTAAAGGGTCACAAAACTAACAAGTGTTTAAGATTAAAACACTACATTCAAGACCTAGTCGATAGTGGTGATATAGAAGTAGACTCCACTGCCACTGTGAAATATACAAATGCAATCACGAAGAAAAGAAAAATCTAGATCGGGGATAATCATCTTAGAATAAGAATGCTAACTATGTGTCAAATAAAGACCATTTTGATGCCTTGATAGGTTGTGTTGATCCACTTGTTGAGAAAATCAATACAATTAGAATTAAAACAAGAGAGTGTGCCGTGGCAAAGCATGACGGCTCACCTTGTTATCTCAGAACCTACTCCCCCTCCTCCTCAAGAGATTCATTATGATGTGTTAGATCAACTAGAGAATACTACAGCTAAGATTTCAATCTTAGACCTTCTAAAGATTTCTAACGTCCATAAGGATATACTTTACAAAACCCTACAAGGATCAGGAGTATCTATTGATGTTGACCCAACACATTTACTAGGCCATGGTAGCACAAATCACTCCTACAAGACACATAACCTTCAGTCCAATGAAGCCTTAACGAAAAATCCCTCCCATAACCTACCCTTACATATTGAGGTAATAATCAAGCGTAAGAAGGTCAAGAGAGTGTTTATGGATGGTGGATCGGGTCTTGACATTTGTACTCTTAAACTAGTTCATCAACTAGGTTACACATAAGCTGATTTAGAGACAAAGGTCATCACCATAAAGGCGTATGACAATGAAGAAAGAAAATCAGCTGGAATGATCACTTTCTCATTGGAAGTTGGTCCCATAACCCATGATACGAAGTTCCATGTCTTGGACCTGGAGCTCCCTTACAACATCTTGCTCGGTCGCCCATGGATTCACGCCATGTGCAGTCATGCCATCAACGTATCATCAGTGTTTAAAGTTGCAGTATGAAGGATAGACACTTACTATATACAGGGATCCCCAACCATTTTCTCATTGCAAAGCATTATTGGGATATTTTCCTACCATCTACAAGTGTCCCTCTACGGAGATTGTTGTCCCTATTCAGTCAGAGGCCCTCGCTTCACGAGTGGATCCGAAACCCTAACTCCCAATGACAATAGTGTGTCTACATCGGAATCTCCTTTTGCTACATGGGAGATGAAATTCATAAACAACAGATGTGGAGATTATAATCTTCAACAAGCCCTTATGGTTTAAAACATTTTGCTATCATCCCAAGCATGTGGTAGACCGTGTTATAAATTCTAGAGATCAAGGGAGAATTGCCCCTTCGACAATTTCACTTCAAGTGGCTTGCTAGAAGATGAAATAATCCTCAACAATATTATATTTCATCCTCAAGATGATGAAATGGCTTTGTGTTACAAGTCATCTAGGTATGTTATTCCTAACAAAATCATGCTTACTATGAGATATCAAGGACATGGTTGCGGCCGCCAAGAATAAGGTCTGTTAGAAGCTCTTCCAATACCTCATCATATAATGGGTAAATTAGGTATTGGCATCCATTTGTATGAGTCTCACCCTTCAGATAACGAGTATGCTTCTTTTGAGAGTGAGGATAGTTTGTCCGAAAATGAAAGCAAAACAGATTCCTAGTGTAGTCTTTACAAAGACCTCACCTCTACGAACCTATTCTCTAACATGGCTATCCTTACCATAACCCATGTTACACTGTTATATCCCCTATAACTCAAACATTAAACCTCATCTACCCATCACTCGTGAATTGGGATCAACAACAACATATACCTATTGACGTGTTTCAGAACGATGAGGCTATTGGTGAGTTCCTGGGCATCAGAGATAACATTCCAAGAAACAATCACAAGAAAGGATTCTCCATTCAGCTCAACACATGTGCATACTTTGGAGAGGAGGTAGAATTATGTGGACACTTAAGTAAAAAAGTGAGCAAGGGAAAGAGTCCTACTAGAAAAGCCTTGCAGAAAGAAAAGGGGAAGTCCTATAGCGAAAACCTCTTGAGGCGCTTGTGGACAAACAAGCAGAAAAACCTATGGAAAATATAGTGTACCCATATAAAGATGAGGATCTCCCTAAACCACCTTTGGTAGAGGAGGATCTCAATCTCCTTCCGATCCTATGTGCATGGAGGATGAGTCAAAGCTACTAGTGGAAGATATAATAGATGTTAACATCGGCATGGAGGAGTTGCCTAGAATAGTTAAGTTGGGAGCTTCACTCTCAGCTCAAGAGCAGAAAACATTTACAGGAATTTTGAGAGAGTATGCAAACATCTTCGCTTGGTCTTATGCCGACATGTTAGGACTTGATCCTACATTAGTGGTGCACAATATTGTTGTGCACCTGGACACCAAGCTCGTAAAAAAAAAAGCTTCGAAATATGCATTCTTGTGTCACTTTACTGGTAAATGTAGAGCTAGAAAGGTTATTAGAAGTAGGCTTCATCAAGCCTATCAACTACTTAGAGTGGATTTCTAATGTGGTACCAGTTCAAAAAAATCCAGTCGGTATCAGAGTGTGTACTGATTTTAGAGATATTAACAAAGCTTTTCCCAAGGACGACTTTCCTCTCCCTAACATCGACATGATCATCGATTCTATTGTTGGTTATGAGATGTTATCACTCATGGATGGCTTCTCAGGTTATAATTAGATAAAGATTGCGGAGGAAGATCAACACAAGACAACTTTCACAACCCCATGGGGGACATTCTGCTACCAAGTCATGCCCTTTGGCCTAAATAATGCAGGTGCTACATATCAGCGGGCAATGACAAGTAATATTTCACGACATGATAAGTGACATCATGGAATATTACGTAGATGATATACTAGCTAAATCTAGAACTCGGGAGGAACACCCAAAGATTTTGCGGTGTATCTTTCAACGCCTAAGAGACTACAAAGTCCGCCTTAACCCAAAGAAGTGTGTCTTTAGTGTGCTATCTAGGAAATTACTAGGATTCATTGTGTCAAGGAGAGGAATAAAGGTGGACCCCACAAAGGTCACGGCTATCACAGAGATGCCTCCTCCTAAGAATATTAGACAGTTGTATAGCTTACAAGGGAAAATTCAGGCCATTAGAAGGTTTATTTCATAGCTAGCAAACAAGTGTCATACATTCACACATCTTCTTAAGAAAGATGTTAATTTCACCTGGGGCTATAACAAAGAAGCATTTTCTTTGCTAAAAGAATACTTAGCTAAACCCCCTGTTCTCATGCCACCCACAAAGAGAACCCTTGTTGTTTTACATTTCTGCTACACATTTTACAATTAGGGCACTGTTGGCCTAGTATGATAAAGAGCAGAGAGAAAAATTTGTATACTACTTGAGCAGAACATTGATATCATATGAGCTCAACTATCCGCAGATCGAAAAGGCTTGCCTAGCTATAGTGTTTTCTTTCAGAAGCTACGCCACTATTTTCTCAACAATAAATTCAAGCTTATTTTGAAGGTCGATCCACTAAAATACTTCTTTGTCAAAACCCGCACTAACTAGAAATATGGCTAATTGGATCATCTTGTTAAGTGAATTCAACATTGAGTATGTGCATCAAAAGTCAGTGAAAGGACAAGTCTTAGCATATTAGCTAGCAAAAGCTCCACTACCAGGTACCAAACCTTTGAGTCTGGAACTACCAGATGCATCCATCATGTACCTTGAGGAATCTATCATTTGGAAATTGTACTTTGATGGCTCCTTTACCTTTCATGGTTTAGGTGTCGGAGTTGTGTTAATCACTCCTACGGGAGAATTGATTCCCCAAGTGTTCTAGCTCGGGTTCCCATGCACAAATAATATAGTGGAGTATGAAGCTCTCATCGCAGGGATGAAGCTATCCATAAAGTGGGATATCATACGGATCAATTGCATTGGTGATTCAATGCTCATTATCAAACAGGTCACAGATGAATACAAGGTCAAGGATGAAAAGCTACTTCCATATAAAAGAATGGTCAATTCCTTGAAGGATTTCTTCGAGTAGATAACATTTGAGAAAATACCAAGAGCACATAATAAAGCGAGTTGATGTTATGGCTACAGTAGGATCCATGTTGAGTATTCCACCAGGGAACAATGATATGCCATTCTTCATAGAAAATCTAAGAACGTCGGCATATGACATACCAGATTCTTGTATGGTGTGCAATGTTGTTGGTCCCTTTTCCTCGTGGTATGCTGAAATCTTTAATTACCTCCATAATGGAACCTTTCCCACTAACATTTCTCGTGCTGAAAAATGCACCCTCATCCAAGTGTATAGCCCGCTATACCCTACTTGGGGGCACCCTCTTCCATCAAGGCTACGACGGGAATCTGTTGCGATGTTTAAGTTTAGACGAATCTATCCAAGCAATTAAAGAGGTGCACAAAGGCATCTATGGGGCTCATACTAATGGGATCGTACTTGCAAAGAAAATACTCAGAGTAGGCTACTATTGGCCTACCATGGAGCATGACTATTATAACCATGTGAAGAAGTGTGTGGATTGTCAAAAGTACGAAAACTTGATACATGCGCCAGTGTGATCCTTGCAGCCTGTGACAACCCCTTAGCTGCTCTCAAAGTGGGGTCTCGAGGGAAACTTAACCTTGTCTCTTCATATGGTCATAAATTCATAATAATCAAAACCGAAAGAATTAATCGATGGATAAATCCACATTTTGAGGATTGTCCACATATTACAAGCTGGCTATTGCTACGGATTTCTAACAATGGACAACTTTCTACAGACAGAAATCTTTAAGGAGGCTGCTCGAAGTGTAGTGTTATGGACTGAATAGATCCCAGATCCACACGGCAATCATGAATTTTCAGTTACGAACCCCTCTAATCACGGATGCTAAAGCAATATTCATGCTCCTTTTTCCAACGATTCTCCCAAAAAGAAAACAATGCCAAAGCTATAATGTCAAATATATATCTACAATTCTGGTTGAAACTTACCAGATTAAAATGACACTCTTATTCAGTGGGGCAATCTGCGAGGGACGAAACCAACAGAGATATGTACACACATCTGGAAAATATACCACAAACCGAACTCGGCAACTTAGAAATATCCACGGAAAGCCTGATCTCTTTGCTTGATTTTGAGGGTGAAATACACGGGCTATTCAAATATGAGTGTAGCTAGGTATATGGAACTCGTGGAGGATCTCTTGGAAGTGAAGGCACCGACTAAAACTTCCAGCAGCTGGGATCAGATCCAAGATAATTGAAGGATCTTGTCGTAGAGTTTTCCAAAGATTAAATGTTTGAATACTGGTGCAGGCTTGAATGCCAAGAGGTGCGGTAGGCGGACAACATGGAATGCTAAGACCAATCCTTCTTTCTCCCTGAATTGTATTCCAGATTTGTGCCCCTATGACAAACTTCACAGAAAAATACAATATCCTACGCTATAGGCTCTTTAAAATTTTATTCTTTCTCATTCGCAGGAGTGAAGCACAATGCTACTACCCCTATTTTTAATTTTCCATACCTGCCCTTCCACTCTCAAATAATTTTTGCTTTGATACCAAATGAAACTAATATAATTGAATAATGATTCGATTAATTATTCAATATGAAACATACAAATAAATAGGAGAACCATAGCCTACTGATAGGGAGTCAACAACCTAAGATTCTAGGAGAGAATTGTGTGGTTTTTTAACCTCTAATACAAACAATCAACTAAATACGTGAAGTTTTTGAAACAACTTCACATTAAAACTTATAATACCATGAACACTAATAAAGATTTCCTAATACTCCCTATGTCTGAATTGTGTCTTAAAAATTGTTTTTTATAAGATATCAACACAATTTCAATATTTAAATCGAGTTTTTGGAAAAACAAGATTTAAGTATTAAAAGGGGTTGAAGTGATTTTAATAGTGTAACAATACAAGGTATACACTTAAAATAAGTTTAATACAAACAAGGTCCAAGTTCTAAAAATGGAGGCTACAAATGCGAGCAACGATAACAATACAATTTGGACACTTTAATCAAGTTTTAAGAAAAACAAGATGTTAGTATCAAAAAGGGATTGACATAATGCAAGTAGCGTAACTACAACACCTTCCAAAACTTAAGTCAATGTTTGAACAAAAACAAGGTATAAGTATAACAATGAGTCGACACAATGCAAGCAGCGTAACAATACAATTTGGACACTTATATCAATTTTAAGAAAACAAGATGTAAGTATCAAAAATGTATTGATATAATGCGAGCAACGTAACGACCCAAAGGAAATAAATAACCTTCTACAATGAGATGTCTCAATATGGATATCAAGACAAGGCTACCAAAATATGAAGACGTACCAACACACTTTCAACAATTACATCAATGTCACAATAAGGAGTGATGTAAGTGGGTGCAAAAGTGGTGGACACGATATTGGCAACACTTCGTGTTACTTTCTTTTGACCAAAATGTCAACAAGAGAACAAGGGAGATAGTACAAGTGGTGATTAAAAATACGTAGCCCAACTTTGGTAGATTTTTTCCTTGTTCAATAACAAGGTAGAAACTAGGACAAAGTTTTGTGTTGTAAGTTTCGTGATGAATAACACACGGTGCAACTTCAATAGACTCTCCCCTTATTTGACTAACAAGGTTTTGACTCCAAGGATTTTTCGCTTTGTGAAGGCTCTTTGAAACATGGTTGGATAAGGTCAAGTTTGCCCCAATGCCAAATGGATACCTAGGCTTTTGTTCCCAAAACTCGTCAATACTTGTCTAAGAGAAGTACGCTTCACTAGATAACTCCTAGACAAAGGACCATTACCCCACAATCAAATTAATGAAAGAGACCTCATACGAACAACTTGAAGCATTCCTTGCGGGTATTTCTAATCAAGTAGGTAGTGGGGCACTTCATGTTTCGTCAACCAATTCCCTCCATGTGTTGACTACTTTGGGGTTCCTATGTTAATCCTCATAATGAGTTTTATGGCTTACACCAAGGTACTTCCCACGCTTTAAAGCAGCGAGTTTCAGCCCCTATCCAAATTTACAAATACAAAGTGTTTTGAATAAAATGGTGTGTTTTTTATCTTTGATTCTCAATGGGGTTTTACACACCATCGAAACCCTGCATATAGTGTCGTTATTATTTTTTTTGATTCAATTCTTTGATAAGTGTATGGTTTTGCACTCAAAATTTAATTAGTTTTCCATGAAACCCACAATTTTAAGAAAGAGGATCAAGATTGCTTTTGGTTCTCAAGATCACCAGAGGCGCAAGAGAAGAGCATACACGACGTTTGATCCAACTATTAGAGAAGGAAAAACTTTAACCAATGATAATTAAGTGCGTTTGAAATATTGATTCCTTTAAACAATTTAAATGATGAAATTTCCAAGTAACTAAAATGTTAGAAACGAAGACCAAAGTTGTTTTTATCCTCAAAATTGCAAAAAGGCACAAGAGAAGAGCATACACAAGCTTTTATCTAACTTAAGTAAAATGGAAAAATAATATTCATTAAAGCGTTTAAATGTGTTATAAAATAATTTCAAAAGTAAAACCTGTAAAACAATTGAAAGCACAAAAATTAGATTCTAGAAATTTTCAAATTTGAGCCCACAAATCTACACAAAATGCTAGTGTATGAAGGTTAACACTAGTGCACAAAGGGATGAGGGTAGCGTACTTAAGGCCAATGCTAGAACAGATAAGAACAACGCAAATGCACAAAGGACAATGATAGCGCATGAATAGTAATGTAAAGGCACTTTCGCAAAGATGAAAAGCATGATAAATGGTAGTGCATTTCCAAAGAATGGTAGGCGAGAGAACTACTACACTAGCGCATAGACATGGAATGCAGACGCACTTCTGCAGAGGTGAAAACACATGCCAAAGGTAGCACACTTCAAGAGAGTGGTGGCGCATAGATAGAGAATGGTAGTGCATAGAAGGAAACGCTAACGCATAAATAACCTCACAGATGCAGACAGGATCAACGCTAACACATATACAACAACGCTAGCGAACGAAGAGCAATGCAAATGCAGAGAGCATTAACAAAAGTAATCCGGTGAGCCTATGTATCTTCAAGAGCACGTGAAAATGACCAAAAAATGTCAAAAAGCTCAATTTTTGTTGATTAGCTTCAAATTTAGCAAAGATGTTACCTCCTTCACACCTACAAGGAACACTCAACACAAGAATTCAATTATTATCTTCAAAGATCAATCATAATAATTGTGGATGCAATAATGAAGACAATACATGATGTAAGATAGAGTACATACCTTGTATTCACAAGTCATTCAGTCTCTGTCAATTTTTTAGAGAAAAATCGTGGAGTGGGTGAAATCACCTTGAAATCTAATGAAGAATGAGGTAAATCACTGCAAGAGTCTAATTCGCGGGGAAATATTTAAGGAGAGGTAACTTGCATGATAATAGAGGGAAGGGATATAGTTATGCCAAAAACATTCAAAGTGGTAGAGTGGTGGTAGTGCTTTGGATATTCAAAATGTGATGTGAGGCAATGACAAAATTGAGTCGTAGAGTTGGATATAGCTTTTGAATTTGTTGTCACACTTTTTAACCACCTTAAGAATTGTACGCACCCAAAATTACATGTGCTACATTGTCGAAAAATGGTTACAAAGGTCCCCAATGATGATTCACATCCTTTCAGAAGTTTTTCGAGCTCCAAAACCCATTTGCAGTGTATATTTGTAGCCTAGACATCCTTACTTAGCCTTTCCACGCTTTCTTCCACTTCCTCTCATTCTGTGCTTTTGTTGGCTTTAATGATAGGACCGCCTCTTAGGCTTGGGTGGTGGTCCTAGGACCGCCTCCCTGCACAGGGCAGCGGTCCTAAACGCTTTCTCTAGAACTCTTCATGCGTGTTTTTGACACATGATGCTTCACTTAACTCGACTTTTAGGGTGTGTTTGTGAACCAAATTGCCTAAAAATAGCTTCGTTTGCTTGGTTCTCCTTGTTCCTTATATTTTTGAATAGATTTAATGAGTAGAACTACCTCTTAATTGCCTAGTGCATGAAGTAACCTCCTATACTCCATTCTATATATTTCATGCTTGTATTCAAGCAAAAGGGTCTGAGAATTTTGTGTATCTTGCATCGTATTGCTTCTACAATCTTGCTAGGAATTGCATAACCAATCTCTGATCTCTTGTGCTATCTCTCTTCTACCTACATTACATCCGAACTGCCATCAAGCTACCATTGCTCAAGCACCATCCTCTTATTTTTGTTCTTGCATTCCTAATCTCTTAGACTCACATAAACACTTAGAGAAAGAAAGAGACAAACTGAGGGGACAATTACTACACAACTGGATCTACCTGCTTTCGTGAATTCCAAAGTTGGATGTGTTGTTTTATTTCCTTCATTCCTGTAATTTATCATTGTTATATCATATCAAATAAAGTAGAGATCAATTTGTTTTCATTTGCAAGTAGTTAGTTAATTTCCAAGAGGGTTTGAATCTTTCATAGCAATCCCCAATGATGGATCCTCTTCTTCCCATCCCTATGGATCGAAGAAGAGAATATTTGTAGGAAGTTGTCTATATGTCATAGATCATTTGGAAAGTTATTGTTTTAAGTTAGTTTAGTTTCCATACACTCAACACAGGTGAATAACCACACCGGGTCATCTTGCTTGTTTAGTTTTAGTGTAGAATTATTTTAATTATTTAGAATAGAAGCAAATTTTTGTTTGTGATTGTAATATTTCAGTGTTGTGACTTGTTTAGATTAGTTTCCTCTCAGCAATAGAATAGACGGTTAGTGTCATTCAGTTTACATGGACACTTCAAACTAGATCAATACTTAGATCCATGTTAGGAAAACAAACCATAGGGAATTTACGCTACCTGTTCATAGCCTCTAAATCTCCCCTTTGTCAACTCGGCTACCAGGAGATCACACTACTAGATCTTAGTCACTGATCCTCCTATAGTTAGCCACACACATTCAAACATTGGCTGCTCGGCATGACCTCGGGGGGTTGAGTGCGGTTGAAGGTCACGTGTTCATTTTCATCCGTATAAATTGGTGAACCCAACGTGAAGGATTAATTCCTTCTTATTTCTTTTATCTCATTGCTATTACATCACCTCTCCATTTCTTCCCCTATTTTGGTAGGTATTTTATACTTTCTAAAATATTTCTGGAAGAGAGTTTGGTGGGCCATTTGGCTCTGATAGATATTACACCAACGTGCAACCACAACAGTCCCCTTCTCTTTCGAGATGGGGTGAAAATTACACAAGCAACGTCCAAACCTCCCCTAGTTACACTTCAAACCCCATTAGCTATGTAAGGATGGAGGAGGTCGATCAACCGTTAGACATGCAATACGGTCAACCAATGCAAACCATGTTGTTATCACAAATGGAATAGGTTATTACCATAGAGTCTTGTTAAGACCTCACATTGTCATGCAATCAATAGAGGATGATATATTTACATGAATAGATAATCCTATTCTTCAAATAGATGATTTTTTGGATAGAATGAAGACCACAGCCTCTGAGATTTCAAATACCTGTCCCAAGATTCTTACTTCTAAGGAAGACAAGAATTATAACACTGAACAATTCATGACATGGTATCATGAGCCTGCTCAATCAAACCCTACGCCACAGGCACCCTAACAAGGGACTCAATCCTCTCCCAATGATCTTATTTCTACTTTAGTGGGGAGAATTAGAGAACTAGAAAGTTCCTAGACTTCATAACCAACACATGTAGTAGGGTAGAACACAGGTATCCAGTTGACAAAAAGGATACATCCCTTCTAATGAGAAACCAACGCAATATCATGTACAACAAGGTTATCTAGCTCATTCAAATCCAGGTGATCTTCTCACAAGGTTAGACACACTAGGGATGGGTCCTCATCCTTCTCAAGCTTATCCTACGTAAGGGCTTTCTAGAAGTACGTTCTTGAAGCCACCACAACAGGAAACAACGCGTTTCCGGTTTTACGCCCGCTAGTCCATATCCTGGAACTATCCCACCTTACATGCATATGTATTCAAAAACTCCCCAAATGGACCCATATATCATTCCTACTCCCTACATGCCATATCAAGGGACCCCATACGTTCTCGTCAACGCTTATAGTGCAGCTTATCCAACTCCTCCTCCTCCACCTCCTTATCAAGGATCTTCAATGGTGGAATCTTACACAATGGGTACATATGCTGAGTACTTAAAGGAGCCTCTTGACTTCACCATACGTGGTGTCATGCTTCCACGCCCATTTTCAAATCTTCCAAAATTTAAGGGAGAAGGAGACTCGAATGCTCATATCAAGGCCTACACTACTGCTATTAGGGAATTTCTTCCTTGGGATGTTGTAGTGGCTAAGATCTTTCCAAAGACTCTCGAAGGAATCACATTAGATTGGTATTACCGTATTCCAAAAGCTTCTATACACTCCTTTAAACAACTTGTTTCTAAGTTCATCAAATCATTTGACATGAACAAGTTGTTGCATATAAGGATTAGGGAGTTCCTGCATATTAGACAGAGCAAAATGAATTTGCCGCTCATTTCATCCAAAGATGGCGTCAAGTTCTCTATTCCTCTACAAGTGCACCCAACATGGACTGGATGGAACTCTACGATCCTTTCCTTCACTTGCTCAATCGAGAGACTAAGGAAGAGGTCCAAAAGTTTCCTTTCCGTAGTTATGAGGAAGTTTTGGAAGGTGCGCTTCATATTGACAAAGCCTCTATGACAAGTGGGCATAAGACATATGGTCCCAATGGGAAATTGGTATCCCTAAATAAAAATAATGTAAATTATCAAAAAAATGGTGCCAACAACCAAGTACCTAAGGGTGTGAATCGCAATCATGGTGCTACCACGAATGGTGCTATTGATCAAGCCAAGAATGTTGGTTTTCCAAACGATGGCAACAATAACAATAACAACAACTCGAGAAATCAAAGAGGCCCTAACACTATGTCATCTATCAACACAGTGGATGTAAATCATTCGCCACAAAAGCAAAACCAAACCCAAGGCCCAAACCAATATCAAAACTCTGGTCAAGGGGCAAAAATCATGGTTATAACAATCAATTTGAAAATTACAACCAAGGTTATAATCAACAACAAAGAAGACACTTATCAAAGACCAAGAGATTACGACCCTAACCTATATTGTCCATAAGGTTTGAGGTCATGATGATAGGAATTTCCGTGATTGCAACAAATTTTTGCAAAGACTTCTTGAAAACCAAAGACAACTCTTTGTAGACATGTTCCTAGCAAATCCTGAAACAAACTCGCAATCTGACTATACAGGACCTGTAGCTCCTCAGAATGCTAATGTGAGCATATTTCGAGATCCGCTCCCTACACATCATGAAGACTTCAAGGTGAATTCACAAAACACAAATAAAGGAATTCTTATAGGAAATAATGACCATGAAGCCTCAACTTCCAATAACTCTCGGGTCACTCCTAACCTTGGTTCAAACGATAACACAAAAATCTTGGGATTAGTTGAGCTAGAGGTTGAGTGTGAAATTAATGCAACAACTCAGACAAAGGAGTATGCTTCACAACCCCTACCCGATCTTTCCTTCCCATAGGATGACATTCCTACAATTGCTAAACCAGTAGGAGCCTACGACTTGATATCGGATTTGAACAAGACCTTCTCTCACATTTCGTTTCTAGATTTATGAAGAATTCACCTGTGCATCATTCTACATTGCTCAATGCACTAGGTCTTGGTCATTTAATCCATGTTACGCCTCCTCCTAGCACTCAAATAAATCATATTGACTTTGACATACATCCTCTAGGACAAAATGATAGGGATACTGGGTTTGTTTTCGATATAGACAAGATGCCATCTGACGCTGAAATTTCCCGAAGAGGTGATCCTACCTTATTTTTACAAGTCTGGGTTTACAAAAATTACATTAAGAGAGCCATGATTGACGATGGGGCTGCTGTAAATGTGGTTCCCTTCTCTTTCTTGCAGAAGTTGGGATATGGAGAGACAAATTGCTCCTCTACAAGAAACACGTTACACGGGTATGACAGTCTTAAAGTGACCTCGATTGGAACCATAGTTCTTCCAGTCACACTTGGTCCAAAAACCATCTTGACAAATTTTTACATTATCGACAGGGAAACAAGTTATAACATGATCCTTGGGAGACCTTGGATTCATCGAATGAAGGCTATCCCTTCTACCCTATTCCAGGAAATTAGATTCCTCCATTTGGGGAAAGTCTTCATCACTCAAGGGGATCCTAAGCCCTTCGATATACACTTAGAAAACCTCAAGAAGAAGAAAGGAGTTCATACAGAGTATGAACTTCCTGCGAATCAATTGAACAAACCACCTCCAACCAAAGAGTTAGTCCCAGGTCACCCCAGACGTTCCAAAGGTTGAAGTTGTTGACCCAAAAACATTTGAGGTGGCAAAAACAAGATAAGGGTAAATCAATATTTGTGGAAACAGTGTCCACTAAAACCACATCAAAAATTATGAAACTCTTAGAGAGTGATGATCCGATCTTCCTCCCGTTTGAGCCACAAGGATGGGTAGTCTTCTCGGTTTAACATCTCTTCCCTTCGATGACCTAGGTCTAGGTGTAAACATGATAGAATTAACAAATGAAGAAGGGCAATTTGAGATTAAAACGATGCCCATCAAAACCATCTCTGAGGGTTGTTCTATTCTAAACCTCAGTTTCAACCCATGTGTGTCTGAAACTAAGCCTGCCATATCCGTGGGGCAAGGCCTCATCATTTAGCAAGAGTCACAAATAAACACAACGCTCCACATAGGAAACAAGGTCGAGCAGTATAGTCATGCTCACCCACACACCATGTCTCAAGAGCACCTCTTTCAGACAAATGATTTTAATGATTGGACATATACACTTTTGGGCATGGGTTGTAAGTCTAAACCCAGAATGGTAGGCCCTTGTCAAGAGAACAGAAATTTTGAGGATGATGGTTCTCCGCTATGTACTTTTAGGGGTGAAGAATTTGATATTCGTCAACTTTCTTCACCTTAGGCATCATGACATGTCGTTTCACCTGCATTTTCATATGTACATTATTGCATTTGCATTGCATTTTCATTTTCTAGTTCATTTCATAAATTTGTGATCAAGGGAATTATTCTTGTAGAAATTCCTAAAAACTTCTGAAAAACAAATGGCAAAACATTCAAATCATATCTCTTCAAATTTTCATGGTATCATCAATTGTTTTCGAATCACTTCATTAGTTCAAAAAGGATACGACAGCTTCGAAAGTAACCATACCAAGGCCTGCATACTTGGCTCTACTTATAGTCTCTTTCTAGGTTAGGTGTCTTTGCCTATAGTGCATTTCAGAAGCTTCATGGTGTCACGTCTATCCCATAAAAATCTCTTTGGAAATAAGAACATACTAAACATTTTTCCTAGATGAGTAAGTCAAATGCGATCCCATAGAAAAATTTTATTTTACACAGATTCTTTGCCCTACCAACCTTCGGTGTTGTGCCCTGCATCTCTTCGGGATGTAGGGTTGGGAAAGGAGAGAAATTCCCTTACTCGCCTATGCTTTGTCCATGGTGAAGAGCCCATACTTCCTACATATAGCATGGGTCAAGGTGTAGGGGGTCTCTTTGACAAAACTGAAAGTCATAAATAATTAAATCAAATACTATGAAATCTTAAGTCAAACCAAAGTGAATTAGATGTTCAAAATTCCAAGAAGAGTTTAAAACCCCAAAACCAGATTTTGTCAACCAAGTAGCCATCTACAGATCTAAGTCTGGATAAACTGGAAAGCAATGCACATTTTAAACTATGAAGAAAACTTGAGTAGAGTGAGGTTGTAGTGTCTAAATTTGGTCTTGCCAAATCCTTGTCTTTCTCTCATCATTACCATTCGACAAATTTCATAACTTGTGCCCTTTCTAGCTCTTGGTGTTGAGCCCTCACATCCTACTGGTTGTGTGGAGCTAGGAGTGGGGCAAGTTCATTCACTTATCATATCACTCTTTCGCCACGTTTTGCCAAAACAATACAAAGTACCAAAAGTTGCTTAGAGAAACTAAAGTTCAACATCACATTGTATTTGCATTATCATATATCAGCATTACAAAGCAAAAAAAAAAAAAAAAGAAACCATTATGTTGTTATTTCACATCCACTGCATACATTTTAAAAAGCATAGAAAATTAGAAATTCTAAACATCTAAGAGTACACATGTGAATCAAATCATCAATGTAAGACAACTCTATACAAGGAATAACCGAGCCAAAAAGAGATATATGTACATATCATGGTGTGTCATAGTTTATTACAATTCCATCGCACACTAGGTGCAGTATAAACGCTCGCAATAAGCATGAAATACCAAAAATGTCATCTGCATAAAATGGAGACTAAGCAATAAAGGCACTCTGCCTATCCATCTCTTTGAGGCCCCTTATGACTGCTCTAGTTACGAATTTCTTAGGAGTTCTTCTCAAAATTAGTCAAACAACAAAGGGGAAAGCCTAACACAAAATACCATTCCTAATTCCATTCCAATTCAACCATGCTCAAAAATGAAAAAATGGTCAACGTGGGCCCAAAGCTCAAAAATCACTAGGTTGATATGCACAACTAAATTGAAAAATGAGTTTGTTTTGGTATATATATGTTGTTATAACTTCGTTTTGAGTGCATATGTTTCATAGGGGTTGTCATATTTAGTGCGGTATATTTCTATATCCCCGCAAATGGTAAGTCCTCTTGTCATTTTAATTTAGTGTTTATTTTTCAATATTTTATCTATCTGCACTTGAGTCTTCTTTTTCTCTTACAGGTAGTGGGAGTTTGGACGGTGAGATTTCGACACACGGGCGTGTCAGGTATAGCTTCTAACTCCCCATTTCGGGAATGCCATACTCGGACTCTACATTTTATGCCTCTTCATGGCTAAGACGCTTCTTCGAGGGGGCAATATGTATGCACCCAAAATTGCATGTGCTACATTGTCAGAAAATGGTTACAAAGGTCCCCAATGATGATTCATGTCCTTTCAGAAGGTGTTCGAGCTCCAAAACCCATTTACAGTGTATATTTGTAGCCTAGATATCCTTACTTAGCCTTTCCATGCTTTCTTCCAGCTTCCCTCTCATTTCTGTGCATTTTTTGGCTTTAGTGACAGGACCGCCTCCCAGGCTTGGGCGGTGGTTCTAGGACCGCCTCCCAAGCTTGGGCGATGGTCCTAGGACCGCCTCCTTGCACAAGGTGGCGGTCTTGAATGCTTTTTCCAAAACTCTTAATGCGTGTTTTTGACACACGACGCTTTACTTAACTCAACTTTTAGGGTGCGTTTGTGAACCAAATTGCCTAAAAATAGCTTGGTTCTCCTTGTTCCTTCTATTTTTAAATAGATTTAATGAGTAGAACTCCGCCTCTTAATTTCCTTGTGCATGAAGTAACCTCCTATCCTCCATTCCTATATATTCCATGCTTGTATTTAAGCAAAAAAGGGCCTAAGAATTTTGTGTATCTTGCATCGTATTGCTGCTACGATCTTGCTTGGAATTGCATAGCCAAGCTCTGATCTCTTGTGTTATCTCTCTTCTACCTGCATTGCATCCGGACTACCATCAAACTACCATTGCTTAAGCACCATCCTCCTATTGTTGTTCTTGCATTCCCAATCTCTTGGACTCACATGAACACTCGAGAGAAAGAAAGAGACAAACTGAGGGGACAATTACTACACAACTGGATTTAACTCTATTCTGTGAATTCCAGGTTGGATGTGTTGTTTTATTTCCTTCATTCCTGTAATTTATCATTGTTATATCATATCAAATAGAGTAGAGATCAATTTGTTTTCATTTGCAAGTAGTTAGTTAATTTCCAAGAGGGTTTGAATCTTTCATAGCAATCCCCAGTGATGGATCCTCTTCTTCCCATCCATGTGGATTTGAAGAAGAGAATATTTGTAGGAAGTTGTCTACATGTCATAGATCATTTGGAAAGTTATTGTTTTAAGTTAGTTTAGTTTCCATACACTCAAAGACACAGGTGAATAACCACACCAAGTCATCTCGCTTGTTTAGTTTTAGTGTAGAAGTATTTTAATTATTTAGAATAAAAGTAATTTTTTGTTTGTGATTGTAATATTTCAGTGTTGTGACTTGTTTAGATTAGTTTCCTTTCAGCAGTAGAATAGATTGTTAATGTCATTCAGTTTACATGGACACTTCAAACTAGATCAATACTTAGATCCATGTTAGGAAAACAAACCATAGGAATTTACAATACCTGTTCATAGCCTCTAAATCTCCCCTTTGTCAACTCGGCTACCAGGAGATCACACTACCAGATCTTAGTCACTGATCCTCCTATAGTTAGCCACACACATTCAAACATCGGCTGCTCGGCATGACCTCGGGGGGTTGAGTGCGGTTGAAGGTCACGTGTTCATTTTCATCCGTATAAGAACCTTTAATACCAAGCAATTTTCTTATTTAGCATGTCGTATGGTCACACATTTCATAGAATAGTGGAATTGAGCGAACAATTCCAATGATTCCTTTCCCACATGGTAAGGGAAACATATTATAAAACTTTGATTTTTTAAATTGTGTATGTTGCACATTTTACCCTATCATGGAACTCGCGAAGTGAGAAATGAGGGGAATTATTTTAAAGGTTCCATGTGGGTGCGATCTAATAAATTTTAGTGATTCTTAACATCTTTTATACTAAAACCATCGCTTTATCGTACGTGTTGTAGAACAATGGAACATGGGAACAGCAGTTCCACAAGTTCCTTCAAGGCGTGTCATGAGAAATTTAGCTAATAATGGTAAAAATGTAAATTTTGGCTAACTCGAAAACATCAAAAATTATCAAGAGACCTTATACTCTTAATGAGATAAATTTTGGAAAATTTTGGGGCAAATTTGCATTGTGATTTTCATGTGACAACACTATTATAGCCTATAAGGAGTGCACGGGTTGGAATATGTGTTGATGGACCCTGATATTATGTTTTCTATGCATCTCATTCATAACATATGTGTTGTGTGGTACAAAATATTTGCATCATGATTTAAATTTGTTTTGGTAGGCTTATAGTGAATTGGGCAAGGCAGAAGTGTGCATGACATTTTGCACTGATTCGAATTTTCTTGCATTATGAAGGTTGGCGAGGAGTGAAACGAGAAGTTATTTGGGTATCTTGCTTGTTTTAAAATAAATGTGATTTCTATTTTTCTGTTTCAAGCCTATTTTGGTATCCTCTTAGCTACACCAAAATGATAACTTGAAAACAAGGTATGGAGACCCTTCAAAGGGCAATGGAAAGTGCTTTTTTATCTTTTTTTTTGGGTTGTTTTTCAAATTCTTAAAATTAATGTGGTCCCAAAGACTATGCGATTCAAGATAAGAAAAAGTGGGTTCATTAAAATAGCTTTGAAACCCTTCAAGCAAATATAACTTGTAAATGTATGTCCACACGAAAACACCAAACTATGGTGTTTAGTAAAGGCGCTTACAAAATTTTAACTTATTATAGCATCTCTCAAATGGAGGTTCAATCTTGCATGAATTCCTTCAATTAGGTGATTTTGCTGATGGAAGTGTCGTCTTGTTAACATACTCTAAAAATTTGCATTTAGTCAAAAAATCAAACCCGCATATTAATTGGTTGACTTGGCCCATGAAACATATAAACCTTGATGTATCATGGTCCTTACACCAATATGGTTTATGTCTTAATGGAAACGACCCTCTTACCAACATAATGGTTGACTAGTTACGAGCTCAAGTATTTTTGCTTCCTCATCCTTCCCTTCTCCTCCCCAATGATTTCAAAAAAATCAAAAGCATCCTCTATAATTTCCTCTTGATGCATGCCTTATTACCTAAGTTAGATATCTCTTTTGGTGCATCTTGGATTGCTTTTACGAATTTAAAAATCCTCATTCAATTAAAAATAATAATCTCACATTGGTTGGTTGGTTGGTTAGGTTAGGTTAGGTCTGCATGTGTAACATATAAACCCCAATTTATCATGATCTTCATGTCAATATGGTTGCAACCACCACAATCAAAGTGGCCCTCTCGGTAACATAATATGTTAATAGGGGTGTTGCCTCATATTTGGCTATCGGCGTAATCATTACACCTTTTGGTACAAGTGCTTGTTAATATTAAATTTGGAATTTCCTTGTAAAGTGAACATTTAAATTGTCTTATAAAAGTTGAATTGCATTTAAAGAATAAATTAGGAATTGGAGAAATAGAAAAGTAAATGTGAACCTTGAATTAAACTGGAGGCCTATTAATGAGTAAATGAACACGATTTTGACTATAGAAAACATTAAAGTGAGTGTAAATCATTAAACCTATTTGTGTAGGCTCTTACTCTTTATTCAAGCTTCCCTCAAAACTTAATTAAACTATATTGCTTGAATTAAACATTATTGTTGTACACAATTCGTAGAGTCTTTGAGCGAGGAGCTTAGAAGGCATGGAATGAGGTGCGAATTGATTGAGGAGCTCAAGGACTATTATGTAAAGGTTGAGTAAGATAGTGAGTTCGGTGAGCTCAAAAAGGTTTGAGGAGCCTATCTTGGGTAGAAATAGACAATTTGGAGTTAATTATGATGGCTTGAAACCCTTTGAAGGTTCATCCAGAACTTCTAAAAAACATTTTGGGTCCTTCTTTAATGTTTTCAATGGGTTGCATGAGACAAGTGCACAAGAATCATAAGGAGAGTTTCCACCCAAAGTATGTATGTCCAATCATGCAAGTGAAGCGAGAACCAAACATGTTATAAGGTCGGACGTCTAAGTAAGTTGAGATAACTCAACACCTGGAGTAGCCGGTCAGTGTAGAAACCCTAGGGAAGTTTTGTGAGGATTTGTGTGACATAGGCATGAGTGAGACGGTGTTTGTAGGGGTCCTTTTTGCATACCTAGAAACTTAAAGAACTATATTGAAAATAAACATTACCTAAAATAGAATTGAACTCCAAATATGACTATAAAGTCATGTTGGAAACCAAAACTAACAAAGGCATTAATTACTTGGATTATGTTTTAGATTTACATGTATTTGATCGTACACCTTTAAAACATTAAAAATTACCCCATTTTGGCTTGAGTTTTTGTAGGCACTACATAGAAAATATCAATTTAAATTAAATTAAATTAAAGGATTTTCTCGTAACTATATGAAATGTAGAAGGTGACGTTCATGTTGTATTAGTTGCCCAATTTAATTGCACTTGTGGAGTCAATCCATGCATGTATCAAATTCCACCCCATTCCACATACCATAGCATGTTGTCTTACATTCTATATATATATATATATATATATATATATATATATATATATATATATATATTATATTGTTGTCCTCCATTTTAAATACATACCATGACTTATGTCTTTTACCAAGCTAACACAATAACATCGCTCCCGAAAAATCAAGTTTTAATATGGGAGAATGTTAATTGCTAGTTAGTTAGCTTCCATTAGAAATCCTTCAAAACATTATAAAAGTAATCACCAATACCGCCTTACACCATTTCTTCACGTGATTCGTATTAGCAAGCCTCGATATTGGATCCCTTGACGTCCCCTCCTTGTTTATGCTTTCCACTTACAAAAATTGATCATGTAGTGGTGCAAACACTAGATAACAACGAACTCGTGACTTGAAATCGAAAGATGAATTTTAGATGAAGTCAAGAAAGAAGTTAAAACACACTAAAGAAATGGTCCCGTGGAGGATATTTTTGCTCTTATTTATTCTCTAGAGGGGACCCTAAGAAAAATATTATGGGGGTTGTACTATTTGAGAACCATTTTGGTGGAGCAAAACTTTTGTACGGGTGGAAAAGGATGAGCTAGCGGTATTTGGATTTTACTTGAAAAACTCACTAAGATTTAACTCAATCTCAATTGAGCAAAGGTTGAATTCATTTATCTATATTTTTTGAAAATAAAGTCTTAGTTCAAGTCAGTCTTCCAATGAAATTTTCAAACATACTATAGAGGATCACAATTTATAGTAATGTAGGAGTATTGTATTTGCAAAAGGTTCTTGTTTTTGCTCAGCAACAACTCAAAATATTTTTCATATGTTCTACACCATTATCTAATAAACCAATTTATTAGATCACATTCCTCTTCAATAGAATGGAAGATGGCGGAATGTGTTGATTGTGTAATTAAAAATAAAAATAAAAATAACAACACATGTATTTATGAGACAAACATGATAATAATTATTAAGAACTTTTCAATGGGAACAATGCATTTCAATGTACTTTGATAGAACAAGTATCACATAGTGTCTTAGACATCTCGAAGAAATTGTAGGTGAAATCAAACTTATTTAATTGTCTTTAGTGGATGTTCTACTAACAATTGCCATATAAGTGTAAAATATGTCATAGGGAATCTTATTTTAACTACGAAGTAATTTTATATAAGAAGAATTTGTTTTGAATATATATTATATTTAATTGAATCAAATAGATGTTATAGTAGCAATTTCCCTAAGAGTGCAAACTAAATAGTACGGGATGTGAATTTTTTTGTTAATTAAATGTGTGTGTGCGCACGCATGTGTGTATGCGCATGTGTGTGTGTGTACATGTGTTATATTGGAAGCGTCTTCAAAAAATAAATATGGTCAAATACTTTTTTAGTCTCGTAGACACTTACTTAATATTGATATGAGAATAAGGGAGAGGAGTCAATCGTGGAGCATGGACCAATAATGGTGAGAGTAGATGTAAAGTCAAGGACTAGTACATGTCAATTTCTCACTTAAAATTTGAAAAAAAAAAAAAAAGTAGTCAATAAAATGAGTCACATCAAACAATCACCCAATCAAATGATGCCACATAAGTGGAAAAAATGCATGACATAATTCCCTACAAATGGTCCACCCTAATTTTTTTGTATGAAAAACTACTTGATTTAAATACCTTAAAAAAACTACTTTCCATACAAGTATAAAACTCCAAAAAAATTAGATTAAAAATTAAAAAATCTATAAAAGGGTACCTTTTTTCAAATTTTATGATATTTATATGGTTGTATACACCCCTCAACTTAGGGTGCACAACCAAGTGGCTCCTCTCCCTTAGTTATTGTACTATTAGTGTATTTAATCATTGGCATGTAATTAATTAATTACTATGTTATTTATTGTATTTGTTTGTTAGTTAGTTATTTGTAAGGGACTAGTTAATATTAGTTTATGTTTTTAAATTATAAAATCTTGACACTGATAAATTTAATATTTATAATAAAGATAACGAGGTTGGTTGATGTGTTGGGATCATAGATATAATAACTAGCAATCGCATGTGTACAATGCAATGTGAACATCGAACGGTATATGTTATTTGATTTAGAGGGATAGTTATTACTTTTGTAGTTGATGTTGATGAGGGGTGTGATTGATAGTATAAGTGTAGGAGTATAGATGAAACATTACATTTAAAGGTTCTATCTATACATTTCAAATTTTTTACAAATTCATACATACACATTTGCAAATCTTATATTATGAGTGGTAGATTTTTGCGAACTATTTTATTTGAACTAAACATGAATACATGAAAACTTCCGTATATTTGTAAATTTTATATCATAAGTGATTGCCTTTTGTGGCCAATTTTGTTTGCACTAAACATGAATACAGTTGATATCACTTTGGAAACAAGAAGTTTGAGTAAAGTATTAGTGGAGGTGCTATCAAAGTAGAGGGTAGTATTTACGACGGGTTGTTTTTGTTGAGTGATAGTAGTCTTGACTCCTCCTTTCTTCTTCATAACATAATCATTGTACTCACCGTGTAGGATGTCCCACAGAATTCCATTTACCATGTAATCATAATACAACATGTTTCCATGTGGAGAAAGCAAATATCCATGCAAACTCACAAGATTTTGATGTTTGATGCTTCTAACTCAGTTTCCAGTCAAGTGCTCGGCGGCAGCCTGCAGGTAATGGACCGTCAAACACTCTAGTGCACGATCAACAATCTTGATGTAAAAGACTTTAATGTCTAACCATTTAAGGCATTTCTACCGCATGGGCGCCCAGATTTGCAACAAAATTGAATCACTTTTAATGGCGTGAAAGATTCCTTCAGTTGACACATCATATATTTGGAGCTAAATGTGACTATGTTTGAAGAACTCTCTGTCATGTACACAAAAATCAAAATTTAAATGCATTAAAGAAAGAAAAGAAAAACATTACTAAGTATATCTGCATTAAAGTTTTGAAAAAGAGGAGATGTGCGAGTTTTATTGATATCTTTGCAGGTTTTGTGGTGTTATTATGAAGTCAGGGACACTAAAGAACAAATGGTAAAGAAAGAAAAAATTGTCAATCACTGGTCAGTGGTCACACTATTTCTAAAAATGGAAATTGTATGTTGATATGATGCAATGCTAACTTGAATCTCTGCAACTCATTCACCGGTTGTTGTGATATTGCTAAAAACATGAATTTTGGAAAAATAAATATATTGCTAGTTGTGCATTGATGAGAAGCGTTTTTGGAGTTTCATGAAATTACATTACTGTGTTTAAATATTGGGTCTATTACCAGTGGTTTAAAGTTAATATAGCTTATGCAGTCCCTTTTCCATTCTTCTTGTTTCATTGTGTGTTTCCCATTGCAAGATTTAGGTAAACAAACTTGAACTTATGTTGTCTAAATATTATGAGAATTGAACAGGGTATTTGAGCTTGCCCTTGCCTAGGAAGCTCCAACACATTAAAACCTTAATGAGAGAAAATGACATCCACAAGATTTTCATTTTGAGCTCTTTAAAAATATAATGCAAGGATGTCCTCTATCAAAATATAATGATGTATTAATCAATCTCATATTTATAATGCTACTTCCCACATCATCAAGTTTCTCAACTAAGTGGCTCAGTCACAAACTGTATTAACAAGGTTCTAAATATTTTATCTGAGTTTCCATCAATGTCACATCACCTACTCTATCATCTCTCAAATCTCCTCTATACACTGATCCAACGTTGCCTACCCCTAACAACTTTTTCTCATTAAATCCATCAATTGCATTAAAAAGATATCCATAAGAAATTTTGAGGTGCTCAATTTTTGTAGAATAGCTAGTGGTATATCCACTACTTCGAAGTCCATCTCCACAAGAAAACCAAAAGTAAAGAACATATCACAAAATCACTAACACTAACAGTTGCCACTATCATTGTTTTGAAATGTGAAGCACTTCTTTGACTTGGACATTCAGGTAACAATAATTTCCTTGGTCCACAGAGGCCAACATTTCCATTAAGTAAAACAATAGCAATGGCATTAGTGGAAACACCCTCTTTTAGAATTTCTCCGTGACTCTGTTGAAAGATAGATTCAGATAGCAAAGCACTTGAAGTTTCTTGAGGAGTTTCGGTAGTGGACCAGTTAAGAAATTTGACGAAAGCTCCAGGTTAATGAGATATTTCAAATTTTCCATTTCCTCTGGAATAAGACCCTCTAAGGCATTTCTTGATAGATTCAAATGTTTCAATCCTACGCAACTTCCAACTGCAGTTGGAATGGCACCATGAAACTTATTGCTTGAAATGTCTATATATGTAACCATTGTAATTTTTCCAATCTCTTTTAGAAAGGACCCTCCTAATGCATTCCATGAGAGATTTAAATACAACTGAAGATTTTGAAGACCGGTAAGAAGTTCTCAGGTATACTGCCCGACAACTTATTGTAAGACAGGTCTAACAACCATTCCTTTAGACTGGAAGGTATCTGTCCTGACAAACGGTTGTGATACAGAGAAAGTCTTCTTAGCTCTTTGAGGTTACCAATTGAATCGAAATTCTTCCAGATAGATTGTTCCGACCAAGAGACAAGAGTCTAAATCTAAGTAGTTTAAGTTGCACAGATTTGTAATTTGCGGAGGTATGCTTCCACTTATGTTGTTAGCGGATATTTCAAACCAAGAGAGGTTAGGTGAAAGTTGGCCAATGGAGAGAGGAAAAACACTAGTAAAATGATTACTGGAAAAAATTATCTGCCACAAATTAAAGCCTTTTCACCGCCAAAATTCGCAATGAAATTGTTGTTTTCTTTGTGGGCAGATCGAACCAAACTCACTCCGTTGGCCAACACATGCAGGCAAAATTTGTTTCGAAGAAAATGAAGAAATCACGGAGGCCTTGGGTTATCTTTTTGTGGCAGATTCTGTACAATAAGAGGTTGTGTGTTGAAGCTCGCAGAGGAGCAAGATGTGGTGGGAAGCATCAAGGTTTGGATCTAAATGGAGACCCTAGAAGGTTTTTTTAAACACCACAGGGTAAATGAATCTATTCCACTATATAGGAACCCGAAAACAACTAAAAACAACACAAAAATATAGATGAACCACTTCATTTAAATAGTGCAAAAATGAGGTCTAACCTTTTAAACAATTCAATATGAAAAAGTGATATTATTTACAAAGTTTTAGATGGAAACAACTATACATTGCATAGTTCTTTCTCGGCATTTGAAAACTATAGGTGTTTGTAATGCAATGTGAAAAGGTTGTGTACTAATCTTTAAAGTGTTATAATTATTGTAAGAAAAATAAATTATGATACTTTGTGGCTTTTGTTTAGATTAGATATATTCACTTTCTAATTTATATGAAATTCTTCCTTTTTCACAATCACAAATAATTGAATTATTTGAATCTTAGTATAAGTGTTTAAAGAAAAATAAATTAGTCCATTTTTCACAATCACAAATAATTGAATTATTTGAATCGTATTATAAGGGTTTAAAGAAAAATAAATTAGTCCATTTTAATGGCTCTCCACAGAACAAAATTGATATGTTCACTTTTCAATCTACATAAAATTCTTTCTTTTTCACAATCACAAACAATTGAATTACTTGAATTATATTATCTCTTCAAAGATAAATAAATTCGTCCAAAATAGATACAACATTATAAGGTATTTGGTGGCCAAAGAAGAGTCTTTAGAAAGCTTATGTGGGGAGGAAATTGCAATAATTATCTTACAGAAAGGATAGATTTCCCAAACTGCAGTAACTATCTTATACAAAAATTCAGATTTCACAAATTGCTTAACTCGTTGGGAATGGATCCCATAAAAGCACATCCCATCAGGATCCTGAATAGAGCGTCGATCAGATGTGTTTCTCGTTTTGAAGTGAGATGTTAAACCCATGCAAAAGATTAAATTTTATAGGCTTACAATGTATCAAGGTGAAGCAATTGACCGATGGAGTTTGGGATCTGGCCAGTTAACTCTTTGTTGTAGGATAAATTTGTGTCACAAAACGCAGTAGATAATAATACTCATAAAAAGTTAAACAATGCTAAATATAGGAAACAACTTGTCTAGGATAGCTCATAATCCATATTATATGTAGGAGAGACTGTGATTTTTAACAAAGACACTGACAAGTTGATACCGATAAATGACATATACAAAGAATCAAGAAAAATTTGAAGAATTAATTCTGGCTTAATCCTTTTGATGTTGTGTTGAATGACAAAAATACAAAGGATAAAGAAATACCAATCAACTCCATTGCAAAATATGAAGGGTACACAATAACTGTGGTAACATACTGAAATTCATTTGTATGCTCCAGCTTTCGACTTCCTTGAATTGCGGAATGCTTGTCTTTCACCTCATAGAGGAGTGAGCTTTCTTGAGGAACTTTGTTTTGCAATTTACGTAGTGATGCAACCACAACTTGGCATACCTACGTCAATGGACTGCCTCCAGGTTTATGTGTTGCCTTATCGAGGAGAGGAGGATTAAACTTGTCTCACATTAATTTGATGTAATCATTAGCCTTCTCACATTTGCACCCTTATTTTTATACACCATTTTATGGATATCCTTTTTGTAGCTAGGGGTATTTGATTCTGGGTCACTCTCTTATAAGTACCCCACCATTGGTGTGTAATCCTTGGACCTATTTGGTTGGTATGTTTGGGTTAACCAAGTTTCTTGATAAAACACCATTGGTAGTTAGGGAAAATACCATGCTCTCTAGAGGATCACTTAAAATCCTTTACTGTAGTAAATCAGTGGGAGAGATTAATGTATCAAGTGGTTTATGTTTTATATAATAACGACTGATTGTTCACTTCAATCAGGCAATTGATTGGAGAAAGGAGATCAACTGCGTCATTTCTCCTTAATTGCTTGTTGTCTGCACTTCATAGAACATCATGAACAGAGCTAGGTCAACTCGAAAACGGAATCAGGATTTGGAATTGAGACTAGGGCACTCTGAAGCAGACAAGGGAAGGGCATTGACCACCATGCAGAACATTGGGTTAAGCAATGTTATAGTTGTTGAAGATGATGATGATCCTATTCATATGTCGTCATCATCATTCTCCATTTATCACGGAGTTCAGTCAACATCTTCAACAATGGTTTTACAAGTATGTCTTAGTCACACCTCTCTCACTATGCATTTTAACATTACTACTAACCGTTGTACTCGATTATAATCATTTAAAGCCTTATATGTGTTAAAAGTGAGATATTGAAATTGATTTCTCAGGAATAGGTTAGATGGCCACAGTGATTAGCTATGTATCATGTTTGTGTTTGTATTTATGATTTGGAGTTCTTTCTAAAAGGTAGTATAGCTTCTATCTATTTGACCAGGTTAGAAATGGAGCTCCTCGGAGGTCTCTTCGGGTGCAACCAGCTATAAGTGAGGAAGATCTAGAGCTTCGAATTGCAGTTGGAGGTGCGTTCATGGACCTTGATATGTTATAGATAAGTTTACAAAGAAATTTGAAAGTCCTTATTGAATTACAAAATGTGATATAGAATTTGTCGGCTAGAGTAAAGATGTTGTAGTTGGAGAATAGAAAGACTTTCATAAGGAATATTGAGGTATAAACTTCACAAATTTCTATGGATTGGAATTTTTAATAAAATATAACATTAGAAGATAGAAGCACTCTTGAGGCATAAAATGTTCTACCCTGTTTTACAACTTTGAAAGAAAGGTTTCAGACAAAGAGAAAACAATTGAAAAATCCGAATTGGACCTATATGAGATTATCCCATTTGCGCCTCTGAAATTGAGGTTGAAGATAGATAGCCAAAAGCAACAAGCAAATGAACTTACCAAAGATTAAGAAACACTTAGCCGGAAAGCAACAAGCAAATGAACTTACCAAAGATTAAGAAAACACACTTACCAAAGTCTATCGGTGAGACGTCTTAGATGAAACAGGGCTGCAACTTAACAGTTCCTATTGCTTCACATGCCCCTTCTTCTCTTACAAAGATAAGAAAAGGAAACTGAGAATGAACTAATAGTTGACCGAAACCCCGGCAGACACTTAGCATTTGCAATGTTAAACCATGAGGAGCCAAAACTGTAATAGAGACACCTTCAATTCTCGAAGTTAAACTGTTGATATTAGGAGGACATTACAAACAGAATGTCACGAACCATAATTAACTCTACAGATTTTGGGTGCCATAAAATATTTCGATACCTAGAGTAGTAATTGGACATAATGGCCTTCTATTGAAGAAACATCATTTGGATCAGATTTATACCAGAAATCAGGAGATTTTGAATATATAAATTTCCCAGAAATCAGTGGATTTTGAATATATTCATTTCCCAACAATCAGTGGATTTTGAATTATTAGAATTTTTTGAAGGGCATTCTTTTGGTTTAGCTTCTGCGATGAACCATCAGAGATTTCACCAGATTGCCAGCTTCACTTCCGAATCAAATAAGCAACCTTTATACAAAAGAAGTCACATTACAAATAAATAGAGAAAAGGAGAAATAAACTTCACAAATAAATAAAAGTGGGAAGGAACCATGAAAACTATGAGCAACAAAAATCTAGCCTAACCATCTTATGCTTCATATTTCCTAAAAAGTAGTATGCACAAAGAGTTTTTCTTTTTTAGATAGAATTTTGTGGAATGTTGGGCCAACAATTCGAAAGCAATTGGTTCCTGTTGGACTCTATAATAGACAAAGCTAACTCCACCAGTGCACCATGGCCTTACACTATAGCACGCATATTTGAGAATGGTATGCCCCAAACCACTGAGCATCATCCTGCAAACCCTTACAATGTCTTTAGATAGATTTGAGCTCCTGGTTACAGAACTCTTTGTATTCGATAGATTCCATGACTGACACAACAACACACACATATTTGAAAATGGTATGCCCCAAACTATTGAGCATCATCTTGCCAAACCCATACAATGACTTTAAAGCCAGGTTTGATCTCCTGGCTATAGAACTCCTCATATTTGATGGAGTCCACAGCCTGATACAAAAGCAATGCACATATTTGAAAATTGTATGCCCCAATTTATTGAGCATCATTTTGCCAAACCCATACAATGTCTTTAAGGCCAGGTTTAAGCTCTGGTTACAGAACTCCTAATATTCGATGGTGTCTCCACTGGCTTTTCTCAATTCCACTACAAAAAAAGAAGGCGTCACCTCAAAAATCTCTGCAGAAATAACCAAATTCCCTTTCCTGCCATCCTTAGATCCCTGCATCTTGATCTTGCAATCTGTCTTCTTCAAATTAAGATTCAAATGCTTAGCCACTTCCTCGAACTTTGAGATTATATTAGAAACTGGCTGTGTAGATGTAAAACGCTTTTCATTTTTCACCATGTTTTTCTCTTCAAACAGACCTGATAAATCAAAGCCACGAGAAAAAGAGATGATATCAAACGCATTTAAGCTTGTTGGCTTCGTTACAGGGGTGTTGTCAGGAGATGAATTCTGACTCAACTCAGAGCCCACTTCATCAAAACTGTTGCTAATAATATCATCATCCTCTATCTCAAAATGCACATGCTTGTAATTCTTTCTGAACCATGGAACTTCCATTAGCTGGGGAATGGTGATCCTGGTTTTGGGATTTGGATCCAATAACTTGTTCATTAGCCTTTTAACATCATTAGAAAACCAAGATGGACATTTGAATTCTCCCTTGCAGATTTTTTTATACATAACCATCAGATTAGGATCATGAAAGGGCAAATAACCAGCCATCAAAACAAATAGAATAACCCCACATGACCATACATCTGCCTTGGCACCATCATAGCCTTTTCTTGTGATCACCTCATGAGCAACATATGCGGGAGTCCCACAAGTAGTATGCAAGAGACCATCTTGCCTGAGTTGTTGAGTTACTGCGCTTAATCCAAAGTCTGAAACTTTGAGATTTCCACTCTCATCTAAAAGCTGCTAGAAATACTTCCTTGCTGCATCCTCCTTTAGCTTTCCTTTGGCAACTTTGTTGAAGAGCTCTCCTCCTTTTACACATTCCATTACAAAATATATTTTGGTTTTGCTTGCCATGACTTCGAACAAGCTGCACAATGTTGGGATGCCTGACTAGTCTCATCACGAAGATTTCTCTTTTGATTTGTTCTGTCATGACCACTTTGAGAACTTTCTCTTTTCGATGGCTTTGATTGCCACAATATGTCCTGTTTTTGTATTTTTAGCATAATAAACCTTCCCAAATGTGCCATGTCCCAACAGTTTGCCTAGTTCATACTTGCCCATAAGCATGTGAGTTCCATTGATCTGCATTTTTGCCATGACCATAATTTCTTGGGAAGTAGGCGATCCAAATGACCAGAAGATTATACTCAATTGTAGGAAGAATAAAAAATCAGTTCACCTATGTAAATGGTAAAAGTCCAATGGCCTCACCTCAACTTGGTAATCTGCCCAACATACCCTTGTAAATTGTAAAATTCCAAGAAAGTTCACCTAACCCAATTGTTGGCCCTACCCAATTGGATATCTGCCTCTAACAAAGTGGTTGAAGGGGCCCTATCCAATTGGGTGTGTGGCTCACTAATAAGCAGGTTATGTATTAAGTAAATGACAATCTAGCCAGGCCCTTCTAGGCCAAAATCACTCAACAAGTTTCAAAATAAAAAAGAGAGAACAAAACCAAAGAATTCAACCATCTCCTGACACATTATGGCTCCATTCAAGAATCTTGATGCCGTAATCATGCATTCCGTGTAGGAATTGCTGCCTTGCATAATCATGCATCAATAGTCTTATCACTTCTTGTAAAGTTACTGCATTGCCCCCTTGGTCTATGACCTTAGCATGCAAGCACATCTTTCTGCATTCCCCGTTGCAGTCTTCCGATAAAATAAAACACCCTCAATATGAATTGATTCTCAAAACGTCACCTTCCTCTCAGCCTCTGGAAGCTTACGGCTCAAAAACTGCAAAAGAAAGTTACAACAAGAAATCCTTCCATCAGTCAAAACTTTTAAATAATATCTTCAACAGCCATATGTCTTCCTTTAAAATCTACTCAATCAGTTCTTAAATAACAAGCAATCTATGGTCAAGACGTTCCTTTTCCTTAAAAAGGAATGGATTTTCTATAGTCAAACCATCCCTTTTCCTGGGTTCTGTATCTTGGTGGAAAACAAGCCTTTCTATTGTAGTCCACCCAGGTACAATCTCAGGAATATGGGTAGGGATACTCTTTAGTTCTTGGCATAATTTGAAAGAATTTGAAGGATATGAAAGTTTTTCCTTCAAAACATAAAAAATCATCCCTTTTGCTTAAAATTAATGGGAAATCATACTTTTAAGCAATTAATGGTATCACCTCATATAAGGAATTTTTCCTTCTTTACACTATTCTATAATTGTAAACAAAATTTGCAATCTTCTCAAATGGCAAATTGCACAGACACACTAATATCTTGGAAGCATCATTAAATCAACTTATTTACCCTAGACAACAAGTTTGGAACAATATTACGAATGTGAAATTGAATGAAAAATTTAGAAACCTCTACAATATGACACAGTCGAAATCCCTTCTTTGAACCCCAACACAAATTTTACAACAACATCGTCACCTTCAACTTGCAACAACTGCTAAATTTACAGACATGTTTAAGAAAATGCTTCACATTGCAAAGGTAAACCAAAATTGAACCTCCATTTATCAACAAATATTTGTATTGTGCTGGAATATAAAGGTTTGCAGCACTTTTCATACAAAGATCAGAAAAACCATAAACAAGCACTGTTTAGAGTTAACTACGATACTTTTGCAAAGTTAAAACGATTTCAGCTTGCAATATTTTTAACAAAATGCAACAAAACATAACCCACGAACAACCAAATTACAGAGAAAACAAATTCATAGAAAATAGTACCATGTAGAACAAAATACAGACAGATCTTTGTGATAAACACCTCACATAACTCAATTCTAGAGATCATAAAGAGGGAACAAAAAATTAAAAAAATATCAAAAACTGCTGAGCAAGTCAAAAAAACTTCTAAGCAATGACAAATTAAACAAGTATTTATGCTAAATTGAGCAAATCAATGCACTAACACTGTCTAGGGACAAAATTATTGTAAGTTGATTCTCAGAAGAAAGCAAGCTAAAGTCGTTTCAGCTTGCAATATTTGACAAAAGTAGAGCAAAAACATTACTATGCACAGCCGAATTCAGCAAAACATAAAAAAAAAAAACATGCAGCTGAAAACGTTTCAGCTTGGGCTATTTCGAGAAAATGCAACAAAAAGACACAACCGATCACAGCAAAACGACAAGAGCATGCAATGTCATACACTACTGAACAAAATTCCTGCCAGATCTTTGCAATAGATACCTTTACTAAATTCGTTTCCGATTTCAAACGGCAGAAATTCACACAAAGGAAAACGAAAGAAAAACTTCAATTTTGGCAAAAACAGGTAATACGCTAACACAAATCGCATCCCAAAAAACAACAAGCACTTACACTGACTAGGGTTAAGCACCAAATGATCGCAAGCAAAATCCGTTTCAGCTTGCGATATTCCAACAAAAACATCACCAACACGACAATCGCATCAAAATTGTAACTCTACGGAACCAAAATTCAGCCAGATCTTTGCATTAAATTATTTATCTATCTCACTAAACGGCAAAACACTCACTCTACGGCAAAACATGCAAACGGCCGTCAAACCGTCAAATTTAACACAGCAGCAGAAACATCCGCAAGTGTCTTTCCCATTGGGGGAACGCCTTTAGCGTAAAAAAATAAGAATATTTGTTGGTTTATTGATTTAACTAACAGATAATAAAGATGTTAGTTGTATAGTAAATAAAGTTATATTATTCGTAGTCAATTTTTGTTATATAAAAGGTCTCACAACACAATTATTAATATCTTACTAAATGAGGATTTTAAATTTGTAAAGGCAATTCCATGATGTCTTGGCTAAAGGAGTTGATTTTAGAATCACTTGAGGCAATTCTAAAATGCACTCAAAAGACGAGAGGAAAGAAGGCCAAGCAAACAAATATACTCAACCAACCAATCAAACATCACATAAGTAGGAGGGCCGCTTCCATTGTAGTCTCACCTCATTAAACTAAAAATTTATGCTATATTATAGTTTCTATCTTACTACAAACCAAGTCTATGAATTGAATGAATTCAAAATTTCAATATGAATTTATGTTTGCTATGTTTTGGCTCAAACTCTTATTGTTCACAGGAATCTAAAGGTGATTTCACACACTTATCAAATGTTACCGCAAGAGTTAGAAATGCTATGATGAGCATAGTTGGAATGATAAATGGACTCTTTGGGCATGAGTTGTTTTTAACTACGTATGTTTACCACTAGCTAGTATAGGGGACATGGTGCTAATGTTAGTGTTGGCTCTAGAACCCACGATCCCATGTAGAAAAATGCTCATCAACTTGGCCAAGTTGTCATGGTGAAATATGACCCCTTCATTAATAGTGGCCATTTCAACAACAAACTAGATCACCAACATCCCCTTGGAGTTGAGGTGATATGATTGGCAATGGCAAATGTCATGATACCCAATGGTCGTATGTTTTTGAGGAAGTTGAATAAGTTACCGATACATTTTGGATACAGGTACAGATACGAAGTAGATACGGCAAAAAAACAAATTGGCACCAAATACAATGTTGGATACAGCCATAACATATATATATATACAGCCTAATAAATAGGAATTAACCACATTATATATATGAAAAACAAAACAAACTAAATAACCACAACAAACTACTCATTATTTTGTTGAACCTGGTCATGAGCACCATTGCTGCGAGGTACATGTATTTTTGTCCTTGTTTATGATAGCTTCTATTTGGTACTTTTGGTAGAATAATACTGCTGCAAAAACTGAAAGTTCTGCCGTGATGATATATTAAATTTTGAGTTAAAAATTTAATATAAAAAAAAAAACTATTCAGGCCTATAAATGGCCGGGCAAGTCAGGGTACAGCTAGGTACATCTGCAGACTTACCCAGACTTACATAAGCACTCATAGAATGAATCACAACACAAAAATCCATTATCCACCACAAACTTGAGCACTTGATACAAGATCTACATAAGGCTTCATCAACCCGTCATTTTGCTTATTAATGTTGCATAAGCTAAAACATGGCACAAAAAAGGTCCTCATTTTGGTCTAGGTTATCACAACTCTTACCATGCTTGCCTTAATACTTCTCAACATTGCCTAGTTAGTTTTAAAGATTAAGCCGGCAAAAGGAAATACGTTAGGGCACATAGAATGTTTTGTAATCATTAATTCAGCTTTGTTTGTAAGACCTAGCAAAGTGTATACATTTTTATTCAAGAGATGCCAGTGGATTTGTTCTCTTTCACCGACACTTTGAACTCTCTCTTCACAAACATATTGCACAATTCGTTCTTGACGCTACCCTTACATTTGCCCTACCTGCTCTCTCCTTATCTTCAATCATTCGTATCATTAATGCTAAGCTTGCATTTCCCTACCTTCTCTCGCATTATCTTCAACCATTTGCATTCTTAATGCTGCCCTTGCAATTGTTTGCTAAGCTCTTCTTTATCCTTATACTTCAACCATTCATATTTTTCATGCTTGCCTTCTCTTTACTTATCCTTCAACTCTTTGTGATGCTTATGATTATGTCCAGAGGTTAGGTGGAAAATCATAACTTTCATATTGTCAAACTTTGTAAATTTGAATAATAGCACATTTTACAAGCACTTGGCAAATCTGAATAATATTTTGCATATTTGGTTTGTTTGGACAAATTTGAATAAGGAGGTTGTTTGGAAAAACATTTAAACATTTTCCAATCAAACTTGGGAAAATCTGACTTGGATTTTATCTATTCTAGTTGTTTAGACAGCTTTGAAATAATCTGGAAGTTGTCTGCTTAAATTTGTTATAGTTACATCTTAAACTTCTTGGAGTTCACGTAAGACAATTCTTGATTCAAAATATGGTGCATCTTTTGAAGCAAGTATTCAACCCTAACAGAGACAAATATTCTAGAACCATATAAACAATGAATAGCCAGTATAAACGAGTAAAGAATGTTTTTCCTAGGTTGATCACCTATCAAAGTAAAAAAGTTCAACTACAAAAATATGTACTTCAGTCAAAAAGAGATAAGAAACATTACAGCAATGGTAGTAAATTCAAAATCCATCAAACTCGCGCCAACATTAAATGTTGGAACTCAATATGGAGTGGGGGCTTCCTCATTTATAAATGTTCCACAATTAAAACACGTGTTCTCAACAAAGAAACTAAAAATTGTCACCATGATCTAAAGTCAAAATAACTCAAACATGAATACAGTGCTACGAATAAATACATATTTGCATTCCTAAGCTAGTCCATGTCAAAATCCACATTTTGCTTCTTCTTCTTCTTCTTAGTTTTTCCATCTTCAGGTGTATACGTCCCATTTATGACATTCTCTTTTATGGAATCAATATCCATGTCAGTGCCATTTTTCTTTTTCTTTTCAGATACTACTTGCTCTACATTCGTAATACCATTTCCTGTGTCAATCTCCATCCCATGTTTAGGTCGTTTCTTTTCTTTCTTATTTTTCTTCTCTGCTTCTTCAGCTTCAGGTTCTTCATTCAACATATCAACTTCTAGTTGATCTTTCTTTTTCTTCTTTGGTTTCTTTTCTCCTGCCAACAGACATATTCATTCAAATCCATGCTACATAAATTGAATTAAAGCACACTGTAAACAGAAGCCCAATATTTTACAGTCATATTGACTAGTTACAGCCAATAAAGTTTTTATCTAATTCTTTCCCAAAGGAGACAGTTCTCTTCTGCAGGGCACAGTTCTCTTCTTGCTTACCCTTTTCTTCTGCTTTGCCAGCCTCTAGCTCTTCGTGTTCAACCTCCATTTGATCCTTTTGCTTCTTCTTCTTCTTCTTTTTCTTCTCAGCTGTATCAGTTTTAAAGATTCACACATCAATTTGTAATTTGTAAGATTCACGCACCAAAGAAGATACTAATATTAGCATTAATCTTTAAAACTAGCCTTTGAGACACTGACGTGGATTTGGCCATGTAACTATCCTGTTAGAAGTGACTTACATCTATTATCCTATTGATAGTGTGCCTCTTCTTTATGAAGTGCGAATCCACAGAAAACTTGACAAACAAGACATGCTGGTGTTAATTTACCAAAAAGTCCAATAAATTCATAGTACACACTACACACTGGATAGAGTATAACATAATTATAATTATATCGAACACAAGACAAATGTATCCTCTCATTGAGAAATGTCCAGGACTGCAAGACTACAAGTATATTGAACACATAATAAACTTGCAATGGGAAAGATTCAGCCATACTAAGATAAATGAACACATTACTTTGCATATCAGCCAGCAAGACAATGCCTCCTGCACAAAAGATAAAATACTACTTTCATAAATAAAATACTGAGAGAAAAAGTAAATTTCTTATTCTGTAGAATGATATACCATGATTCAAGATAAAGCTGATGCAATTAATTTTGGTATATCATTCAACAAAATTATTGGCACCAATGGAAGGGAGGGTGAAAAGCCCAAAGTAAATTTCTTATTCTGTAGAATGATATACCATGATTCAAGATAAAACAGATACAATTAATTTTGGTATATAATTCAACAAAATTATTGGCAATGGGAGGGTGAAAAGCCCAAAGCAGTGAAATACATATACTGTTCCCCACCCAACCCCCAATTAACAAATGTGTAATAGTGTGTGCTTGTGAACTAGGTAAGTACCCTGACCTTGTGATAATACTATCATACATGAGGAACATCAAATCTGCACATGGTAGCCTTCAATTACTTAACACAAATATCTTGTTTATTTGAATGCCTATACATGTCCTAAAAGGCTAAAACCCTAATCCCCATACAACACACTATACACTTGCATGACCACCTTCATCTGAGTTAAATTATCATAACCAAAAAAATTTCTCAAAAACCTCAACATTTTTAGTAGTTTCTCATCAACCAACTGGACGTGAACCCAAAATTTACCTAGAAGTTTTCATAAAATGCAAATAATCATGTTTTTAGGTTAAAAACTAGCAATCCTTTTCTATTTACCCATTATCTAGGATGCCGGGTGTGTAAGGCACACACTCGGTATGAGCATGTGCCCAAAATATGCCAGGGAAACATGCAGGGTACATTATGTACAGATATGTTTAATGACCAACTCAAGTACTTGAGTATATTCACACTCACAAACTTTTTTTTTTTTTAAATTGAACTTTGATTGCTGGCCAAAAGAAGTCAAAACAACTTTAGAAAATAAAGATATAAAACCTTAACCCTATAAGACAGCCCCAAACTCTTCCTATATAAAGTGTTGGGATGTAGACCTAAAGTGTCCGAACTTGGAATCGTCCATTTCCCACCTTTTATTGGTAAACCCATAGTATTTTGCACAGGAATGGCTCTGCTACTCCTTGTGGTTCAAATAAACCCTATGGCAGTTCTAATGATGCTATTGGTCTCAATGAACACAACACAATAGAGAGCATTGTGATTATGGACACAATGAATATGTTGATTTTTCTTGATTTGTATCTGTATACATTGCAACTTGTTCTAAGTTTGACCAATAAATATCATGACATTTAAAAATTGAATTATCAGTATGTTTTGTGGTTATAAAGCTTATTTTGTTAACTCTCATATATATGGTTGAGTTTTGCTTATTTGGCTTTTTTTTTGCTATTTTTAAATATATTTTTGTACAGTCATACCCAAGCCCCAAGAAAAAAAACATTGTATTAGTGTACTGGGTCCCCATACTCATACCTGCTACCTAGCCTATTATTAAAAAGGTGAGGTAACAAACATTTTTTGTGGTAACTATGACATTTTAATAACACAAGAAGCATATCATTGGTCAGATATCACGATTGTGATTTCCATCGACTGCTAGTTCTTGCAGAGAACTATTGTTACCACAAGTGGCTGGATTTTTAAAATGTCAACTATCAAATTCAAAACACTAATTTGTTATTAAAACAAAGACAACCTGCAGAGATTCAATCACAACTTTAATTACAAAATAATTCTGAAAACTACTTACATTCCACTTCAGGTGCATTGCCATTTTCCTGCACGGCATTCTGAATAGCTTCTTTCATAACATCGAGATTCTTACGAGGAGCAACTCCCTTATCATAGAAGTCTAATCTTTCCTCAACCTGTTCGCGAAGTTTTTCACCAAAGATGTTTGTATTCATCTCTAAAAATAGCAATCAAAAACTGATTAGGAGTGAAGGCAAAAATAAACCAGATTACTAACCAAGCATGAAGAACACAGCACCATATGAAAAGAATATAGTCTTACCAGAAAAACAATCAATACGAGAAGCTATGGAGCATTTATTAGCCAGGTAGCGAGAGATACGTCCCTTATTTCGAGCTGAGGCTCTCCCAATAAATGAGGAATGGAAAATAAGACCATATTTTGGAGTGTTTCCACGAGTTTTAAGAGCCCTAACACATTTACAGTGATATATTTCAGCCTGAAAATCCAAATAAACTAGGACAGCAACTAAATTTTATGTAAAGAGTAACGAATCTGCATAGCAACCTGAAAAGAGCCTTCTCAGCACCAAGAATCTGAAGAGTTGATGCTGGACATTTTGCAAGATTTGTAAGACTTCCAGCATGTGATATGAGTCGAGCACCTACCATTTCACCAATCAAAGTTGCAAGATTTGGAGCAACATCTTGCATCTTCGACACAAGGTAAGAATGAAGTTGCTTCCGATACTCTGAAAGTTCTATAACCCTTTGTGCAAATTGCTCGATGTTTATCAAATCAATAGGAGAGATGTCTTGCCCTGATATCATAAATGCAATCAGAACTTGTTATAAAAAACTTCAAGTCCATCCTAGGAAATCCATGAAAAGTTAAAACTATGTACCCATGGAAGCCTTTGCAGCCTCTATAATCTCCTTAGCTTTGTCTTCATCTCCAGTTATATCAGTCAAATCAGTTAACGCATCGTCTGATAAAGTAGACTTGTCCTTCACAAATTTTGCCACTTTTGCATATATATAGTTGTCATTAACAATCTTTGCCATCTCCGGAAAATGCCATGAGTACCACTCCCTATTGATCAACAAGTAATTAGTGCTCAAAATATGGAAATAGATGAACAGATTGTCTATCAAGAAGATAAAATGACAAGCTCTATTTACATACATATATAAATCAATGTTTTTAAAAATCAATAGTCCCCAATATGGCCAGCAAGGACCCACACAACAAGAGACCAAAACAGCTTAATATGCAAAAATAAAATTAAAAAGCATACAATAAGGGTTTCCTGCAGACATCATATTATGGATAAGTGACAATTATTTATGTACAAGTATTTATCCACACACAAAAATACACGCAAGAAATTGTCATACTTGTAGTTTTTCAGGATATAGTTTTTGCCAATTTATACTAAATCATCACATTTTGAGCAATTTTCAAACAATTTTCAAGATTTTGAAAATTAACTGGATGAACTAAAAGGAAAGATTATTTGTGAAATTAGCAATCGCCAAATTTGATTAAATTGAGGCTAAACAATTTTGATGAGATATCGATCTCAAAACAAGTAAGAGCTAAGAAAAAATGATGCTTACAAACTGCTACATGCAACCAAGGCTAGGATTTTCTTATTGAACTATAACTGAGTCCATTCAAAACCCTTAAACAAACAACTCAAATATATACAAGCAACTAACCACTGTCACAGATCTGTTTTCTGCAGAAGGGATAATAAGCCAAACTATACAGTACCTCACTCGCATGCAGAAGGTGTTTATGTCTTTGTCCAAGGTGTCAAGAAGACTAATAGCTTGTATAATCATGTTATCCACTCTATTGACATTGAACTTAACTTTGGCTCTGCTGTAACTGTGCCCAAGACCCAATTGAGCCTTTTCCAAGTCTGTTTCCTAAGGGAAACAAAAATTATAACATTATAAAAATCTATTGCTTGTAGGAAAAAGTTAAAATGATGACTGTACATAAAGAAAGAGACATCTGGCTGCAATAGAAACCTTGAGATCCTTAATGAACGTATGCAAATGCAGGCGTATTCCTCGAAGAAGCTCCAGCACACGGTCATTGCTCTGACAAGGAATCTTCAAAACTTCAAGAATTTGGGAGCCTAATTTTGACTCTGATACTCCCAGACTAAACTTTGGTTTCTTCCCCTCTTTAATTTTTGGCAAGTTGAGCTCTAGAAAGTTTCTCAACTCATCTGTCAGTATCCCTGCAGCACAAATACAGAAGCACATTATTGCTTGATATCTTGCAAAATTATCAACAAAGGGATTAGTTCCCGGGAGATTTTCCATCCTAAAGCCACTCTAAGATGAACATCCTTGAGTATGGAAGTCTTGAACTCAAAATTTATTAACAACTAGCTATTATTTATTAAGTTATTGACAATATTCAAAACTAGCTATTACGTTAATATTCAAAACTAGCTATTCAATATTTATTAAGATATCTATTTTAGAATTACATTAATAACTAGCTATTATTTATTAAGTTATTGACAATATGAATTAATACTGAAATAGATATCTAATTATATCAAAAATTATATAATTATAAATAAATTAATTATTTATTAAGTTATTGACAATATTCAAAACTAGCTATTCAATATTTATTAAGATATCTATTTTAGAATTACATTAATAACTAGCTATTATTTATTAAGTTATTGACAACATGAATTAATACTGAAATAGATATCTAATTATATCAAAAATTATATAATTATAAATAAATTAATGATAAATTAAAAATCAATTTTGTTTTATAAATAAAAAATAAAAAATAGTTTCATAATTCAAATTGTTAATACATATGTCACAAGATTCGAATTCAACGAACTTAAACAAAACAAATTAAAAACGTTAAAATTCGGCCAAAATATATATATAATTCTCACATGTTGCCATGCACAGAAGCCTGCGGGGTGTGTCAAGATAGCGGGCACCTCACCCGATGGGGGCACCAAGTGTCACCTACCAACAAAGGTGGCCTAACCGTAAAAAAATCATATCTTGTGTCAACAAGGTTTACGGTTTTTATTTTTTATACAAACATATTTAAATCTCTGTTATTTTTACTCCATCAGGAATCTGTTGTTAAAATAAGCTTCCACCACCTAAATTTTAATGTTTTCTGTTTTTTATGTTTTCTAATTTTAATTTTAAATGTTTTTATATTTTTCTATTATTCGAACTTAATGGCAAAAAAAAAATCAAACTTTATCTATTGGGCAAACTTAAACTGAATTGTATCCATGTCAAACTTAAACTCGAACCTTGTGACTTAAGGTTAATACCTTAATAAATAATATTAAAATATAAACATATTGTTAATATCAAAATATTAGTTATTGCAATATCAACAATATATTAAATTATTCAATGTTATTAACTTTACATATAATAAACACTTAACCTATATTAAAATTTTAAACCCAAAAAAACATAACTTACCAATTATGAATTCTCTCGTAGACCCTTGCCGACCACAACACCTATCGCCAAGTTGACCACCACACCTATCACCAAGCACAACCATGACACCAAACACCAATGGACCACAACGCCGCACAACTTGAGTGTTACAACACGGACAAAGGTGAGCCACGACACGAGATGAGATGAGATTAAATATCACTGCCCCCAAAAAACACCACCAAAGTGTGAGAAAATTATAGCAACAAAAGGAAGAATTTGCTATATCAAAGTCACTGACATAGGGAAGAAATGAAAATCGCTTCAATTCGAACTTCACTTTCTTGTGTGTTTTATGCGGACCCAAGACCACAACGCCACACAATAGTGTTACAACACAAACAAAGGTGAGCCACGACACGGATGAGATGAGATTAAATATCACTACCCCCTCAAAGTGTGAGAAAATTATAGCAACAAAAGGAAGAATTTGCTATATCAAAGTCACAACACAAGGAAGAAATGATAATCGCTTCCATTCAAAGAGATTAAATCTGCCACTTCACTTTCTTGTGTGTTTTACGCGGACCCGAGATGCCACCTCCCAATCTAGAGGCTCTCATGATCGCACTTGGTTAGGGGCCCTCCCCCATGGATCACAATCAGCTAGGAGAATACAGAGGGCATATCGCTAGCTACTTTCAGTCAGCCTCGGATGCTAGGTGATAGAGTCAGAGATGGGGCTTTTCCGCCCCCTCTTCCTCGGCTCCATCCATTCGCACTCTTGTGGCCATTGTGGCCCTTGCTTCTCCTTCTTTCCTTTCTCTTCTCTCCTCTCTTGTTGTTCGGATGACCCTTTCGGGTCTCCCTGCTGGTTCTTTTGGCATTGTAATGTGCAGTCCCATTGACCTACTTTTGTGGTCATTTGTTGGACATTAATATAATTATCTTATCTACTACCGTTTTTACAAGCAATTAGGAATAGGTTTAGGGTTTTAGTGTTTTGGTTTGAGAGTTTTTACCATAGTTCGCATACTCGATATTTGGCAAATATTCGGCAATACTTGGCAACTTAAAAAATACGTAAAATTCTTTTAAAAAATATAAATTTATGCAAAATATAGCTACAAAAGTATCAAATTAGTTTGTAAAATGTTGGGTTTGTGTTATCTATTAGATTTGAATACATATACAAACAAAATCACATCATCATGCGAATACAACAGCCAGCTGATAAGTGTTATTAATTTATGATGATTGCCATACTCATTGAAAGTTATAACCAATCTACGATTGAGTACACGATTGAAAACTTAAGTTGAGTTAGTTGTTTTTAATAAAGATATGGCTATTTTTAGAGGCGATATACACATGTATTTGATGCAGGAGCATCAAGGACCAAGACATAATAAGGTCATATAAGACCATAATACATGTTTATAGGTGTGAGTGAATGAATGTTAAAGTTGAATATGTTGTAAAAGGTGAATGAGTGCTTGTAAGAGAGTTGTAGGAGTGAATTTGACATAGTAAAAGAGTAATATTGGCAAAATAAAGCCATGTCATCATGTAATAGTTGTCTTGTACGGATTACATGAGAGTACTAAGGTGATCTACACGTGATTCTATGTTGAGAAGGTTGTTGAGTCTTCTTAGGAGTGTGAGTTGGCTTAGGAGTCAGTTTAGGAGCTTGTTAGAGTCTTTTCTTAGCTAATTGACACATTGACACCTATTTCATAGGTGATTCAAAGAGAATGAGGTAGGACAAAGGTTCTCAAGGTTGTAAAAATGAAGAATAATGGATGTATGATGGTTTAGAGGAAGAATATACCTCTGTTGGCATGAATTTGCATGTTTCTTAATAGACTGTGTTGAGAACCCTGGCTGGACAGCAAGCTATAAACCCTCAATGGCATTCAATTGGCGAGTTTCTCTTGACTGTTAATTCTAATATCTTCTACAGACCGTAAGGAAGGTAATCATGATTTTTGTAAGTTTTGAAATTGCATAATTTAATTGTTATAGCCATTTGAAGGCTCTCGGGCCCGATATAGGGCTCAGTAGAACTTTTTATTGCATGGATGAAATTGCTTGAAAATTTCACAATACCTCTGTCTTGATGTGATCTATCAACTGTCCAAATTTTGTCGAGAATGGTTTTGTGTAGCTCAAGATATATAGGACTGTATATTCGAGCTAAAACAGTGAGGTACAGTGCACAGTTAGACAAGGAAACAAGCAGTTTTTGCATTATAACATGATTAATCATGATGCTAGACTGATATGAAGGTGGAGGCAGGTGTATTTGACATGATCGAGTGATCTTATGGGAGTGTAAATGAATAAATTGCCATCAGTTGATGAAAAACAAAGTCTGCAGGGTTTGTATGACTGTCTCAAGTCACAGTAAGAGGTTGGTCTTGCCATTTATATTGAGGATCATGACTCTAGGAGTCATATTGAGGTTTGAATGATCCTTAGCAATGATCTCAAGTGTATGGAAATGAAGAAAATGTCTTAATTTAAGCAAAGAAAGGACTGCACACTCTGTGAGATTGGTAAGACCTCTAGAAGGCTTATCTAAATGTTAATATCCAGAAATCAGACTGGTAAATCCTTAATTTAAGGAGCTATAAGAACGATGAAGATCTGAAATTTTGTGTGGAGAGGTTTATAACATATACAGACCTTGTGTAAAAATTTGGAGTCCTAAAACAAAGACCCAGAAAAGTTATGAAGGATTTAGGACTGTCCCAAACGAGTTAGTTTTTCAAGAGCAAGAAATAGAAAAAAATGAGATAGAGGGAGTTAGACAAAAATTTAAGCCATGAAACTTTAGGAGCAAGGTTTTATGGGAAAATGAGAGCCAATGAATCTTGTCAGACCTTCTGGGTATTCATGAAGCTCTAAATGTTAGGATAGAGGAGCTGAGTTAAGATGGTGCATCAGTATTATAGAGGTTAGCAACAATAAAAATTTAGTCTTCTCTTTAGCTGCTGAATGCTGCTGTTGGTTTTTTACCTTTAACTTTTTCTCTCTAAAATTCATATCTCTTGCAGTCTGCTGCCTAGGCATTAAAGCCTGCTCCACTCTTAATCATCTTCAAGTTTGCTCTGTTTGAGTAGCTAAATACCTGCTCTGCCTTCTCAACAGACTTGAAAAATATAATCTGCATAATTCTATACACATGTTTTTTAATAAAATGATGTACAGGAGGTTGCAGCAATAGAAAAGAGTATGGGTTACTAAGGCAAAGAAGGGAGAGATAGTTCCAGTTAAAACTGAATGATCATTTGCAAAGCAAAACAACTATATGATAGAGGCATAGATAAACCCAAAATAGAGGTAAAGTAGGTCATTTTGTAAGTGCCACAAACGCCTTTCCAACCATTTCATAAGTTTTTGGGCCAAATTCGTCAAGTTTTGGAAAATATTCGCAACAATTCACAGTCTTGAGGGTGTATGGCAAGTTTTTGGGCCAAATTCGCCGAGTTTTGGCAAATATTTGCCGAATATTCGTGGCGAATATTTGCAAATATTCACAGTTTTCTGGGTGGCAAGTTTTCTGGGCAAATATTTGCCCCACCAGAAATCTGGCGAGTACTCACCAAAAAAGCATATGATGGTTTTTACTTTTACCTTTTGTAAGTTCTTTTTTTGTACCTAAATGAGGTTGAACCGGATCGGAATTACCGGCCGCCTCGAAAAATCTAGTTTAGAACCAGATCTGGAACAGATCCAGCCAAACCAGGCAACTATAGTCTCACTCACCCTAATTAGTGTCTAGCTTGACCATGACCTATAGAGGTAAACTTTACCTTTTATTTATAATATTTCTGAAGCTCAAACCATACTGTAAGACTACCACCTTACCTATTGCCATTGGTTTTGGAATATCATATTAAATAGTAAATATAACAGGCACACTTGGGAAAACAACAAGCTTCCAACAGATGTATTAAAAATGTAAACCTACAACCCCAATGCCTACAGCTTAATTTACTTATTTTTGCCACTAAATCCTTAAAGAGCTCAGTAGTAAAATCTCAGTCAAGCTTGGATAGCAATCTAGGTAAGTTTGAACACCACTCTAAATATATATTTCCTGAAATTGTAAACCTAAATCCCCAGTGCCTACAGCTTAATTCACTTCATTTTGTCACTAAATCCTTAGAGAGCTCATACACTGCCTTTAACCCAGTGTAGTATAATCTCAGACAAGCTTGGGCAGCAATCTAGGTACATTTGGACACCACTCTAAAGATATATTTCCTAAAACTGTAAACCTACATCCCCAGTGCCCATAGCTTAATTCATTTCATTTCGTTATTAAATCCTTGAAGAGCTGTGTTATATTATCTCAGTCAAACTTGGAGAACAATCTGGGTAAGCTTGGACACCACTATAAAAATATAAACCTGGTTCAAAGCCAAATCTGCTAAAAAGCACCCATATTCATTTGACTTTTACTTTTTTCCAGGTAAATTTTGAGAGACATTGAGGGCTGCCTTTAAGGTGGCATAGGATAACTTCAGCAAAACTTCACCTACACTTCCAGTAAGTTTAGATTACATTCTTAAAATTTGAACAAATGTCAAACCTAAATGTACTTGATTGGACTACATTATGCCACGACCTCTCCACAAGCCCATTCAAATTATAAGCTAGCTTTTTTGCTGTAAGGGCTATGATATATCTGAACCTGGCTTGCACTCTTATTAGTATCCCCATTCCCCTTGGTCCCCACACTCCTCCATTTAGCAACATTGCTCGCCCAATCCCATTATGATATTATCCTTATTACTTTCTATTGTATTCCACGTGCAGACAGATTGGGAACATTAAGTTTAAACTTTACTCCAGTGCTTGATCAGACGTGGAAATATCTGGGATGCCAAATTTGAACAGCATATAAGGTAAATGAATATGAAAAGAAGTACTCATGTGAGCTTCCATGAGTGGAGTCTTATATGTTAAATGGATTTTTAGCCTATTAGTGACCTGAAGAGACAACCTTTACCTTTAAACGAAGATATTTCTGAAGCTCAATAGAAGAATGTCATCTTGCCTTTTGCTAACCGATTCACAATGATGTACTATGTTGATTTACAGTCAACATACATATGAAAATAAAACGCTCCCCAAAGTAAGAAATTTCCTAAACCTCTAGACCCATTTCCCCCAAAGACATATTTCCTAAAATTATAATCCCACTTCTCCCAAAGATTTCCTAAAACTATAAACCCACTTTCCGCAATGCCTACAGCAGGAAATAGTAAAAACCCACTTTCATATATGCCTACAGCTCATAATACGTATGATAAATATCTCTTCCTATATGTTAGCTTCGGGGATTATCAGGATTTGGGGTTTACAGAGTTTTGCCACACAAAAGGAAACTGTAAACTCGCCTCCCCAGATGGCTAGATCTTACAAAAATATTTAGGGTTTAAGGCTTGGGGTTCATTTCCACAAACTATAGACTTATATATCCAGATGCCTATGGATTAAAACATGTCTGGTGTTTAGGATTTATTTTCGCAAACTACAAAGTATAAACACTCTCCAAATGCGTGACAGTGACAACAAAATTAGATCTTACGTGGTTCGGGATTCTAAGTAGTGACAAGCAAAGAAAAACTTAACTAACCTTCAGAAACGGCATTGCATTGGTTAAGGGCATCTGATGCAGAGCCAAACGGCTGAATGGCCACCAACTTCACAACCTTCCCAAATCGATTCAAATCAACAACGGAGTCTTGAACGGCATCCGTGTTCTGCCCAATCTCATCATTCCCGTACGCCTCAAAAAGCCCATACCCAGATGCAAATTCAAACAGCAAATAGAGCGGCTGCCTGCAAAAAAACGAAAAAAAAAAAACCCACAAACTCAAACCTCGGGAGTAAAAATGGGGCAAAAATCAACTGAACTCTTCAAACATAAGAAAAAATAACAACTCATCTTGTAATTACCATTTTTTCTACAGCTGCAGGGGTTGCAGAAAGAGTAAAAGTCGGCTGGTATTTGAGTTTTTCTTCATGTAGCAGCTCAAAGAGTTATGGATTTGGTTGTGTTCGATCAATTTCTTTTTAACAACGGGAGCATTTTCTTATCTGTATAGGAAAAATAGCAGGTTTCTTCCAATAACAAAACCCTTGTGCAAATACTCTTTGCATGGATTATAACAAAAACCCTGAGGCCTAGGGTTTTAGCTGGAAATTTTGACCTAAAATGGGTATTAACAAAGTTTGAGCTTCCAATTCTTCACGTGATTCGTATTAGCAAGCCTTGATTTTATATATATTATATATATCGTTTGTACTCCATTTTATATACATACCATGACTTACGTCGTTTACCAAGCTAACACAATAACATCGGTCCCGAAAAATCAAGTTTTAATATGGGAGCATGTTAATTGCTAGTTAGTTAGCTTCCATTAGAAATCCGTTGTCACCCACTTTGTTTGGGTTATATATAGACAAGCTAGAGGAATGGATTGACAAAAAGGGCGGAGGCGGGATTCATCTAGCTTCCTATGTAGTGAAATTGTTGCTCTATGCAGATGATCTTATCTTAATGGCTAAAACAGAGCAAGGTTTACAGGAGCATTTGAGAGCTTTAGAGCTATTTTGCCAAGAGGTGGGAATGCAAGTGAACATTGGTAAAACCAAGATCATGATATTTACCTTAAAGAAGAAAAGGAGGCAAGTAAGCTTTGAGTTCGAGGGGGACTCCTTGCAAGTTGTCAAGGAGTACAAATATTTGGGACTGGACTTTCACAATTGTCTCAGCTGGGAAACTTGTAGAGCTAAGAGAATCCGGGGGTGGAAAGCGCTTTATATGCTCCAAAACAGATGCAGAACATCGGAATTATGGGACTGGAAGACCCGTTTGAACCTTTTTGAGTTACTGGTAATCCCGGTAATGCTATACGGTTGTGAGATTTGGGGCAGCAGTACATCCATGAAGAAATGGAAGCAAATAGAAAGAATTCAGAAGCATCTAATTACAAGTAGTTTCAAAATGAAAACCACGGTCCCATACGAAATCATTCTAGCGGAAGCTGGAGCCTTTCCAGTGGAAGCGACGGCGATGACTCAACTATTAGGATACTTCAAAAAGTAGAAAACATGGAGGATTCCCGGTGGCCTAAAATTGCAATCGAGGAAAAGTTAAGCAGGAGGAAGAAAACATGGATGAAGCAAAACAGTGAGTGGATGAACAAATGGGGCATTAGCATGCAGGAGTGCCCTGGCACTAATGAAGAAATAAAGAAGTATGTAAGAGAGAAGTTCAGAAATACCATGTGGAATAAGCAGCTTGGTCGAAAAAGAGAATACTATGTCAAGAATTTTAATCCCATTTGTGATCACGGACAAAAGCACTACATCGGGGCGACGATAAAATGGAAGGCTAAAATGTTAATCATACTGACTAAAAACTAGTTCACACCACCTTAGGTGTGAAACCGGGAGATGGCAAATGCCCAAGGAGGAGTGGTCTGAAAGGGTTTGTCATTTTTACATGTCAAGTGCAATGGAATCGAATGGCACTTCATCATGGAATGTATCGCTTACGAGGATATAAGGAGAAATTACATGGATATTTTAACAGGGGCTGATCTTACAGACTTTGTTTGAAGAGGAAAGGGTAGCAAAGACAACAAATTTCCTGATAAAAATTCATAGCAGAAGAAGCAAAAATAGCAAAGAGCTGGAAGAAAGGTTGAAGTAGCAGTTTCCTCGGGCATCTTTTGGTGTTTGGATGCCTTGCTCGTGTTTTCCTTTGGGTCCCATAGACTGCTCGGTCTCGTGGATGTCATTAAAAACTTTCATTCATTCATTCAAAACATTATAAAAGTAATCACCAATACCCCCTTACACCATTTCTTCGCATGATTCGTATTAGCAAGCCACGATATTGGATCCTTGACATCCCCTCCTTGTTTATGCCTTCCACTTACAAAAAATTGATCATGTAGTGGCGCAAACACTAGATAACAATGAACTCGTGACTTGAAATCGAAAGATGAAGTCAAAAAAGAAGGCAAAACACACTAAAGAAATGGTCCGTGGAGGATATTTTTGCTCTTATTTATTCTCTAGAGGGGACCCTAAGAAAATATTATGGGGGTTGTACTTATTTGAGAACCATTTTTATGGAGCAAAACTTTTGTATGGGTGGAAAAGGATGAGCTAGCGGTATTTGGATTCTACTTGAAAAACTCTTTGAGATTTAACTCAATCTCGATTGAACAAAGGTTGAATTCATTTATCTATATTTTTTGAAAATAAAGTCTTAGTTCAAGTCACTCCTTGATGAAAGTTCCAAACATGCTATAGAGGATCACAATTTATAGTAATGTAGGAGTATTGTACATGCAAAGGTTCTTGTTTTTGCTAAGCAACAACTTAAAATATTTTTCATATGTCCTACACCATTATCTAATAAACCAATTTATTAGATCGCATTCCTCTTGATAGAATAGAAGATGGCGGAATGTGTTGATTGTGTAATTAAAAATAAAAATAAAAATAACACATGTATTTATGAGACAAACATGATAATAATTATTAAGAACTTTTCAATAGGAACAATGCATTTCAATGTACTTTTATAAAACAAGTATCACATAGTGTCTTAGACATCTTGAAGAAATTGTAGGTGAAATCAAACTTATTTAATTGTCTTGGTGGATGTTCTACTAACAATTGTCATATAAGTGTAAAATATGTCATAGGGAATCTTATTTTAACCACGAAGTAATTTTATATAAGAAGGATTTGTTTTGAATATATATTATATTTAATTGAATCAAATAGATGTTATATTACCAATTTCCTTAAGAGTGCAAACTAAATAGTATGGGATGTTCGGAGGAGTTTTATAAGTTATATTCAAAGGAGTTTAATAAGTTAGCAATATCTTCTAGGGTCAAGAACATCATTATGTTTTTACAAATTCCTATTTGGATAGTAGATTAATGGGGAATTACGAAGTGTAAAGGAATGATACAAGTTGATTATTATGAATAAATGAATAAACATCAATCAAAAAATTTAGAATAAAGCTTTTAATACTTTAACTATGATAAACACACAAAGCAAAATATACTTAGTTGTGTAGAGTGTTACAAATATGATTTGGGTGTGCAAGTTGGGTAAAATAACTATTATGAATCTAGAAATGTTTCATCTTTAGAAATAGAACTAGAAACTTCTATCAGAAGGACCGTACAATCCATTTTTGGGTGTAGTACGGTTTTGACATGCTCATTAAGATCTTTAACATGTGCACTGATAGATTTTTACAACTTCACTTGCCCTTCGCTTACACACGGAAAGCGAATGTCGTTTTCTATTATTAGGGCTAGCATATATTCGACACCACTTGTCATGGCTCGTAATAAATAGAAATCCCAAACACCTACAACAAACTTCATGAAAGCATTAAATAACAAAAATAGAAATCAATGTACGGGCAAGATCGTATTACCCTTGGCGATCGACCTTTGTTGAGCCAATCTAAGTGTTGCACTACATCCCCTTAAGCAAGAGTTGGCCTCATATAATTCTCCTAAAGTAGGTGTGAGTAGTGTATGCAATCTAAACTAACCCCATGTGTATTCTCTCACGTCTCTTGACACAAAGATAATGGGCTAACTATCAAGTAGAGAATGTACCGTACCCAGTACAGTAGTAGTGTGACGTGGTTTGCTTCAAATATTTAGGCTCAGAGAAAATTTTAAGGGTCCCTCCAAAAAAAGTCTTAGAAAATATTTGGGTAAGATGTTTATTGGAATGTCCTGTAAGGGTCCCTCAAGGAAGAGTCGTTTTCAAACAGTTAGTCATTTTTCTAAATTTTGAGTTTTAAGACTTTTCCTTTGTTGTGCGATATTTCAGGTTTTAATGTCCCTCGCATCCCAAGTTCCATCGAGCTCCATGTTCATGATTCCCGTTTTCTCCACATTGCATTACTCCTTCGTTTGCAGGTACTTCGGATTTTCGGAGAAATCACGTCCCAATGTCCCAAGGGCCGTCTATGCAAGTTTTTTTTTCCAATTTGCCCAATTCTAGTGTATTGCAGACATTTCGGCCCATCGCGTCCCGCATGTCCCGAGTGCTCCCCAACCTCCATTTCCCTGTAAGTCCATTTTTTTTGCTTTTCATTCATTATAGGTGTTTTGGCTCGTCGCGTTCCAGTGTCCCATTGTCCCATGGGCCAGTTGTGCGCATTTTCTCCACCTTTTCCGCTTGCCACTATCTTGGGTTGGTATAAAGCATTAATTGTCGTATTAATTCCCCTACCAACCTACTCAAATGGAATTTGTATAAATAGCCAAGGTAATCAATCATTTTTACCACACCCTTTGCATTCGTTGTTGTCTTGTTTTGTTCTCTCGCTCTCCACTTGTTTGTAGCCATAGCCAAGTCCATGTTCCAGTCTTTTTCAAATTTGTAGGTGCAATAGAAGTTGTGAATTGTCGAAAGTAAAATTTAGAGAAATAAATAAGTTCATTACTCCTGTCATACAATGAAGATCAACTACAAAGGGCACAAGCATTTATCTTCCTAGAGAAAACCATACAAACATAGGAGATAGCGAAGCTCAGCACCTTGACTTGGATGATTTTTGGGCATGAATTGATTGCCAAAACCCTACTCCTATTGCTCAACTAATTAAGGAGAGCGGAATTGCTCATGCAGGGGGTTTTCCAATTTTGGTTCAATGTGTTGATACCATGCTAGCCTGTGGTTCATGCTTCAACCTAGAGACAAAGGAGATCATTGATCCCCATGGACATGTATTGGTGTGATTGGATGCTAGTTGTATTAGTACTACCCTTAGGATTCCTACAACTGAAAATTCAAACACCCTCACCAAAGACCAGGCTCAATTGCTTTTGATCAGGACAGTGAACAATATAAGAGCGAGTGGCTAAGTCTTGGTTTAAGAATCCAAAGAAAGGAGCTTCAAGGCTACCAAAGACTATGTATAGGATTGATTTTAAGGAAGAGTTGTTAGATGTCATCACTTTGAATAATGGGGATGCCCTCTACCAATGAGTTTCATTATTGGATGTGCCCTTACATCAATATTATATGTGAAGGCAAACAAAGCTTGAATTGGGTAGAGATAATCTGTGATAGCCTCACTAATAAACTTGTAAATGTCCAAAGAACCAAGAATTTTCATATGACTTCTTACTTGATGTATTCTATTGCTGCATACAGAGAATGGTTGGGTTTTCCCTGTTGAAGACAAGAAAGATGCTCCTATTTATGAGTATTGTCCATAATTAACTTTGAAGATCAGTAACCATCACTTCAGAAGGGTGAATGATGCATTCACCATGTATATTGTCAGATTGCTAGAGGGTGACACTACTTAGAGATTCTTAGATGAAGCAAAATAATTGATTGATGTCTATGGTAGTTATTACACTCAATTCAAGAAATTATCTTACATACGGTTGGTTGGATTTGAGGGAACACCTTTAAAACTCCCAATGTATTATAGTGACAAGATGGCCTTGGTTGAAATATGCAGGTAGTTGGATAAGCTCCATAGAACTTGCAAGGACAAAAAGATTGCAGGCATCCAGTTCCCAATCACATTGGGTAACTACACTTGCAGGATTGCTTTAGATGCCCAAAATGTTGACAGGACAATTTCTCCCTTCACTCTTCACTATTTCAAACCAAGGACTTGCTTTGATATCAAGGGCTTTATTGCCACCAATTTCAGAATGGGCTTCTATCATCTTGTTGATATTAAAGACTCTATTGGGTTGATTGTTTTGATGATTATGAAGCTGAAGAAGATACTATGGTAGACTGTCCCTACAACAAATTAAAGATTTTGATGTGTAAAGGGTTCTAAAGGACTTCAAGATGATGATGAAGAACTGCAATCCCTTGAATATGAAAGATCCATCAGACACACTCCTATTGAAACCATTGATTGGTTTGTCAAAGAGAGAGATGATTTGAAGGAACTCATAAACCATGTATTGGTAAGGACCAAACTCTGGTTTGATAGGAAAATGAAAATATTTAGAGCAAGCAAGTCTAGGTCTTCTTCTCAAGAAACCTCCACCCCTCAAAAAGAAATTCCTATACTGACTCTTGAAGCACATGAGCAATTTGTTCCCTCTCCACCTGAACCTTCAACTCTAGTGTACATAAAGAAAGGAAAGGCCAAGAAGGATGAGAAGATGGAGGAAGTCATTCAGGAGAGTGAGAAGCTATCTTCTCCAAAGCAATTAGAAACAGTGCCTGATATTGAAATAGTTGTAGACCTTTGTGATGATGACAGTGAAGAAAAAGAGCAAGAAAAACAAGAGAAAAACAATCCTGAGGAAAGCAATGAAAAAGAAGATCAATTGAAGAGCCAAGTCTCAGAATCTATGAGTGTTTTAGAAACATCTGCTAAGGAAGTCCCTGTCAGAGACATTTGTGTTAGAAGTGGTTATTGTACAAACTTTGAGTGTAATGAGCACACCTGCACTTGGGCCCATTGTCCCCTCCACTTCCAATTCTTCTTTTGCTTGGGTACAACCATTGTTGGAAAGCAAGAAAAGGAAAGCCACTTCTAATATTGTTGTTCTAAGTTTGATGCAGTGACAACTCTACTTGGTACTACTCCTCCCCACCTACAAAAAGGCTAAGGTCACATCCAGTTAGTATCAAATTCTCAAGGCCAGCAATTCATGGAGATTGCTAAACCCAAGCTTGACAAGGATGAAAAGGACCTAGTGATAAGTGATTTGGAATTAACAAGAATTCCCCTTGGAGAATCAAGACTCGATAGTGAAGTGCACCTCCTAGTAGCCCTCCATCTTATATTTGTGGGTCACCTCCAAGTAGCCCATTATCCTCTATTCTTGTGCCATGTCCTCGTAGCCCATTATCTTCTATACTTGGGCCGCGTCCTAGTAGCCCTTCATCTTCTATGTTTGGATCACCTCCTGGTAGACCATACTCTTCAATTCTCGGACCATATCCTCTTTGTACATCATATTATCCTTCTATCAATGATTGGGGCAAGCCCACCATCATTCCTCACATTCCTCTCATCAATCCTAAATATCCTCTTTCTTCTCCCATTTCTCGGGATCATACAAATCACACATTAGCTTATATGAAACCCAAACAATTTCTTCATAGAGCTAAGATCAAGAGATGGAAGAGCTCTAAAGCTCCCAATAAATCAAAGACCCATAAATCTAAAAATTAAACACAATTCAAGAATGCACCTTAATGCAACCATTAAGTATGACAAAAAGTGTAGAAATTTATGGATAGAGAACTCAAGATCCCACATACGAATCCATGTTGCAAGATAAGCCATAGTCACTTATCGAATATGATCTCACCACGATCATCGATATTAGAGATAGCATCACTATTGATAAGCAAAATCTCCTAGTCTCCTTATCAAACAAATCACAAACATCGTTGTTGAATCCTATCACGCATAGTGACATTGTTGGTCCCAACTTCCGAGAAAATTAAAAAAAAATCAAAAATACAAAAAAATGAGAAAACATTAAAGCATTACAAAAATCAAAGGTACAGAGATCAAACATTGCAATTAGGTTATGCATACACATGGATGTTTTTTCCTTTCATTACATTCATCTGCAAGTCTCCCACCATATTCATCCCTTCGATGATATTTTTTTAGTCTATTTGCGCTCCTTGTGTGACATTGATCTCTATTGTATCTGTTTAACCACGGCCTTTTATCACTTTGGTAAATTAAATAAAGACCGGCCTTTTAGAGATCCTTTCACTATATACATCTAATAAACTTGTTGTGAAGAACTTTTGGGTGTATTTCTTGACATTAGATAATGTCATCGGCGTAATCACTTCCACATCCTTCCATCAAGCAATTAGTGGTTCTTAACCCCTTATCAAACAATCAAGAGAGCTGAAATAATTTTTCGAAAGTAAAAATTCAATAAAAAAATAAAAAGCAAAAGCAAATCGATATAACTCTCTTGGGTATTTCCAGTATCTCTATCGGGGCTATGAATGTCGGTTGGATAAAAAATGTTGCGACTAGAATCAAATACATCTTCGTTGAGGCTATGGACACTTAGTTGTAGCGGAGCAATGTACGACTCTCCTTCCACCCTTCATTCACAAATCACCTATCAAAATAAATCATTCCTACACATTGGTTAGTGTGTCTTCACTTATTGCTTATCAAATCTTCCCTTCAAGAAGTAATTAATTTCCACATGCACACATTGGATCTCGATGAGCAAACATGATTAGTATGTTACCAAGTGTCTTTTTTGGATTTTGTTCAAACTCTTACTTTAGTCCTTATCTTGTCTCGTGATTTGTGCCTTGGGCTAATCACATTTTCATTGCAATCTTCTAGCTACATTTTCCATATCCTTCCATAACATTCACACTTTTCTTTTGCTTTGTTCAGAACATCCATGTGTATAAGATTTCCTTTTACCATGTTTGAGATAAATTGTCCCTTGTTTCAATAAAATAATATTCTCGCTTCTTTCTATCATGTGTTCCTTGGCTAGATTATCTGGGGCATGCTCACTCCTTCTTAGCACTTCATTGGTTTGAGTTCATCATCATGTTGAACCTATCCTTCATGGCCTTGATCCAACATATCTTCTTCTTGTATATATGTGTGAGATTTTCCCTTGTAAATTATCACCTCTCATTGGGAGCATCCACGTTTCTTTGTTTTCTACATCGTAGCTTTGGAAAAATTTGAGAAAACCCTAACGATTCAAAAATCCAAAACATTGGTAAAACATTTAAAAATCCAAAAAAATGGTAAAAAATCTAAAAATCCAAAACATTGGTAAAACATCAAAATCTAAAAAATCACAAAACATTCAAAACCCAAAACATTGGTAAAACATTCAAAACCCAAAACATTGGTAAAATCATTCAAAATCCCAAAAAAATGGTAAAACATTCAAAACTCAACAAATTGGTAAAATTATCACAAAATAAAAAAATTGGCAAAAATTTCAAATTTTCAAATATTAGTAACAAACATACACTTAGTTGAAGCCTGTGTCAAATGCATTGTACTCAAACATAGAAATTTGTCCTATAAACACCTTTCTTTAGTCCTCACTTGTTCTCAAAAATGACTCGTGAATCATATGGATCTACCTCCATTAACAAAGATGGTCTACCTCCATTAACAAAGATGGTTTACTTATTATGTCTGTACTCCCTTGCACAATGAGTTGTTTAGTATTGTTTCATAGTGCATGATTGATTTATCATAGGACCCTTGTGTTCTCTGTGTATTCCCCCTGCATATATCCTTGATTGGGCACCATCTTTAACCCTTTTCGTTAAATCAAACATTTGGGAACTGAAGCTTGATAACAAAAACATTGGTGCAACTATCTTAAACGTTGTTTGTTTGAGTATGTGTGTTTGTACTTGTTTCCTATTAGGTTAGCTTGTTTACTTTCTCGTATTGCATTGCATTATGTATGTTGCATGGAGTTAAGCATTTTTAGCAATGAACAAATGTTAGTATTATAGCTTTTCATGTTATGGTACACTTTTGTTGTATGCGTATATTTTAATAAGAGTGATGACATAGATCATTAAGAAAAATGATGAAATAAAGTTGTTTTTACATCATCTGGATGAAAGCTATTTCCACTTCCCTTAATCTTCATTTTTATTCAAAATCATTTTTCTTCCAAATCACTTGGGGCAATAGGGATCACCTCTTATCCCCCACCCATCCTTGTTTCTTCTATTTGCTTTATTCATCTTTATGATTGTCGATCGACCTCTTTCATCACCCCATCGACACTCGAGGGGGCATCCTTTATTCTACTAATTTTTCTTCTATCCCTTCAAAAAGAAAATTTGTTTGTAAGTGTCTACTAGCTTTGAAGTGGTGTCACTTATGACAAAGAGGGGAAAATGTAGACACCTAAAATCCACTTACACAGTTTTAATACTAAAATTGCACTAATTATCCTCTTTCCCGTCACTTTTGTACTAATTAATGCTTTTCCACTAATTAGCTAACATTCCTCTTCATTCTCGTTAATTAACGACCTTTTGTTCATTAATTAACTCTTCCCCATTTTAGATGCTTTGATTAACAACCTTTCCTTGACTATAGTCCACTTCTACTTGGGTTAATTAATTATTATTAATTAATTACACTCCTACTCTAAATCAATAAATCATCGTTTATTGGATCAAATTCCTCTCATACATCCCTCAAATCATACTAATTTTCCTACGATTAGCTTCTATAAGCTTACCTTTTCTATTAATTAATCACCTTTGATTAATTAAAACATCCCCAACTCCCATGACTTGCTAATGGCAAATTAAACTCTTCTAAATCAAGGTTACCTTTTCTAAAGCAACCTTATCCATTCCTAATCTTGCTTTACCCTTATCCCACATGCACCAAATTGCAAAGATTTCTCAAACAGGAAGGTTATATAAAGAACCCTCCTCCTTCCCTTTCTTCCGACACACACACTTTGGTATTACACCAAGCTCACCTCATTTACATTAGTGAAAACTATAGGCATTTTGATCTTGAGCATTCTCCATTGATTTGGATTAGCTTCTCCATATTGCATCCATTCACTCAAAATTGAGTAGCATGGGAAGATCTAAAATGGCCTTGTAGCCATTTCTTGGTGAGATTCCATCCTCAATTCTTGAGGCAAACAACAATCAACTTTGATTGCTAAATGATCTAACTAGGTTCATGTTTAGTTAGCAATCTAAAGAGTAGGAAAGGACTTAGCATTTTGTTTCTTATGCATTGAAGAAGTTAATTTCTATAAGCTATTATCTTGATGGTTTTATGGTAGATTTGATTTTTCTTTGAAGTTATTAGGTTTTAGCTTCTTTTGATTAGTAATGCAAGTTTATTATGAACACACCCCTAACCTCCACCGACCACATATTGGTTTTCTTAGGATAATAATCCCACATCCTTCGGAAAAGAGTAACGGATGGGTTTTAAAATAGGGTGGTGTTTGGTTAACATTGGCTTCAACCATTTTTGTTTTTTGCCACGTTGAAAATGTCGGTAGATGGTTGGTTATGTATGGCTCAGCATGGAGAGTCGGGTGTTGGTGGGAGTCGGTGAGTTGGTTGGTAGGGAGTTGGGTTGTTGAACGGTGTGGGATGAGGTGACTCGGGAGTCGAGCTAAGTTGAGGTAGGTCGGACGAGGTGTTCGAGATGACTCGGACGGGTTGAGCTGGTGATGCATGGTAACTTGGTTAATGGTAACAATGTCTCGGTAAAAATGTATATAATAGTTTACGATTCAAGTGATATAAAATCCCACATGCATAATATGAACGAACATAAAGGCATTCAAATATAGAAGCGTGATAATGGTAACATGAAGATACAAAGGCAAAGGCACCCCTCTGTAAAAATTGTGTGTCATCCTTGGTGAGGGCCCCATCTAGACTATAACAGGGCCCGGTTGTCCGATAACAAGTATCGAAAACTAGAGGTAAAAACACCCTTTTGTCAATAACACATTGTCATTTGTCACGTTTGATTGGTCTGCATGGTGAGTGTGCACACATCCATGTCATCGTGAACCTACATATAGACCTATATTTTTCTAGAATGACCAAAATTTATAGCATGTAATAACCGCATACGATCTCCATTTTTAGCGTTCAACATACCATTGGAAAGTTCTCAACCAAATCTATGTTGTGAAACAAATTGTAACAAATTTAGGGAAGATTGTAGATTGGTGTTTCTCAATAAGGATCCTTTGGATCACACCTCCCCACTGAGAAACTTTTGGACCTCCAAAAGTACTTTTAATTGGTAATGAGGTGAGGGTAATTTCCCTCACCTTTCTAGTTTCCATCCATTTGGCCTTGTTTGGATGCATTCCTTTCAAACCCACACAAATATATTCAACATCACCCCTTTGTGAAGTTCTCACCTTCCTATCTAGAATGATATCTTCCTGCAACTCATCCAAATACTCAGGAGCAAAATCATCAATAAAAGGTACATAAATGTTATCATCATGATCCATAATCATAGGAGGCTCATACAATTTCATATTTTCCACATTTACAACTGAATAAATTTATATGTAAGGAGGTAAATCTAACCAGAAAACATTATTACCAAAATTTTCCAATATTTGGAATGGACCATACCGAATTGGTTTCAAATTTTTACCTTCACTTGTCAATCTTTCCTTGCTGATGTGAAGCCAAACTAAATCACCCACTTGGAATTTATGATTAGTTCGTTATTTATCATGCCTAGTTTTTTATTTGGATTAACTTTTATCTAATTATTCTTGGACAAAATGATGGACCAGTTATATCTTCTGCACAAAATTCTTATATTTTTCAATATCACTATGTCCATTAACAACATATTCTTGTCCAAAAGAGAAATCCAATGGAGATTTAGGCAGATAACCAAAACAAGTATCAAAAGGAGACTTCATAGTAGAAGAATAAAGTGCACGATTATAAGCATGTTACACATAATACACATGTTCATCCCACAATTTAGGATGTTTACTACAATAACCTTTAAGCAGATGTATCACAATGCGGTTTATGACCTCTATTTGACCATCAGTCTATGGATGAAATGCAATACTTTTCTTCAGCTTGGTGTCCATCAAATCCCACAAAGTTGACCAAAGTTCCCGAGAAACCGGAATCCTAATAAAAATAATAGTGTGGGTAAACCAAAATAAAACCATACATGTTGGAACAATAAGTGTGTAGTACCTTGTAATTTATTTAGTGCAAGGAATCAACACACACATTTCACTAAATCTATCCATAACCACACAAATAGTCATGTTTTCTCCGTGACATGGGTAAGCCTCCTCTAAAATCCATGGAAATAATTTCTCAGGGATGAGTAAGAACGGGAAGAGGAGTGTAAAGTTGTAACTTCTTGTTGTTAGGCTTTCTCATGGCACAAAGAACACATCCCTTTATATATCTGACAACATGTTCCTACATATGAGGCCAATAACAATACATTTGTAAATGTGCAACTTTTTTTTAACACCAAAATGACCAGATATAAGAGAAGTGTGAGATTCCCTAATCATATACACTCTTTCATCTTACAGAATACAAAGTTTACCATAATGATACAAGAGTCCATCATGCACATGATAGTCCAATTCTCCTACCTGTTTACCACTCATCAAATCTTCATACACTTATTTAAAATCAACATCATTAGCATATTGTTCTTTATAACTATCATGAACTAGAGAACTATGTTGTAAAAGAACAGATGCAACAATAAACAGAGGTCTAGATAACATATCAGCAACCTTATTTTGTATACCTTTCTTATACCTAATCACGAGATGGAACTATGATGTAGGAAACCCATCCAACGGAAGTGTTTAGATTTTTGTGGTCTGTGATTGGAGATATTGGAGGGGATGATGATATGTATGAATTACTATTTCCTTTCCCATCAAGTAATGTTTCCATTTTTTCACACTCTGCACCAAATCATACAACTCTTTATCATAAGTTGGATAGTTTCTTACCGCACTCATGAAGGTTTCAAAATGGTAACAAACAGGCTTTTTGTTCTACATCCAGATGACCACCATTACATATTCACTACCATTTGTCTTAATCACAAATGGCTATTGTAAATTGGAAGTGCTAAGATAGGAGCAATACTTATCTTCTCTTTTAGTGTATCAAAATCTCTTTGATGCTTTCCTCCCCACTGAAAGACCTATTTAATGTTAGTCAAAGAATGCAAAGGAGATGCAATAAATGAGAAGTTAGCAATAAACTTTCTCCAATACTAAACTGCACCAAGAAAGCTCCTAACCTCGGTTACATTATTGGGTTTATGCCAATTCACAATGACCTCAATTTTTAGGATCAATTTTCAATTTACCATGTCCCACAACATAACCCAAATAAATCAAAGATGTTTTCCCAAATTCACATTTAGACATCTTCAGATATAATTTCTCCTTTCTAAAGCATCCATGAATTTTTAATATGAATGACATGATCATCCCATGATTTACTAAAAATAAGAATATCATCTAAGTAGACTATCACAAAATCATCAATGAATGGCCTAAAAACATCATTCATCACACACATGAATGTAACCGAGTGCATTACACAATCCAAAAGGCATAACAAGCCATTCAAACAAACCTTGTTTTGTTTTAAAAGTAGTTTTCCAAATATCACCTTCATTGATTCTAACTGGTGATAACCACTTCTTAAGTCTAACTTAGTGAAATAAATAACATTTTTAAATAGATTTGGTAAATCATCAATGTGAGGAAGAGGGTATCGATTTTTCACCGTGATCTTGTTGAAAGCATAAAAATCAACACACATATGCCATATGCCATATTTTTTAAGCACCAAAATGATAGGCAAATCATAAGTAGATGAACTTTAATAGATAACTCCTTTTTCCAACAATTCCATCACCTACTTTTGTATTTCCTCATTCTCGAGCACGGACAATCTATACATACCAATATTAGGAAGAGGTGCAACATGTAACAACTATATCTCATGTTGAACTCCTCTTTTGGGAGGTAGACCTTATGGATCCTGAAACACATAATCATAGTTAGAAACAATATTAATCAAATCATTTCGATGTTTAGGATCATAATCCTCAAAATCCTTGGAATGATCTTTTTCTTTGGCTTTAATCACCATGAGCACAAAGTTCTTGCTTGAATTTACAAGCCTTTTCATTTGTCCTGTAGAAACCAAAAAAAAAGACTTGTTTTCACATGATGAGCTCTAACAATGTATTCAATCCCATCTTTGACAAACAAGTATTTATTCTCTTCCCTGTAGAAGATTGATTTTCGATCATAAAGATATGGACTTCCCAAAACCACACCACAAATATCTAATGGAACAACATCCAAATCTACCTCATCAATGAACTTAGTAATGGCAAATATGAATCTACAAGTTTTCGTTACCTGTAATTTTGCATCATCACAAACCCAACCCAAAGGATAAGGCTTAGGATGTGGTTTGGTTTGGAGTCCCAATTTCTTCACAACCTCCTCTGAAATCATATTAGCTTGAGATCCACTATCAAATAGAGTGTCTATTTTAGTATGTTTAGAAACAACTCTAAGGTGGAACAACTCATTTCTTTTCTTCTCATCATGCATAGATTGTTGTTTAGAAGAAGATGAAATATTAGATGAACTAGTGCTAGAAGAAGAGGAAGAATTACAACCTTATAAACCCATGGCCATGATCTTGGTTTCATCACCGGAATCAGATCCAAGATCTGTTGCACCATAGTGTTGGTCTTATTTTCTTTCCCTTTCTTATTGTTAAACCACTTAGGCTTAAGTTCCGGATGTAATTTCCAACACTTAGATTCATCATGATTCTTTTTGCAATGATTACAAAATGGCTTATCATCTTCTTTCTTAACAATATAATTAGTCTTTTGCTTACCCTTTCCTTGACTTTTTCTTTCAAAATTTTCTCTTTATTGTCAGATTGCTTGTTCTTGTGTTTCAAAGATGACTCTTTGGTCATTTTCCCTCTTGCTTCCAAATGAGTATCTTGCACACACACCACATCAAGGTTAGTAGGATTAAGCATGAGAATCATATGTCTCAAATAGATATGTAACCCACCAATATATTTCAAAGCAATGTTTCTTATGTATGGAGAGAAATACCCAAAATGAGAGCCATTTTTCTAAATTCTTGTGTATAATCCTAAACACTTTGTCCCTTAGTTTGCCTTAAAATTTGCCAATCCATCATGGCTTGTTGCATATAACCCAAAGGATAAAATTTCTTTTGTAAATCAAAAACAAATTCATTCCAAGAAGAGATTGTTTTACCTTTTTTCTCATTAATATCTTGTAGCTTACTCTCCCACCAGATGAGTGTTGTACCACCCATTTGAAGAGTCACTAGATGAATTTTTTCCTCATCATCAACAATTTTCTAAACCCTACAATATACTTCAATTTGCTTGATCTAGTTATCCATTTTTTTGCATTAAGCTCTCCATTATACATTGACAATTCAAACTTAATATCCAATTTCAATGAAGGAAGAAAATCAGAATTTTGTTTACCATCCTTTAAAGAGGAGAACCAGATTCAGATGAAGAATATTGTTCTTCTTTTTTAATCTTTCTTGGCTTCTTTTTCCATCTATCTTCTCTTATCTTGGTACATTTCCTCCAACATTTCTTTCATTTTCATTAAGGACTAATGAAATCCATCTTCTTTATCCTCACCATATTTGCACTTCGTAACTCGTCTTGATCAATTTCGAATCCAAACCCGCTAATGTTCCTTCACCTCTTCTATAGTGGGACCTTGTCAACATACACCAAACACTTGAAATCCAAAGCAATAATTAAACTGATCATGAACCATCTATGATCTTGAATGATTTGTAATCGAAAGCAATTGCGTAAATACACACCTTTAAAATTGTTCTAAAATACAATTTTTTAGATTTCAATTTAACACTACGATTTTTCTGTAATTAATTAATAAATAAAAAGTGTGATCTGACTATGGAAAACAAAAAAATGAAGAAAATACAAAGAACAATTGACACATCCGGTTGATAACAGAGTTCAACATGAATCCTTCATCTCCGAGTCCATAATAATGAGACCAATCTATTAAAAATATACCTCAGACACTTACAATTTTTATATGAGGCAAATAATAGTCTTCCTCAAATGTCACTTTGTACTTCTTGTAAAAATAACCCTGGTCTCCTTTGAAATTTTCCCACGAAATGTCTCAAACACTCACAAAAGCCTTCTAAGCATACACGGTCTGTCAATTCCCTTATTCAAATATCAACTCGCTCATATATAGTATTGATCACCCCAACGGCCTAACGACAACCTATATTTTTAGCACACAAGTGGTTAGGGGTTTATCCCCTAACCTCCACTAACTACATACTAGTATGTCGGGATAATAATCCCACATCCTTTGGGCAAAGAGTGGTGGTTTGGTTTAAAAATAGGGTAGTGTTTGGTTAACATTGGCTTTGGCCGCTTTTGTTTGTTGCCAAGTTGAAAAGGTTGGTAGATGGTTAGCTATGTATGGCTCAACATGGTGAGTTAGGGGTGTCAGTGGGAGTTGGTGAGGGTGAATTGGTCAAGAATGGAGTTGAGTTGCTAAACAGTGTGGGATGAGGTGGCTCGAGATTCGAGCTAAGTTGAGGTAGGTTGGCTAAGGTGGTTGGGATGACTCGGTGGGTTGAGTTGGTGGTGCATGGTAACTTGGTCACTTTGGTAAAAATGTTTGGTAAAAGTGCATAAAATAGTTTACAATTACCATGATCTAAAATCCCAAATGCATAATATGAATGAACATAGAGGCATTCAAATACGTGAAGCTTGATAATGGTAACATGACGATAAGAAGACAAAGGCATGCTTCCACCAAAAAAGTATGTCGACCTTTGGATGAGGGCCCCACCAACAAATAGTGGGGCCCACCCATCGATAACGAGTGTCAAAGTTCGAAGGCTAAATATCCTTTTGTCTAATACCACATTGTCATTTGTCACACAGTTTGATTAGTCCACATGGTAAGTGTACACGTTTCCATGTCATCTTGAACTCACGCACAAACCCAATTTTTTGCCATATTGACCAAAATTTAAGCATGTAATAACTTCTTTATATGACCTCCGTTTTTAGCATTCAACATACCACCTTGAAAATATCTTGACCAACTCTACACATCAAACCGATTACAACATATTTAGGGAAGATCAGAAAGGCGATGTTTCTCAAAGAAGGATCCTTTGGATCAAAATTAGGCGTCTACACAACTCATTCAATTGAATTCTCGCTAAATCATTCTATATGACTTCGTACTTGATGTATTCCATTGTAGTTTTTAGAAAAGGGGCTGGTCTCTTTGGGGAAAGTAGGTATGATTCATCAAACTACATCTATGAATACTCATCCCAAATCACATATGACAACAACAAGAGTCATTTTATGATGTTCAATGATGTTTTCGCCATGTTGCTTGTGAAGTTGTTGGAAGGGAATGCGATAGAAATAATATTCTTTTAAGAAACAACACTTATTAAGACCTATGGTAGCTTATTAATTATTTTCGAAAGTTTACTTACCTCATGGTAGGTGGTTTTGATGGCATGCCCTATAAAATTCTGAAGTTTTGTAGTGAAAAACTTGTTCTCATTAAACTGTGTAGACAACTTGATGTGGTACACAAAATATCCTTGACACAATAGGGTACATGGGATAAAATTTCCCGTCACTTTGGGACACTATATGTGTAGATTAAGGATTGATGCTCAAAATATGGAAAGAATCGTTGCTCCATTCAATATCCATCCATATCATAATTGAATTAATTTTGATAAAAATGGATTTTGTCAAAAATAATCTCAAATTTCCCTACGGTGATCACCATGTGCCCCTATTAACGACTATTGGGAGGATTGTCACACTAAATGTTAACTAAGAAAAAAGGCTATGAGTATGTCTCTCGATTAGATTCAAGTATTTGAAATTAATCAAGTACGTAAGGTTGTGGAAGATGATGGTAGTGACCTCCATGAGCCTGAGATTGAAGAGACCATTCAACATGCTTCCCTAACAAACATTGATTTATCATATAAAGAAAAGGATAATCCGATGATTTGAAAACACGCGTGATCCTTAAGGAGTGTTTTCATAGGAAATTAGTTGAATTCGTTCTGCTCTTGAGAGTTCTCAAAAGGCTCCTTTTATGACTAAATATGCATCTTCGTCTTGTGCAATCAACTCGGGATCACTAAGGAATATTCGAACTCCAAAGGTAGATATGACATCAATAGGTGGAGATGACGATAGTCCCAAAGATGTTCTTCTAGGAAGAGTTTGTAGAGTAGGTGATACGAGAGAAATCTTGATCGAGAGTTATTCTTCCTCCCCTCATGAGTAAGGTGAGATATCCCCTCTTATTGATGCACGTGTAATAACTATGGATTCTCGGTCTTCACTCACACTTAACCTTCTTAGCTCAACTCTACCTCTCACATAATATGGCATAGATATTGGTGAATCGTCCTTCACCTAGGTTTAATCTCTCATTGAGAAGAAAGATGTATTTTTTCAATAGTGATTTCTCTTGACTATGATGTCATGGACATCTTTCTTTAGAGTATTCTTTCACAAAAAGGCCAAAACTACTTATTGTGTGGTCACATTTATTCTAGTTATTAATTTGTTGAGAATTCCAAGCCTACATCTGAAAAAATGAAGGATAAATGACTTTGTCTAACTATGATATGTCAAGAGTTTCATTAGGAGAGGTTAGTCATGAAGGAGATGTTCATAATCTCAAGGAATATTCGTTAAGGATTGTTGAGAGAGTTGAGAAAGGTAAAAAAATCGATAACAACTCAAGGATCATGTTTCAATATGTCAATTCTTTGATGTCTTGTGACTCGCCCCATTGGAATCTATTCCTTAAACTTGATTGGCGATATTGACCCCAAGGCTATCTATGAAATTCATGAGCACAACAATCGTGGAAAATTCATTGAGACTTAGGGGAGAAAATTTTGATTAATGGCCTTAATTTCAATGGTCAAGGCATAAATGCATATTGTAAATTGGTTGAGGCCCAAGAGAATTTGATGTCTTAGATAAAATCAATAGATAAGGAGGTTGCCTTATGGGAAGTCTAACTCAATATTTACAAGTTATCGCAATCATTGATGAGAAGATCCTTATTTCTAAGAATATTTTTAATAGCTCCTAGGACAACCTCTCTAAAACATGATCCATAAGTGTATAGTGGAAAATAAAAGTGCTTAAAGAGAGCATATTTGATCTTCAAAAACACATCTAGAAGGGAGAATCCCTCCAATTAGAAATCCATGTATACTTGAAATCTCTTCATTGTGATATTTTAGAATTCTTATGAATCGAACACCATGGCAGATGTAAAATAAAAATTTCAAAAACTAATAAAGGAAGATCTATTTTACATTGAGGGATCTAATAAAGGAAAATTGGATGTGAATACATAATGTGATCATTGAAGCATCCAAAAGTTTGATTAATTTTGCTAGCGAAAGTTTTGAAATGATCAATTCCACATGCACTTGGTTAGTCAATTTGTCCAATAAAACTAGTACAAGTGAAGAGAGATTGTAGTTAGAGTTAAAATTTTCAAAGTTAAGGTGTTGAAGCATAAGAAAATTAAAGATTCAAGTATGGAATATTCTTCATATCCCATATATTAATTTCGTCCACCTCTCTTTTTGCAACTATCGTATTTTCTTGTTGCAATTTTTATAATATTATTTTCCACAAATTTAATATTATAAAATTCACTTAAGTGACTTTTGTAATGGAAAAGTAAAATTGTCAAAAAAATAGAACAGTTACTAAAAGGTAGTTATGAGGTAGTTTTGCCCCCAACTCTATTTAAAGAGAAGGGGTTTCTCATTGTAAGGATTAGATTTTTGGGTAAATTAAAACACTCACAAATTCAAATTTATCTCTCTACTTTTGTTCATGGTCGTACATTAGACAACAAAATGTATTATGAAACTTTGTATCAATTTTGTGTTAAAAATACAAAGGAGAATTATTGAACTATGTGTCTTTGTTTCTTCTTGGTCATATTAATTTTGAGGAAGAATATTATTTTTATTGTTACATGGTGTGACAACATATGATATATTTTTCCATTAGTTTTTAGCGTGCATGAGTAAACTAAGATATGATTTTACTTATTGGAAAGTGTAGTCCTCTCCCTCCTCAATCTTCCTCCATTCCTACCTACCATCTTCTTGCCCTCTCTGTTGGAAGAAAAATAAACCGAGGGGGTGAATCAGATCCTATAATAATTTTCATTGCATTTACCAAACCATGCATTAATCATTTAAGTTGTCCATTCATCATTCATAACCATACATGTGCATATTAGATGTGCATTAACTATTCACAATATCATAAAACGAGAGAGTACACAAGACACCAAATATAAGTGGGAAAACCTCGTGGGGAAGAAAACCCGCTAAAAACCATTTTTTTATATTACACAAAGCAAGGAATCAAGTGAATATTACACATCACAAGATATTTCTTTTGTGAGGTATCAACCCCGTAAGGAGCACCCTCTAAACCCTTGTTGATATTACTTGTAACAAGAGACTCCTATGAATATGAATCATCATAAGATAATTTTCATAAGTATGATCACTAAAAATATGTTAATCCCACAACTGATTGTTATGCCGAAATTCAGCTCCAAATTCCTTGAAACCCTCATCAAATGCTTTCTCCTTCAACTCACTCTATCTTATTCTTTCATGGACTGATTTGGATTCAAACCCTTACACACATGATCTATAACATTCTTCAATTTTTTGTGCTCATCCTAATGTACATTTTGATGCTCTTGAACAGGTTTCACTCTCCTACCTTGGTCACATTTTTCACTCCATGCACCACTAGTTCAAAAATGAACCAAAACACTTGATTTATATGAGTTCTAACTCAAAAACACATAATAGGTTGGTCCTAAAAAAATATCAACCAAGGAAACTCAAAAACCTAAAAATACACTCGTATACATTCATAAAATGGACCCATATAGATTGGACATGCACCAAGACATCCAAACAAGCCAAAAATAACTCAAAACCCCATCACCAAGTTCACCAAAGACCTCTAACCTCATCACCATGATTATTCAAGCCTCTGAAGGCTTCACACATGTCAAATATGACAAAAAACATTACCCGTGGTTGCAAATTATCTTTCACCAATCAAAATCTTCATAACTCTAACAAGAAGGCTCATATCCTTAACGAAACAACTCCTTCATGAACAAATCTTCAACTATCATGCTTAAGATCACACAATAACATCTCAAATATTTCATGTAACCAATCATTTGAAATTCAATGACCTGTAAATCACATACATGCTTGTTATACCTCTTGAAACATCCATCCATGCAAACAACACTTACTTTCCTCTTTACCAAACTAAGATGCCCAAAAAGCAGTTTTGGAGACTCAATTGGTTTGTACCATTTTTGTCATTTTAAATATTTTTGAATTCCTTCACTATGTACAAATTTCATCCCTCTTCACTCTCGAATGGATAAAAAGCATCAACTAATCCAAAACAAGAGACTTCTACCTCCATCTTCTAGCTAAAGCAATTTTGTCCATCAATATTTTCTTTCGCAAAGTGAGTTGATTCACCTATCAAATCACCTCATCAAGAGACAAACACTATACCATTGGAAATAATTTTGAATATACTTTCCATAACATTTTACATTTCCTTCAAACTCTAAGTGGAAGGCCTTCAACCAGGTCCATCTCTGCAATTGCTCATTTAGGCTTATAGGGCTCGAGAATCAGTCTAGAGACCAACTTGCTCCATCACCTTCAAGGACACTTCCAAGATTAAACAAAGTATGTAACACCCTTATACATGTTTTCTAAGCACTCATAAACATTAAAAAAGAATGAATAAACTCATAACAACCACCAACCTCATGAAGTTACTCAAGGCCATGTTTAACCAAACATCTTCCGAATTAACCTTCAAATAACGTATCATAGCTTATTCATCCCTTATTAAAAACTCAAGTTTGATATGTCATTGGAAATATCTTAGAACCAAGATCACAAAAAAATTGAACCAAGTCAAAACTCCACTTGTAGCTCCTGTAAATCCACTTTTACCACAGACTACTCCAAACTACCCCAAAAACTAGTCTTCATAAATAGGGCATACTTTACACTTTAAAACCTAAACCATGATCTAAAACTATCATGAACATGTATTACAACTCCTAGGCTAAAAGAAATGTTGATTTATTCAATACCTTGTTTAGATAACTTAGCCACAAACTTGAACATCTTCAAAAACTTTCCTTTTTGAGTGGGGCCCACATATCTTGCCACATACTCTAATATGCCTTTCTTGAAATATGGAGGACTCCTCTACAACCTCCAATCATTAAATTTTCATAACCAATAAAAAATGGGCCAAGTATACTCCTTTTTCTCCAAGTCACTTTGAGTTAGGGTTTAACTAGGGTTTCAAAATAACTTTTCTTCTTAACGATCGTTCATAAAAACATGACGATAAAACCACCTCATTATTTTTGTAAAATCTTCATAATTGACCTAAAAATATATACCAAATATCTCAAGTCCCCATGAAAATTACATAGTCCACAACGAGCATCGGAAGGACAACTTTTACCTCAAAACCACACTCTGAAAACCCGATTTTACCAAACACTTCATATCTTGTAATGTTTTCAATATTTTGACCTGAAACCTGTCATGAAGCATCATGGTAGCATCATCTAGCTCTCTATACTCACAATATAGCTCAAATGCTTCAGAATATCTCGACCACAAAAACTTTCCCTTGTTATCTTGCTTTGTTTCCACCTTCTTGCTTCCCAAGGACCATGAAACACCATCAAAACTTTGAGAACTAACCTAAACCTCATCATACATTCCATGTAAACTATTATCATGCTTTAACAAGACTTATCATCTCCAAAACTCATACCTCCAACTCATTCTACATGTTATATGACTAGGAATATACCTAGAATCACCCGACTCAAGTCATACAACACATGAACTGACCATGGATGACTCATTAAAAACTCGTTAACACTTGTTAGGAACATTTTTGACCTAATGAAAACTTTAATTCAACTTGGGAGGATTCATACTAGATTATGCTCCGAACACACCATAGGACTTCACGAAACATGACACTACCAATCAACCTTCATGTTTGGCCATTGAATAACACCTCATGGAGACTCATATGACCTCATAATACCCTTTGCCATAAATTTAATTGACATAAATGACAACACTAAGACACAATGGCCAAAAATCTCCCCCTTTTTCATTGATGACAACCACCTACATAAACATTGATGGCAAGCGTATGACAAAACACTCTTATATGACCTCATTTCCATGTTTTTGATGCTTCTCTCCCCTTTGAAATCTATGACAAAGGATACAATGATGACACTACATGGAAAATGATAACATAAGACAAGAAACAATGGAAACAATGTACACAAGAGCTTATTTACTTGACTTGACTCCCTCTTGGTCCGTACTTGCTCTTTTTTGACCTTAACAACGACAAAATTGATCTATGGACTTAAATGTGAGCTTTCACATAGATCCCCCTGAGCTAATATCCTCCAATTTTTCATATTTTTCATTCATCACTATCTAGGCTTGAACCATGCTTGAGAACACCAAATTTTCCTTCAATACTACCTTTGCACCTTTTAGGACCATTCAACCTAAACCACTCCTTGAGTCAATTTTTGACAAATTTGTCAATGTCATAGAAACAATGTAAGCATGTAAATCATCCTTCAAATGCCACCCCTGGATTCATACTACTCATATCTAACCGAGAACACAAGAATTTGATCTCATACCTTGCTTATATTCCTTGAGTATGACTTAACCACAACCTCGATGTCTTGAAGTCACTTTTCAATGTTTTCAACCTTCTTTACATGAGATAATATTCGCTTTATCATTTAACTTGATCCATTTGTCATGATGCCTCTAATTCACCATCATCTTTATCTAATGTCATCTAGATTATCTAAATTAGGGTCATACCTAGCTCCCCTTGCCTTAATAACCTTCAAAGACCTGTAGATTGTAGTTTTACAGTCAACATCATCCTCTACTTCCCTAATTCAATGTAGCTTTTATTCATAATGTATGCAAATTATTATATAACCCTTACAACTTTTATATTTTATTCTTCCTTGGAGCTCAAAGTATATAAGTTCCCCTTTAACCTATGTCACATACTAAGACCTCCATACATTATCATATTCTTGTCTTTGAGATATTTTAGCACATCAAAGAAAAATATAATTCCACACTCACCTTTAGATCTTTTCAAACCTTTGGGATTCATTATCACCTTCTTGAAGCCATCTCAAACTATCCTTCAACTCTCAGTTTTTCTTTTGCACAAACTACTACAGATCATTCTACTATGAAAAACTTGACAAACCATATCAATATCTTCATGTTGCTTCCTTGATGCAAGATCACACTTAACTCATAACTTAGGACTGATACTTAATCATATAAGAACATGTATACTCCTGAAGCATCCTTTAAGCTACTTGAAGACTACTTACATACTCAAAATGTTGCATCACAGAGATATAAATACATCCAAACACCTTTTCGGAATTTAAAGGAAAATTGGCACTACTATTGAATATTTTAAGTTCTCACACAATTTATTTGGCTTACACTAGACATGCACCTTAGAGACATACCTTCTTTAATATTTCTCATATTCGGGAGACATACCTCTAACTCTATCGACATTTTGGAGCAATCTAAGCCTTTTGACAACTTTCACATCCATACAATACCGGAATTTCTAGAAAAGAAACATTTGTATCTTGAGGATTTTATAGCATTATCTACATTTTATTTTGAAGTAACCCCTAAGCGAGACTATCTTTATACCTTTACAATACACCTATAGTATTTAAACCTCCTTTGTCATACTCACTTAAAGGTCTTGATAGAACACAAACCTAGAACAAGATGATACACCTTCTTTTGCTTAAGACCACATACCCTTGCATTTTTACTTTGAAACTCCATGAAGCTCTTCATTGCTCTCCTTACTAAGCACATGTGCACCTTGTCAACAAATAAATCTTATTTATACTTGATGTTAGAATAGAGAAACAATCATACCGCTTTTGAGGGTTTTGCAATCATAATCGGGTTAGTACATAAATATGAAAAACATTAAAACTTCTCCCGTATGTGATGCCATCAATTCACTTCTTAAATTGTATACACAACTACCAACACTTGACCATGAATTTATCATCTTCAATCACGGGGGAACATTGTCTCTTCTCAATTCAACACTTAAACCTATAGTCATCCCTTAGAATTTTTTTCTCACACGATCTATCATAACTATCACGTATTCTTTATGGATGCATGATCACACTAGATACTCCTTGAATCAACTTAGAGAAACACCACATTGTGGTTATAGACTTCACAAACGTTGTTTGGATCATGAACACTTAGAACTATCTTGACAAACTAGACTTCTCTTTGTTAGGGTAAACGAATCCTTTATGAATGATAACTATCACAACCACACTTTTTCTTCAAGGTACCAACATTCCTTCATCCTTCAAGAGCATTTTCTTATGAAGACCATAGAACGTTACCTCAAGACTCAACAACTCTCTTTACTTTGCTACTTAATGCACTTAATCATAACCTTTGGTGCCAACCAAGATCATATACCACTTTCATCCTTGAGTTAACCATAAGAACCTTGAAAAGCTTTGTGATATAACCATAGAATCCTTCAACAAACCATTAAACTCCAATAGACCTTTTATCGACTCCTCCTAACTCCCCCTCGGATGAGGGCTACAAGAATAACCTCCTTCATTTTTCTTAATGCAAGACATTTTGCATGACAATAGACCCTTTTTATACTTAAACGAACATGTGAGACCTTATTGATGGTAGTAAACAACTTGACACACTCATATAGACCTCATACTCTTATGACCAAAACATGATAGACTTTGAAAAATCTCCTAACATAGATCATACTCTTCTAGAACCTTGATACACAAACTTCTCTCTTTAATAGACCCATGATGAAAACTTTTTTACACATGTGATAGAGCCCATAACTTCATGACATGACTGATAATAGACTTAACATATCTTTAAAACATGAACACACATACTTCTCGAGAGCAAAGCAACACAAGACATGGACTAGAACACAATTACAAAAGCTTTGACCAAGACCTTTGACCATGAGAGATGCACCTAAAATAACTTTATGCATGTTTACTTTTACAAATTGTTATCTGTAGAATTGACAAGGGCAATTTACAGGTAACCATACCAAAATTTCCATTTTGGTCCCCGAAGGAAGTCTGATAACGTTCAAAATGGCCTAAAACTCCCTTTCAAAAATCAAGTTTTTTAGAACTTAGCCATTTTCAACTTCTTTAACTTAGCGCACAGAAAATGGTGTGTCAACACTCTCAAAACGTGCTTTTTTGAACTAGGCACATAAATTCTCGTGTCGGCATACCCAAATTCACGCCACCTTGAAAATCCTTCGGTGCACTCAATGTTGTGTCGACATCATGAAAGTTGTGCCCCTTTTAAGCCTTGGCGCTAGAATTATCATGTCAACATCTGGAAATATGCGCTTAGCGCTGAAAATATTGTGTCGACATCCATAAGGTTACGCTAAGGCGCACTTTTTCTCGTGTCGACACTCTAAAGGTCGCGCCAAAGGAAGTTGGTGAAACAATAAATGCCAATTTTTCTATAAATAGGTGCCCGACACCTGTCATTTTCACGATTTAAAAATTGAAAAAAGTGTTTTCTTTCGCTGTCAGCCATCCTTATCACCCCCGCGTGTCATTTTTTGAGCTTGTGGACCCCAACGTCGTCCTTCATCTTTTATAAATCCGGGTAAGTGGCTCCTCTCCTTGTTGTTTTTTTTTTTTGTGCTAGGTATTAGGGTTGTTAAAAGATTAAATCTAAAAAGAAGAACCTATCAATCTGAGCCGGTGAAGCCATTTTCCATATCTACAAACACGGAAGACCCCTACCTCTAAATAAATCAAAAAACCCATCTACTTTTACCTTGTTAAAACAAAGCCTCTTTGCCATCTGATAAATCTGAAGGAAAGAGAAAGAGAAATCAAGAAAAGATCCAAGTTGTTAAAACTGATTAAATTCATGGCGCCTTTGTCCGTTTGCAAAATCTACCAAAATTCCACCTTGGCGCACTTTACCTTCTTGTAGCATAACCTTAACCCGCACCCAGTTGAAATAAAACTTAACAGATTTTGTAGGGTGTAGGCGCATCTTGCACAACATCAACATAAGATGTTGTGTGCTTCAAATCCATGCCAAGCGCTTTTTCCCTTGGCACATTGATTTCCTTTGCAACATATTTCAAAATTGTGCTTTGGGCGCACTTTAAACCCATGCAACACAAAATTTTCCTACGCCCGCCAAAGCAAAATTTCCTAAGGCACGTGCGCCATTCCCTTAACACTTTCATGACATGTTGCATGTTGTAAACCCACACCCCGTGTTTTCCCCTTTGGCGTTGCATTCTATCATGAAACACCTTTCAAAAGTGCACCCTTTCTAAACTTGGCGTAACTTTTCTCCTATCAACACTGGCACAAATTTTTTCATGTCAACACCCTAGAAAGTGCACCCAACATTAAAAGGCCTCTGCAGCATGTTGTGAACCTGCACCTTGTGCCCTAGGCCTTATAATTACTCATTCTTCTTTCTACAAGCTTTCATTATGAATAACATGACGGTTGACATGGCTCTTTTGTGTTGGACCTCCTTGATCCTTCTTGCAGAACAACAACAACCATCCTTGAGCTCACACATGTCTTCATCAAGCAAAAAACCAACAAAGTCTAAAGCTAAAGCAAAGCAGTCGGAACAAGAGATGAAGTACAAATATCAGAAAGTCAGGATGCCTGACTCATATGCAGAGAGCGACCTTGACATCAGAGACTCTGAGCTAGGGCATATTGATATGGATGACTTTTGGGCGAGGACCAACCAGGCAAGCAGTGGCCCATGGATGAACAAACTAGTGGGCAGTGGATTACACTTTGTAAGCTGGGCACAGTAAGTGTTGTAAACAATGAATTTATTATGTTGGTTGCTTAGTGTTACAACAAGGACACTAGATGTGTCGAAGACAAAGAAAAAAAGATGATCATCGACCTCATAACCCATCACTTTGAACTAACCTGGGCATTCCTCATCACAGGCAATATGTAGAGATAGGTCTAGAATATTGCAAGAAAGCATGGGATGACAATGAAGATAAATGTATGTAAATGATGAATGAGCTTTACCTCAAAAATAAGAAGCCGGTGAGCTAGATGGCCACAGACCATCCACCGTAGTGACTTCAATGAGGAATTGAGTGATACAATCACCTTCCCGAGAGTATTTGGGCTCCCTGATGCCCATTATTTCCATAAATGGATGCTAAGATATCTGGAGACCATGAGCAAGAATGCGCCTGATCAGCATTTTGGCTGGGGTGAAATCATCAACAACACCATCTCCCAGTAGCTTCATCAAGTTCTAACAACTGGGAAGTTCTATATGAATTCCTATGTTGTATACATTGCTGCATCAACAAGAGATTTCATAGGGTTAGCTTGTAATGGGGTATGGCCCCAAGTCAAGATATATGAGTTCTACCAGAGCTAAAGCTCAAGCCAACATCTCCCAGTTCTCTAAAATCAACGATGCCTTCTTCTATGAGGTGATCTGCTTGCTGACACTGAACATGAGACATGGTCAAACCAGCCTGAGTGTGATTGTTGCCACAAAGAAATGGGGAGCATTGTTCACACAATTCCCCACGTTCACATACCTCAAAGCTGTGAACTTCGAGGGCGAACCAACAAAGCTGCCAAGATATACAGGGCCAAAGTTGATCCTCTTGGAGTTGTCAAGGCAACTGATCACTTACCATGATAAGTGTATGAAGAGAAAGAAAGGAGGAACTCCATTCCCCCTTACAGTTGGCCGATACACCTACACCACACTTGTCAAAGCGCGGGAAATGTATGTTGAGCTTGAGTTGTTGAATCTAAAGCATAACTTCACAGCAAGGCCAACCTTACTGCCGAAGTTACCTCCCAAGGGTGAAAATTGATCCTATCCATGTTCCCAGAAATCGAGGACATTTGGATCGACCTAACACATGAGATAGACATCAGGCAAAAGGATCACTCCCGACTGGCTCTAAAGGAATTGTCCACTATGGCGTTACTATTGTTCTAAAGGGATTCCAAGAGACTGGTCAAGAAATTGATCAAGTTTACCTTGACACGAGATGGGGACGATTGGCCGTTCGCAGAGGTCGACAGAGCCAAAGTGCCTAAGACCATTCAGGAAAGGGTCAAGCCCACGTTGCAGCGCATCGAGCATTGGTGTAAACAGAATGGTCTCACCTACCTCGGAGTAGATTTCACTACTTCTCCTTCAGGTAGAGCACCTCTAAGATCGGCCCAAGTGCCAAAAGGAAAAGGAAAGGACAAGGAGGGTGAATCAAGCAAACAGAAGAAGCTCCTCAAATCCCTCCTACTACTTCTGAAAAACAAGTGGTAAACCTGATGTCTCCAGGTAAAGAAGAAGAGATAACTGAAGTTTCAACAGATACATCCACTCAGGATGTTGTCACAACTACAACCACCGAGGTACCCAGTGTCCCTTCTTCCATCCCTTCTCCTCCTCCTGTCATTGAAGCATCTATTCCTATGGATGTGTCTTCTTCTCTCCCTTCCTCCCTTCCATCTCCCACCTCTTTCATCTTTTCCTCTTTCGTGGATCTATCGCCTAATATTCCCTCCATCCAATGATCCCTTCTGTTTCCATGTCCTTTTCTTCTCCTGTAGTAACTCCAGGCCCCACAAGTAGTAGTGCGTTGGATTCCTTGTCAATGCCACCACCAAGTGTTTCAACATTCTTCCCTGAGGCCTCTTCAGTTGCTTCCCCTTTCACTCCCATTTCTTCTTCTATTCCCTCTACTCCCACTCCCATAAGTCCTAGCTAGATTTTTGACCATCTGGGTCAGCACAAGAGAAAGGTTCCCATCGCACCCATGGACTTCTCCATCATTCCGAAGAAGGGACCCAAGAAGCAGAAAGCAATAACTCACTTTTCAAAAAGCACTTCGGGGGAGAGAGTCATGGAGATTACATACCCAGATCCCACCAAAGGAAGGATCTGTCTCCCACAGACTTCACAGTGACTCAAGTCACAATGGGAACCTCATCTAAAAGCCTACAAGGAGAGGCCTTGTCTGCTGTGGATGCTCTCTGCAAGAAGCTCAGAAGAAAAAGAGGAGAAAATAATACTCAAGGAACAAAACAAACATCTCCTCCAAGCATTGCAGAGAATGGGCAATGCTCCTCCTGTGACTGCTGTCGAACCCACTGAAGTTCTCAGTCAGGATAAAATAAATGAATATGCTAAGATTGGCGAACAAGGCGCAACAGTATCATCCTGGATTGAGTGAATCCTCAGAGATAGTGAGGAAATGATTAAGAAATTCACGGTGCTCTACCAGGATATAGATCAAGCAAATAAGGAGCTACAAGCAGTAGCAGGTTCCCTCTCTACGAGGAGTTGGATAATGCTAGGTTACAACATGAAACATTCCAAGCAATGGCTAACTACTCAGCTGACAACCTATTGAAGGTCGGCATCATCGATCACCCGCAGCACATAATAAAGCTCTCGTTGCATTAGATTACCGGGTCGATCAAATGGAATATATCCTGGAGAGGATAGATAAAATCAAGGATGAAGCCCTAGACGCATGATACAACATGGAGCAAATAGTTACAAAGATGTCTCAGGGATGCTTAGTGAATCGTACACCTTGAGGGAAGCAGATGATACATTCTAGTGCTTCAAGGCTATAGTCACTCAAGGTTTGGCACCAGAGGTCACTTTCAACCGAGAGTCAATCAATAACCTCTTGGCTTGCCGCGATTTCATTGGCTTCTTGATCGATGCATGCGAGGAGTTCATCGGGTTACCTGACAAGCTCAAGAATGAAAAAGAAACTTGCGAAGTCATTAACGACCATTTCAAAGGTCCAGATCATGATCAAATTTAGGCAATGATCAACAAGTTTATGGAATATCGAGCGCAGTGTCACATCGCCTCTCCTGATCAAAAGCAGGACACCAAGTTTGAGCAAAGAGATGATGAGGAGTAGTTTCTCCTCTTGTGTATGCTTTAATCATTTTTGTAAAAATATTTTAAAAGTATGTTGGCATTTACGATGACATCATCCATGTTGCACCATGGGATGTTGCCATCCAAAACTTGCCCAAAGTCAACTTTTGACTTTTTAGATATTTTGTAAATATCTTGTAAGATATTTTGTAAATAGTGGTTGGTTTGCTTTTGTCTTCTTCCCTCCTCTCCTTCTATAAATACTGGAATACTTGTTGTATTCTAGGTGGAAATTTTTGTATGAAAAGAGAAGTGAGGAGAGGAAGACTTTGTGCTTTCTTGTAATGTAAAGAAATATTAATACATATGCTCAGACTTTGTGCTCAATATATGTGTTATTTGCATCAGATCTTTCTTAAGTTAGATCTATGTTTTTATTCTGTTGGATTCATTCCTATTATCATCATATGTTCATCAGTATTGCTTTATTTTTTATGCAAGTAAGTTTGGCTCTATTTACTACCAGCCCAAAGCATAAACCTTCTGACCTTTCTGTCTTGGAATTCATTTCTTTTCTTCCTTCAGATCTATCCTCCTCCGTTCCTTCCCTCCTATATTTTTGTTCATTGTTGGAACTACCTCTACTAGGATGAGATCCCAAAACCCCTGAAGTTAGAATAGTGTAGATTTGCATAGATTCCCTTGATAGATTAGTAATAAACCAGTTTCGCTTTGTTGTCTCAAAGAGGGGCTATGCCCTGCACATTGTTGGCCTATTTCCCCACGACCTGCCTACCCGATGATTTTCAAACCAACACAAACTCAAACACCTACTAATGAGAAAAAATTAAAATCTCAAATATAGATTACATTCCATACCTTATGACTCTTGAGGTATCCTAAACTCCTAGCCTTCTTAACTTCTCGTCTACAAGAGATTGAATAGTAGATAGACACATATGAGTTTCTTCAACTCTTGATTTTTTTACCAAAGAAAACATACTTCCTTGATCCGATATGAGCTTTATTAACTTATTTTCCTCCTTGTTTGAAAGAAACCCTCCTTTGACAAAATTCATATGATCAATATTCATACTAAGCACTTCTGATTTTGGAGCATCCTTCTTGTCATATATTAACTCTTTAACTTTCAAAGTCTACATATATGAATGAGAATCAATCCTCTTGATCTCATTTGATTAAGCAACCATCCTTTTAGCCTTATGATTTGAACGAGACTAATTTTATTCTCAAATTCACTTCCATCTTGGGCTTGAAACATTTTGTCAGCTCTTGGAGATTCACCTTGGCTACAAAATCTAGCAATGTATCCTTGTTTGTGATGCTTGAAACACACACCACCCTTTCAACTTATATGTGCATACACACTAAGGTTCCAACCAAAATCATTAGCCTCGTGACCATATCCATAACAAGAGTAGTATTCACCTTTGAAGAAGCTTTCATCATTCCTAAAAGACCTTCTTTTGCAATCTCTAGCCCTATGACCAAAATCATTACAAGAGTAACAATATCCATTGAAAGAAACACCATACCTCATTACATTAGGTTGTCTAACAGAGTTAGACTTTCTTAAATTAGCCTTCTTGGTCACCTTCACATCAGATTGAGAACTTGTTCCAGCTCCTTCATCATTCTCCTTTTGCTTTCCCTTTAAACCTAGCGTTGTCTTATCATTAGCAATGTTTCGACTCTCCAAGATTCCATCAAGAGCTTCAAAACTCTTCTCTAACTTCCCATAAATCTTCAACTTCTTAGAATCATCCTCTAAATCAAAGTATAGTTCTTTCACATTTTCTTCATACCTGGAATAAGCTTATTCTTTATCCTTTATGGCTTTAGTCACTTTATCAACTTTTAATTCCAAACACTTGATAGTTTGATCATGCTCTAACTCCATGTAACTGATATGATCTTTTAGAATATGAATCAAGGATTTTATAACTCAATACTTCATTCTTAATGTAGCCTCAACATCTAAAGAATTACCCATTGCTTGTGCTCCAAGAAGATCTCCTTTAAGTTGTCAAACTTGCTTCACAAGGACTTGCTCTGATACCACTTGTTGGAAGCACAATGGACTGAGAGGGGGGGTGAATCAGTCCTATAATAATTTTCGCTTCATTTACCAAACTATGTGTTCATCGTTTAAGTTGTCCATTCATCATTCATAACCATACATGTGCAAATTATATGTGTATTAACCATTCATAATATCATAACACAGGAGAGAGAGTACATAAGACACAAAATATAAGTGGTAAACCCTCATGGGGTATAAAACCCACTGAAACAATTTCTTATATTACACAAAGCAAGGACTCAAGTGAATATTACACATCATAATAGTTTTCTTTAGTGAGGCACCAACCTCACAAGGTGCACAAAACACTAAACCCTCATTGATATTACTCATAACAAGAGAATCCTATGAATATGACTCATCATAAGAGATTTTACAAAAATATGATCACTTTGAAAATATGTTGATCCCACAACTAATTGTGATCCCAAAATTTAACTCCAAATTCCTTCAAACCTTCATCAAATGCCCTCTCCTTCAACTCACTCTATCTTGTTCTTTCATGACCTTATTTGGATTTAAATCATTTCACACATGCTATCTAACCTTATTCAAAAAAATCCACTCATCCTCAGGTCCCTCTTGATGCTCTTAAGCGGGTTTCACTCTCCTACCTTGGTCGATTTTTCCCTCCATGCACCACTAATTCAAAAATGAACCAAAACACTCGTTTTATATGAGTTCAGACTTAAAAACACATCATAGGTTTGTCCTAACAAAATATCTTGACCAACACAACTCATATACATTCATAAAATGGACTCATATAGGCCAGCCATGCACCAGGACTTCCAAACAAGCCAAAAATGGCTCAAAACCCCATCACCAAGTTCACCAAACACCTCCAACCTCATCAACATGATTAGTCAAGCCTCTAAAGGTTTCACATATACCAAATATGACATAAAAAACATCATTTATGGTCACACATTATCTTGCACCAATAAAATTCTTCATAACTCTAACAAGGAGGCTCATATCCTTCATAAAACAACTGCTTCCAAGAACCAGTCTTCACCTATCACGCTTAAGATCACACCATATCACCTTAACTATACTATGTAACCACTCACTTTGGAAATACAATGACCTATAGATAACACCCATGCTTGTTAGACCTCTTGAAACATCCATATATGTAGACCACACTTACTTTCCTCTTTACTAAACAGAGTTGCCTATAAAGCATTTTTGGAGAATCATTTGGTTTACACCCTTTCGCCACTTGCAATACTTCTAGATTCCTTCACTAGTGAAAAAATTCATCCCTCTTCACTCTCAAATGGATAACAAGCATCAACTAATCCAAAACAATAGACTTCTTCCTCCATCTTATAGCCAAAACAATCATGTCCTAAAAATAATCAAACTTTTTCTTCACAAACCTGGGTTGGTTCACCTATCAAATGACCTCATCAAGAGACAAACAATATACCATTAGAAATATCTCTGAATATAATTTCCATAATATCTTACATTTCCTTCCAAATCCAAGTGGAAAGCATTCAACTAGGTCTATTTATGCTCGCTCATTTAATCTTTGAGGGCTCAAAATCGGTCTTGAGACCAACTTGCTCCATCACCTCCAAAGACACTTCCAAGCTTCAAGAGGTGAATTTGGAACTACTGCTGACCGCAAAAGAGTACCTAAGCTTCAAGAGGTGATTATAGGATCTCAGAATTATTTGTGACCAAAAAAAAAAATCATTTGAAATCATTTTCAACACTCTACATGGTCTAAAAACATATCAACTTCAAACCCCATGCACTTTTCCAGACAACTCATTTTTTGCATGCACAATTGACGATCCTGAGAAAAAATGAGATTTTTAGAGGTTTTTCAAGAATAATAAAGTCACAGGACCCCTCCTATTCTTCTCAAAATGTCTTTTCCATGCAAAATCATATAAAGAAGCATCCAAAAATTCATCCGGGAGCTCAAGATATGGTCTTCCCAAGTCGCCCTCCAAGGTATGCTATTTGATACTTAGTGAAATTTGCTAAGGGAAACGTGGCAAGACTAGGATGAGACGCATTTTAATGTCCTCATTTTCCCTCACCAAAGGTACAATAGGTGCAAAAATTGTGCCCTCCCCCCATTTAGCACTATGGTCACTCATATGACCCTGACGACTCACTTCCAGCCCCTTTGACCAGTTTGACTTGCTCCTCCACCTACCGTTGCATGCATGCCACTTGTAAAGCTGGGGTTTAGGAAAATTTTCTTAAACGTATTGTCCCCAAATGAAAGGGACAATGGGGACACAAAAATGTGCCCCACTCTTTCGCTTCCTCCCGGAATCTCACGTAACCTTTTTCGGCCCCGGTGTTTAACTCTTCCCTCAATGAATAAACACATGCCACTTGTCATAAGGAGGCCAAGGTGAATTTTTGTGCACCGATTTTCCCAATTCAAAGGGAATATATGGGAAAAAAATTCCCCACCCCCTCTCTTCACATTCCAAAGCTATAAAAGACGAGAGTTAGTCATTTTTCACATTCAAACCCCCACACACCTCCATATGATCTTTGAAACTTTGCCGATTTTTTTCCAAATCATTCCTCTACCATTTTTTCATCCTCCAATAATCTCATTCATGATCCATGTTTTGAAAGAATAAAAAACAAAAAAAGAAATCAAAGTTTTCGAAGATGAAGAACGAGAGTTTTACCCATAAAAACTTCAAAACCCGTATGCAAGATTTCTTCATAGCTCATAAACCAGTGCATGAATTGATGTGTCATTTTTTGCAATCTTCAAATTTTCTAAGTACCTTGAATCTCCAAGAGAAATTTCTCACATGCATTATATGGATTTTTTACAACAAAGAAACCCCAGGTTTCCCGCAGTAAAAATTTTAAAATTTAAAATCTCTCAATCCAATATAACCGGTAGACTTGAAATTTTAGAGGTGCACTGAGGAGAAAAAACCATATCAAAAATGGTAGTTTTGTTGCAAACCGAGGTCCAAAACCCTACTTTTCAAAAATAGTAAGCCTCCTACACATGCACTAGCTATTTTTGGTAAGTCATCATAAAGGGCAGTTTCGGTGAAAGCAAGTGTGCACAAGAACACCTAGAAGGTTAAAATAAGTGATTGGAACCAAAAATTGGTAAATTTATCACTTACTAAAAATAGTAACCCCATGTTCCAAATATAGAAAGTGCTCTAGGAACCATGAAGTTCAATTTCATAGGGCGAAACTAGTCAATACCCTATCGTCGAGTATGCCGAAGTGGGTGACAATGATGTCACCTACATGGATCTCAATAACCTCAAATCACACATGCTCACGAACATGAGGGTAAAAATTGAAGACAAGGTGTTCATGAGCAGATTGTATGTGGCAGGTGGATATCTAGTTTCTATACAAAGCATTGAGTTGGTCCTAGTTTTCTCACACCATTATGAACCAGAAATGAGGACCATTTAGGTAGATGATGGCACAACGATGGTAGTCATTGCCCCTAAGGCTATTTCCCTTTCTATGAAAATTCCCACCTGGAGTAACATGACAGTCATCTCAAAAGAAAGGGCAGTGAATGATTGGAACAAGATGGACTTGTGTTGGCAAGGCTTTACACTTGGCTCATGGTTGAAGTAAGGGAGAAAACCTTCCCGAATGCCCAAATCTCTCTCAAGATGTGAGTTCCACGAAGGATTTTCTGATGCGATAACTCTTCTCAATAGGTTAATGGGAGAAGCAAACACGAGGGATTTCCAAGAATGGATTACACTCTTCATCCTAACGATCATCAAAGGGAATCAAAAGATACATTGAAGCTAGATCATAAGCGACACGTTGCATCGTTAATTTCTTCAAGTAATTATGTCAAAGAAGTTCTTCACGACTTCTTACTCGGTGTATCTACTTTCCAGCTCACGGTCATTTAAAGGGTTAAATCTTGCTCAAAACATCTCTTCAAAAGTCCTTGCATTCGAGAAGTTTCCTCAGTTGGTGTTGAAAGAAATTCATCGTCACCTAATTCGGGTGAACGATGTCTTCGCAATGTTCACTACCAAGACTCGGAAGATGACATGCATCAAGGATATCTCCTCAAACGACCTCTTTGATAAAGAGATATGGCTCATTCTTCATTCAATTCCCCACCTTTTCCTATTCGACTTCAATCACGCTCCAATAAGGTTACCCCGATACCTTAGTGATCAGATAGTACTATTTGAGCTTTGAAGGCAAACAAGTACATGTGAACAATAGACTCAGGAATCGAAAGAAGAAGACCATATCTTTCCCCATCTCACTAGCGGTCTTCACTTACAGAATATCAATGATGCATCACACTTAAAGGCAACTTTTTCTCATCCGAGTTTGCATTCACACATCCCAAGGACCGATTTTGACATCCGAGTTGATCTTGACACGTTCCATCACCTAGAGTTGTATCATGTCCCGCAGGTAGAAGACTATTGGGCCAATTGTGTGGATGATTTTAATGTCCGAGAATGAGACTATATGAGAATGAAAATTAGGGAAATGAAGAAATAGAAGTTCCAATGGTACGAAGAAGGCGTCTAAGATGATGGTACAGATCTATATGACCCGGAGTACAAGGAAATCAAGGCATCTCCTTTGCCACGGTGAATTGGAGCATGCACAAATAAGGTGATATTGCTAAGAGGAAGGAGGTGGTGATTAGAATAATAAAAGAGTGGTTTCAAAAGAACAATGTTGACGCCCTTACGTCAAGAAGTTTCCCTACATCCCAAAAACATGCCTCATATCATTCATCACAAGGAATTGTGGAGGTAACTTCAAGTTCAAGCCATTCAGAAGGAAGATCAAAGTGGAAGATAGTAGAGTTAAGATTCCCCTACTATGAGATGCCACACAAGAAGATCCAAATAGTAGAAGAACATGTAGTAGATGCACATGTTGAATAAGTAGAACCGGTCTAGATTCTAGTTCTGAACCACCACGGGAGGTTCCACTTTGATTGTCACTCCTGCCCCCTCAAATGAAACATTCCTTCCACCCAAGTAATAGATGACAAGTGTGATAGTTACAGAGCTATAAGAAGGTGAGATGTTACCTTATATGAGGGAAATGATTTCAAATGAAACTTGTACCATCTAACAGGTCACATTTACGGATCTATCGGTGTAAACATCATTGGCGAGGAGGAAAGAAAAGGAAATTTGCTCATGCGGCCTCACACTTTTTCAACGGTGAGACAGGTGAACAATATGTTGAAGTGGTTCAACCCAAAGTGATCAAGCCAATGGAAGAAATGACACTTCAGATGATTATGAAATGAGTACCATTCCATTGGGCCCGACCACTCATGAAGGAGACGAGCATATGTTTCAACAATCTTCCACTCACCTCATTGCGAGAAATCAAGAATATAAGAAGAAGATTGAAGATTTGGAAGAACAAGTACAAACTATCTCCTCCTACATGTAACATCTAGTGGATTCGAGTGCTTCATCAATCCCATTGAGGAAGTAGCCCCAATAAATAACATTGATCTGGAATCCATTAGAAAGACTCAAGAGTTCACCATACAGGGACGAGCAAACAATAAATGGATGGGTACAATCTTGGAGAAAGGAAAAACATTGATCCTAGAGGTAATCTCACTTTTCAAATACATGTGCATAACTACGAGAGAAATCTCGGATGCTCGTGGAGAAACCGGAAAAGAAAGGAGCATTGGGACCCGATTCATCCGTTGGTGGTAGAGATGGGGGATACTCATCCAGAGTATTGATAAGCAATAATATATTCAATGAACCATCAGAGGGTTTGTCACATGTGTGGGAAAGAACTCTCATCACCAAGTACAAAATGATTAATCGGGCTATCAACAAGTTGGACTCGAATGAGGAACGGGCCTACAAGATGTAAGAATGCATCAATAAAATTCTCAAAAACTTAGAGTGCCCTTGATGGAAGCAAATGCCACTACATATGAGTTGTTGACTCCATTTGAAGAACATGTTAAGAAAGCAGCTGGAGACCCACCGTCATGTCATTCGGTGAAGGAACCTTAGAGACTTTATTGTGGATTCAAGCCACTATTGCATTCATTGCGGAGAAACATCAGTCATGGTTTGAGAAATGAAAATATGTCAATGATGATCTTGATGGTTGAAAAAATATTTGAGTTGCGTATGTGCATCCCTCACGCGGACAAGGTGGCATCTACAATGGTACGATTCGTAGAAAAGAATTCAAAGGAGTTGACATTTTCCAACCAGAGTTAGTCGAGAGAGTGGTTAGGTAGTGATGTAGTATCGGTAGGAGTGACTTCTTCATTGACCTAGTCTTCTCTCTTCTTTCTTTCTCTCCTCTTCTCACCCCCTTTTATCTCTTTTCCACCCATGTTCTATTTCTTCGTTGGGGTTGCACTTTTTCATAATGCCTTATTTTTGTAATTAAAAAGTGACTTTAGGATTATAATGTAATAAGTCACCTTTATTTCATAAAAAGGGACTTAATTCTTTCCTAAGCATTCAAAAAGTCACAAGTCATGTGAAGGCATATGAAGGGTCATTTGGGGGGTAGACGAAGATTCATTTTCAAGTTCTATAAATTGTAAAGGCATCCCTTTTCCAAAGGGTTTTCATTTTTGTGATTTCATGAGAGAGAATTCCTTGTGAAGAATCAAATAGATAACAATTCTTCTACTTCTCATTCCTACATTTTTCTCACTCTTTCCATGTACAATTTTGCTCAAGCATTAATACTGAGGAGTTTTAACCTTTTTTGAATAGGGGATTTATTGATACATTGTGCTTGTAAATATTAATTGGTCTTGTTTCCATTTGCTTAATTGTTTCTTGAATTTATGTGCTTTGGAATTTTCTAATTAATGGTTGTAGGACTTTGATTTCCTACATACACAATTAATCCCTCTCCTTTTTCTCACTCCCTCTCCCACTCTCTAAGCAAATTCCTCTCTAACAAGCAATTGCTAGCTTTTCCCAAGTTCACCTGGAGTGAACTTGTTAGATCCCAACCATAAGTCCACCATAGAAACCACATTTCACATGCGCATATAAACAAGGAGCTGCACTGCAGTTCAAGTAGGACTTCGATTCCCAGAGCGTTGGCAAGAAGTCCACCAATTTGTCTACGCGACAAATTTTCTTGCCAACACTCCATTTTCCATCAATGGAATTGACATCAATGAACACTTTGAGACACAATGGCCAAAACTCTCTTATCTCCTTCCCATTCTTAAATTCCGCAACACACAGTCGTAAAACTCCAAACCCAAAATTTAGCTAGTGCTGAACATTGTACATATTTTTTTACTTTTGGCTTTTAATAGAGGGGACATGCCCTCATAATAGAGGAAGGAATTTTTTCCCTGAACTATTGTGGAGTCAATATATTTATCGAAGTGTAAAATATTCTACCAAGAACACATTTTTCACCAAAACACCTTGTCATGACATATGGGGACTTATTTTTGTTGACTAGTTTCTATACCACCGCCATCCATGATCTTTGTTTGGGCTACTAACCAACACCTATAAAACAAACTCCTACTATCACCTATCATGCAAACACCTCTCCAAAAGCTTGTATACCTCTACAATTCCATCTCGGCCATCTCATGCAAGCCCAAACCTATTGTGAAAACCTTTATCAGGTCTCCTCACTGGCTACCTTACAAACATTTTTTTTTAATTTGAAGCTTTAATTGTTTTTGTTTGTTTTTTCCATTTATAAAAATTATGTCAACGTACTACATGATAGAAGGTACCCTACATTCTTATGTATTTGACCTATATTTTACTAATACTAATTAAACTTATTGAATTTGTTGCCACCGTATAATATGTATCAAAATTTATTCTTAATATACGATTTTTCTATTCCCAATTATTTTGTATTTTCAATGCTTCTTGGTTTTTTCATTGTATTAATTCTACACCTATGTTATTAAAACACATAATAATGTAATTATAGTAATCCCAAAAACTTACAAAGCCATTGAAAAGTAAGGCTTTTAGGTACGACGGGACAATTTTCTCATGGGCATCTTGTCGTTGAATTGAGTCGATGTATGGGAATATTATTTTGTGTCGATGAAAATTTTGACAAGTGACTTGACATTATATTATTATTCATGCCCTCAAGTAGCTCTTTGATGTCTATATATGGATCAAATTCTTCATGACAGGGAAAACATGCATGTATGACCATGTTTCCTTAGTATAGAGGTAGAAGGGAAGTCCATCATTAGTCATCCTCATCCTTTCTATTTTCTCTACAATAGTGGAAACACAATTCACTTATATGACAAAAACATATAACAAGATAAAGGATTTACCTTTTTATATACGGTTAGGTGGTGGGTAAGCTTGTGTGACCAAAGATGATAAAGCTTAATGCTTATTTCCTAATGCATAACACTTAGGGTATAAAACCTAATAATGCGAAGGAACATACAAACAAGCTATAATATTTTTATCCCTAATTTAAGATAGTGCCCTAATGGAAAAAATAAAATATATGTTTTGTATTCCGATGGCCACCACCACCCTAGGTAACATGTGATCAATTACGTTGAGTAGTTTTGAGTAGAGGCGTTCTTGCCGATGATCGAAATTAGGGATATGATGACACACGACGCAAGGGTAGTGGTAACAAACTTGTAAAAGGTAGTGGAGTTGGGCAACAACTTAATGTTCTTCCATTACATCATGTAGAATGAGAACGATGTGATGATGACCGTGGACCAAGCTATTTGCGGCGGGGGTGAACCATGTTTTGGACATCTCCAAATTGTTTCATCATATACACTAGCTTACCCATTCACAACATCTTGTCAATCTATCTGAGGTGCTCCAACTGTCTTGTGAGATGACATATCTCTTCATGATGTTCTCCTCATGAGGATGTCCCTCAACATTATCCCTTCTTTTTCTTAGGGTGGTGAATGTGTACACATGTTTTTCCTTCGATTCTTTGTATACATGTCCAAAATCATATTTTTAATAATATTTAAAATTGTCAAATTTGTTGCAAACCTTATAATATGTGTTGAAATTTATTCTCAATATACCATGTTTTTCTTATTGTGAAGTTTTTTTCAAGGAAGTGACCCAACAAAGGTATATTTTTGATAACTTGTTATTATTATTATTATTAATAAATGGTTTTTTGGAAGGGACCATACCAAGGAATACATAAAGCCCAAAGGCTAGATCTATAAGAAGAACAAAGTGGTTTTTTGAAAAGTGGGGACCACACCCCATCAAAAGACGAGCAACCTACCAAGCTAGATCAAACATATAAAAAGAGTGGTTTTTTAATCTATGGGGACCACACCCCCAAAAAAGGCCAAAAATGTTGCATATTATAGCTTTTTTTATTATAGGAAACAAAGAGTGATTTCAATGATTGGGAGACAATGTCTCGAACAAATTATTTTCTTTTAGAATCGACATGACTAGTATGAAAAGTATTCTCATCTTTGATGGCAATTGCGTTCATGTATAAATTAATAAAGTTATAAGATTTGAAACTAAACGCCTAAGAGTTTCTAAGCTTTAAACTAACCTAACAAGAACCATCAAGATAAGAGCTTAGGGAGGCTAATTTATTTAACATGCATATAACTTTGAAAATAATCAAACTAACATGCCTAAATCAATCTCTACTCTTTGAATGCTAACCTTGAAATGAACCTAAGAAAATACTTAGCAATCAGATTTGATTGTTGGTATGATCTCAAGGTTTGAGAATGGAGTCTCACCAATAATGGCTTCAAGACCATATGGTTCTCTCCATATGAAATGCTCAAGATCCTAAATGCCTATAGTTTATGCTAGAGGAGGAAAGTGTTCTAAGAAATGATGAGGGTTCTATTTATAGGTTTTCCATTCCAAGAATGGTATGATTTTGGTGTATGTGGGAAAAAGGTAAGTCTAAAAGAACTTTTAGCAAGTCAAAACACTTTTTGACTAGGATTAGAAGCTAATTAATCTTTTAAGATTAATTAAGAATCCCAAGTAGGCTTAGGAAGCTTTCTGGGAGCATCTAGAGGAGGTTTTGATAGATTTTGGATGTTTTGGAAGCGCAGGAGTTAGCCAATAAGAAGGTTTATTGGTCAAATGCATGGTAAGAGGCTTAATCAATGTATAATAGTTAATTAAGAGGAGTTGAGGGGAAAATGATCCTAATTGACGAAGTGTCATCAATTTGTAGGGAATAGAATAGTTAGTGCAATGTTAGTAATAAAATTGATTTGATCAAATTATAGGTGTCTACATTTTCCCCTCTTTGGGGTGGCGTAAGCTACACCACTTCAAAGATAGTAGACAAGCACTAGAAAAGTAAATTTTTGTTGGAGTGGAAGAAAAATTAATAGAGTGAAGGATGCCCCCTCGAGTGTTGATGGGGTGATGAAAGAGGTCGATCGACGATCAAAAAGATGAAGGAGATAGATAGAAGACGAAGGGGGGGAGATCCCTCTAGTAAAGGAGAAGAATAGTGTGAAGAGAAGAAAGGAAGCCATATTAGTCTTGTTGATACTTAGTACCAATTACCCATGAAATCTAATTCTCTAGCTTTCATTTGCTTTGCTCATCTTCCACATCATATCGAATGGTCGAGTTGATAGGGGAGTTGCCCTCTTCAATGACGAGACACCAAAAATTTTAGATTTATATTAAGAGCAAGTGTGCATGAATATAGAGGAAGAATGGTGAAGCTGAGTGTGATGGAGAGAGAAAGGGGATATAGAGGAAGATAAGCATGACGAAGGGGATTGAGCTAACATCCATCCAGTGCCTTTTAAACAACTTTATTTTCATCATATTGTTAGTGATCTTCATCATTGGTCCTTATTAAAAATGTAAGCATACTGACGAAGTGTAGAATGACATGAAAATCCATAGTACAAATAAATTTCCATTACTAAAATACAAACTCCATGCAACATATAGAATGCAATGCAATACGAGAAAGTAAACAAGCCAACCTAATAGGAAACAAGTACAAACACACATATTTAAACCAACAACGTTTAATATAGTTACACAAATGTTTTATTATCGAGCTGCAATTCCCAAATGTTCATGTGTAACAAAAAGGGTTAAAAGTGGTGCCCCAAGAAAGGATACATGCAAGGGAAATATGGTTGATGCGGGGTCTATGAAAATCATTCGTTCCCTATGAAAAATATCAAGAAACTCGTTGTGCCAAGATAGTACGGATGAAGCAAAGCGGACTAACTTTATTAATGAGGTAGATCAAATGATCCACTAGTCGTTGTTACAGGAAAAAGTAAAAAACACAAGAAAAATATAATTTTGAATATAATGCATTTGACATAAGCTTCAACTGCGTACCAACATTTTACCATTTTTTTTTTTTGATTTTTTTACTATTTTTTGGATTTTTGATGATTTTTGCGATTTTTTGATTTTTTTACTATTTTTGGATTTTTGATGATTGTTTTTATAATTTTTTAGTGTTTGCTGATTTTTATAATGTAGGATGGAAGATCGCCTGAAAGCAAGAAAAATTCCCCATGAAGAATAAACAGGCGCCATGGAGCAAAAATATGTCGTGGCGGGAGGAAAATGGGTGGAAAACGATCATTTATTACAAATAAATACTACGACGGGTGATAGAAGAAGTTAGAGCGATAACGGCGATCAAATTACACCCCTTAGCCATCACGGCGTGCGATAACGCATTGAGGCGGGTCAAAATGACCACATATACCCCTTTCGGGGGTAAATCATCATGAGTAATTCATTTGTTATTGAACCTTTACCATTTTTACTATTGACCTTTACTCTCACCACGAGAGAGATGACGTAAGTTCAAATCCGTCACGAGGCAAGCGGATCTGATCTAGGAGCACATGTGGATTCCGTCGATGGACCCTACATGAGTACCCTATCCATCATATGTTTTTATTGCATTTAATGTTATTTATTAGGCATTTTAGGAGGATAGTTAATGTATACGTGAGCTTTAGGGGCACACATGCATCATTGGAATTACGGGCGTAAGAAAGATGTGTGCATAGGTGCATGAATTTTAGAAGTGCGTGGGTGCTTGAGGTTGGGCTAGGTCATATGCGCATGGGTGCATATGTAGTTAGATGCGCGTATGCGCACTGAGAGGGTTAGGTCATATGCGCGTGTGCGCAAGTGTTCTCAAAGGCGTGCATGCATCGTGAGGGCCACGTATGTCTTTGGGAAAGGGGAGAAGTGGTTACATGTACATGCACTAGGATGAGCACACAAGTACTAGAAAGGGGCGCGTGCGTGCACTAGGCACACCCACTAACAAGGGCGCACATATGTTCTTTAGGGGCACGTATGCATCGAAGATGTGCCTTGAGAGCGAGCTTGGATTTTGTAAGGCGTTTAGACGTTTTTAGTCATTTTAGATGTCAAAATACATGCACTTTTAAAATATGACCATCATGCTTGTGATCAGAATTATAATTTAAACGTCAAAATGACATGTACATTACAAATTTAACCGTATATATATATATATATATATATATATATATATATATATATATATAGTTAGTTAGTTAGTTAGTTAGTAAATTACTTATTATATTATATATATTTTGAAATTCATCAAAAATCTAATTTAAATCAAAATCAAAATTTAGAAATATTTGAAAAAAAAGGAAAGAATCTTTGCAAGTCTGTTGTTGCTATCTTTTTCATTAGTATGAAATAGAAACCAGGAAATAAAATTAGAAACAAAACAAATAAAAAATACTCTATTCTCAAAACAAACAAAAAAATACTCTATTCTAATTCGACTCTGCAGTTGCTATCCTGGCAGTGGCGTGGCAAATTGGAAATGGCATCCGCATGAAGATCACAGTCTGCAGATTCACAACGCAAGTTCAAACAAAAAAATACTCATTCGGAATCCGGATATCCTCAAATACATTGGACTGGGCCAGTGGGCAGTGGACTGTGGGAATCTAGGATGCGCATTACAAAATCCAAACGTCTAGACTCTAACGCCTCGTAAAATCCAAGCCTGGGGTGCCCACAATTCCTTTTCAATACTTCATCTTGCGAAGTGCAGGGAACTCATAGTGAGGGAGAAATCATTCTTATTAGTTGTTGGGTGCCCGGACTGTAGTCTGTGACTCGTGAGGCGTGAAGTGTCCACAGAGTGGGTGACCGTGGCAGCGGACTGTGCTAAGGAGTCACGTAACAGTTAACACGTTGAAATCAGAAGTTGAAAGAACTAAAGCCTAGAAGCCTGAAGGAACTGCAGTCTGTCGTGGGCGGCAAGTGCAAGAAGAGAGGGAAAAGGTAAACTGTAAAAACATTGGGATTCGGAGAAAGCTAGAGAACTCACGAGTCACGGCCCACGGGGTTACAACTTACAGGAGCTTAGAAGTTAGAAGTCACTACAGTCTACCAACCACGGTTACCGCCTGCACTTCAGGTATTTTACTGCCTTATAAAATTTCCTTGAGAAGAAAAATAATAAAACGTAGTTGTCTCTGTGAATTTTTTTGAAGCTGTAAATTTGAGCAAAATATGTTCCGGACTCCGGAAGTTCGATCATGAACTTCTCAGCATTTTTCTGATGCATATACTATTTCTTTAGATTAACTAATTTTTTTGAGATATTATAATTTGTGGTGCATTATTATAAAGAAATTAATATTTAAATTGATTTTGCAGGTTTTTTAAAATGTCGGAAAGAAAGAAGAAACAAAGGACAATCAACCAAATGTTTAAATGGTCAATTCCATCTCAAGATCTTCAACGTGAAGGTATTTCTGAATCTCGACCTAATATTGATTTGAATGAAGATCTTAATGAAGATATAGAAATTATGGGAGGTGAGGTTGAAACAAACAATATTGTTGGCAAAGAGGTAAAACATAAATTGAAGAGAGTTTATAGAGTAGAGTGGGAAAATAAGTATACATGGTTAAAAAAAACTATCCATGAGGATAAAACTTCTATGAAGTGTGAATGGTGTGAAACATATGGAGCACCAGGTCCATGGGGAATAGGAGATGGTTGTACCAGCATGCAGAAAGATGCAATTGTAACCCATGAAAAATCAAATGTTCACAAACTATCACAAGCAAAATGGGTATGTGATAAGCAGAAAAAGGTGATATCTATTCCAGAACATATAACACAGATTGATGATTCTAATAAGCATAGAATTATCACAACCATGAAATTGGCATATTGGGTTGCAAAATAGGATTTATCTTTGTCTACATATGACTCTCTTTGTTCACTTGTCATGTCATTAGATACATCATGTATGCCCAAGAATAAAGACTATGCATCATATACAAACCGAAAGGCAGCCAATCAATTTATTTTTTCTATATCTAAATATCTTGAAGAGATACAAATCTTGAAGATGAATGAGAGTCCTTATATCTCTTTCATGTTAGATGAAAGCACTGATCATAACCTAGATAAACATCTTGTTGTTTATGCAACATTTCTAGATTCAAAAGGATTGGGGTTGCCAGTCTCTCAATTCATGAGACTTATTAGTGTTGGTGATGGAAAAGGAAGAACAATTTATGATGCACTACAAGGTTTAAGAAATAAACGAAATATTTTGAACAAAAAATTGATAGCTATTTCTACGGATGGCGCTTCTTCTATGGTGGGAAATGAAAATGGATTTGTGACCTTGTTAAAAAAAGATGTGCCAAATTTAATAGTTGTTCATTGTGTTGCTCATCGTGAGGCATTAGCTGCATCAGATGCTTCTAAAATGATACCAGAGTTAGTGTTTGTTGAGAAAGTGGCAAATAAAGTCTATTCATGGGTTCAAAATTCAACAAAAAGAACTAATGAGTTGATTGCATTACAGGAACTTATGAAACTAGAAACTCTCCAGTGCCTTCAGATTCATGGAGTCAGATGGTTATCTAGGGGACAAGTTATTGAAAGGCTAGTGGCATTGATGCCTGCTATAATGACTTTGTGGAAAAGTGAGAAGAAAGAATCATGGTATGATAAGGCAAGAATATTTTCTGTTCAGTATTGTTTGCACATGCTTGCGTTGATGTTATGTGTGAACTTAACAAGTTAAACAAAGAATTTCAAGTGGAGCACATTGATGTCACTTCTCTTGGAGCTACTATTGATGCTACTATTAATACTCTAAGGAGAATGTTTCTAAATAATAATTCATTTCCAAATGGTGCTTGCTACTTATCAAAATTTTTGGAGGCATCTCAGTTTGGCTATCTACAAATCACTGATAAAGAGGGAGTAGTTCACAAACATGAATTGCTTTACACATCTATTCCCAATGCACATGGTGATACTCTTAATACACAAAAGCAATGATTCAGTCCTTGTATTGATGGCACATTACAAAGTTGCATACAACTTACAAAAGATTATGTTCAAAGACTAACAGATTGTCTAAATGCAAGGTTTCCTGATCTTTCTATTTTTAATGCAGTGAAGTTGTTTAGTCCCTCACACTATTCACATGATGTTTTGGTTAGAGAAAATAATTCAATGCATTGGCTTGAAAAACTTTTCCAACATTTACAATGATTGTTTGTAATGAAGGGATGGACATTCCATCATTTGACATCGAGGCTTGTAAAAAAGAGTTGCATTAATTTATTGATACACTCCACTCAGGGTGTGAGGGATTTTCTATTAGAGAAGCATGGAGGGTTTTTGTATTTCTAAAAGTTGGCAAACCAACTTTCCAAACATGTTAAAACTATGGCAGAGTACACTTGTGATTCCTGCAAGTACAACAACATGTGAACGAGGGTTTTCAAAGCAAAACCTAATTAAAGATATAAGAAGATCAAAGCTAGAAATCATAACATTGGATGCACTCATGCGAGTATCACTAAATGGACTGATCCTTCTATAATCGACTGGGAGAAAGTGTATGACATTTGGAGAGGGGAAAAACAAAGAAGGTCACAAAATATTTTGTGAAAGCATGGTTGATCAATGTAAGTTTTAGCTCTTTGATAAACTCATTTTATCTAAATAAAATTTGTAGTGATGTTTTATTTCACATGATGTTTATATTCTACTAAATATCTAGAAATATTATGCATTTAATTTTATATTATTTATTTCAATTTCATTTTAGAAATTTATTTAAAGTTATTTTTCAATCTTGTAGATTTAAAATTTTACTTAATTTTTATTTTTTTAATAGTTATTATAAAAATAAATTTGACGTGCATATTATATTTTGAACGTCAAATGACATCCATATAATTTTTTAGACCGTCAAATAAGATTATTGTGACATGTAACATTGAACGTCAAAATAAAGAGCCGCTTGAGAGTACTTAGAAGAAAAAGGGAAAGTGTTAGAAGAATATAGGGATGAATAGGCTAAGTGTTAGATGATGTTAGATAGAAGAAAGGTTAATAAGTGTGTTGTTTGATCTTGTAGATGCAACTTTACGCCTTGTAGGCACGGAAGCAACATGACTAGTTGGCTAACTTTTAGGCGACCTTCTCATAACGCAAGAAGGCCTATTTGCACGTCATCCTATATACTACAGGGATTAGCTACGTGGCGTAGATACCACACATCACCTTGGATTACAACCTCCTTGCAACCTTAGCTGAGTGGTGGCATAATGAGAGCCAGTGTTTCAGGCTCCTGAATGGCGAGATGACCATTACACTTGAGGATGTTTGGAGGATTTTGCGAGTGTTGATTTAGGGCCACTTGAAAGAGTATGACCCGATGTGACCCATATTACACACAACTTGATTGAGCTCTTCGGTGTAGACTAGATACCTCGATAAGGTATGACAATGCAGATAAATCGGTGTTTCATAGATCCGAGGTTATATCGCGTGCTAGTGTATCTCATGGTGCTTGTCAGTGGCATTCTACTTACTAACAAAATAGGTACATCATTTCCCTTAGGCCTGATTGGTGTGATTCAAGGCTTGATCAAAGGAGAGTGGTATTGTTGGGGATAGTGTGTGCTTGTGCACCTAGACTAGGACTTGCATTTGATTACCTCCTACAGTTAGAAGATCGTTGGTCTAGCGACCTTACTATAAATATGGGCCTGGCACCATATAGTTATTGGTCACCTTGCAGGAGCATTATGAGCTCGAGCCATGGATGAGCCTTCAGTATTTGGTTGGGCTCTGTTGGCGATGATGTTCATGGAAACATGGGGATACTTATTTCTATCATCATGCCTTCGATGATATACAACTACAGATGATCGTATGGAGATCTTATAGACACTATCAGTGGCTAGAGGATCCAATGGAGCTCAGCCTTGCCCTAGTGGAGCATTTTCTCATTAGGAGCCATGGGTACATTATGGAGTATTACAGAGTGGATCGGGCACAACAATAGTTTGGTGCCATTCAGGATGTTCCCAGTCGAGATGTGGTATGCACACCGTTCTGAAAGAATTTTGACATTAGGCCTCGATCGGGACACGGCGAGACCGAGACAACTTTGATCAAATCATTCCACTAAGCATGAGCACCATTGCGGTAGATCATGGATCCAGGGACCACATTAGCCTATGTTGTTTGGTATACTACAGTGTTGTAGAGGTGGTTGACTATCCCTCAGGCTACATGGGATGCGAAGACCGCAACCGCCACCGAGCATCAATCTCATGAGGGAGAGGATAGTGGAGGGCAACAGGGGTAGTAATAGTGGTGATGGGAGTGTTGATGATGGAGATGGTGGGGATGGACAGGGACATGGACAAGGACCAAGAGCACAAAGACAAGTCTATGTATAACCACAGGTACATGCGTAGGGTCAGATGCCCCATGTGGGTATGCAAGTGGGTGTAGATATTCCTTTACAATGGGTTCTTCCTTAAGGACATGTACAACAACCTCCACCATAGGATCCGATTATTATCCTGCCACACGCCTAATAGGAGGTGGAGGAGATCATGGTCCATATGGTGTCATGGAGTTAGGCGTGTTGCGGCAGCAATTATAATAGGTGATAGCTTTGCAGCTCCAGGCCACCACAAAGAGAGATTGGTTCATTGCGAGAGAAATCGGGTAGTGGCAAAGAGGGCTGTTGCCGCAGTCGAGAGAGATTAGTTGGGCCGCTGACAATAGGCACATGCACAGTGCGATTATAGTGAAGTGAGATCAACTCTTGTGAGTGAGTACGAGTCTTAGGTCGTGGTGGTCGGGATTTGAGAGGAGGTTTCCTTTTGTGTCGGTCTTTCGATGTTGCATAGTATAGATATTTGTATTATGATGCGATTCAGGAGGGTTAGAGAGCCCCATCATTTAGTCATCATGCCATGAGTAGGAGTGCCTCATGATTACACGGGAAATTGCATCAACCAATTAGGTGGAGCAGACCACCGGCGGAGTTAGCGGCCATCAACATAGTAGAGTGCGGTTCTTCTGCGCGGGTCCATCATGACAAATGCCCCCACCAAGTGGTAGGCCCGAGCAGTCCCCATGAGGGACAGATTCAATCATGACTCTTGTTTTGTTGATGTATTTACATATGTATCTTTTTGATGTATGCCTCGATATGAAGGCACATTTTTGATCGATGTATATGTATTATTTTTGGCTATGCCTCACTATGAAGGCACATTTTTTGATCTATGCCCATGATGGCATACCATGTATCTAATGATTATGTACATAGACACATTTTATATGGACATTGATATTTTGATAGACATATATATAATGATGATGATGATTATGGATTATATTTGTAATACTTATGATTGTATCAATTATTTTTTATTTATCGAGATAGCATTTAGATGACATGGTATGTTTTGATGAGCTACTTCATGTTCTACTTATCACATTTTGTGTATGAGATAACAATAGATGATATCATGTTGTTTTGCACTTATGATTGTCCACGTTTGTATCATGGTCTATGTTTGAGGGGGCGGAAGGCGGTCCCTCTTGCCCCTCGTGGCGATATTATATGATGTTAGCTTAGCATACATGTTTAATTTTCATGTTTATGATGATGTAGCTTAGCTTTTATTGATAGAAGATGTATAGATGTGATTATGGATGATATGATGACAACAACTGTACAAGCAAACAACAAGCACAACTTAATCAAATCTAATTAACACAACTACATACAAGTATGCAAAAATTAATTCAATGCAATGCACAATAGATTAATGTAACACTCATTCTAAGTAAGAAAATGAATTGAAATTTAAAACACATGATACGAAGAAGTAATGCAATAAAAAATATACAAACCAATAACTAAAAGTAAGAAAACCACTACTTTGTTTTGCGGGGCGGTTTGAAACATTTTTTGTTATTTTGGTGTTATCTTGAGACAATTTTCAAGGCTACTGTTCACATTGTTTTTTTGTGCTTATGTCCCTAAAAGGGGTTTTCATATGTTTATGGTTTTTCACAAATGTATCTTAATGTTTTTATGTTTTCTAAGGTTTTCCAAAGCTATGTACAGAAAACTAAGAAGCGTGGATGCTCCCGGTGATAGATGGGATGTATAGGGCGAGAATGTCACATGTTATTTGTGAGAAGGTGAAAATGCAAAGGTGCTCCCAACATGAGATGTGAATGTACAAAGGTGAGTCCTTCAACTATATACAATAATAGATCAGTCGAATCAAGGCCACGAAGGACAAGGTTCAAAAAGGGATCTCAAACTCGGAAAACCTAGCCCTAAATTAAAGCAAGTGTACTCCTTCTAGATATGAGATATGATTGTGAACAATGAATCCTCCCAAGGCACCAGAAACTGGTTTTCACCAAGGGACCTATCTAATGTGCCATAATTGCATGGTTTTCACAATTGGACGACTGTTTTCTTTTTACTTTTTCTTTCTTTTTGATTTTTACTTATTTTTTCTTTGATTTTTGAGGAACCTCATACTCAAGCATAAAACCACTTGAGATGTATTGCATTCATGGGTTCCTTTAGTTCCTCACCATCCGAGTGAGCCAATTTGTATGCCCTTGAACCATACTTAGCGACCACGACATATGGTCCTAACCTAGTTGGGCTCAAACTTTCCTTTCTTTTCTCGATCCTTAGTGGTGTTGAACTAATTTTCTTTGAGTACTAGATCTCCTACCTCAAACTGACGATCCACTTATTGTAGCCTCATGATAGTCAATTCGATATACCTTTAAGTGATTAAGTGTTTGCATGTGTTTCTCATCTAGTAGCTCTAACTCTGCTAGTCGATCCACTCGGTAATCTTCATCCTTATCCAAATAGTCCTAGAGAGATATTCTTAGGGAAGGAAGCTCAATCTCTAATGGTATGATGGCCTTAGTGCCAAAGACTAGTGAGTAGGGTGTAGCACCAATAGGAGTGCGGATGGAGGTTCTATAAGCCCAGAGGGTGGGATGGATTTGTAAGTTCTAATTACGGCCTATTTTACTTACCATCTTTTCCATTATGTGAACAAGTGTTTGTTAGTGGCTTCTACTTTTCCATTACCTTGAGGGTAATAGGGAGTGGACCACTTTAAATAGATTTAGAAGCATTGACATAACGCTTTAATTGTCTTGTTCTTGAAAGACTTACCATTTTCTGCTACAATGGCGAGGGGATGTCGTAATGACAGATGAGGTGGTTCATGATGAATTTTGAAATTTGTGCACCGGTAACGTATGTAAGAGGGATAACCTCTACCCATTTTGTGAAATACTTGGTGGCAGTTATAATATGTGTATGGCCATATGAGGATGTAGGAGTGAGATTCCCTATGAGATCTAATCCCCATTTTGAAAATGGCCATGGTGTTGTAATTAGAATTTGATAAAGTTTGTGTTGGTGCATGAATCAAGTTTCCATACTTCTGACAAATTTCACACTTCTTGACGTAGTTACAACAATCTACTTCCATGGTAGGCCAATAGTAACCTACTCTTAGTAGTTTCTTAACAAGCACCATTCCACTTGTGTGTGCTCCACAAACTCCTTCATGTACCTCTTTGATTGCTTGGACTGACTTGACCAAATCAAGACAACGCAGTAGATTCCCATCGTAGCCTCGACGATAAAGGGTGCCTCTAAGAGGGTATAGCGGGCTATGCGGTGGATAAGGGCTCTTTTCTCAGTATGGGAAATATTCAAAGGAAAGGTATTGTCTTGTAGGTAATTGAATATGGGTTCATACTCAGGGAGAGAAAGGACCAACAACTTCACATACTAGACATGATTCTGGCATGTCATATGCAGCTCTCACAAATGTTCCATGAAGAAAGGAATTTTCTTTTCCTAAGGTGGAATGTGAAGCAAAGCTCGATTGTGGCCATGACATCTGCTGATTGATTATGTGCCCTTGACATCTGTTCAAAATCAATATATACAAAATATTCCTTGAGAGTCTCAACCATCTTCTTATATGGGATGAGCTTGTCATCCTTGACCTTATATTTGTCATTGACTTTTTGATGATTAACTGTGAATCACCAAAGACCCTTAGTTATCAGATATTCCATTTGATAGTAATTTTCAAACCAACAATGAGTGCTTCGTGTAGACACCAAAATTGGGTCACACTCCCCTTGGTCCCTCGACAAATAACCAACTTGAATACACTCACCTAACCATGGCCCCTTTCACCCCACTCTAATATTAATTTAATTAATTAAATTAATTCATGATCTCACAATATCTATTATTTAAATATCCTAATTGGATAATGCCCACATCCACCTCACATGTACACCTCATCTAGCCACCTCACCCTAATACCTATTCTTAGTATGTTTCCATAACTAACTAAGACCTACCTAAACCCTAAAAATCAAAGCCTACATTCCCTCTAACCACATTCCCGCTCATTAGAAAGGAAGCTTCCATTCTAATCCATGAAGAAAATGAACGAGATCTAAGAAAATCAAGGGGATCTGCCCATTTTAGAAAACCTAGGAAATCCCACCCTAACCGATGCCTAAGGTTACCTAAACTACCACTGGTTAACCCGAAACCATCGTCGGTTACCATTTAATCCCTGAAATAACCTTATTTAAAGGTTGGCACATTTCTAAGAGTAAAGGACGAAACTAGAGTTGCATGTAAGCGATACTGGCATTTGTACATGCATCGAGCATCTGCCAACACCAGAAGTAATCACATAGCCACCTGCATTCACGGGAGCATCCGGGGAAGCACCATCACCACACTAAAGCTCCATCCATTTGACCAACTGTAATTTCCAACCAGACATCAAGCTCATACAACAGTAAGTGTTTTGTTAACTAGCACTTGTTTATTGTCATTTTAGTAGACTCTTTTATTTCTGTTATTAGTTTCTACTTGCATTCCCATTCACCCATCATTTTCCTCCATACAAATTTGATCAATCCTTCACCCATACCATTAAACTACCCATATCCTACTGATAACTATCCTTGAGCATACCCAAGACCCACATGGACCTTACCATTGTCTTTTTCATTTCCATTCGACCTCGATTTGTCACCACACCAAGTTTTTGATAAGTTTCTTGTACCCCGACCATACCGATGCCAATTACCCACAACCGTCACCGGTTCACCTAAACTGACATCGGTCATACCAGACCGACGTCGGTCTCTATGTTTTTACCCTCAGACCAAGAATAGAGCTTAAAACCTCCACCAAATACCCAAAACAACCCAAAACCAGACCCTGACCCTCAATACTCCTATAGAGACCTTGACCTTCAGATTCAATCATAGCTTAGCCTGTTGTGAATGAATTTGCTTATTGTAGTCGAATGAGATACCTAAATCATTTTAACTACAATAGGATTTCCTTTATTGTTAACATTAAGTTGTTTTAAACAGTGGATTGATCGATCTATTTCTAGGGAGTATCACACTTCCCGAATCTAGCATACGTTAGGTAGTCCACTGCATATACTATTTAATTTTTATTTGGTGGTCTTGTTTTCTATTTCAGGTAGTTCCTCCTAGCCAAAAGGAAGCTCTCACGATCATCTATGGATCAAGAAGTCATACGCGTGCAACAACCTTCAACCAAATTTTTAACAGGTATTCCTCCTAGCCCTTTATCCTTATCTGCTTTGTTAATATTCAAAGAAACACTCTAGAATCAGGTGAAACATTTTGGCACGCCCGGTGGGACCCATTCGGGGTTCCTTGCATTTCTTCATTCCTAGGTGAAAAGTTGCATGTTTGTTTCCTTTCTAAAAGGTTCTCACACTAAAATTTCTCCCCTGGAATCTTCTCTTCTTTCTATTTGTCTCAAAGCAATCATGTTTTGGTGCTATAAAAAGAACATTTCTTTCCTTTCATTAGTATCACATTAGTGAAAGAGCATCCCTTCTCTGTTCATCTTTTTGTGTCATCAAATTCAATATTTCAATTTGGGCTTAAAATCAACTTCATTTCATTCTACTTTCTGCATTAGCTCACATTAAATGAGGGCAACCTATACAGTTGGAAGTCATGCCCAGTTGATGGTTGACAAACGAATTGTAGAAAAACACTTCCTTTCTCTTCTTCTCTCTTTGAGTCTTATCCAAACATCACAAAATTGAAAATATACACATTCTTAAACAACATCTTACCTGGAAGAAGTTGTAGGTGATCACACGATCATGGCACAGTGGGCACCCAACTCATTACTTCTGTCAAGTCATTATCTCAGAGGATGGCTGCCCCCACCATAACATACCTGAAACCTCTCCTTGTAGATCTCCTTCTTCGTAGGAAGCCTTCCTCACCAAAAACTCGTTCTAAAGTTCACAAGTCAGTCCTTAATAGCATAAGTTGAACAAACATAATAGAAAAAGCACTCTTAGGATCGTATTTTTCTTAGTGTTTCTGTTTGGCTTGCGTTTTGAGGTGAGAGGACACGTTCTTCATCTTTTCATTTCTCCTTGCACACTCCTCATCATAGTTGGTGTATTCCAACTCGCCGATCGAGTGTACACTGGACACTATTTTGATCATTCTCATAATTGCAGGTTTGATTCCACATCTCATTTTAACTCACAACCACCTTTTCTTCATCTCTGTTTCAATTTCACGATGAACCGATGTCGATCTAGCTGTCGTCGGTTACCCCCGACCGTCATCGGTTTTACCTAAGTTAGTTTCTTGTTCTTTTGGTTAACTCCGCCCAAAGGACACTTGCTTCATCATCTTCTTTGTTGTTCGAGTCTGTCACTCTCATGATTCAATTTCTTAGTGAATTCCATCAACATCTTATCTACTTAGCATTATCACCCTTTTGCCTTGTTTTGACAAATTGTCCATTTCCCATAGTGACCAGACCGCTGATTTACCTGTGACCGGCGTCGGTTTACCCTAACTGGCAACGGTTAGCCTGTTCAAATTTCTAGCTGACATTTTATACCAAATCCACCTACCACCACCTGTTTTTCCTATCTTCGTTGTATTTCGTGTCATTTACAGAAAGTAGTCCTACCACGTCACTACTTGTCTACATGGTCGTTGATGCATAGCCAGGAAAACACCCTCGTATTCCACGCCAGTTGTCAACCATTCCCACCTAGTCCTTCACCACCTTCTATTTTATCACCCATGGATCCTACCCAACCTATCACTATCGCCACAGGTGATGAGGAGTTCACATGAATCCTTGACCAGAATCCTGTCACCTTACAGTTTTATCTTTCCCACTCATCCACTCGAGATTCCTTGGGTCAGTTGATATACGGCATACCAATATCTATCCCTCGACACTTGTTCCTACTTACTGCATCGCCCATCAGCTCCCTTCTAGCTCCGCACTACCTCACCTTGTTTGGTCATTTCGCAACTAGGCCCTATACCCTTTATGACCGCCGTGCGTCTACCACATCTATTGCTCCTGCTGACATCAACTATACCTTTCACAACCACCTGAACATAACCTCGTCTCGCACCTATTATCGACATATACCCGTAGCTACACAACCATCCCCGGTGTCGGTGACCCCTACCCCTTTTTAAAGCATTGTCCTTTACATTCCACAGTCCTTAGCCCCCATTGCTACTAGGGTCACCATGACCCTTCCACCTCTATATACGTATTATCAGCAACCTCTTGTTTCATCTATCATTCATTTTGGGTACGTACCCCTTATTTCACTCCCTCCTTCTTAATCTACCTATACGACATCGCCATATACTGGAATGCCACCTCCATCATATGTCCAACACCAACCTCCTTACGCTACAAGAGGTGCCCATCCATCGCAACCTACCAATGACCTAATCAAGTTAATGATGGACAAGATGCAGACACTAGAGGCATCGGTTTTCGGCTTGCAAAACTCTCTCACCCACGACAAAATTTGTAATGAGCCCATCCACCCATCCATTCCTATCCATTCATATCTCGTACACTGGGAAATGCCTAAATTTAACCGCTTCAACAACAAAGAGGATCCACAACAACATTTGCAGTCTTTCAAACATGGTAGACCCTAGATTCATGTCATGGGTTGTGTTCCTTCCACTTTTCATCATTTTGTAAAGTTTGAGCATGAAGGACACACTTATACCATTCTCGGTGACCCATCACCTTTCAAAACCTACTGACATGCTTTACTCGACCCAATGATGTGCTTATACCCATTAAAGCATCTACCTTCATGACCACTACCTCTTCACCTACACCTCCACTCACCAAAGTGCCACCACTACCTCACCCACACCTACATCATCCATTCCTTCCACTCTGCCCAACCTCCACGGTCCAACCGTCGACCTCCCAAGCGGTGGCTCCACCTCCGAGTCAACCTCTAACACGTCATCCATCCCAACTACCCACATATCGACCATTGATCCCTTAGAAGGCGTTTTCAATGCCTCACTCTGGGGGAGTATCACCTATATAGTGTCAACACATTCCTTACTCCACAAGAGTACATAAGTCTTCACCAACACCCTCACTATGATCACCGCATAGGGGAGTGCCTCCTTTATGGTCATCCCCACCTTCGTACCAATCTCACCTATAGGGGACTTGATACTACCACTTATACACCTGAACCACCCTCACAAACCCGCCCATTTTCTGCCGACCTCCAGTCACTCACCAATCACCGTTTCACCCACACCTTCCTGCAACAATGTGCGTGGAAGGGTTTATGTTTTGACTTTTATGAGCAAGGCTACCATCTTTGTTATTCCATGTACTACCTATAAACATAACGACCAGTAGTGGTATCGGCTTTCTTGAACCACCGCCAAGAAGCCTTGCATTGAACTCATTGAAGACATTAGCCCTTCTCCACCTTCTTCACCCGCTCCACCTTCTTCACCACTTTCACTGACGGAGTCGATGGATCTGGAATCCATTCCTCCTAACTTTTTTTTCATAAACACCATTTTCTTAGGGCCTCTGACTTATCAACGCAAGGGTGAGGCTCCCTCATCTCTACCTTCCCTATATCCTGAAATGATTGATGACGATACACCTTCGATTAACGTCGTTCAATGTCAAGATGATGAATCTATACTCACCTACCTTGGTGCAAAAGACTCATATATTCATCGGTCGTTACCATCTAAGATGTAAACCATGTTGAATGAATCAACTATCGAGATCAACATTCATACTCAAGATGACCCGCACATTCTAAAGATCGGACAATCTTTAGATGTTATTGAACAAGAAGCCATCACTTCTTTTCTCAAAAACCATAACCACACTTTCACTTGGTCTTACGCAGATATGCCCGGTATTGACCCCACCATAGTGGTCCACAATATCGTAACCATTCCCGATGCCAAACCCGTAAAACAAAAATTGAGGAAAATGCACCCTCGCTTTACTCTTCTGGTCAAAGAAGAACTTCAGTGCCTTCTTTCCATTTCCTTCATCTTACCCATTAATTATCCTCGATGGATTTCTAACATTGTCCTCAGAATTCAAGGCAACAGGGGGACTCGCATTTGTCTGATTTTCGTGACCTCAACCTTGCTTACCCAAAAGATGACTTTCCTCTACCCGGTATTGACCAACTGGTTGACCTTACCGCTAGTCACGAGATGCTATCAGATATGGATGGCTTCTCAGGTTATAACCAAATCTTGCTTGCCCCAGAGGATCAACACAAAACCGCATTCATCACCCCTTGGGGGACCTTCTGCTATTGAGTCATGCCTTTTGGCCTTAAAAACGCTGGTGCCACATATTAGCAGGCTATGACTTACATCTTCCATGACATCATGCATCGTATATTGGAAGATTACATGGATGATCTCCTGGCAAAATCTAAACGCCGCTCCGAGCACCTCGCCATCCTTAAAACCATCTTTGACCGCCTCATTAAGTTTTACGTTCGACATACCCAATAAATGTGTCTTTGTGGTTATCTCGGGAAAACTCTTGGGGTTTATCATCTCCTTACGTGGTATAGAGGTTGACCCTGCTAAAGTCAAGGCCATTCTTGAAATGCCTTCGCCCACTAATCTTAGGCAACTCCGTAGCCTGCAAGGTAAGTTACAGTCTATTCATCGTTTCATTTCGTAATTGTCTGATCGGTGTCAACCATTTCATCATCTTCTTAAGAAGGATGTCTCCTTTAAATGGGATGATGACTGCCATAAAGCTTTTGAAGCCTTAAAACAATACCTTCTCCAACCACCCGTACTCATTCCACCTAAAGACGATCAACCCTTCTACCTATACATCTCAACTACCGATCACTCCTTGGGGGCCATGCTCGCTCATCGCGATGAACAACATAGGGAGCAGGTGGTTTATTACATAATTCGTACTCTTTTAGACTACAAAACCCGATACACCCATGCTGAAAAACTTTTCTTAGCCTTAGTTTTTGTTGCCACAAAACTCTGCCATTACCTACTCAACCACAAAACCTATGTTGTGACCAACACCGACCCCTTACACTTCATGTATGCCAAACCTTACCAAAATCAACATGCCGCATGCTAGCTTATGCTTTTGGCTGACCTCGACCTCGAATTCATCCATCAAAAGTCCATCAAGGGCCAAGCTATCGCTGACCAATTGGCTGATGCACCTATTTCTGGGGATCAACCCTCTAACTTTGACTTCTAGATGAGTCAATTACTACCCTTTCCTGCATTGAACCCACTTACCAAATGACACTCTTCTTCGATGGTTCCAAGTGTCAGTGTGGGGGTGGGGCTGGTGTTATCCTCATTCCACTTGATGGTGAACCCATGCCTTTATCTTTCAAACTCGATTTTGATTGTACAAACAATATTGTTGAATACGAAGCACTCGTATTGGGTCTCCAAGCTGCCTATGCCTTAGATGTTAAGTCCATCAAAATCTTTGGTGATTCTCAATTGGTTGTAAACCAAGTCAATGGTATATACCAGTGTCGTAATGAGATACTTCAAAAGTATAAACATCATGTGGACATACTTTTGACCACCTTTACCGTTACACCCTTCAAACCGTCCCCCAGATTCGCAACAAATTTGCAGATACCATGGTCTCGCTTGGCTTGTCAAATACCGCTTCGCTCATTGATTCTAAAATATTTGTCACCGTACAAAGACTCCAATCACCCTCTTACTTACCTCGCAAAGTTTACTCTTTTGGGCTGTTGCTCTCGACCTTATTGACGTTTGGTATAAACAATACTCAAAATATCTTTCCCTCTCCATCTTGCCTCCCGAGGCCTCACTCGCAATCGACGGCAGTGCGCTTTTCTTAAAAAGGTCTCTCATCACGTCATTGTGGGTGGCCTCCTTTATAAGCGTAGCTTTGATGGTATTCTCTTACGATGCCTTATGAGTTACGAAATTCCTTATACCATTAAGGAAGTTCATCATGGCATATGTGGAGGTCACTTGTGGCCTTCATTGTTGCTAAGCGTATTCTTCGCCTAGGCTATTCTTGTGACCCTCAACTATGATTGTTGCGAATACGTGAAGCATTGTGTAAAATGCCAACAACATGCCGACCTTCATCATACACCTAGTCATGCCTTACAGGTCACCTGTGACCTTTGGCCCTTCTCTCAACGGGGTTTGGATCTTGTTTTAGAAATCAATCCCCATTCTTCCCAGTAACATCAATGGATAATCACCGCTACCAAATATTACACTGAATGGGTTGGAGCCATACCTCTCATCTCCACAAAAGACGAGAAATTATGTGAGTTCATCAATCATCACATCATCTGTCGCTTTAGTTTTCCTTACCGCCTCATCACTGATATCGGAAAACAATTCAAAAATAAAACCTTGCGGAAACTTTGTGACGCCTTCGGTATTCAACTAAGTTTCTCGTCACCATATTACCCACAAACCAACGGCCAAGCCGAATCCACTAATAAAACCCTGAACAAAATTCTCATGAAAGTGGTTAACGATACTAGGAAGGACTAACATACACACATTTATTTTGCTCTATGGGCATACCATACTAGTATTCGCACTTCCACTGCTGCCACACCTTTTCTCTTATGTCATGGCACAGAGGTTGTTTTGCCTCTCGAAGTCCAGATTCCATCACTCCACATTTCTCTCCATGACATGCTCAATGATGATGACTTTCACCAAGACCATTTAGCACAACTTGAGTTATTAGACGAACATCGTCTTAATGCTCTTAACCATCTTCAAGTTTACCAAAAACGTATCAAACATGCCTATGACAAACGTGTCCATGAATGAACCTTCCAAGTTAGTGACCTTGTCTGAAAGAAAATCAACATGTAACCAAAGTAGAAAAAAGTAAACGGGTAAATTTTCTCCTAATTGGCTTGGACCATACATCGTGACTCATACTTATGGATCAGGTGCTTATCGTTTATCTTCACTAGACAGTAAACCCGAACTTGAGCCCCTTAATGCCTTGCATCTTTGACCATTCTACTATTGACTTTCAGTCCTACCTCACCTTTTGCCTCTTTTCATGCTCATCCCTTGAGTGCCATTCACTTCCCTCCTTTCACTATGCCATATCCAATGATTAAACAAGAATCATGTGCATACCCATCACTCTTTTATCTTCTCTTAAATATGTGTACCACGGCATTGCACATGGCATGATTCTCATGGATACTTTTTGTCTGCTTTTAGATGAGATCCCATGGTCATTTCACCTTGCTTTTTGAACAAGAATCTAATTCTTCACCTTAGTCTTATCCATGACTTAAAAGCCCTCAAGAATGATTCAACTCCTTGAGTCAAACTTCCAATAAAAAGATGACTCCCTCAAAAGGACATCTTTCTCTCTACATCGTTGTTGTAAATAGACTGCTCCCTCGAAGGACAACTATGTCAAGCTCGAAAAAAAGAAAAAAAAAAGAGAATCTAAAGCTTCCCACATTGATCAGCTTCACGAAGACCTCAAGGAGTTAATTTCCTCATCCTATATAGACTTCCCGCATCGATCAGTCTATCTCACATACAAGTCAAAAAAGAAACCTTTTTCGTCATGGACTTGCTCATCGTGATCTTGGATCTCTTGCCACAAGGCATGCTACCAAATACCATATAAACTAACCATTTTTCACCTTCTTACCACTTGCACCTTCATTTCCTACCACCTTAAGGGACCTGTCTGGAACCATGACATTTGGTGATCATGTGACTACTCTTCACCTTTAGAATAATCAATCATGCAATGTCTTTAGGGTCTTACGTTCACTAGCCTATCTAAGGTATGATCCCACCATTCTGATCCTCCCCAATCAGGTGGTTTTTCTTGCCCCCTCTCATCTCTTAACTTATTCATTACGTATTGATCATCTTATATAGGACTATACCCTCGATGCTTATCTAGAAATCCACTCAAAATCACCCATACCCACGTGCCAATAATTCACCCATAACCTACCAACCCGTTCTCATACATTTTTACCTAGCTTATGGGAGAACTACATCGGTCTGAGGTCCCTTTTCATCGGGACTATGTAGGCAAGCACTCGAGGGCATGGGGCCCTTGGAGGTTAGCTCGACCACTCTCTACCCTAACCAATTCCCCTTCCCTTTCCTAAATCACATTCTACACTAGTTAGTTTTTTTATATCAATACTTGGAAATTAAACCAAACAAACAACAAATTGCTTCACACCTTTATCATCATCAAACATTCATTCATTATGTCTACCATTTCTTTACCATTATCGTGCATGTGACTATAAAACATCCCAATGCGACCCATATCATCATTAATTGCACAAATTAATGAATTACATACTCAACCCATTTCAACTCAACCATCTATAAACCAACCTGACTCCATCCATGCCTAAACCACTATCTGACTAAACCATGCCTATATCCTGACTCCACCATGCCTAACACACCTATCATGAAATCAATCTATGCATAATAATAAAATTCTATCAACACAGATACATCATCACCAAATCATCCATCTCATCATATAAATCGTATATCCATACAATATACTGATGATACGAAAAAAATTATATATATATATATATATATATATATATCTCAAAACTTCTTATACTGACCTCACCATCTTTGCACGCATGGTAAGTATATGATCCAAAATAAACAAAACTCTCATATACATCCTCACTCTCTTCGGCATGCATGCTTAATATATAAAAATGAATAACTACATCAAAATGGAGGGACATACATCAAGCATCATCTCTGCCGGATATCCGCCATATCGGTCTCTCCTGTCATCTCCTCCTCGGCTCTGTCCGGTGGCACGATAACATCTCACCACCCGTCATGGGTTGTGGTCGAGTCCTCTTAGTACATCACCAGGGTGGTCTCATGAACCGGTGGCCTCAACCTGATCCTATCTCAGAGCTCGATGGCCCCCTATACTCTCCACGCTGTGGGTGCGTGATCTGGTCCTCTCACTCGAGACTGTTGTGCCCTGTACTCTCCATAGGATAGAAAATCTATCCCGTTCTTTATCGGTTGATCCTGGTAATACATGGCCTCACCTAAGGCATCTTATAACTGGATATAGTCATGTCTGTTGTGGCCCCTTCGGCCTCTCGACCATGTACTTGTCCTTTGGGACCCTGTCCCGCCCCGCTGTGGTGGGACCCTATCCTAGTGCCTGTGGTGGCCCCATCGGCCTCTGACCTTGTACCTGAGCCTATAGGGCCTCAATTTGTGCCTGTGTAGTGGCCAACTAGCCCTGACAAACCTGTAACCCGTGCTGCCTGTACAACAACCACTTGCTCATCATCTCCATCTCCATCTCCATCTCCAACTTGGGCCATATGGGCTGTAGGTGATCGCCACTGTGCATGCAACGCAACCACCTCCGCCTCTGAACCTACCAACTACCCCTGTACCATCCCCAACTATGTAATCAGGGTCACCACCTACCCCTATAGGGCATCTCTCTGCACCGTGATGGTGGCTAAATATGTTTACCTTGGCACGGGAGGTACTTCTCCAGTAAATACGACTCCCACCACTATCTATACCTATCAGTCACCCATACATCATCAATACGCTGATGAGGTCTATAACTTTGCTCCTCCTGCCTTGTAGGTACTGTCGGTTGTGGTAGCAGCAGTGGTCTCTCCACATCATCTCTCCAGTACTGTGGGAAGGGTGGGGGTATGTCCTGCGGTAGCCCAAATTCTTTGTCTAACCCTGTCTACTGGGATCATCTTGTGCTCCCCTGCATGATGCCCCCAATCCATCTGAGTATCTGCAAGCCATCTAACTCATCACCATCTATCTATATGAGGGATAGCCCACATACAGTCTCCAAATAATGTCCACGCTAGACAATCCCTCCAGTAACCACCTATAATAGGCTACATCATGTGTAACCTGCCGCTCAACGCTCTCCCATCACTGGAACCCATCACTTATAGCCCACTCTAACAAACCCAGGCTCAAATGCATCCACCAGGGCATACCAATCAGTGAACACACACAATGTGCTCATAGGCCCAATAATGAAGAATAAATGTGTAGATAAATCGGCCCGAACTGCGAAGCGCCCATATGCCCATAGCTCTCTATATAACTACACTAGGAATGTTGGCGCCCATGCAAAGCAAGTCTTGTCCATCATCATATCATGTAATACCCCATCAATGATCGTGGGAATCTCCCACCCTCTGCATCCAAGCAGTGTAAAACAACAAACTACATCCATCAACAACACTACTAGCCTCGTCTCCTCTGACAGGCTAAGTACATCTCTCCATAACTCAGGCTGACATTGTGGAATGTTAGTCGTCATTCCCTCACCAAATACCATCAGCATCAACTCCTCAGATGCCTCTGAGGAGATCAAATATACCTGCGTCCCCAATATAGGTAACCGCAGGATCTGTACATGTCCTCCAGGGTGACTATCATCTCCCTTGTCGGTAGGTGGAACGTGTTGGTCGTTAAATCCCATCTATCGATGAGAACGACCATCAAACTCAGCTACCAGATTACATGTCAAGAGTGTCGGACCCCTATCAGGCCCACATCTGTGACATGCCTCCACTCCTCGACTGTCGTCACACCTTAAACTCTCAATAGTAGGGGTGACACCCTGTCTCTCATCCTCAACTAATCTCTCACCTGCATCTAGCAAAACATCACATTAATTTCACCTTAATCATAACCACAATCCCACTTAACACCTCACCTTTACCTACCACCCTACCTCTCTTTCCCTAGACCTCCTTACCTTCATATCACATCTTCTATCTACCCACCCAACCCTAATCCACTATCATTCACCCTTACCTATTTTTACCCCTTACCTATGTTATGCTTTTCCCCAAAACATCTCCTACTTCCCACTACCTATCTCACCCACCCAACTTAGGTCACTTTTGGCCCCTTTTCCCCCATAGCCCGACCGGTCCTAGTTACCCCTAACCGACCCCGATCCCCATAAACTGGCATCGGTCACCTGTTTCATGACCGATACTAGTTCGGCACCACCAACGATGGCTAGCCTTTGACCAACACGGTCACTTTGTCACCGCAAAAATCACAACGTCTAAACCCCCCTTCTTCCTAAAAACTTCCTTTTTCTCCCTTCTACCCACCCAACCCTACCCAAATCCCCTCTCCACCCTTCCCTACCCCTTTGTCACCCAATCACCTCTCTCCTCATTCCTATTTAACTCGATTTGCCCTCCCAAAATTCAAACTTAATTTCCCCCAAACCCGTTTTTCCCCACCCGACCTCTAAATCAATCTAACTCACAAAACAAAGAAAAGGGATTGACTCTTTGCTCATCGCGTTCACCGCCATGCTTTGTGGTGGCACGTCGAGCCATTACTGCCGGTGGTCCACCCAACCCCTCTCCTGCCTCTGTCATCACCCAATCAACTGTCTCACCTCCAACCAACTGAATCGATCAATCTGATCTCATGGACTGCCTATCATCGCGATCACCCACTACACCGCTTGCAACTCAGCTCTCCATTCCGCATGGATGCTTTCCACTTTTCTCTCTCTCACCTATCATTTTCCCCAATTCGGTAAAAGACAAATGATTTGAAAAACACAACAATTTTTCTTTTTATAACCTACTCGACTTGACCGGTGATGGTTTTACCTTGAACGACATCGATCCTGTGCCCTAGCTTTAGTGGTCGGTCCATCAAGATCGCATTGGTTTGCTCAAAGCGTCATCATCGGTTATCATGCTTAGCCTTTTTCCTACCCCCTGCCCCCACTTTGTTGGCTGCATCCTTTTACCTTACCCATACCTGACTTTGACACTTCACTTTATCCTCCTGACCTCATCCTCTACTACCTCACCTTGTCCTCATTTGGGGACCTATTATTTTACCCATACCTCGGCCCTACCCGTGTCGTGACTTAGTTACTTAGACCTAGGACATTGCTAGTGACATGTGACCTCATGTGCTCGTTATACCTTGCGGCACTGCGTTACCTTTGTTGATTGACATACTGACCTTACCTTGTCTCTTGTCATGGCCGTTTATCGACTGACCTTTGGTGTACCAAAACATACCTAAGCGTTCCTGCACACGACTGCGATGTGTTTCCAAACCATATCCTATACCTTGGGACCTTGGACAATGTAGTGTTTGCTCGCTCTTCAACACGATACCGTCTTTGTAGTTTATATGTGTGCATGCGTTTGATTGTTATTACCTTTGACCCTAACCCATTACGGCTTACCCGATTAGACCATTTTCCCTTTTTACCCCCGTTGCCCACCTTCCTCTTCATCACATTCACCTTTTATCAAACCACTCACTAATTCTACCTTCTACCTCATCACTTCTTGGTTTGAGGGGATCACCTTCACCCACACATGGGGCAACCACATCTTATTTTTGTCAACATCGCTTACCAATACAAGCTACGCAACAAAAGGGGCAAAATGTAGACACAAAATTAGGTCACACTCCCCTTGGTCCCTCGAAAAATAACCAACTTGAATACACTCACCTAACCATGGCCCCTTTCACCCCACTCTAATATTAATTTAATTAAATTAATTCATGATCTCACAATATCTATTATTTAAATATCCTAATTGGATAATGCCCACATCCACCTCACCCTAATACCTATTCTTAGTATGTTTCCATAACTAACTAAGACCTACCTAAACCCTAAAAATCAAAGCCTACATTCCCTCTAACCACATTCCCACTTGTTAGAAAGGAAGCTTCCATTCTAATCCGCGAAAGAAAATGAATGAGATCCAAGAAAATCAAGGGGATCTGCCCATTTTAGAAAACCTAGGAAATCCCACCCTAACCAACACTTGGTTACGCTAAACTGTTGCCGGTCAACCTAGAACCATCGTCGGTTACCATTTAATCCCCAAAACAACCTTATTTCAAGGTTGGCACATTTATGAGAGTAAAAGGACGAAACTAGAGTTGCATGCAAGTGGGACCAACATTTGTACACGCATCAGCGAATCTATGCCAACACGGAAGCAATCACAAAGCCACCTGCATTCACGGGAGCATCCAGGGAAGTGCCATCACCACACCAAAGCTCCATCCATCTGACCAACTGCCATTGCCAACTAGACATCAAGCTCATACAACAGTAAGTGTTTTGTTAACCAACACTTGTCCATTGTCATTTTAGTAGACTCTTTTACTTCTATTATTAGTTTCTACTTGCATTCCCATTCACCCATCATTTGCCTTCATACAAACTTGATCAATCCTTCACCCATACCCTACTGATAACTATCCCCGAGCATATTTAAGACCCACACGGACCTCGCCATTGTCATTTCCATTTCCATTTAGCCTCAGATTTGTCACCACACCAAGTTTTTGATAAGTTTCTGTACCCCGACCATACCGACACCGGTTACCCACAATCATTGCGGTTCACCTAAACCAACATCGGTCATACCAGACCGACGTCGGTCTCTGTGTTTTTATCCTCAGACCAAGAACAAAGCTTAAAACCTCCACCAAATACCCAAAACAGTCCAGAACCAAACCACGGCCAGTACGATTACTGCAAAGACCTTGACCTTGATTGATCATAGCTTAGCTTTGTTGTAAATGAGTTTGCTTATTGTAGTTGAATGAGATACCTAAATCATTTTAACTACAATATGATTTCCTTTATTGTTAACATTGAGTTGTTTTAAACAGTGGATTGACAACCATCTAGGGAGTATCACACTTCCCGGATCTAGCATACGCTAGGTAGTCCACTGCATATATTGTTTAACTTTTATTTGGTGGTCTTGTTTTCTATTTCAGGTAGTTCCTCCTAGCCAAAAGGAAGCTCTCACGATCAGTTGTGGATCAAGAAGTCATACGCGTGCAATAACCTTCAACTAGCATTTTAATAGGTATTCCTCCTAGCCCTTTACCCTTATTTGTTTCGTCAATATTCAAAAAAACACTCTAGAATCAGGTGAAACACTTCGTACTCCTCTATGTTATTAGTACAAGAAAAACTCATTCAGAAAGCACGTGGGATGAAGTTTCATGTTGGTGTGATAATTGCCACACCAACTCTGAACCGTGATAATTGAATGATCCATCGAAGTGCATATGTCATACGACAGATTCCTCAATGTACATCATAGAGGCATCTGGTAGATCTAGACACAATGGTTCCGTTCATGGTAGGGGAGCTTCAACTAGTTGATCGTAAGCACTTGTCCTTTGAGTGATTTTTGGTTGAAAAATTCAATATCAAACTCACTTAGGAGGATGATCCAATTAGCCATCCATCCGGTGAGCGTTGGTTTAGATAGAAGGTATTTCAAAGGATCAAATTTGGAAATGAGCTTGGTTTTGTTATTGAGTAGATAGTGGTGAAGCTTTTGAAATGCAAAGACCATAACTAAGCATGTTTTTTCAATTTGTGGGTAATTCAGCTCATAGGCAATCAAAGTGCGGCTAAGGTAATAAACCGCCCTCTCTTTTTGGTTAAGGTCGTATTGGGTAAGTAGTACACCAATAGCATATCGAGTATCTGAAATGTATAACAATAGAGGTTTGTCTGGGGTAGGCGACATGAGAACAGGAGGACTAGTCAGGTATTGTTTAAGCAATTTAAAGGCTTTTTGACATTCAAGACCCCAATTGAAGGTAACATCTTTCTTGAGTAGATGTGTGAAAGGATGGCACTTATCTCGCAAGTTGTGAGATGAATCGATGGATTACCTGAATTTTACCTTGTAAGTTGCGTAGTTGTTTAAGGTTCTTTAGTGGAGGCATCTCATTGATAGCTACTAACTTTAGCGGGATCTACCTCAATCCCTCTTCTTGAAACGATGAAACCTAATAGATTTTTTTATTGTATGTCGAAGATGTATTTCCTGGGATTCAATCTGACTTTATAATCTCAAAGGCATTAAAAGATAGAGATACGCATCGGGACTTTCGGGTGATATTCTTTGGTCATGGACTTTCCCAAGATATCATCCACATAGTCCTCCATGATGTCATTCATCATGTCATGGAAGATGACTGTCATTTCTCTTTGATAAGTGGCTCCAACATTCTTGAGACCGAAAGGCATCACTTGGTAGCAAAATTTCCCCAAGGGGTTGTGAAGGTAGTTTTATGTTGATCTTCCTCTATGATCTTAATCTAGTTATAGCCCGAAAATCCATCCATGAGGGACAACATTTCATAACCCGCAGTTGAATCGACAATCATGTCAATGTTAGGTAAAGGAAAATCATCTTTAGGACATGCTTTATTAATATTCGAAGTCAAGTCCGCAAACTCGGATGCCAATGATTTCTTTTGTGCGACACTATGTTTGATATCCATTCTGAATAGTCAATAGGTCTGATAAAACCTACTGCTAATAGCTTCTCTAGTTCTTCTTTAACTAGAAGTGCAACATGTGGGTGCATCTTTCTCAGCTTCTACTTGATAGGTTTGGCATTTGGGTGCACAACAAGGTTATGTATGACTAAGGTTGGGTCAAACCTGACATATCTATGTAAGACCACACAAATATGTCTAAAAATTCTTTTAGTAGCTCCACAAATGTTTTTGCTCTTGTGCCGAGAGTGAAGCTCCCAACTTTACTATTTTTGGATCCTCTTCTGACCCGATGTTGACATCTATGGTCTCCTCTACCAACATTTTAGATGTATCTTCCATATGTGTAGGATCAAGGGGGAGATTAAGATCCGCTTCTACAAGTGGCTCAAAAATATTATCATCTTCACGTGGGTCAACTATCTTTTCCATTGTTTTTTTATTTTTGTTTGTCCACAAGCACCTCAAAGAGGTTTTCACTATGGGACTTAGACTTATTCTTTTTGCAAGGCTTTTCTATAGAAAATTTTCCCTTGCTAATTATTTTTTGCTTAAGCGACCACACAACTCGCCTCTTCCCCAAAGTACGCACATGCGTCTAGATTGATGGAGAAACCCTTTTTATGGTCACTGATTGGAATAGCATCTCAAATACCCATGAACTCTACTATTATTACCTCATAGTTTTAAAATAAATCAATTGGCACATGAAGTTTTTGGCCCCAATCAATGAGGTTGGGATATACAAGGGTAATTTGGAAATTGGCTTGGGAATTGGACTGGGAAAGGGTAAAGACAATAGAATCCAGGAAAAGGTTGGTAGAGGCAAGGTCCTCATATATGCTATAATAGGAATCTGTGTCACTGTCTAAATGAGGTGAATCATCCTCACATTCCAAAGAGGTGTCATCAATTTTTGAGGGTGGAGCCTTATGAGGCTTAATGCAAGGCCATGTTTATTTGATTTCCGAGGGGGTTGGGATAGGCTCTAGTCTGCCTTGTGCATTTGTGCCACATCCAAATCCTTGATAGCCCATGACGTACATCATTCTGTGTGCTTTGGTGTACTCCGGAGCTTGGTGACATACAATTTTTTTCCTTTGGGGATCCAACTTGTAGGTGTATCAATATTTTCTCATCTGACAAAAGGCCACGAGGAACAAACTTTTCAAAGGGACTAGGAAAACTATCCTGAGAGCTTGTGAACTGAAAATCAAGCCTACCACGTGTTTTAGGTGATAACAAGAGGTCAGAGACCAAAAGGGCCTATTGAAGATCAAGATCTTCACTTGGGCCATATGATCCAACCTTCGCTCCCATGAGGAAAAGGGAGAGAGTGACGAGGAAGGATCTTTATTATCATCCTGCAATGTGTCAGGATCAACTCGAGCTTTCAGAGCTTCCATTTGTAATGGTATAACAACATCCATTGAGGGACATTCATATGTTGCTTGAGAAAAACTATGTAACGCTCTACAATGTGCAAATGGCTCAGGATCTCCTAGGATGGTGATCGTTTGCTCCCATGATACAACTTAATGCATTGGTGAAAAGTGGAGGGTATAACCTACATGGCATGGATCCATGGGTGACCCAAGAGCATATTATAAGGAAGATCTAGATCAAGGACATGGAACTTCATGTCGTGATTTGTTGGCCCTACTTCCATAGGTAACACAATGGTACCAGTTGATTCATGCTCGACATTATCATAAGTTGTAATTGTGATTATGCGAACATTTTGATCTGATTCTGTGTGCCCTAGATGTCTGACTAGCTTCAAGGTGTAAATATTTAAACTAGACCCGTTATCCACAAGCACTCTTTTAATATTTCTACGAGTAACAAATACCTCAATGTACAGGGGTAAATTGTGTGTGTGATTATTAAGTGGGACTTCACTTTGGTCAAAGGAAATGCAGTCATTAAGAGCAAGGTTTGCGACCATGGCTTAGAGGTGTGAAGGATCGACATTTGTTGACACTCTTGACCCTTGAAGGGTCTTATAAAGGATATCTTTATGAGAGCTTGATATCTTGAGAAGGTCTAAGATCGAAATATTAGTGGGTTTTCTCAAGTTGATCTAACAAATCATATTGACTTTTCGAGGCATAGCTAAAGAAGGTTCAAGAATCACTAGGCGAGCACGTTGTGTTGCCATGGTGCAATCATTGCTAATGATTCTGATGGTGTTCACTTGTTCATTGGATGAATGAACACAACCTATGAGTGAATCAAATGGATTATCAACTGAGGTATACACGTAATTTGTAGCTCTATAGTCATTAGATGACTAACCTTGATCCATATTTTTCATTCCTTGTTTATTATGATTAGGAAAGGGTTGTTTAAAGATTCCCATTTTGCCATTAGGTCCTTGTCCTGATTCAGGTGAGTCCACTTCAATCTTCCCATCCTCAATGAGGTCTTGAATAAAGTGTCTCAGTTTTAAACATTTATTTATTTTTTGTCCTTTGACACGATGAAAATCACAGTAGTCATGATCTCTATACCATCTGGTTTGGGCACATCCTCTACATAAGGCACCGTGGTCGGATATTGAACCATGTTCACCACCTCTAATTGTCTCAAAATCGTGGATAATGAGTCTGTAAGGGGAGTGAACACCCGTCGTTTGATCGGATTTTGACTAGGTCCTTTGGTAAGTTTTAAAAGAGGACCACTTTGAACTGTTTGAACTTGTTTAGAGTCGGTGATGCCATCTCCTACAACGTTCTTGTTTTTGTTAAATAATTTGGGCTTTATCGTAGGTTTTGACTCTTGTCTGTCCTTTGAAAAGGGTTTTATTGTTCCCTTTGCTATTAAAGCCTTCTCAATTTGGCTTCCTTTCTCGATAACTTCCTCGAAGTTAGTGATGTAGTGCATTTGTAAGTGAAATGCAATGTCCATATTCAAATTGGGCATGAATATACTAACCAATTATTTCTCAAGAACTACGTAAAGGGAAGCAACTAGCTAGCCCTCGCCATCGTTGTAAGAAACTAGACAAAAGTCATTTGGTCTTTGCTTAGCGCTACATAAATCTAACATGGTTACATCATTCTCCATATTGAATGAGAAGTGACGCACAAATTTCTTTGCTAGTGTGGGCCATGTGATTATTGACCCCTTTGGTAAATGAAGGAACCATTCAATGCTTGTCCTCCTAAACTACGAGGGAACAAACATATGAGGTAATTGTCACTATAGGCTACTTCTTGGCAAGCCATGTAAAAGTCTTTGATGTGATCATGAGGATCACCTTTGCCTTTATATTTATCAAATTTTTGACAATCAATTTTTTTGGAAATGGTGTTATAACATGTCTCTTTTAAAAGGATAAGGACATAGCTCCTCATACTGATACTTTTTTCTATGGCCTACGTTACTTTCTTGAAGGGTCGTAAGCATGTTCTTCATTGATTGTAACTCTTGCATAAAGAGTTGATCTTTTGTAGGAGAAGATGGTCTGAGCACTCAATTTTTCTTGAAGGCTTCATCTTCTTGAGGTTCAGTATAAAGTTCACTAACTTTAGTCCTAGGTTTCTCTTGACGTGTACCCTTGCTTGGGTTCTTACTTACAGAAGAAGCTAAGTTCACTAGCTGTTGGCTAAGGGTTTGTATTTGATTTTTATAGTGACTTATTCATTTTGAGGGTCCTCTTCATCGTCATTTTGGGAGGAGGTAACTCCTCATGTTCACGTTCTACCCTAACCCTACGATGAATTTTAAGGGGTGGCTGCTATGCCCTTAACCTATTGCTTGTATTAGGATATGCGTAGCTGACTTGTGGCTTACCATATTATTTTATTATATCATTTATACTTTCTCATGCTTAGTAGGTTGGCCTTGGTGTTGGCCATAACATATGAATAATATATATAGGGGATTTTAGGTAGTACTTCATCATCATTTGGAGCATTTGAGTCTTATTATATGGTTTGGAGGTTGCCCCCTCGAAGTGGCGAAGCTATTCTAATTGCATATTGAGATCATTATTCTATAATATTGTGTTATTTGGTGTTATATTTCTGCTCATGATCTGAATTATACAAGTAATTTCATTACAAGTGGTATCGAGCTATGATCGCGCAAAAGTAAGGCAAAAACACTAATTTTTTATTTCCACCATATGTTGTGAACCAAAGTGAATTGGTGGGAGATATTTTACCGAGTTTAAAAACATTTCAAGTAAGGTTCCTTGAAAATTTCAGACTTTTTGATTTATTTTTCAAAAGTTATTACAAATTTAGGGTTTTTCATAAAATCGCTCCCTAGGGTGCAAATTGTGAATTTTTTTCAAATTCATTACATGTTCGGAAAGCAAAAAAAAATTATTTAGGGTTTATTCTTTAAGTTTTTTTATATTTGGCCAAATTTGTGTTGAAATACGAAACCTTGAAATTTGACTATGATCCCTACATCCTACTATTTTGGGGCATCATGGTGGGGCCTTCCACAAGAGGAAAAAAGAATCCCATCACTCCGGGTAAAACACCAGAAAAGGATGAGATAGTAGTTGAGGAGTTGGAGATAGAAGATATAACTATAGATTCCTCAAGGTTAGGGTTTACTTTGATGGACCACAAAGTAAGCCAACTTGAGTTTAAGCGAAAGACCTCGAATCTCGGGTGGCGGTAAAGAAGATGTGGATAGGATTGGAAAAAGATTGGAGGATTTCATGCAAAACCTCAGTACGTATATGATGGGTAATCATACTTATGTCAATCACAGTGGATCCTTAGGTCAACATAATAGACACATGAGCCAGAGTGGATCTTTAAGTGTGCACAATCCAAATATGAGCACTCTGTGAGCCCATACTATGTTTCCAAAAGTGGAGATGCGTAAGTTTGATGGAAAGGATCCACTCAATTCGATTAACCAAATGGAGAATTTTTTGAACTACATCAGATTTCACAGGGACAAAAGGTGACCATGGCGACTTTGTATCTCGAACCGACCAATTCGTATGGTATCAATGGTTATGTGATCAAAGGCGGAAGAGTGGTCTCAATGTTACATGGATAGTGTTGATGAAGAGTCAGTAATTACACTATAGTTCTAGTGTGTCGGATAATTACTTCACCAATTAGCAAAATTGTGAGATAGGATCGTTAAGGATTACATTCATCACTTCCAAAACCTTTCTCTACGGGTGGATAATATTCTTGAAGAGATTGAATGACATATTTCTTGGGGTTCTTAAGGATCACATTGAGCATGAGGTGCGTATGTTTAATCCTCATAAGGTTTATGATTCGATGATTATGGTAAGAAAGGCGAGAGGAGAAATTTGTTTCAAGTAGAAGACAACATTTCACTTAGACCAGAGATTGCAACACCTTAGCCCCAACACTCCCTCGACCGAGTTAGATTGACACCTCAACAAATTGAAGAAAAAGAGAAAAAGGTTTATGTTTTAGCTGTGTGATAAATTTGGACCAGGACATAAATGTCGTTGAAAAGAAGTTGTTCTACATTGATGGGCCTAGTGAAGATGAAGAGAAGGATGAAGATTCAGAGTCAGAGGTCTTGGTTGAGCTAGAGGAGGAGTTAGGAGATCCTTAGCCAACAATCTCATGCCATGCAATTTCAGGTATTAGCACCCCCAAAACCCTAAAGGTGGTTGGATTCCTAAAAAACAAAGGGTCACAGTGTTGATTGATTCAGGAAGTACTCATAACTTTATCAATCATAAGTTAGTAGTGTGCCTAAACTGCTTCATTTATCCAGCTCCTGAATGTCAAGTAATGATTGTTGATGGAGGCATTGTTACTTGTTCGGAAAATGACATAACATCAAGCTTGCCATGGGAGTTTACATACTAAATAGTCCCGTGTATGCCATTTCTATGGGAGGAGCGTACATTGTGTTAGGGGTTCAATGGCTTACCACTTTAGGAACCATTGAGATGAACTTCCAAGACTTGTTCATGTGATTTCACTCTGAAGGAAGGACTTTTGAGCTAAGAGGCTTAAGAGCAAAGTCTCCACAAATTGTAAGTTCTCATCGGATGCACAAAATGCTAAAAAGGGTGCGAGAGGATTTGTGGCACAACGATTTTCATTGGAGGCTCATCATTATAAGGACATTATACCATCGAGATATGCGTTAAAGTGTTGGATGCACACTCTGTTGTATTTGAAAATATACCAAAGGGATTACCTCAAAGAGAGATCACGATCATGCTATTCGATTATTACTGGGAAGTCAACTGCCTAACATCAGACCTTATAGGTACCCATATGTGCAAAAGAGTGAAATTGAAAAGATTGTACAAGAGATGTTGGAAGCAAGAATTACCCATCATAGTTAGAGTGCTTATTCTTCTCCAGTAGTGATGGTACGGAAGAAAGATGACATGTGGCGCATGTGTCCTGATTATAGGGAACTTAATAAGTACACAATCAAAGATAAGTTTCCTATTCCTGTAATTGATGATTTGCTTGATGAGTTGCATGGTGTTGTTTATTTAACAAAGCTTGATCTTCGCTCGGGATACCACCAAATTAGAATCAAGGTGTAGGATGTTCATAAAACTACCTTTCGACACATGAAGGCCATTATGGATTCTCGGTAATGCCTTTTGGACTCACAAATGCACCTTCTACATTTCAAAGTTTGATGAATTCTATTTTTAAGTCATTCACGGAAGTTTGTCTTAGTGTTTTTTTATGATATATTAATTTATAGCAAAACATGGGAGGAACATTTGCATCATGTAAATAAGGTTTTAGAAACCCTTGAGCAACATCAACTTTATGCAAATCCCTCTAAGTGTTCTTTTGGACTTAAGGAGGTTGAATATTTGGGTCACATTGTCTCTCATGAAGGGGTTAAAGTGGATCCTAATAAGATCAAAGCCATGATGGAGTGGAAGGTTCCAAAAACCCTAAAGAATCTACGAGGATTTTGGGGCTTATAGGTTATTATCGTAGATTCGTAAGGCATTATGGAAGTATATTAGCACCTCTCACAAATTTATTAAAGAAGGACTCTTTCCATTGGAATGAGGATGCTACCAAAGCATTTGAGCAACTACAGGAGGCCATGTGCACCACTCCAATCTTGGCTACTCCAGATTTTTCCAAAACATTCATTGTTAAATGTGATGCATCAGGGGCGGGTATGGGGGTAGTTCTCATGCAAGAAGGCCATCCTATTTCCTTTTGAGTTGTCAATTCAAAGGTAAGAATCTTTCCAATCCAACTTATGAGAAGGAAATGCTAGCCATACTTCATGCAATAAAGCAATGCAGACCATATCTCATAGGAAGACATTTTAAAGTGAAGATAGATCATGATAGTCTGAAATACTTCTTGGAGTAGCATTTATCATCTGAAGAACAACAAAAATGGGTCTCCAAGATGTTGGGATATGATTTTGAGATTATCTATAAGAAAGGGAATGAGAATGTAGTTCGGATGCTTTATCATGGAAAGATGAATCAAGCTCATGACCTTGTTATGTGTCATATCCATATTATAGGAAGATTGGATAGATGAGGCAAGGTCCGAATGGAGAAATGACCTAACCACACAAAACCTCATTCATCATCTCCAGAATGATCCAAGCATGTCTGAAAATTTTGTATTCAAAGGGGATGCTTTATGGTATAAAGATAGATTATACCTATGTAAGAACTCCACTCTTAAAAATAGGATTCTATCTGAGCTTCACTCTTCTCCAATAGGGGGGCACTCTGGATTCTTGAAGACTTATCATCGAGTCAAAATAGATTTCTTTTGGGAAGGTCTCAAAGGGAATTTCCAAAAATTGTGGCATAATGCATGGTTTGTCAAAGCCAAAATAAGGGTGAAACATTTCAATCCCGTGTCTTCTACAATCCTATATTTACTAGTAATTTTGGACTAATTTATTCTCATGTTTGGGTACTCGGTTAGCTCATAGCTCTTCTTATCATCCCAGTTTGATGGGCAAATGAAGTTGTAAATAAGTGTTTGGAGGGATATCTCCATTGCTTTACGTCGGATAAACAAATAAGATGGGTCCAATGGTTGCCACTTGCAGAATGGTGGTATAACACTTATTTCCATACTTCATCCAAAATGTCTCCTTTTTTGGCACTCTATGGGTACCATCCACCATCCATCACATCATCATTGAGAGGACAACCGCGGGTTAGAGCAGTAGAAGAACACATTCAATATCAACAAGAGGTCCTCTCTAGTCTCAAGGAGAACTTGGTCATGGCACAAAACCACATGAAGCAACAGGCTGATCAACATCGCACATAAAGGCATTTTGAAGTCGGTGATTGGGTTTTTGTGTGGTTACAACCATATAAGCAAATGTCTTTGAAACAACAACAAAAGGATAACAAACTTTCACCGAAGTATTATGGCCCCTATCAAGTATTGTAGAAGATTGGTACTGTAACATACAAATTAGAACTTCCACAATCAACCAAAATACATCCAATCTTTTATGTTTCTTGCCTAAAGAAAGTAATTGGATAGAGAGTATCAGCCCAAACAAGTGTTACACAGAGCTCGATGAGGAGGGGAGAGTCATCTTAGAACTTGAATGCATCCTTCAAACATGCATTAAAAGATTGAGGACACGGGTTATTAATGAGTACACGATCAAGTGGAAGAATATGGACAACAAAGATGTAACATGGGATGATATGACATTCCTACAAGAAGCTTTGTGAGCTTCTCAACATTGGGGACAATGTTTCTTTGAAGGACAAAGGCATGCTACGCCTAAACCTATTGCTTGTATTAGGATATGAGTAGCGACTCGTGGCTTACCATATCATTTTATTACATCATTTATACTTTCGTGCTTAATAGGTCGGCCTTGGTGTTGGCCATAACATATGAATAGTATATATAGTGGATTTTAGGTAGTAGTTCATCATCATTTGGAGCATTTGAGTCTTATTGTATGGTTTGGAGGTTGCCCCCTCAAACCTGGTGAAGTTATTCTAATTACATATTGAGATCATTATTCGGAATATTGTGTTATTTGGTGTTATATTTCGCTCATGATCTGAATTATACAAGTAATTTCATTACGGTGGCAAATGAGAACCACCTTTTTGTCTTGATGTTTCACCTTCAATGTTGGTACTAGGAGGTAGAAGCGTGTCTTCCTCAATGTTATCATCCATGTTAGTGAGGGAGGTCTTTGTGTTTCTTCTTCTTTCCTATTAGTATCTTGGCTAAGGGCTTCTTGTTCTTGTGGCACTATGGCACCTAGCTCTAAAGATCATGTAAGCACAAGATATCTTTTCGAGAATAGGTGTGTGCATGTATTTTTGCTTAAGCTAAGTTAGATGAATAATAACTACCACCTAAATAGTTCTATAACAAAGCTAAGTCAAAATCTAGGCACCATCAAGATGAGAGCTAAACAAGATCAACACTAAGCATAATGCATTAACTTTGAACCAAGATCAAATTAACATGCTAAAGTATTCAAACCTCTACTTCTCTAGATTACCAACAAAAGAAAATGGACCTATGTAGACTCCATGGCAATCAAATTGATTATTTTTATCTTCAAGAACCTAGGAATGGGAGCTCATCAAAGCTTGGCTACAAGACCCTTTGACTATTCCCATATGACCCAAGCACTTGATTATAAAATACAAGAAAGGAGGCTTAGCTCTTCAGATGGCAAATTTCTCAAGAATAACAAAGAAAAGCTTATAGTCTATTTCCTATGTGCTTTGCTTTTGTCTTCTCAAGGAATTTAGGTGTAAGTGTAAAGGTAGGAGGAGGGCTCTTTATATAGCCCAATGGATAAAGTAATCTCTACATCCCTTTGCATGTGGGATAATAGAGATGTTGAGTTAATTGTGGATAAGGGGGGTTTAGATAGAGTTGAGTTAACTTTATGAGGGTTTAGCTTGTCCTTTAGTGACCCATGTGGATAAATGGGGCTTATTAATTAATCAAGACGATTAATTAATAGATGTGCAAGCTTATAGAAGCTTTTAGAGGAATATTAGCATGATTTAGACTATAGAAGGGGATTAAATTAATTAAATATTGATTTATTGGTTAAATGAAAGGGGAAGCTAATTAATTAATAATAATTAATTAGTCTAGATAGAAGGGGAATTTATTAACGGAAGGTCGTTAATTAGGGTATTTGTTGGATAGGCGACTTAATTAATTATCGTAGTGTAATTAATTAATGACGATAGGAGATAAGATGAGCGCCTTTGACGATATGTCGCCAATTTGTAGGAAGGGAGATAATTAGCACAATTTAAGTATTTAAATTGCTTGGGTGTAATTATGGGTGTCTACATTTGCCCCTCTTTAGGGTGGCGTATATGACGCCACTTCAAAGATAGTAGACGGATAAATTTTTGAAGGGGCAGAAGAAAAATTAGTAGAAGTGAGAGGTGCTCCCTCGAGTGTCGATGGGGTGATGAAGGAAGACGATCGACAATCGAAAAAGGTGAGAAATAGATAGAAGAATGAGATGGGGCATAATGCCCCGGTGAAACTGAAGATTAGGGGTGAAAGGAAAGTGATGTACAAGAAATATGGAGAAGTGGAGAGAATAACTTAGCCTCTAGCCTTTGTATTGGAACAATTTCGGTGTCATCATATTGCCAAAAGATCTACGTCATCGGTCCTTATGAAAAATATAAGCATACGACAAAAGTAGAATGACATGAAAAGCCATACTATGAACAATTGTCCATTGCTGAAAACACCAACTCCATGCAACATACAAAATGCAATGCAATACGAGAAGGAAACAAGCTCATTTAACAGGGAAAACAAGTACGAACGCACATATCCAACCCAACAACGGTCAAGACAATTGTACAAATGTTTTGTTATCAAGATGAAGAGGTCCACATGTTCGTGATTGATGACAAGGGTTAAAAATGATGCCCCGAGCAAGGATACATGCAAGGGGAAATGATGATGGACATTGGGTCCAAGTAGAAAGCTTTGTGTGCAACGAAACAACACCAGGCAACAAGACGTGCCCTAGAGTATAGATGAAGCAAGTAGCTAGCTTTGAAAATGGTTGATCCACGAGTCGTGTCTATCAAGGAAGATGTGAAACAAACCAATAGGATATGGAAAGAATACCATGTGCAAGACACAAGTTTCAGCCGTAATAAGTAGGTTACCTATTTTTGCAAGTTTTTAACTTTTTAGGATTTTTGAAATGTGGTGGACAATAGAAGAAAATAGAAGAAATAGAATGAAGTGCCTAGATGCAAAAGAAAATGCCCAAGGGGGAAGAAAGAAGAAACATGTGACAAATAATGTCTCTCAGACAAAGTGGAAAAATTAATAAAATAATTATTAAAAAAAAAAATTATTCAAGAGAGTGTGGATAAGAAGAAAAATCACCTAGGAGCAATAAAAATTGTCCTAGTGAGAAGAAAGGGGTACTAGATGGCAAAAAAATGCCCTAGGATGGTGAAAATAAGTATTCAATTTATTAATGAGGAGAAAACAATGGTCAAAACGAGCCTCAGTGCACCACGATCGGTGAAAAATAGGTTTATATACCCCACCCGGGAGGGTAAATGACCGATGACAATTCATTTTTGTTGCCGATTCTTGCTGAAATTTTACCACGAGGCTCGCGCGGTGACAAGGATGATTGTAAGAGCACGAGACCAATTGAGATGCAAGGCAGACATAGTCTAAGGGTACGAGCGGCATGGACGATGGCATCTTTGTGAGTAGCCTAACCCTCTTTGTCAATTTTACAATTAATGCCCCTAGAAGTAGGAATTAGTGTTAGAGGTCGCAGCGCATGACATGCGTGTAGGCGCACTAAAGGTGTGCGCAGTGTCCAAATGGTGGCACAGCATCCTGGTGTGTGTGCATGCACACACAATCACACACAAAACATGCCTACGTGCACGTGCATATGCTACACATGTGTGCGCACACTCGCACACTCACACACTACACAGTAGCGCACACACAAAGGGTCAACACATGCGCAAACGTGCAAATACTAGAATGATAAAGCGCGAGTGCCCATAAGTTGTTGCGCACATGTGCATATGCTAAAAGGATGGCGCACACACCATAGGGAGCACACACGCCCCAAAGGGCATGCACGCGCACTTAGCGATAAAGGATAAAGTAGAAAAATGCCAAAAAAATATGGCACTTAGAAGAAAATTTAGGATTTTTGGGTTAACCCTAAAAATGATAGGTAGAATTTAGAAGAAATGTTAGTAACTAACACATGGAATGATTTTACAGAGATGCTTTCCCATTCTTCAGACGCGTGAGCGTCATTCACACATTACAGAGTTGGAGCAAAGCATGCGCCAACGAGATCGGCGTGCGGTGGCTATACTCCTAGAGGTTGTGGGCTTAGGCCTCATATCCCAGATGCCATCTATTCTCTTGGATCATGGTCTACTTACTGCATTGGCTAAGTAGTGGCACAGTGAGAGCCAATGCTTCAGGCTCCCTACTGGAGAGATGACGGTGACTCTGGAGGACGTGTGACAGATTCTCCACATGCCTATCTTAGGCTCACTGATTGAGTATACTAAAGAACCTTGGGCGGATCGGGCGGTTATGAGTGACCTATTCGACAGAGATGATATATCGCATGACGGTATGAGAGTTGCATTTCATGAGTGCATAGCGGATCTGACACTGCACCAGGGTCCATTATATGTGATGTCACTTATCAGTGGGTTTTTGCTCGCTGATAAGACCAAGACATCCTTCCCAGAGGTCCGATAACCTAGTGCACGGGATCTTCGGTGGTGAGCGTTATTTCAGGGCCGGTGCATACCGACACATCTATACTGGGACTTACATCTTATTACCTACCACCGTCAGAAGATGGTGGGGCCTGCCTCTCTACTACATATTTGGTCATGGGAGCACATAGCTATCGGGCACCCCGTAGGCACATAACATGTATGAGCTCCAGAGGATCCGTCCCATATGGCATGGGTTTGGTAGGTGATGACATACGAGGTCACCTAGGTAGTTTATACTGAGATATTGACAAGTTCGATGAGTTCTTTAGACAAGGATATCATATGGAGACCCCACAGTAGATACAAAGTGGGCGAGAGGATGTAGTAGAGCTCGGTGTTTGTACAATGGAGCATTTCCTTGGCGATCGTAGTTATATCATTGAGTTATACAGGGTAGCAGACGGATGTCGGCGACAATGGGCATGGTACATGTGGGGTACCACAACCAGACTTGTGGTATGCTCATCGAGACTCGATAGGTTGACCATGGGGTCGTGCATACAGTGTGACCGAGCTAGGGCCAATTTTTTTACGGTGGTTCCACGTGGTATGGGATCCTACTTGATGAGTTAGAGATCGGGCACCACCATTGATTACGCGGCTTGGTATGCTATTGTTTTACCCCGGCACTTGACTATCCCAGATGAGGCTTGGGTAAAGACGCACGTACTTAACAACCGAGAGAGCTTCATCATGGTGGTGATGAGAGGGAGGATGCAGTAGTGCATGATCCATCGATCCATTTGATGGGTTACCACACGATGAGCAGGTGCAACCTGAGTACAGAACCGAGGCCGTAGGGACTAGTACAGAACTTGCATAGTTTCCCTAGCTTAGATTATGAGAGCAGGATAGTCGTGCAGAGCGACACACGGGGACACGCCTAGTGGTGCAACCAGTTTCATAGACAACCACCTTACAACAACAACATTGCTGCGGCAGCCCTAGCGAGAGAGACCAGGCCACGACATGAGAGACCGGGCTCGAGCCCGGAATTTAGTAGTGTCGGCAGAGTAGATCGAGCTCGGGCTCAAAGCTAGCAAGGAAGTGATAGTGCTATTAACTTCCAGCGAGATCTGATGATGACCTCATAGATGGCTCGGGTGATGAGCTTATATCCAGACACGGGCCCAATTACAACTTGTGACACAGAGAGAGACAGGCTGAGAGTAGAGTGAGTAGTGGGTCAGGTTGAGCTTGCCCGAGCATCAACAGAGATATCATCCTTCCGATGCACAGATGGCATAATAGTGACATCCCGAACTCACAAAGATCTAGTTACAACACATGGTAGAACATCTTATTATAGATCGTTATATTTTGAGGCGGTTCTTGCTTGACGAGTGCGGGTACCTTCCTATAGCCAGTAGTCGAGTAGAGGGACCAGGTTAGAGAGGCCTCAGGCCTCAGTGGACCAGCCATGAGGATAGTCAGGGAGACCGAGTGATGCTCGTCTTTATGCCACCACCACAAGACATACCAACCACCCCATTTGAGGGCCGGAGTCACCTTGATGATTGTATTGACACATACGTCTCTTGATGAAGGCTATGAGTAGTTTTGACACATGCCCTCGACGAAGGCAATTCTATTCGTTGATTGATGTATATCATCCCTTTTGTACACCTCGGATGAAGGCATTTTTAATGTATAACGGCGATGTATATCCATTTTTATACTGAGATATACCATACACATGTATATATATGGACATTTTTGACATGACCCCCTGTGTTTATGAGATGTTGGACAGTATTTTTATTTCTTGATTAAGCATATGGATAGATAGATGTGTTTATGATGTTAGCTGATTTGATTTCACATGTATATGTATCCTGATTTGTTGATGTATCGCATGTGTTTTGATTTCTAGATGATAGATCTTGTAGAGTATATCAAATGTATTTGCTCATGTGATGTGCTAGACTTAGTGGACGGGATGATATGATGATATGGGTGTGGGGGGGATAGATTTTGATATTTGCGATCCCTCTTGCCCCCATTTGATGATACGATATGTGATGACTAGTTTAGCATTCATGTATGATGTATACTTAGCTTTTTATTGATATATGATGTATAGATGATGTTAGATGTGATGATATCAATGGAAATATGATGATGTGATAAAAAATGATGCACATGCAACAAGAAAACACAATCAAATGCTAACAAACAACATAATGAACTAATACAACAATGTATCTTGACTCACTAGCATGTAAAAACACACTTCAATATGCACGAGTAATAATAACTCTAATCTAATCAAGAAGAGATGAATCCTAACAAAGTATGTCCAAGCAACAAACAATACAAATGTACGAACATGAAACAACTATACAAACAATCAAGAAAAGTAAGAAACAAGATAATGTAAGTAAACTAAAGTAAATGTTTTTGCAAGATTCGTTTTGTGAAACAATTTTCTATTGTTTAGAGTTTTGCGAAACAATTTTCTATAGTTTAGGATTTTCAAACATTTTTCAAAGTTTTTGCATTTTTCTAACATTTTTGAATGTTTTTGTGTTTTTCTAACAATTTTCCGAGCTATGCACAAGTAACCAAGAAAGCGTGGATGCCCCCAGCGTTAGATGGGGAATATACAAGGCAAAAGCCACATGCTTATAAACAAGAAGGTGAAGTCGCATAAGTGCCCCCAGAGTAAGATGGGGAATAGACAAAGACCATGCCCTTCACAGACGAACAAAAGGAGACAAAGCCGGATCAAGGCTTGACAAGATTGGTCTCATAAGGAATCTCTGAGGCGTAACTAGCCCTAGGCTAAGTAAAAGTACCCTGCAGATGCAAGATTTTTGTGAACAACGAATCCTCCTAAGGCGTTGAAAATCGATTTTCACCCAAGGACTTATCCAAAGTGCCACAATTGCATGGTTTTCACTTATGGTTGACCTATTTTCTCTTTTTCTTTTTCTCTCTTTTTTAATTTCTTTGTATTTTGATTGTTTTACCATGTTTTTTATTTTGCTTTTTCTGATTTTTGCACCATGTTTAAGCATAGAACCGCTTAAGGTGCATGACATTCATGGGCTCATGGAACTCGTCACCATTAGGGTGAGCAAGTTTGTATGCTCATGTGCCATACTTGGCCACGATAGCATAAGGTCCTAACCAATGCGGTCCGAACTTTCCTTTCTTTTCTCATTACGCCTTGTGTTGGATTGATTCTCCTTCATGACCAAATCACCGACGAGGTATGATTCTTTTGTTGTAATTTTCAGAGACTTTGTTCTAATACACTTTGATGTGATTAAGGGCGCGGATGCGCTTCTCATCTAGGAGCTCCAACTCTGCCATTCTAGCCACTCAGTAATCTTCATCTTTATCTAGATAATCCCTAAGAGAGATTCTTAGGGAAGGAAGCTCAATTTCTAATGGGATGATAGATTCTATTCCAAATACTAGGGAATATGGTGTTGCACTGTAGGAGTGCAAATAGAGGTCCTTTAAGCCCAAAGAGTTAGGTGGATTTGCAAATGCCAATTACGACTGTTTTACTTACCATCTTCTCCATTATTCACACCAAAGTCTTATTAGTGGCCTCGTCATGTCCATTGCCTTGGGGATAATATGGTGTAGACCATTTTAACCTGATTTGGGAACCGATGTGAGAGATCCTTTACCGTTTTATTCTTGAATGACTTTCCATTATCGAATAATGGCTACAGTGAATGCCATACCGACAAATGATATGATTCATGATGAATTTGGAAATCGAGCTCTATTATATAGGTTAAAGGGATAGCTTCCACCCAACACTTCCCACATTTCGTGATGAATGATGGCTCACAACTCAATATTGTTTTGAAATGGTCAAAGTGGGCTCTTGGCCAAAGAATATCTTCCTAGGTGGTTCTCTCTTCCTAGGTGTTACAAAAATGTCTTAAGCGAGTGCGATTTACCCAAATAGTCCCGACTATCTTGGGAGTATCTCGACTTTACTTTACCCCCTTCGAGCACAAAGGGCAACTAGTGCATCCATGTGTGCTCTCCCTAGGGTCGCCATACGTACAACCGGTAATGATAACTCACAAGGTAATACTAGTCAAGTAGGTAGTGCGGAGCACTTCCCGTTTCGTCCACAAGGTTCCCTCTTACGTGAACTACTTTGGAGTTCCTGGTACCATCCCATTGTTGTAGCTTAAGGCATTATGCCAAAGGGGTTATGTTCCGATTGAGCAGATAGGACGTACCCTTTTCCGAAACCTACAATACAAGTGTTTTGAATATGTTGTTCTTTTTATCTTATTTAATTTTGATGTGGTTTGCTCGAACACCTTTCAAAAACCTATACAACAACTGTATTAGTAGTTTGACTTCGTTTTGATTCCACCTTTTGACAAGCGTGTGTTTGGTCCTACATAACGGGTTTAGTAATTTTCCATAAAAAGAGTAAACACCATTTCTAACTCTCAAGATCGTCCAAGGATGCAAGAGAAGAGCATACGTGATGTTTCCAAAATCCAAAAAGATGCCAAATGGAAAAAAACACTTAATTCAAACACACCAAGTTAACTCATTCAAATTCGGATATTCCTAATAATTTCAAAACATAAAAAAGACCTAAGAATCGTTTATGATTCCCAAGATCGCCTTTAAGGGACATGAGGGAAGAGCATACACGACCTTATTCTTATAAGCAAGCATGTAAAGTCTATCTAATATAGCAAAAGCATGTAAACATACCCTACAAAAATAGGCATTAATTAGATAAAAACTAAAGAAGTTAACACCTTAACACCCTAATTTTAAGAAAACTGAAAGACACTTGCGCCCGGTTTAGGTGTGTGCACACGGGTTAGGGAGGATGTACCCCTCTGTGTTTTCTAACTTACAAGGCACACTGTGCCACCAGAAAGGTGTGTCAGGGCATGTGCACCAAGGAGGTATGCAACAGTATTAGGATCTGACAGAGCACCTGTGCCACCAAAGAGGTGCCTGCGCCACGGTTAGGGTGTGTGCGCCACAACTGATAAAAAATAGTGTCATATTTTGAAAGAGTACTTGTGCCACGAGAAAAATGTCTCTTATTTACGCAGAGAGACACATGTGCTTGGGTTAGTGTGTATGCCCCTGTCGACAAAGCTGTGTTTTCACGTTGCAGTGAAGGTACAATACGAAATAGCGTCATACTCGAGGTTAGTACACATGTGCCCTGGTTAGGGTATGTGCATTGGGGTTAGTGCATGTGTGCCAGGGTTGGTAAACAAATATTCAAGCTTCGACAATGCACTTGCGCCACCGAGAGGTGTCTCTGCGCTAAAATAAGTGTGCTGCGCCCATTGTTAGTGTGCCTACGCCACTCCTACAACCAAAGTATAGCAAAAAAACATAACAAAGCTCACAATACTTAAAATTTTAACAAGTTAGCTTGAAATTGGCAACAACCCATTAAAATGATAGCTATAAATGATAATCTACACATATAATACTAGCAAAAATCCCAAGAATTTGAACATTATTTACTATATGTGCATATCAAAGGTTAGCCAAAAACAATAGAATTCAAGCTAAAAAAATGCTAAGGGACTAGGGATCCGTCCCACCGGGCGTGCCATATGTGTGCGTGTATTTTTGCTTAAGCTAAGTTAGATGAATAAGAACTACCACCTAAATAGTTTTATAACAAAGCTAAGTCAAAATCTAGGCACCATCAAGATGAGAGCTAAACAAGATCAACACTAAGCATAATGCATTAACTTTGAACCAAGATCAAATTAACTTGTTAATGTATTCAAACCTCTACTTCTCTAGGTTACCAACAAAAGCAAATGGACCTATGTAGACTCCATGGCAATCAAATTGATTGTTTTGATCTTCAAGAACCTAGGAATGGGAGCTCATCGAGCTTGGCTACAAGACCCTTTGACTATTCCCATATGACCCAAGCACTTGGTTAGAAAATACAAGAAAGGAGGCTTAGCTCTTCAAATGGTGAATTTCTTAAGAATAACAAAGAAAATCTTATAGTATATTTGCTATGTGCTTTGATTTTGTCTTCTCAAGGAATTTAGGTGTAAGTGTAAAGGTAGGGGAGGGATCTTTATATATCCGAATGGATAAAGTAATCTCTACATCCCTTCGCATGTGGGATAATAGAGATGTTGAGTTAATTGTGGATAAGGGGGGTTTAGATAGGGTTGAGTTAACTTTAGGAGGGTTTAACTTGTCCTTTAGTGACCCATGTGGATAAAGGGGGCTTATTAATTAATCAAGATGATTAATTAATCGATGTGCAAGCTTATAAAAGCTCTTAAAGGAATATTAACATGATTTAGACTAAACAAGGGATTAAATCAATTAAATATTGATTTATTGGTTAAATGAATGGGGAAGCTAATTAATTAATAATAATTAGTTAGTTTAGATAGAAGGGGGATTTATTAACAAGGTCGTTAATGAGGGTATTTGTTGGATATGTGACTTAATTAATTATCGTAGTGTAATTAATTAATGACGATAGGAGATAAGATAAGCGCCTTTTTCGACGATATGTCGTCAATTTGCAGGAAGGGAGATAATTAGTGCACTTTAAGTATTTAAATTACTTAGGTGTAATTATGGGTGTCTACAATAGGAAATTGTCAAAGTGAGTGACATCAACGTTGTCGATATCTTGAAATGAATCACTCTCGTCTCCACTATGATCAACCAACCCATCTATTTCCTTTACTTCAGAGAAGAGGGGACCTAAATTGTGACCCGGAAAAGGATTTAACTCTCGTTTCTTGGATTCCATTGTCGTGATATGGACTGTTGTGAGTTTTGTTTACACAAGGTTTTGTCTAGTGTAATCAAGGGTATAACAAACCTAAGTGTAACGTGTAACTGTTTGTTTTACGGTCTCAAAGTATGTCAATAAATGGACCAAAGAATAATGAATCAATCAAGTCTATGAGTTTGATAACACGTAAGGAACAATCATGCAAGTTTCCAGTAAACCAATCAATCAATAAGAAACTACACCCTATGCTAATGTTTCCAAAGATAGTTTGACGCTATATGATCAACTCAATGTCAATGCTTATGTCGAGTTCAAGATGAACAAGGCGTAAGTATTAGTAAGGGGTTAATGTGATCTCCAATCAAAGGATACTTATGATGATTTTAGAGACAAACAAGACCCTAAAACAAATGGAGGTTATGTATGTGAGCCACACAAAATACTACTAGGATACGTTACCCAAGCTTTGAGAAAGCAAGGTATTAGTATCAAAATAATATCGATGCAAAGACAAACAAAGTAACCAACACTCTTTCAAGATTGGGGTAATGTTTGAAATAAAACAACGTCAAAGTATGCTAAGGATTTGTTAAGATGTGGGCAGCGTAACGTTACAATATAGACACTTAGACCATGTTTACTAGAAATAAGATGTAAGTATCGTAATTGTGACGAGGCGATGCAAACAACGTAACACTTCTAAGGAAGATCAATGATGAATCAAGCCTAACTATGATGATAATGCATCTCAATATGGGTTTGAGACAAAGGGCCTACTAGAACATGAAGATGTACCATTCACACTTTCAACACTTGCATTCGACATTACAACCTAGTCATGCAAGTAGACTACAAAAGTGGTGGACACGATTATTTCTAGCAAAGTATCCGCATGTGTTGTTTCTCTTTGTTCCAAAATGGACAACAAGATAGCAAAGGTGTAGATCAAGTGAGGTTGAAATATACTTGGCATTCTTTGGCAAAGTTTCACCTCACCTTAGGGCGAGTGAGAAACTAAGACAAAGTAAGGATTTGTAAATCTCGTGATGAATGACGCTTAGTGCAAACTTGAATGGACTCTCTCCTTGTTTGATAAACAAGGTTTTGACTTCAAACAAGTTCTTACTTTGTGAAATCTCTATAGAACATGATTGGCTTGATATGGTAAAGTGGGCTCCAAGACGATATAGCTTCATATTGGTTCTCTTAACTAGGTGTCACAAAATACCTCTGCGAGCTTGGTTTTCCAAGGAAGTCGCACTGACTAAACCTTGGAGTATCCCAAATTTACTTTACCCCCTTCGACACAATGAGCATAAAAATGTGTTCATTGTGTTTTCATTGGGTCATGCAATGGAGATATTTTTGACTCTAAACTCACAAGTGTATAACTAGTCAAGTAGGTAAGCAGAGTGCTTCCCATTTCATCCACAAGGTTCCCTCTTGCATGGACTACTTTGGGGTTCCTAGGAGCATCCCTTTTGTTTTAGCTTAAGGCTTATGCCAAAGGGAGTTTCTCCTAGTTTAAAGCGGATGGGTTTACCCTTATCCAAACTTGTAAATCAAGTGTTTTGAATATGGTGTGTTTTCTTATCTTTTAGCTTAATGAGTTTTCCACACTGTTGGTAACCTACAACAACATGTTAGCTTTGTTTTAGATCCTGATTATTTCACAAGCGATATGGTCCTTCATGCAAACATTAGTAGTTCAAGGCATCATAGAAAGAGGATTAAACGTTGCTTTTGATTCCTAAGATCGTCCTAAGACGCGCGAAGGAAGAAAATACAAAATGTAGAACCCAACTAGTTAGTAAATAATGAAGAAAGCCTATAAACCAAACACACAACTTATTCTTTTTAATCCAAATTTGAAGTTCATTCCCTTATAAAACTTTTAATGAAGTGTTTTTCAAAAGCATGAAAGAGGTGTTGGATCGTTTCTGATTCCCAAGATCACCTAGAAGGTGTGAGGGAAGAGCATACATGATCCTAGCCTCACAAATGAAAATGCAACTATGAAAACACTTAATGTAACTCAAAAAGACCCTGTAAATGGTTAGAAAATCCAAAGAAACAACCTTTTTTTAGTTTAACACAATTTTCAACTTTATATTGCAACACATGTGCCCCCTTTATGACGTATGCATGCTCTTAACAACGTGTGTACACGTCTAGCAGCGTATGCACACCCATGTAAAAAAATAGCCGCTTTAATGTATTGCACGGGCCGAGAGGCCTTTACGCGCCCTTTCTTGGCGTATGTGCGCCCCGAGAGACATATGCGCGCCTTTCTTGGCTTATGCGCGCGTCTGGTAAATTTTAGCACAGATGGCCAAAAACACACGGTGGACGTATATGCAGGCAAGGAAGCATATGCGCGCCCTTCTAACACTGCGCGCGTGTAGCTAAAACTACACAAAAAGAACATAAAACTAATTTCTAAAAATGCAAACAAAGTTAACTTTGCTATTTAAATCAATTTCTAATAAAAACCCATTAACTTTGCATGCAAAAGGAAGATTTTAACACATATAAGGTTAGCAAAATCTATTCAATCCTCAAAATGCATGGAAATGGTTAGAAAAATAATGTAAATCACAAAGCTTGAAATCAACTTCTATGGACTATGGAGTAAGTCCCACCGGGCGTGCCAAATGTGTTCATGTATAAATTAGAAAAGCTATAAGACTTGAAACTAAACACCTAAGAGTTTCAAAGCTTTAAACTAACCTAACAAGAACCATCAAGATAAGAGCTTAGGGAGGATAATTTCTTTAACATGCATATAACTTTGAAAACAATCAAACTAACATGCCTAAATCAATCTCTACTCTTTGAATGCTAACTTTGAAATGAACCTAAGAAGATCCTTAACAATCAAATTTGATTGTTAGTATGATCCCAAGGTTTGAGAATGGAGTCTCACCAATAATGGCTTCAAGACCATATGGTTCTCTCCATATTACTCAAGCTTGAGTTAATGGATGCACTATGAAGATATTAGCTCAATAAATGGAGAAATGCTCAAGATCCTAAATGCCTATAGTTTATGCTAGAGGAGGAAAAGTGTTCTAAGAAATGATGAGGAGGAGGGTTCTATTTATAGGTTTCCCATTCCAAGAATGGTATGATTTTGGTGCATGTGGGACAAAAGGTAAGTCCAAAAGTACTTTTAGCAAGTCAAAGAACTTTTTGACTAGGATTAGAAGCTAATTAATCTTTTAAGATTAATTAAGAATCCCAAGTAGGCTTAGGAAGCTTTCTGGGAGCATCTGGAGGAGGTTTTGATAGATTTTGGATGTTTTGAAGCGAGAGTTAGCCAATAAGAAGGTTTATTGGTCAAATGCATGGTAGGAGGCTTAATCAATATATAGTAGTTAATTAAGAGGAGTTGAGGGGAAAACGAGCCTAATTAACAAAGTGTCGTCAATTTGCGGGGAGTAAAATAGTCAGTGCAATGTTAGTAATAAAATTGCTTTGATCAAATTATAGGTGTCTAAAACAATAACTAACAAGGCCATGGAATAACATATCCTACCGAAAGGAGTGTGAGAGTTGGGAGCATAAATGAACTAAATAACAACATGTACAATGTTATTTGTTATTTCTTAGTTACTAGTTTCCATTTTACTTGTTGATTGATACTAGTGGACGATGAATAAATCGATTAACAATAGTGATTACTTTAAAGGGTAAATTTATTCTTATTCAAGGTATTGATTTAATTGATCTAAGTAAGTTTAATATTGTTTGTGTGGTGCCTTTGAAAGAACTAGTTGCAAAGGTGGTTGGTAACTTGTCCAACAAGTTACAATTTTATGGTATTTCTTTGAATGAGCTTATGACAGATTATGGTATGTGGCATGAACAATTAGAAGAAACATAAATAATTGTCACCAATTTTGGAAAATGGGTTATCATTACCAAAAAGTCTAGGAATAAAACTTATGCTAAGCTTGTGAAACTTCGGATTTTGATGAGATTCATCTTCTACATGACAATAGAGAACCCATGCTGGAAAGTGTTGTTGCCAAGACAATTAGGCAAATTGAGACCATCCAAGAAATGATGTAATTGGTTGGATTGTCCACAACATCAAATTGCAAAGGATGTTTCCTTGTTACTAACAATTGACAAGTCAAAAAGGGTGTTCTATTTTGATAATAGTTATAGACATTGTCATCTCAATCAACAATATATTAGTATCACTATTAAGAAGCCACTCTAAAAGATTAGCTATGAATGGCGTGTAATGAAAAGGTGATGACATTTTTTGACAAACATAAGTGTTGACTTTTATTCGTCCTTGGATGCTTTGTTTTAAGATAGATGGTTCTAGCGAATACCAATTGAGAGCCAATTTGTCTCAAAATTAACAAATCCTTAAAATGCAGAAATTGTTGAAGTTTTGGAAACTTCATGTTGTTACAACATTTTTCAATTCAAGCTATGTATTTATTCAAATATTTCAAGCATAATAGACTTGAAGACACACTAACAAACTTAAGACCCAACTATTCTCTTATAGTTGCAAATATGAGTTTGAATCCTCTCTAGCCCTTTTGGTGCGCAATGTAGAAATTTGAGGGATGAAACATGAAATTCTAGTAAATGTTTTCTATTTTGGATTTTGAGGAGGCATTATTGAAAATCTAAGTGCACACGGTTTGGTTTGTGCTTAATTTCCAAGTTGTGAGTCCACAAAATAATGCCACTTTTCTAGATTCCTTTGGTATCCTAGTGAAGGAAGATATTGTGGGCATAATGGTAGAGGACACGTTAAACACGGAATACCCCTTTTGTATTAAATTTTTTGGTGTGTAGTGTGTGGTGCTTGATATGTTGATCCAAACATGTACATGCACCAGAAAGTGAAGGTCATTTGTAACATGTCAGAAAACATTTCTTATACCACATATCACCTTTAGACTAGTTAATAAGGAAAATAGCTAATTTGTGAAATAAACTGAAGAATTACTTGTAGAGGAATTTTTGACATATGGATACAATGAATTGGATTACATTGAAATAATAAAGAAATGAAAGTGGTGTCTAAGCCATGCCTGGAATTCATAGTGAAGCAATGAAGAACAATGCATGCATAGTAAAAACTACTATGACTATTCCTCTTAATTCAATACCCAAATGGAAATTAAACTTCACAAGCAAAAAAACAAAATTGTGGACGTTTGCTCAGACAATGCCATAATTGAAAAATAGGCTAAGCAAGGCAAAAATAAGGATTTCACGTCAAGTGTTTGAAAAATTTTCTACACGAAATGTAGTCTCTTGGACTGGAATGGTTTTAGGGTATGTTCAAAATGGGAGAAAACTTGAAAAAATGCCACGGCTGAAATGTGATCTCATGGACTGCTATGTTATATGGGTATGTCTGCAACGGAAGGATCAAGGAACTGAAACACTTCTTGGATAAAATGTTTCAAAAAAAATTCATGTCATGGAACATGATGATATTTAGGTTTTTGCACAAAGGGATAATTCATTGTGCTTGCCAACTATTTGACAAAATGCCTGAAGGAAATGTGGTATCATGTAATGCAATGATTGTGGCGCGTGCCTAAAAAGTATGCATATTGTTTGCATTCTGTTTGATAGAATGCCAGAACGAGATGCGATCTCATGGACTTCCATTGTCGTAGAGTTTTGTTGGAGCGATACAATTGACGATGCACATAAATTGTTTGATAACACACCTAAAAGAAATGTCGTATCATGGAACACTATGAATGTAGGATATGTACAGAATTTAAAATGAAGGATGTTTGCTGACTTCTTGATGAAATTACTAAGAGAGGTGTTGTCTCACGAAATTCTATGATAGCGAGGATTTATCCAGAGGGAGATGATTGATGATGCCATGCAATTTTTTTTTAAATGCCTAAGCAAAATGTAGTTTCATGGACTATTATGATTGCATGATATGTGCAAAATCATATAGGTGAAGATACCTGAAATATTTTTTTCAAACCTTGTGGGCACGCATTGATCCGATTCAACAACGCTCACCACTATTACGAGTCCACGTGGCGGCTTGGCTACTCTAGAGTTGGGGAAGTAGTTGCATAATTATATGATAAAGTTAGGGATACAAATGATAAATTTATTGGAAGCGCTCTTATCGATACGTGTATACAAAATGTGGTTATGTGGATAATGTTTGTTAGATGTTTGACATTATTTATGAAATATATTTAGCTCCTTGGAATGCCATGATTGCAAGATATGCCCATCATGGGCTCTAAACCAAGCATTACAACTTTTTGAGGAAATGTAACAAGATGCAATATTGAAATCCAATGATGTCACCTTCATTGATGTTCTTACTGCATATAGTCATGAAAGACTTGTGGTTGAAGGTTTAAAATATTTTAATTCTACGGACAGAGATCATGGCATTTCAAGAAGGGCATAACACTTATGCTTGTTTGATTGATTTATTTGGCCATTTTGAGTGCCAGGAAGAGGCTAAGGAGTTTTACCGCAAAACCACATGCAAAGCAAATTCTATTATGTGAAGAGCATTGCTTGGTGTTTAAGGAAATCATGGAAATACAAAGATGGGTAAACTTGAAGTGGAGTGAATTTTTGAGTTGGAACCAGAAAACACAGAAGATGTAAACTTTTGGTGAATATTTAAGCTACAACGAGTATATGGGAAGTTGTGTGAGAAATCATTATGATGGTGACAATCGCTTTTAAAACTTGTATGCGCACCAAGAGAAGGATGAGGCCATTTATGACATGTCAATGGTTTTGTTATGTTTAAACTATACAAAAACCAAATATTTGCCACATGTTGCCTCAATATTGGCTAGCTAGACTGCTTTTTTTTTTTTATTAATCATAAAATTGTAATATGGCTAGAAAAATATTCTAGCCAATTAGAAAATCAGATTAAATATATTATAAAAATTAAATAAATATTTTTCGTTATAAAACTATATGGTAAATTACATTCCAAAACAAAAGCAATTAATTGATTTGTTGAAGCCTATAAAACCTGCCTAGGCAGGATAATAAAAATTGATTCATTCCACTCTCACTGTATTTTCCACATCCATGGGACCAATCCCGATATAAAATCAAATTAGGAACTCGAACCCTTCCGTGGGACCACATTGGTAATGTTTTGTTATCTTCACGTAGATGGATCGTAGTGGATCATGATTTGATTCTCATCTTATTGTTTTTTGCAGAGGGCAGCCCAGGCCTACTGCATTTTAATCCACTCTATTCGAAATTAGTTCGGGCACGAGATTTGCATTTTTCTTCGATGGAAATGGAGGTTCTCATGTAAGGTAAGGTGTGCTGAATAATGCCGATTCGAATCCTTATACCTTCAATGATGATCGAGGTCTTTTATTTCCACTTTACCGTGAATGTTTTGTGTGTTTTTTCTGGTATTTCGAAGCATATTTACAAATGTCCTCTTATATTCAGGAGAGGAGAGGAGAGAAGTTGGGTTACCGTGATTCCATTTTCAAGTTCAAGGTAAAACCCTTCTGAAATCTCATATTTTAGTGGCTGCTTATTTTATAGTCTGCAGGGAATAATAATAATAATAATATTTTCTGATTCTGGGGAAATTGATAAGAGAATCTGCTCGGAAGCCTCTTCATTAGATATCACAGGTTCTACAGGGAATTGTGATTATTATTATCGTCTGCTTCTAGAATAAAATATAGATGATTAAATACTCAGTAAGGGTAAGGGTGCCTGGAGGTGCTGCTATTTTTATGCAGTAGACGGTCTCATGTAAGGCAAATGCTCTCATGAAAGGTAAAAACATTTGCAACTGCAGAATTTAGAACCTTTTCCTAAAAATGTGAAGTGGCTATTTTTAAGGAAGAGGAATTACAGCTGCTAGGCTGTGTTCTCATGGAGGGGGCTCCTTAATTATATCAGTGGTTGCTGTTGAGAAAATTTAGGGGCATTTAAGCAGCGGTATGGCCTTATGTTATTTTTAAAAATCTTCACAACACTACTGGCTGAGATAATTTAGGTGCCCCTCCTCTGTAGGAATAGAAAAGATTATTACACCCATACCTTGCTGCTAATTGAAGAGTCACAGGGAAATAAAGAAAAAATTTCTCTCCAAAATCACCAAAAAATGATGGCTGGAATGCAAAAATCATGCCAAGTGGCCAAAATAATGCCTAAACTGTAGGGGGTTACTTCTAGTCCCCCTCTCTGTCCCCCTCTTAAGTTCAGCAACAAAAAAGTGGAGCTCCTATTTTGGAGGACAAGATTCTTTCCTTTCCTGTAGCTGGCTTCAAAAACTTTCATGGGGCCTTCTGCTGCAACAAAAAAGGAGCCCAAGCCCCTCCATGGAAACACAACCATATTAGCAATGAGGTCACCAAGTTTGCAGTTGCTGCCATGATTTTTTAGGATATCATTGCGCACCAAAACGTTTGCAGTGGGCTAGTGGCAGCCAAATGTAAGATTACTCGAGGCCTGCCTTTGTCAAAGGCAGTTAATTTTTTATTTAAGTATGATTTGCAAACAGATTTCCTAAAAAATAGCACTTGAGCTAAAAATTAAGTTTTCTATGAGGCCATATAAATGCAAAACATTCTCAATTTTCTTTACAGTACCTGCAAAGAAAAATTGTAATGTCGCCTTTAGGTGGCCACTAGGTAATAGAAAAACAAACACAGACATAGTTGCTCATAGATTAAAAAATAAAAACAAGAAAATGAGTGCTTCTCAAAGTTATTTTTGTTGAATAAATACTAGTGCCAAATGCAAGCTCTTAAGTGATTAGGAAGTGAATTACAATGTGAACATTTTTAAAACAATTGTGCAAAGCTTGCTTGCAAGCAAACAAGCCTAAAATAAAAAAATGTTGTATGACAAGCAAGCTTAAAATTTAGTGTCGCCGCATGCAAGTGAAGCCTAAAATATTAAACCAAAAAAAAAGAAAAAGAAAGAAAGAAGCAGTTGCTTGATTCTAAGGCAACTTATTGTAGGTTAAATAAGCTATAGGTTGAGAATCATCCAATTTGGTATATTGATAAGCCTACACTAAAAAATCATATGGAAGTTGCAAGCACACTGTTTTTCGTCTTCATGTATGCAAAGCAAGCCTTAAAAAGTAGCTTTGACTATAATGCAACTTATCCAAAATAGAATAAATAAGTTATAGACATATTGTTCAACGATTATCCTATTTGGTATATTGATAAGCTTCCACGAAGTTGCAACCATATTGTTAATATCTTCATGTATGCGAAGCAAGCCTAAAAAGGTTTACCTTGATTATAATGCAACTTATCCTAAAATAGATTAAATAAATTATAAGAAATAGGTTATTGATTTCCGATTTGGTAGATTGATAAGCCTGCGATAAAAAAATGTAGGGAACTTGCAACCGCATTGTTATCATCTTCATGTATGAGATCAAGCTTAAATTAAAAAAGTTGCCTTAATTATAATGCATTTTATCCTGAATAGATTAAGTAATTTTTAGACGGTAGGTTAACAACTATCCAATTTGTTATATAGATAAGCCTGCACTAGAAATTTGTGGGGAGTTGCAACTACACTGTTATCAAATTCATGTGTGCAAAGGAAGCCCGGGAAAAAAAGTTGCCTTGATTATAATGCAACTTATCCTAAATAGATTCCACAAGTTATCGACAATAGGTTAATGATTATCCATTTTGGTATGTTGTTAAGCTTGCAATGAAAAATCATATGGAAATCACAATCACATTGAAGCAAGCCTAAAAAAGTTGCCTCGATTATAATGCAACTTATTCCAAATATATGAAATAAGTTCATATCCATTTTGGTATATTGAAAAACCTGCATTGGAAATTTGCGAGGAAGTTGCAACCACGCTGTTATCATCTTCATGCTATGTTGGTAGGAAATGAAAATTGAATAAAAATGGAAACAAATGTGGAAATGGTGAATCTCCAAAAGCCCTTGAAGCAAAATGACATGACATGGAAATGTCTTCACAATAGATTACAAGAAAATATAAATATATGTAAAACATGCATAATACTCAATTTTAGTTCATAAAAGATAAAAAAATTGAATTTTTTTCAAGAAAGTTCAAAACATTCAATATTTTTAAAATTTCACATATCATGTTTTATAGCTTCAAACTTCAAAATCCAAATGTAAATCACAAAATAGTTCATATCCGAGGATTATAATACTACACCATAATCAATTATTTAGATTCTCCTCAAAATCAATATCATCAGTCATACCATGAATGACACTTCCATTACCTCCACTCCCTACATTGTAAATCCCTTAGTTATCATCATGGATACTAAGTAATAGAAGTTGGACAATAGTAGCTACTAAAGCATTCAATTCAGTTTTCTCTAGATGAACATTCCAAAGTTTGTTTGGTGCTCTAGTATGGTCCTCAGTCTTTGTTAGGAATAATATTTGTTAGTGCTTACATAAATTAGTTTGGTTGGTTAAATTGTTATACCCTTAATATTATGAACGGGTTATTTGTTTCCTTATTTGTAGGAGGCGGTTTTCCTACCTCCATTACTATGTAATAGCCATTGTAATAGTGTAATACGCTGCTATCCCATCATTTGGCATCAGAGCGAGGTTAAGAAGAGGTAGAGAATGAAAATCATGTTTTGATAATCTGTCAAATGGGCATTTCCATTGCGTTACTGCCTTGAGCAATGAAACTCCATCTCTGCAACGTTTTCTAGATTTCATTCTTGTTCTTGTTGTTGTACATGCTACATGCTATTCACCAAGAAGTGCACCAAGCAAAAATTTTCTATTGACAGCCCATGCTGCTCTAGATCCGACTGCGCATTTTTCCTATATCCATTTACATTATTCTCTGTAGAGTGTTGTTGATAGACTCAGTAAAGGCTTCTGATCTACCAGTTTATTGCTGTCTCTTGATGGTGATGAGCCTCAATTCTGATCTGTTCAAGCCTATGATGCGCTTCAAGCATTCTGCCAGCTACATTGAATCATTCACGTCTCTGCCATTTTGCACTCTCTTACATTAAAATATGTGAACTATGTTGCGTTGGCACTGTTGGATTCCACCAAGACTGCGTCCTACTTGGCTCTGTGCTCTGCATTTAGTAGTTGATCACCCTAATATTTTTGCTTGAAATTGTGTGGAACAACTTTGATCTTGTATCAGAAGCTTCCTAATGTCTTTGGATTGGTAAATTGCATTGAAATCGATAGGCCGAGCTTGAGATTCATTAAAACCATTTGGTATTGCTGGAGAGGATCAGATTTTGGCGATGTGTATTCAGTTTGATCTTCCACTGGTTTGCATTAGAGTCCATTCTCGCTAAGATCTCCCACGTTTCTACCACTTGTGCCTTAGACACTATTCTATTTTGGCTTGACGTCTTACTTAGGGCGACGCCAACTTCCCCTCGATCCGAGGAAAATCTACAAGCATGTGATCTTGCCGGAGCAGGTTAAACTATTGTTTACCTTAAAAAAGGGGGAGATCTATTATTTTGTGGATCGTGATAGTTCATTCAGTCTCGTAAGCAATCTTCTCTTGTGTCATAGCATTGTTGTTGTCTAAGTCAGCTTTGATATCAATGTACTATGAGGTAATCCGTAATTTTTTAAAAAAAAGTAGTCGGTGGATATTTTAAAGTCTAGGTTTTATAGTGTTATAACTTGTGGTTATTATTTGTCAATAAGCTGGTGAATGAGTCCAGGCATTCAAATAAAATTTTGCACCGTCACAAGTCATTAAAAGTAAAAGAGTCTTATATATCATCATTATCATGTTTATCATAAAGTGTCATCATATGTATATATGTCAAAATAGTCATTTTTGCGTCTATTAGAGTGTCTAAAGTTAGTCTACCTATTTTTGTTTGGTCATCATAGTTGTGACATTGTAAAAAGCTTCAAAAATAAAAATAAAAATAAAATTTGCCCCACCTTTCAAATAATTGGACACATATTGCTTGTACGGGACGTCCATATTGTGTGGATGAATTGTACAATGAGTTTCATGATCAAATCCAATTGAGCTAGCAACATGATACTAGAGGACGAAGGCATCGAGGTTGGAGGTCGATCAACAACCTCTCATCAATCGCCAATGATGGGGCCGCATATTAGTTATGGTGGAATTTTTGTGGTGTGAGTATTTGCTTTCAGTTTTTGCAATGTGTTTCTTTTTAGAGTTCCTGTTTTGTGTGGTTCTAGATGCTGGAAAAAGAGTTGTGTTGGAGCGCAGATGACTGTCAGTGATCCTTTGACTAACGTGATCCTCTGATTGCCATACTTCGTTGGAATATGGTCTCGCTTGTGAATACGTTCACTTGTAATGGTGACCATGTGCAACAAGATCTAACTAGCAAGATCCGGTCAATAGTATGTACTTCAATATAATTTGCTTCTCAGTATTTGTGTGTGGAAATTTCACATTGTGGGGGAACATGACACCAATGTTCCATTTCCATTTTGCGCCTAAAATGACTAAAGTCAAAGGAAACTTCTAGTGGTAGTGGTAATTGTCTATGTTGTTCAAGATCGAGTGACAACGATCAACAATAGTGACTGCAATTAAGAACATTGCGATTCTTATAGGAAGTAATGTGAAATCTCTTTTCGTATATTGTGCAATTTTGTAATAAGTGAGTTGTGATTCCTATATACTTCCCTAATGTACAAGCATAGTGGCGAACAAAAGCACCCGAGTTCTCGAGTAAGTTAGTTCATGGATCTTGAAAGGATCCAGAAAACCACACGAGGTGGATAGTTGATGGGGCATGTTCACGTCAAGGTTTGTGGTAAGCTTGTTTAAAACCATGGAAGGAGAGAGCCTTTCTTTTTATCAAGATCATGAGTCACATTGTAGGACATGTTTCACAGGGGTGATCATATTGTAGATGAGTGTGTGGATGTTTTTCTACCATGTTTGCACTAAGGGGGAATGTTAGGAATAATATTTGTTAGTGCTTACATAAATTAGTTTGGTTGGTTAAATTGTTATACCTGTAATATTATAAACGGGTTATTTGTTTCCTTATTTGTAGGAGGTAGTTTTCCTACCTCCATGGCTATATAATAACCATTGTAATAGTGTAATACGATATGCTATTATTGTGTTTATTCTGTTCACCTCTGCTGCTATACCATCAGTCTTGTGTGACAAAGGGGCAAGTTGTAATGCACATATACTAAATCTTTAGCCTTCTTAGATGTCAACTTGTTTCGTTTAGTTTAATGGATAAAAGAGTATGTACTCCAATTCCGCTTTGCTTAAGAGTTATTAGCCACCTGTTACATAAAATGCTGTTGAAAATTACTCAATTAGTAAATTTACAAAAATATATGTTAATAAATTAATAGTTAATAGAGAAAGAAACCTGAAATTTAAGAGAAGATTATAAAATTATTAGTTGATAAACATAATTTTTTTGATTTAATTCTTGCGATAGAATTTTGATGGCAATAGGTCATAGGTACTTGACATTAATGCCATGGTCATTTCACCACTTGACCAAAGTCATGCTAAACCTGTCAAAAAGAGCCTCAATTTCTCCTGTGCTAATTTTTAAAGCTGCGAACATTCTCATTTCATCACAGACAACACTTGCCATAGATGAATTAGAAAAAAACCTTCCCGAATGTTGTCCTAGTTCCATTTGTAACTTCCATGTCATCGTATGGTGATTATCTAGAGCAACTGAAATTTCTTTGCTATAATATTTTGGATTTAGAGCACATACAAAGAGATGCAATAGAATGGTCATTTTATTCCTTGTCATGACCTCGCTCTTAAACTTTGTTTTTAAGAGAAAATGATGAGATAAACTAACATACGAGAAGCAATACTAATTGAAAGATAGAAAAATTGACATACACAAGATTACTTAGTACACACAATTTACATTGTAAATACCCTTTCAGGTAAAAACCCAACACATAAAACTCCTTTATTGCATTAACTCAACCATTTACAATGCAACAATGTACTTCTAAGTTCTTCTTTACCCTATCGCAATTGCGGCTATATGTAAGCACATTAACAAGAAACCACCAAAGTGGTATTACATCACCACGAGTACCAAAACCATGGGAAAAACCACCCAACTACATATACATAGGGTCTAAAAGTTGTAAATTATGGAAATATACAACACATTTTCAAATTTTTCTTTAATATCTTGCTATTTTTGGTTCGATATCTCGCATATGTTTGAGAATAGAGTCAATTCTATCATAAATTTTTCCTATGCACACATCATTTGTATCTACATATCTTATTTTAAATAAAATAGGCTCAGTAAAACTTACTAAATAATTAACCTTGCCTTCCTACCAATCATCATCAAGAATATATTTTATTAATCTTTTGGGCTCTATTTGTGTTTGCTTGTCTCTAGATGCCCCAAAGTTATTAAAAGCCATGTTGTTTAAGGCCTCTCGTTAGCTTCACAAGTCGCATGAGATACAAATCTTATTTCGGCAACATATAAAAAATGTGGAATGCACACATGTTCATTGTGTGTATGTCATTTTATTATGTGAGAGATGGTTGCAAAATGGTTGAAGTGGTTACAACCGTTTATTACTTAATACTTAAACTAATATTAACTTAATATATAGAATCTGGAATGCACACATGTTCATTGTGTGTCCGTCATTCTATTATGCGAGAGATGGCCTAAATGGTTGAAGTGGTTACAATTGTTTATTAGTTAATACTTAACTAACATTAACTTAATATTAAAATATAAGCCTCATATTCTAATACCCCTAATAAGGCTTACACCATTGAAAAGAAGATAAAATTACAATCTTGAAGCTTTTGTTTTCAATGATAACTCTTGAACCAGGTAGAACTCCATCAAGATTGTTGGAAATATTATCATAGATGTCAAAGGGGTTGCTGATATCACAAGAGAATGCACGGTCATTGATGTCAAAAGAGTCATTAATAACAAAGGAGAATGCACAACAATCAAATTTAATATAATAACATTGAATGCAATGGTCATTAAAAGGAGAATGCACAACAATTACAATGAACAGATTTAACATACAATGATGATCGGTGATTAGTGATCGAGTTAATATAATAACTGTGAATATAATGTACAACAATCACATTGTATACCAGTGATTTATTTATTCAATAAAGAGTAGCGATTCATCTAGTAAAGGGAAGTTATTTATTTAAGGGACAACATGTAATTAGAGGGCCCAAGAGAAATATTTTTTAGGCCCCCATTTTGGTGCCCAAGGATATTAAAAATGAAGGGTCACCTCTTTTTGAAAAAGATGTGTCCATTGAAAAGTCATATCCCTTCGTGAAGAGGTATTAATGGGCTATAAAAGATAGATGAGAGGATGAAGAAAAACAAGTGAAATGAATTTGATACATCATTGAAGAATAAGAAGTGTGACGGAAGGAAAATCTTTATGAAAGACAAATTTTTATGAAGGACGGATATCATTGAGAGAAGAAGAAGAGAAGCAGAATAGCCATCATCCATTGAAGAAGCAACTACAAAAGGTGGAAGTTTATATTGTTGAGGTCGGTGCCTCACAAAATTGGGGATTGGTGTCTCCAGTGGGTTGGTGCTCATGAATTGGCTGAGTTGGTGCTTGGCTTGAGGGATTGGTGTCTCCAGTAGGTTGGTGCCTACGAACATTTGTAAAACATTGAATTTTGGGCTGGATTTGGACGGTAGATCCAAACAGTCTTATTTTGTGGTTTTTCCCAAGAGAGGGTTTTCCACGTAAATTTGGTGTGTATCTTGTGTTATGTTATTTGAATGCCTTTGAATGCTTTATTTGTGGATATAAGTTTTAATAAGTAAAAGTTTATCTTATCGATTCAGCCCCCTCTCAAAAGTATAAGCGTGTGCTTAACAAAGTGCCTTCCTAACCCTCGTAAATGTGTAGCTCTTGAGTTGAATTCCTGAGTTCTTGGATTCCACCTCTCCAAACTCCCGAATTATAAAATATCCTGAATTATTGGACAACCCTCCATGTTGAGCTACTCCCACAATGCTCCATTAGGTTGTCTCGCGAGTCTCGTAAGGGTAAATTCTTGCTATCCACAAACTCCCAAACTATCTAGGCAGCCATCCATGTCGAGTTTACCTACATTGGATTCCTTCCCGTCATCAAAACACTTGATTTCTTTAGAGTGCGTATCAATCTTCTTCTTCATTAATAAAATCTTGATAAATTTAGCATTTGGTGGATTGTCAATAAAGCCCACATAAGCGTGTGCTTAACAAAGCTGCCTTCCTAACCCTCGTAAATGTGTAGCTCTTGAGTTGAATTCCCGAGTTCTTGGATTCCACCTCTCCAAACTCCCGAATTACAAAATCTCCCGAATTATTGGACAACCCTCCATGTTGAGCTACTCCCACAATGCTCCATTAGGTTGTCTCGCGAGTCTCGTAAGGGTAAATTCTTGCTATCCACAAACTCCCAAACTATCTAGGCAGCCATCCATGTCGAGTTTACCTACATTGGATTCCTTCCTGTCATCAAAACACTGATTTCTTTAGAGTACGTATAAATCTTCTTCTTCATCAATAAAATCTTCAGTAAATTTAGCATTTGGTGGATTGTCAACAAAGGCCACATTTGCTTCTTTTGGGTTATCTTTGAGTTTGCCTTTGAGAACATCATTTACGTGTATGCGACAATTCCAGTTGTATGACCTCTTTTCTTGCAATAATAACTCAACTTGTCTGGTGTCTTTATTTGATTTTTTGTGATTATTTCTCGTGTGGGAGTATAGTGCATGTTCATGTGAAGAATTACCTTCTGTATTGTCCACAGTTCTCTTTTCTTCAGCTAAGAGAGCTGAAATCATATCTTCTAGGCTTTGTGAAGGCATTTGACTGAGAGTAAAAATGACATTGCTATACAAAGAAGGCAAACTATTTAACAGAATGGCTTTAGAATCTTTGTCATCTACTAGAGCTTTAACCTTTGCTAACTGTCTAAGAAGAGATCTTAGATTATTTATATGATTGGACATAGTAACATCATCAACCATCTTAAATTGAAAGAGTTGAAGCTTTAAAAAAATTAGCGTTCATTGCTTTTGCCCCAAACAACCTATTTAGGTTATCCTAGATATTTTTGGACGATTTCTCTAAATCTATATGATGGAGTTCAGAATCAGAAAGAGCAAGCCTGATTATAGCTTTAGCTTTATCATCATGGCTTTCCCACTCTAACAATTTGGCAACATTGGTGGGTTGTGTTTCTTTTCCATTAACAATACCCCACAAATATTTCTCTATTGGGATTTCCATTTAAATCAGAAAAATAATTGAATATGATAAGTATGAATACCCGGATTGTGCTCTAGGCCACTTCATGTTGCAGGAGCATCAAGCTTGTACATAAGCAAGTTTTTGTTCTTAATGAGTTTTGGCTTGTTGTAGGTCTTAGGAGGCTTTACTAATGTTTTTGAACCCTTCTTAAGCATCTTAAGTCCCCCACGAGTGTTTAGTGGTTATTTAAGAGTTTCCCTCCAAAAGGGAACATTTGAATGTTTGAATTTGTAAGCATGGGCTTAAAAGGTGTAATGTCATATGTAAAGTCATGAAAGGTTGTAATAGGTCATAAAAGGACCTCATTTGATGTAATTAATGTATTCACTCCTTAAGCTAGAGTTACCATGTGTGGTTAGTCTCCACCATGGTTAGGGCTAAACAATTAGTTATCCCATCCACCTTTTAGGTCTTGAAAATGGAGATATTCGAATGGGAAGAGGAGACGGAAGCTAGAGGGATTGAAGGTTCAAGAACAGAGGAAGGAGCCTCAAGAAGGCAAGAACCTGTATGGTTAAGCATGAAGAACTTGTAGAAAAACAGGGTTCTTGTGTAGAAGGAAGGAGTTCTTTTGTAAATACAAATAAGGGAAGGATCTTTCATGACATCTCCGTGTATATTTGTGTTTAATGAGTTTGAAATGGTATGTTCTGATGAATTCATTCTAGGAATGATTCTAGATGTTGGTAAAGATGCATCAGCTGTATATTTGTTATGAATCGTTTGATATCTTGATGAATAAATTGTGCTTTGGTAAGGTTTTATAGTTATTGTATTGGGCAAGTGAATGAACAGGTACTTTGAGCAGGTGAAAAGGATTTCAAGTATAAGAATGAACCCCCTGAAAGACTGAGTGTCAAGAAAGAGTGGAATTTCTCAAATGAAGACAAATTAGGTAAGATTCTTGATGTATTTTTAAGAGTTTTTGATGAAATAACAAAAGAAATGTTGAATTAGATACTGAGGACAGTTTGGCATGATTGAACCAGTCATAAAATGCATGTCAAGAGTTAAGAGTGATGATAAATTGGATTGGAGCAAAAACTTGACAAGACTGCGTGAGCAAAACAATGTTTCTTAAGCCAAGATAAAGCAAACGTTATTTTTGGCAGATATTGGTAGGGTTTCAAGAGTAGTTGGCTAAAAGAGAAAGTTGAAGGAGACTCAGACAGAGCTGAGAAAGTTAGTTTTAGGGCTTGAATCATTATTTTTTCAAGATACGAGAGACTTTCTCTCAGGCTATGTGAAACCCTAGATTACGGCAAAACCATAAATCTGAGATAACTGGTGATTTAGTGGATGAATCCTGTTGAAAATTGATACATAGCATTTATTCATGGTGTGGAGAGAGATTTTTGTGGTTTGAGTGATTATAGTATTGTACGGCCCGAGAATTCTTTGACAGTCTCGTTTGGTGAGAAACAAAGACCTAATTTCAGAGGAAATTGCTATTTCTGTGTTATTTTCTTCAAGAAACCCTTTGCAGGATTGACATGGAAGTTGAAGGGGCTTAATGGGTGTCAGAAAAACATATTTGTTCTTTAAGAAACCCTGTCAGTGAAAATTTATCAAGAAATTACATGTTTCATAGGGCTAGTTGACTGTAGAAGATAACATAAATATATTAATAGACAGAGTTGAAGGGTAAAAAGGAGCTCTATGCTATTTTCTTGTGTTTTCATTATTGAATAAGCTCAGTGACCTGGGAAGTAACTTGTGGAAGCTAGGATAAAGTCTTGTAGAGCCCTTGAAGGAGTCTTTGAGCATAAGTTCTGTTTAGGAGCATTGAAGAGCCTTTTCATAGATAAGACTGTGACGGAGTTCTTGTGAATATCACCAAAAACATGTAATGAATTCCTTGATAGTTGATGAGTCAAAGAGTGCTTGAGAATCCATATTGGAAGTAACTATAAAGATATCATGTTAGTTGTAGAAAGAAGACAGAGTTTGTGAAAAACTACCAAAACAGGGCAGAAATAGTATAATCAAGCTGTGTATCTTGAGTCCAAATTCTAAGAGAAGTTGGTAACAGGGAAGTGTTCCTTGAAGTATAGTACAATGTTTAGAGCAAGGAGGAAGACTTCATATCTTTTCCCACACAAGCACAATTACAGTCTAGTATTCTTTTGTGCAAGACAAAGATAAACAAGAAACAGCGTGACTCCTTTTTGTTAGCTACAGGAGTATAAGAAGATTGGAACATGGCTGGGACAAAGTTCACATTGAAAGCTTATATTCATGGTTGAATAAGTGAGTAAACAATAACAGGAGAGTGAGAACACAGTATGAGAAGGCAAAGGAACCAGTTAGGACAGTCAAGAAGACTATTTGGCAAGAAACAAAGATGAGATCATTATGAGAACATGGAAGTGTGAGTGAAGAACATTGAAGATGCATGTGGCCTCGATGAGTATAGGGTCATTTAAATATATGAGAAAGAAGTACAAGATAAGGTTCTAGGCACTAAGCAGAGGATTGACTCATGAAGGAAATGCTAGAGGACTTTATCAAACTACATGTTGTCTAAACTGACTTGTGAGTTGTATGGATACGTCTTAAGTAAGAAGGAGATCAAAATTTGTTGAGGAAAGTTGGAAACACCAACCAAAGGTGAGGTTTGACTCTTTTCATGAGAATTGGAGGTATGTTATGGGCCCACATTGCATTGTAAACAGTTTTTACATAGGTAGATGGTGAAATCTTGTCCACCTCTGCATCAATTTGGTATTAGAGCAATTTCTCTTGATATTTGAATGTTGTTTATTCTAACCATGAGTTGTATGAGTGCATGAATGAAGTTTTGACAGGTTGAAAGAAGGTATAAGGAAAGAAATAAGAGAGAAGAATAAGAAGTGAAAGAAAGTGAAGCAAAGAAGAATGTCAAAACTAGGTGTGGAAAAGAACCTAGGTGAGACACAAGGCAAGGTGAAAAAGACTTGCTAGAGAGAGAAAGAGAGAGAAAATGGAGAAAGAAGAGATAGTGAAGGGATTGATTATGTTACTAAGCCACAAGAAGAAACAAGAGGAAAGAGATAGAAAGAAGATGCAAGAAAGAGAGACTTATGGTTTGAACAAGAACTAAAAGAGCTTAGAAACGATGTGAAGCAGCTGGAATTATTGATGAAAACAGTATGGGAGAAACAAACCAAGAAGTTGGAATAGTGATGAGAAGAAGAATTAAGTGGCCTATAGGGTTACTTGTGAAGAGAAAACAAAGAATGCAGCTGAGAGAAGTGATTAGAAAAGAAGAGGAAAAGCTAAAGCAAATGGAGAAGAAGGAAAATAAACAAGAAGAAGAGGTGATTAAAGAGATAGTGTATGTAGAAAATCAACAATTTGATGAAGAAGAAGTTATAGAGAGCTTCTTAGCTTCTCTTAAAGAGGATGAAGATGAAGAATTTTTCAGTAATGAAGGTGAAAATGAAGTTGAAGAAGTATTTTATGATGCTTGTACATATTTTGAAGATGGACAGTTTCTTGAAGATGAAGAGGGTGCAAATGAAGTCAAAGATGAAGATAAAACAGTTGTAAAGGCAGATTTGGAGATAGAACAGCTAGAAGGCGTTCAAAATTTGTTTATTGTGGGGAGGGCTGACTGTTTGTCAGACCGGGCCCCATCCTCCAGTCTTCGACAATGAAATTGGAAAGGTATAATATAAAATATCACAAAAAAATCGTGCTGCCTCCATCCATATTTTTTATTTTTCTAAATAATTAAAGTAGGGATCTCTTGAGAGGCTATGGTTCTGATGGTAAACATAATTTGAAGCTTGCATGACCTTGAAATGCCCAGGCGCAAGCCATTTTCATGAAAAATGTATCCCCTTGGACAATAAAATGGACCCTCCAAATACAATAGCGCCCCGTTGATTAAAAATCCAATACCCCTCTAATAATATTACTCATCTTAACTTTTACGCAAATAAAGCCTTAAACAATGTTAAATCCCTGTTTAATAATGCACCCTCCCTCCTTACAAAAGTTATTATCATTAAAAACATACAATAAATTGTGGGCTGGTAAGGTGTTTGTTGGCTTGGATCCAAATGTCTATGTGGGGACGGGGTAGCTAGGGCACAGGCGCAGGGAATGGGTTGTAATGTCCCTTTTTGGGATGAAAATGGAGAAAAAGGGTTTACTAGCTATCACCACAAGATCTGATCTGAAAATACCTTCAAGCACACACACAACAAACTGAAAATAGCTGAGAATATCTTAAAATGATCAACCAATACAAAATCTACAATCTCCTAGGGCAGCGAACTGTCTACGAGATTTTCGAATCCATTTTCTCTATGTAAATCAATGTGGATAAGATAATTTTATTGATGTCCAACAAATGACCACAAAAGTAGGTCAATGGGACTGAACCGTACAATGTGAGAAGTGCCAGCAGGGAGACCGAAAGGGTCACCCGAACAACAAAAGAAGAGAAAAAAGAGAGAGGATAGAAGAAGGAGAAGCAGAGGCCGCGTGACCAGAAGAGTGCAGATGGGTGGAGCCGAAGAGGAGGGCGGGAGATACCCACCACTCACCCTGTCACCTAGCATCCGAGGCCGACTGAAAGTAGCTGGCAATATGTTTGTGTCCTGTATTTGAAGCCGTGAGAAGACTGGAATGCCGGTAAATGAAAGAAGGACGAGCAAGACGAGCTCTGTGTGTTCCCCTGGTTGGACGCAACCTCTGAGAACGGGCCCTACATCGAGTGCCCCCAAGTCCGAACAGATTTGGTTTGGGAATCCGAGTTGGAGTCAAGGTGCCGCTTGGTGCCCCTCACCGAGGGAAGCACCGAAAAGAAGGAAGTAATCTGTAGAGTAGTAGCTTGTCTGGGAGGAGACTGGAGGGTCTCATTTGAGCCTGAGCGCCTCCTAAAGGTATAGAGCAAGACACCGCTGATCACGGTATTTGAAGAAAGCTGCAAGAGACGGGTGCTCCCGGAATAAACAATGGAATCTCCCTCTGATCTCATAGTAGATAGGGCACCTGAAAATGAAGTGGTCTTCCGTTTCAATCTCATGAAGAGAGCAGAGCTGACAAATCCTCTTGGAATGGTCTAGCTGATGATCCTCCACACGAAGCCTATGAGAGCCCACTCTAAACTGGCCTAGAGAAATGCGGAGTGCCTGTAGCCAATGCCGGGAGATATACGTAGGCCGACTGATAAGCCCGTCTGTGATCTCAAGAAAATGTGCAGCATAGAAAGCCATCTTAGGACGAAGCCCATCCGGGGACTAATCCAAGTATGCTGGATGAACTGCTCTATAAATGTCTTCTCTGATAATTCTTGTGTAGATCTTGCTTACCCGGGAGGAGGGTGGGCGGGGCATCTAGGGAGTATCTATAAGGTGGGAGATGATCCATCTGAATCCCGAGAGAGTCGAGAAGACGTGATACTCTTGCATACCAGCAGCGGGAGCGGCCACAATGGTCAAAAAGAGCAATAGTCTCGAAGGAATGGTAGGCGAGGTAGAGATACCTATCTCTGCCTGCGAAAAGAATCAGTAAGCCTCCGAATGCGGTGCAAAAGTGAAACTAGGCCAAAAATAGTCTCCAATCTAAAGGGATGAGCCCCAAACTCGGCCAAGATGATATTATGTGGAACCGTCTCTCTGCACCGGATGAGGTGTCTGAGCATGAGGATCTAAACGTGCTCGACTGTAGCCCAATTAGAGTCGAGCAAGGAAGGTCCCCAAACCTCGGAACCATAAATGACCGTGGGCTGCACAAGAGAATCTGAGAGAGACATCTTCGACAAGAAGTCCTGGAAATGGTGGCGGAAGCACTTTCTCTCCAAAATCGCCAGAGAACCATAACCCTTGTTGACACGAGGCTGAAGGGCAGGTCGAAGACTGAAGCGGGGCCCAGTAAATAAAATGCCTAGGTAAGTGTAGGAGATGGTAATCTCAATCTCCTCTCCTCTGTAGAAGAAATGAAAGTCCGAAGTCTTCAACCCATTGAAGATCATGACCTTGGTTTTACCAAGGTTAATTGTCAACTATCTATGGTCGCAAAAAGGGCTAAGGCGTCCAGCTGTCTCTGTAGCCCCTCCTTGGAAGAAGCAAGAAGGACTACGTCGTCTGCAAAGAGGAGGATGTAGATCAACACATGGTGAAGAAGACAACCATCCCCTTCTTGAATATGGTCTCTGAGAAAGGATTCCAGCTCATCAATGTATATACCAAACAAAGTGGGTGAGAGGGGGCAAGCCTGCTTAACCACGATGGTACTCCTAATGAAATTGGAAAAATCGGCAGCAGTGTGAAGGCGGCAAGAACATCCTCATACAGGCGCATAATGACAACAAGAAGAGTTTCGAGAGATACCGATGTCTCTGAGTCTGTGAAAAGAGCTTCCCGTGGCACATAATCAAAAGCCTTTTGAAAATCAACTAAGTAACAGAAGACCTTAGAACATCGGTGATGAGCCTCCTCAATGATGGCTCGAAGGGTGAGGATGTGGTCGATGGTCTGGTAAGTAGGCCGGAACCCCGCTTGCCCCTTGGCTTTGCAATGGTGTTGTTCCAGGAACTCAGAAAGCCACATGTGGAGGACCGTGGCATAGAGCTTGGAGAACGTGTGGCCAACCATGATCGTCCTGTAGTTGTTCGGGTCGGAAGTGGGACGACTTGTGGATGGGGTGAATGATATGATGGGACCAAGACTTCGGAAAACCTGTGCAAACCACTTGATTGAAGAGATCAACGAGGTAGTTGTTTAGAGTGTCTAAGCCGTGCTTGAAGAATTACGCCCTGGAATCCCTCATCAGCTACCCTGCTGCTATTCATGGCAAAAATGGCTTTCTTCACATTTGTGTAGGTGAAGATATGACAGGTAGGGGGAGGGGAAACCACCTGGATCTGGGGTTGGCCAAGAATATCATAAAGGGTGGAAGTATGAGTGAACATGGAGGTGGGAAGTAGGTCCTGGGGTAAGAAGGAATGGCGGGGAATGATGGTATGCCAGAAATGCTTAGGGGAGTGCATAAGGGAGGCACAGAGCTCAAAGCGGCGACGAGATATAAAGGTGTGTTTCTTGTGGCGAAGGAGACGACGGTAGTCGGACTTGAGAGATGGGAATGAAGGGAGAGCATGTGTGAAGGCGAAACAGAAGGCGCAGTGGAGGGCTTTGCAGTCATCATCGTACCACCGATTCATGGGCGGAGTTCTCTTCGCAGGGAGAGTGGGGGCAAAGTGGGGAAAGAGCGCAAAACAATGTCTTGAATGGCGAAGGAAAGGGTATCAAACATCCGATCAGAGGGGAGTGAGGCAAAAAGGGGTGGAGGGGGAATAAATGGCGAAGGTGAAAAGAGAAGTCCATTGGATCACCCTCGTCAACTTCCAAATGGTACGGGAGGGGGTGTGGGGAGGGGTAATGGAATGGGGGGTGACTGCAAGGAGAAGGAAAAGGGTCGCATGTTCAACAAGGGGAATGGGGGATATACACAAGTGGTGAATATAGGTAATCAAATTGGGAGTAGTCATTACATAGTCCACCACAGTAGCACCCCCATAATGAGGCTTGCACGTGAAGAAGCGGTAGTCAGGGAAGCCCAGGATGCCATTAAGGATCAACAGATCATGAGATTCCCCCATCTGAAGGAGGTGCCGACCATATGATGTCAAAGGAGTTGTCATATCCTCTCGAATCCCGCCGAAAGCCAACCGAGCCGAGGTCCACCTCGGATAAGCAAAGAGCATCATCAGTCCTGTCATGTAAGGGAACTTGGAGATTCTGGTGCGTGCATTAAAATCACCCAAAATTATGACCTCCTGCATGCCGAATTTGAGAAATGCTGTATAGAGATCAAAGAAGGGGTCCCCTCTCGGTCCATTATGAATGGCAAAAGAAGAGGAGGTGGGGGAATAACTTATCTTAGCCACAACAATATTTATGCATCACAAATACATCAATTATTGAAGAAATATCTGATAAACACAACTGGAATTAAATATTTATGACAATTACAATTGAGCCCAAATCGAGGGCTAGAAAAAATAGCGAATCCTCACATCCCCAAAGTTGAGCCACACTAAAGGTTTTATCTTTAGTGGAGAGTAGGGCACATTGTGCACAAACTCAAGATATCAATCTTTAGAATAAACATGCATAACCTTTTCAAATGAACCTTCATGTCTTTATATATCCTCAAGTGGCGCCAACATCCAATTAGAAGCTCAATGCATAGGCCGATCTTCAAGTAATTCTATTTCTTCATTAACCTCTATGTAGGCTCTCCAACCAAGGCCGACCCATAAAGATTAGAAGTCCTTCCACCATTTTCAAATCAATTAAGAGGCCTTCATACCCAACTCATCATAAAAGTATTTTATGCTATTATATCAAGTAGAATTCATCCCAACTCATCATAAAAGTATTTTACGCTATTATATCAAGTAGAATTCATCATCCATTGAGCCAATATTGACCCAAACAAAGACATAATGGAAACTAGAAGAAATATGAATGCAATTCTCGTTATGTCCCATGTAGGGAACATTACATGGGTTAGGCTATGCACAAGAGGTGTGCTCAAACAGCCGAGGAGTGATGCTAGTCCAGCGGTGGAGGACACAAAGGAGTTGTGAGGAGAGGGCAAAAGGGTGTGTAGGTGGCTATAAAGAGTTGGTTGTTTGAGCCAGAAAAAGCAGTCACGAGGATCCAGATGAAAACGCTTAGTAATGCATTTGGATGTTTTGACAATAGTGGTGATCAAGCCGTAAATAACAACATGCAAAGGTTGCGAAAAAAAGAAAAGACAATCATGGTGGAATGTGGGCAATTGTCATATGATAGTGTTGAGATAAAGCTGGTTATTTGCTTTTGGCGGTTGTTGTGGAGCAAACATAATCTGTAGTGGCCGAAAATGGATAGTAGATGCCGGTAGATAGATGGCGAGTTTTGTGTATAGATTGGTGGCGCCGGGCAACATTGAGACCGAAGATAGATTGTGCGGGGTTGCGAAAGGCCGTAAGAAGGCCAAGATAATGAGTGTGGAGTGCACATTGGAAGTAAAATGCATGGTGAGATGGTGATTGATTGAAAGGCGAATGCTGCATCAAAAAACAAGTTGCGGCGATAGCGTGGAGGTTTCAAGGAGAACAAGAAGGTGACACTCATAAGAAAGGTGGCCACATGGTGGAGATTCAACAAAGAAGTTGTATGGGCAATAGAGACGGAGTATGATAGTGATAGGGCGGGTAGTCCACGATTTGGCAAGTGGCGACCAATAAAGAGGACCTTAAAGGTGGTAATGGCGGCCAAAGCCAACAACATATGGTATAGGGTAATGACTAGTCAATGCTGATAGTAGGGGTTGGAAAAAACAACGGTGGTAGATAGGTGGGAAATAGGTTGCACACAAAAACAACATATGAGGGGAGGTCATACGGGCTCAAAACTTTAAAAAAATTCTAAAAAAGCATCGCCCTTAAGTTTATAGGCATCCTTGGGATTTTTGGTCCTTTTGGATGCAATGATGGGGTTTCAATTACTCTAAAAGTCACCCGGGAAAACTTTTCTCTAAACAAAATGCCTAAAACACTCCTACGGGGTTAACTCGCAATGGCTTTGATACCATATTGGAATCTGGTCTAGATTATCAAATGAGAACCAAAGCATAGCTCACATATCTTGAAACAAGATGAGAGGTGAGGAAGAGTTTTAAAGAGAAATTGACTATTTCATTGCATAAAACTCATTGCATATAACTACATGAAAAGGAGGAACATTTATAGGCAAGTCAATTATTCGACTCTTGTGTAATGTCCCCAAATGGGACACTTTGAACCCCAATTGGATTTTTGGTAAATCCAAACACCAAATGCAACTTATAAAATAGATATCAAATTTTCTAAGATGCAGATCTGAATTTTAATGGAAAATGCGACTAGGGTTAGGTGGAAAACCCAAACAAATCAGCCAATATACTTAAATCTTTCCACTCAAAACTGAAATACTGATTTTATAAGGCCCAAAATCTGAAAGAATATGCAGATTTCTGATGCAAACAAGACTGAAATAATTTTATTTAAATCTGCAAACAAGCTGCCCATAAACACAGCTGTACATAATACTTCCAAGCCTCCAAAAATTTAGAAAATAAGAGAATGGTATCTAAAAATCAGGAAAATAACAACAGCTAAGAGCAGCTCCAAAGCAGCCCTAGATCACCCTGAATCATCCCCAAAGGTAGTCGCTATACCAGAAATAAGGGCATACAATATAATGGCAATATCTCCTTTCAAACCCTTGACAAAAATCTGCAAATCTCCTTCATTCAATTGCTGGAAAAATAAAGTGAAAATCTTTGCTAGCACAATGGAAATCCTTGTGTAGAGAATCCTCACAAACTCTTGGAGGGTTTTCGTCCTCAAGAGGGTATTTCTAAAGGGTTTCGTCTTTAGAAATAAAATAGACAAAGCATGAAGCTCCATTCAAAATCGGATATGAGAGAAAATAATCCAGTCTACCTCTCCAAGCAAGCCCCATTGCTTAAATAGAAGAATCGGGCTTAATGGCCACCTCCAACAACCAATCATATTTTCCTCATTAAATGATTTCACCCACTTGCTTTCTCTCCCTAGGTAAGTCACATTTGCCTAGAATAAATCATTTGGCCCATATACTTTTTCTTTATGTTGCCCTTTTTATCACATACTTTTACTCCATAAGCACACATACTTTTGCTCCATAAGCAAGTCACACTTTTCCATGTATAATTTATTTTTTCTAAGTGCTTTTTTCCCTTTTGTTTATTTTTTCTATTTTTAAGTTAATAATAATTTATTATAAGTGCATATGATATTTTATTTTATTTTATTTTGCACTTTATAATAAAATATTAAAACTGAAGTCACCCTTATTTTCTTCCCTTAGCCGTTGGGTAGACAAAATAGGCTAAGGGTCTTCGATTGGGAAGGGGATATTACAGTCCTCCCTTCCCAAAATTGCTTGCCCTCAAGCAATTCCAAACTTGTTTTTTCCAAGTGCCATGCACAAGAGACAAAACATGTTGAAGTGATCCAAGATCCTTGCACTGTACCTGTCAAATGAAACAGATCTTGCCACCATATACCTCTCTCAAGATAATCATATACACAAAGTTGCATCAAAGGTATTACACAATTTATGTGACAGATTTCATCCTCTAATTCAACATCTTTCTCAAGAGGAAAATAAATCTGAATATGCATCAATAGATATGACCTTATCTCACTCATTCCATACCTTTCAATGCCATCAATATCCTCTCGAGTGTTCAAGATAGACATATGTTGAGCTGCCCCAACATTGTTGTCTATGTGCTTGTTAAATGTATCTGAAAGTTGATCAAAGGTTGTTGGTTTGGAAATTACAGCAGGTTGCAATTTCACACAAGTGTCCATGGGAGGCTCTTCCTCATGTGCAAGTTGCTCCATAAAGTCTTCTTTGACTTCTTCACTTTGGTGTGGATCTGATTTGTCTTTATGCTCCCCTTGAATTGTTGTCAATAATGAAGAGCTCTTTGCCTTGTACTCTTGTAGGTGTTGTTTCCCTTGAGTGGCTATCAATCTAGCAACCCTAGCTCTTCTTTGCCACTCCTCACACTTTCTTTGAGTTTCCATTACATCCTCCTTACTTGCATATATGAATTTATTCTCCTATCTAATATCAATATTGGGTTCCTTTGGAGCTGAAATAATCTCTCTAACTTGGCATCCAACAAACAATGTTTCTTCCTTACTAATGCAATTATTTTGCTCAATGGAAACCATACCTTTCTCTTTAGAAGCTTCTTCTTCTTCCCTTGGTTGCAGATCTGATTTGTCCTCCTTCGTGGGTGTAGACTCCATGGTTTCACTTTCTTGCTCATCCTTACCATCCTGCACATCAAATCTTTCTAGAAATCTTTGTGAGAAATCTGCAAGTGAAGCAATGGATTCAACCCCTTGGGTCTTCAACAAATGACGCCACCGTTTATGTGCATCATCTTGACACAAGATTACAACACAAAAATGTCTTAAATTCATTCAACCAACATTTAGCAAAGATTTCCTCAGTTCCATCAAAGAAAGGGACTTGGGTCCACTTCATTTTTTCCTTGATTGCATTCAGATATGATTTTTCTTTTCTTTCCTCACAGGCTGGGAGGATTTCAAGCTCTGATACCACTGTAATGTCCCCAAATGGGACACTTTGAACCCCAGATGGATTTTTGGTAAATCCAAACACCAAATGCTACTTATAAAATAGATATCAAATTTTCTAAGATGCAGATCTGAATTTTAATGGAAAATGCGACTAGGATAAGGTGGAAAACCCAAACAAATCAACCAATATACTTAAATCTTTTGACTCAAAACTGAAATACTTATTTTATAAGGCCAAAATCTGAAAGAATATGTAGAAATCTGATCCAAACAAGACTGAAATAATTTTATTTAAATCTGCAAACAAGCTGCCCATAAACACAGCTGTACATAATGCTTCCAAGCCTCCAAAAATTCAGAAAATAAGAGAATCTGGTATCTAAAAATCAGGGAAAATAACAACAGCTAACAACAGCCCTAGATCACCTGAATCATCCCCAATGCTATTCTCTATACTAGAAATAAGGGCATACAATATAATGGCAATATCTTCTTTCAAACCCTTGACAAAAATATGCAAATCTCCTTCATTCAACTGCTGGAAAAATAAACTGAAAAATCTTTGCTAGCACAATGGAAACCCTTGTGTAGAGAATCCTCACAAACTCTTGGAGGGTTTTTCGTCCTCAAGAGGGTATTTCTAAAGGGTTTCGTCTTTAGAAATAAAATAGACAAAGCATGAAGCTTCATACAAAATCAGATATGAGAGAAAATAATCAAGTGTGTCTCTCAAGCAAGCCCCATTGCTTAAATAGAAGAATTGGGCCTAATGGCCACCTCCAATAGCCAATCATATTTTTCCTCATTAAATGATTTCACCCACTTGCTTTCTCTCCCTAGGCAAGTCACATTTGCCTAGAATAAATCATTTGGCCCATATACTTTTTCTTTATGTTGCCCTTTTTATCACTTACTTTTGCTCCATAAGCAAGTCGCACTTTTCCATGTATAATTTATTTTTTGAAGTGTTTTTTTCCCTTTTGTTTATCTTTTTCTAACCTATTGAGGTGATTCCATTTGGGGATCATATTTGTGCCGAAGATTAAGATTTTATTCCATTTTCCAATTCTTGCACCATTGTTACGAGTGATGTGTACCTTCACTACATTGATCCGTACCTTCGCTATAGTGATTTGTCTTGCTGCTACAATGATCTGAGACTCTTGCTAGAGTGATCCATGTTCAGTTTCAATGTGATCGAGGATTGCCATAATTTTCTAGCCCTTGTGAGGGTTTGAAATAATTTCCAGGCGCTTTGCGTTGTGGTTTAGGTGGAGTTAAGCACACACTTATGCGAGAGGGTGGGGGTGAATCAATATAAGATAAACTTTTACTTATTAAAACATAGATCCACAATTAAAGCATTTAAAAGCATTCAAATAACATAACATAAAGCAACAACAAATTTATGTGGAAAACCCTCTCTCGGGAAAAATAACAAAATAAGCCTGCTTGGATCACCTTCCAAATCCAGCCCAAAATTAAATGCTTTACAAATGTTCGTAGGCACCAACCTCTTGGAGACACCAATCCCAAATGCCAAGCACCAACTCAGCCAATTCGTGAGCACCAACCCATTGGAGACACCAATCCCCAAATTGTGAGGCACCGACCTCAACAAAATAAACTTCCACCTTTTGTAGTTGTTTCTTCAACCGGATGATGGCAATGCCATTTTTCTTCTTCTCTTCACTATATTCGTCAATACATTTCTGCTCTTTTTCCCACAATTCTCTTAGACTTTAATGATATATCGATCTATTTCTCATGCATCTCTTGAAAGGACGAGAAATAGATCGATATATCATTAAAGTCTAAGAGAAGTGCGGGAAAAAGAGTAGAAACATATTGACGAATATAGTGAAGAGAAGAAGAAAACGGCATTGCCATCATCGATTGAGAAACAACTACAAAAGGTGGAAGTTTATTTTGTTGAGGTCAGTGCCTCACAATTTGGGGATTGGTGTCTCGTGGGGGTGGTGCTCACGAAGTGGGCGAGATGGTGCTTGGCATTTGGGATTGGTGTCTCTAAGAGGTTGGTGCCTACGAACATTTGTAAAGCATTTAATTTTGGGTTGGATTTGGAAGGTGATCCAAACAGTTTATTTTGTGGTTTTTCCCGAGAGAGGGTTTTCCATGTAAATTTGTTGTTGCTCTATGTTATGTTATTTGAATGCTTTTAAATGCTTTAATTGCGGATCTAAGTTTTAATAAGTAAAAGTTTTATCTTATATTGATTCACCCCCACCCTCTCAGTATAAGTGTGCTTAACTCCACCTAAACCATAATGCAAATAGTCTAGAAATTATTTCGAACCCTCACAAGGGCTAGAAAATTATGGCAATCCTTAATCATTGAAACTAGAACATGGATCAATGTAAGTAGCAAGATGCGGATCATTGTAGCAGTGTGACAAATCACTATAAGCATCGATCCAATGGTCTAGAAACATTCTTGTCTTTTGGTCTAGAAAGCGGGTTCCCATGTTTCATTCTTTTCAATTTGATTCAATTCTTCTTCCATAGCATCGATCCAATGCTTGTCATTGCTAGCTTTTGAAATTTTTGGGCTCTATTTTGGATAACAAAGAGAAGTTTACTTGTTCAGATGTACTTACTATTCTTCTTCTAGTTTGTACTCCAACATCCTTATCACCAAGAATTAGACTTTTTGCATGATTTTTCTAGACAAATCTTGATGGTGCCTTAGTATCTTCTGTTCCACTTCTTCTTGTTTTTCTACTTCTTCTTCTTCTTCTTCTTTGAAGTCTGGTCCCTTTGAATGATCATTTGTTTGTGCACTTACTTTTTGAGGCCTTGTTTCATCCATCTTTACACTGGCACTTTCTACAATTGTTTGTAGCCTTTTATTATAACATCTATAAGCTTTACTTTTTGAGGAATATCCAAGAAAAATACCTTCATCAACTCTTGAGTCGAACTTCCCAAATCTTCATCTCTCTTAATGAAGCATTTGCACCCGAACACTTTGAAATATTTGACTGATGTTGGTCTACCCTTCCATAACTCATAAGGGGTTTTGCTATTGTTTACTTTAATTTGTCCTCTATTCAAAATGTAGACTGCGGTGTTAACTGCTTCTCTCCAAAACCTGTCTGATAGCTTAGATTCATTTAACATTGTTCTAGCCATTTCTTGAATAATTCGATTCTTTCTTTCTACAACTCCATTTTGTTGTGGAGTCCTTGCGCAGATGAGAGACGCCTTTTTATTTCATGCTGCTCCCAAAAGTCATTGAATTGATTTGAGGAACTCACCTCCTTGATCGATCTCGACACGTGATCTTTAAATTTGTTTCATTTTACGCCAAGGCTTTAAAAGCTTTAAACTTCTTAAATGCCACAAATTTTTCTTATAGAAAAGTGATCCATGTCATTCTAGAATAATCATCAATGACCAACATGAAATAACGTTCACCTTGTATGCTTTACGTTCTTGTAAGCCCACAAATGTCTGTATGGATTAGTTCTAATGCCTTAGTTGTTGAGTGCTCCTTTGATTTGAAACTTGCCCTTGTCTGTATCCCATGCTAACACTGCTTGTAAAGAATGTTTGATGGTTTTGTAATCTTGGACACATCTCTCATGGCTTGTCTAGTGCTGATATTCACTAGATTATCGAAATTCATATGGCCCTTCCTTCTATGCCATAGCCATCTTTCATCAATTTGACTCATGTAACATTTCTCTCCCTTAACTTCATCGAGTATGTATATGTTGTTTGTTGTTCTGTTTGCATTTGCAACTAATTTTCCTGTGTTCGTTTTCTTGATTTCACAACCTTGAACACAAAACGTGAGAGCGTGTCTTTGATCACACATTTGACTGACACTTAGAAGGTTATGTTTCAAGCCTTCAATGTACAATACATTTTCTATTTTTGTTTTTCCATTATCAAGGCTAAGGGTACCTTTTCCAGCTATCCATTGTGGCATTATCTCCAAATTTTACTGTGCCTTCACTTATTTTCTTCAAGGTGAGAAATTTGCTCTTGTCCCAAGTCATGTGCCTTGAGCATCCACTATCAATATACCATTGCTGCCCTTCATCTTGTGCATGAAATGCTGTTTGCACAATCATAGATTTCTCCTTGTCTTGATTAACTTCCTCTTGCTTTTGTTTCCAAATTTTTGTAAGTTCTCTTTTCTTTACCACAGGAGTATTCAATTTCTTGTTCTATCTAGGGGGTTCTACAAAAACACTTCTACAAAACTGTGCTATATGTCCATAGTTATTGCAATTATAACATACAATGTTATTCTCTTTGTATTTTGATAACGGGGCAAATGAGTTATAGTTTCTACTTAAAACTTCATAAGTACTTTTGCCATTGTCCCATGCATACCTATTTCTTGCATGTGTCCTACACTCCATTGCTCTATGACCAAAATCATTGCACACAAAGCAATAACCATAAAATGAACTTTGGTTCTTGATAAAAAATGATCTTATGATTTCTTATGGGAACATCATGCCACTAGTTCTCACCTTTGTTTTCTTCTTTAGGAGGATTGATCTTTTGAGAAAACTTATCTTCTTTCTTTGGTAGCTCGTTAGCTTTTGAATCCAGATTCTTCTTACTAACCTCTTGTTTTTCCTCATAGCCAAGACCAGTCTTGATGAATGGTGACCTCTAACGGTTGATTATATCATCCAGAACTTCAGTGCTCTTTTCAAATTTTAAACTACTTTTCAATTGAGTATTTGTCTTCTCCAATTCCTTCCTCAAGGTAACAATTTCAGATTCTAGCTTCTTACAGTCTTCTTCCTTTGTCTTCAATTGAATCCTCACCTCTTCCTCTGTTCTCTTTGCCTCTTCAAGTTGTATCTTTAGGTTAATGATCATTTTTTCTTATTCCTCTAGACTTTGTGAATTTTTTGCTTCCAAAGCACAATTTTCTTCTACATATTTTTGAATCTTTAATCTTTGTTTCAAATTATTTTTCTTAAGCACTTTTATCTCACCTAAAGCACAAATGAGTTCTTCAAGATCTACCTTTCCTTCATCTTCGACATCTTCTTCCTCTTCCAAGGTGTCTTTACTTGTCAAGGTATTTTTTTATTTCTAGTCATGAACAAAGTTTCTTCTTTATCACTATTTCATATGCTCTCATCGCTTTCCTCAAGCGCTTATTTACTATCCCTTTTGGAATAGAAGTTTTTCTTGTGCTTACCAAACTTTTTCTTATATTCGTTTTGTTTGAAGTTTTTCTTGTATTGAGGCTTGCTTTGCTTCTTATTCCTTTCCTCGTTACGATTTTCCTCATCATCGCTATCATCCTTATGTGGACATTTAGCAAGTAAAATGTCCTATTTTACCACAATTTTAACACTTGAAAGGTAGCTTACCTTTGTATTTTCGGATCCCGTTTTAAGTTTTCTGATGAACATGGCCTCCTCATCTTCTTCATTGCTTGATGCAGACTCTTTATTTTCCCTTTCCTTGAAGCTTTGAAGGCTTCTTCCCTTTTGATGGCTCATGTGATTTTGTCCTCATCTCATGACTGTGAAAATTCCATGTAACTCATTCATTTTCAACTGGTTTCGGTCTTTCATCTCTTGATAGCAATTTTTTTGCATCAAATCTTAATGGTGGACACCTTAATACCTTTTGAATTAATACTGATTCTTCAACTTTTTACCGAACCCTCTCGATGGTGTTAACAATCTCATCCACACGAAGAAGATATGCCGCAACATTTTCTTCATCTTTCATTTTCAAGCTCTCGAACCTGTCTCCTATGAGTTTGGAGCTTTATCTTTTTAATTTGTTGTCACCCTCACGGATGGTCGAAGTTTATCCCCGGATGTCCTTTGCCGAATTGCAATGCATTACTTTGACAAATTATGATTTTGATAAGCCACACAAAATTACATTCATGGATTTTGTATTATTTTCACTAGCCTTCTTTCTAGTTGTATCCGTTGGAGGAGTTTGTGGTGTTATATATCTAGTTACTTGTTTGCCGGATATCGAAACCGGGGCCATTAGATATGTTTGCATCTTTATGCGCCCGAATGCATAGTTTATTCCATCGAACAATGGAGCCTTATTTGTGGAGAAACCTTCTTGAACTTGATGACTAGCCATGTGTGCTTTGAGATCTACCTTCTAGCAGTTATATTATATCCGAAAAAATGCGTTGTGATACCAATTGTTAAGCACACTCTTATACTGAGAGGGGGGTGAATCATTATAAGATAAACCTTTACTTCTTAAAACATATGTCCACAATTAAAGCATTCAAATAACATAACATAGAGCAACAACAAATTTACGTGGAAAACCCTCTCTCGGGAAAAACCACAAAATAAGACTACTTGGATCTACCGTCCAAATCTAGCCCAAAATTAAATGCTTTACAAATGTTCATAGGCACCAACCTATTGGAGACACCAATCCCCAATGCCAAGCACCAACTCAGCCAATTCGTGAGCACCAACCCATTGGAGACACCAATCCCTAAATTGTGAGGCACCAACCTCAACAAAATAAACTTCCACCTTCTGTAGTTGCTTCTTCAACTGGATGATGGCAATGCCACTTTTCTTCTTCTTCTCTTCACTATATTCGTCAATACATTTCTGCTCTTTTCCCACACTTCTCTTAGACACATGCTTTTTCTCCATCCTTTCATCTATCTTTTATACCTTCACATCTCTTCACCAAGAGGGGCAATGTTCCCAAAGGATGCGTCCTTTCTTAAATTAATTTAACTCCTATAATCAAGTCAGCTGGCCCATTAATTAATTCCAATGGAGGTTGGCTGGCCCATTAATTAAATTGCTGCCCATAATGTGAGCACCACTTGTAGCCATAACATAATATAATATCAATTAATTGCTGGTATACAATGTGATTATTGTTCATTACATTCACTATTTATTATATTAAATCTGATCACTGTACTATTTCTCTTTGATTGCTGTGCATTCTCCTTTAACATCAATGACTCCTTTGACATCAATGACAATATTTCCAACATGTTTGATAATCTTGAAACCCTCAATAGCTGATGTTTCCTTGATTGGTATTTGTTTTTGAGTTTATTCATTGTGGAATTTTCGCAATAAGGGTTTTGTTCTAATCAGTTTTAATTTATAATCAACGCCTTGAATAAATATTAGAGTTGGGTTATTATTAAATTTGGAGTTTTTGTTTGCATGTTGTTTATGATTTATTTCAGCTTGCTTAAATTCAGAAAATTACAAAAAATTCAGAATACAGAAAATTTGTAAAAGGGATAATACAGTGGTATCAGAGCATTGATTCTACCAGCCTACATGGGAAAATAATATTTTGATTTCATATGCAACCCAATCAAAGAGAAATCGAGTATTATCAAAGAGAAAAAAGAAGGACTCAGTCACCAAAAAAAGAAACAGAGGTCATGGGGGACAGAGAACAGAGAGCTCCTCCTACAAATGAAATGAGTTATTTATAGGAAATAATCGGCCAAGGTCAGAGAGATTTGGAAAGAACAATCCAAATGACATTGAGAGAATCCATGGCAAGGTTAGTACAAGCTCTACAAAATATTAATTAGAATAAGGCAAATCAAGGAAAAGGACGTTTGTCAGTTATTGAGTGGGCCTCAATCAATACCCCTTCCAAGACTTTCCGAGAAAGCGTTTATGGAAAAAGAACACCTAGAAGAGGTAGAGCCCCAACATCACATAGGTAATGATTTTGCAACATTTCATGCAGAATATGAAGGAGCAACCTTGCAGTACAAGTATTGAATTTTTTGAGAGTTCTCGATCTAAATGAAGAATAGTATAGGGAGGGGAAGGAGAACTCAACAAGATCAGCCCTAGAAAGACATCCAACAACGTTTGGGTAAGATCACCATTCCTACTTATGACGGATTAGATAAGTGCTTTGCTAGGTCTTGGTTACAAAAATTAGATACATACTTGTCTTTGAATCCTATGTATGAGGAAGAAGCTATCAAATTTATCACACTTCATTTGGAGGGAGTGGCACATGAGTGGTGGTACCATGGTATGGTCACCCAAGGACACGGTTCTATCTCTACTCTGGAAGAATTCAGCCAAAGATTGACGGAAAGGTTTGACAGAAAGATCCAAAGGTCCATTTCAGGAGTCAACCCAACTCAAACAGGAAGGAATAGTGGACATCCACATTACTAAATTCCAGAGGTTATCCATGATGGCACTAGATGTAACTGAAAGAAGACTTGTGGTCTTATTTGTTGAAGGATTGGTTGAACCACTCAAGGGTTTGGTAAAAGCTTTTGACCCTTTGTCTCTTCATGAAGCAATTAAGAGAGCATTGAACCTGAAATCATCAGCTCCAAAGGGTAAATTTTTGCTTGTAGGACAGCAAAGGACAACACCCTTTGGGCAGCCAAGGACAATGCCTTACGGGCAGCCAAAATCAGCAACTTATGGGCAGCAAAAGAAGCCATTCCAATTGTAATGTCCCTTTACGGGCTGAAACTGAAACCAAGGAATAGCACCAATTGCAATTGAGAGTGATCTGATTTTTATGACAGCAGATCTAAAAATAATAGAAACCCTAGCAGTGAACCGTATTTGCACTTTTAGGGCATCAAACACCCTCGAAACAATCTGAAAATGGGTGTACAAATTCTCCAAAAAAGTATATTCAATAGATGGAACAAATACCAAGCCAGAGCACTGCAAAATATGTGCAAATTATGAAGATCTATACAGCTGTAATTAAATTAATGACAACAGAAATAAAATCCAAAATAATGGCTGGAAATAGAGGTTACCAGCCCAAACAAATATAATGAAAGTGTGAAATCAGCCTCTAAAATTATGAGGAAGATGGATATCAGCTCCAAATGAAGAAATGTGCCCTAGATGGCACCCAACTCCAAGCAAGTCGCTACCCTAGGAGAGGGTCTAAAATTGGTGCTTACACCTTAGCAACTCTTCTCCAATCAAACCCTAGCTAAAAACCAACAACATCACTCTCCTTGAAGCACTTAGGAACCACCAATTGAACAATTTTTCGTTTTCAATTGAACAAGGGTGGGTTTCATCCTCGTATGCCACACCAAAGGATTTTCGCTCCTTAGTGGGAATCAAGCAATCGTCCCAAAACCATGCAAGTATAATTTTGACAAGATGGTGAGGCACAATTGAACCACGCAAACCCTCTTTTATACCCCCTTTATGGTGCTGAAACCAATTTAGAAGCCTCCAAACATGACTGAGCTCGTAATGTGTGCTTTTCTTCTATTTTCCTCTGTCTTTCACCTTTTAACCCCAACTGACCTGATCTATGTAGAAATTATTAAGAAGAATGCAAGCGCTTATTAAGAAGAATGTAAATGCTTATGAAAATAACCTATGTTGCCGGAAACGGAAACGGAAAGCGGGTATGAAATGCGGAAACGACAATTTTCAAAAAAACCTTGGATACGTAAACGTCGATCAAACGTCTGCACAATATATTATTAAATATATATATATATATATATATAGTACTCATTTTATAATTGTGGACCATAAGAGATAATTGATAAAGCACTCAAAATATTTTGAATTCAATGAAAATAATAAAGTAAATGAAATTATTATTAAAATGAATTAAAATAATATTTTGAATTCAATGAAAATATTTTGAATTCAATTGAAATTAATTGATAAAGCACTAAAAACAATAAAATGAAAATAATAAAGTAAACAAAAACAAAATAAAATACAAACATTAAAAAAATACACAAACCAAACATTATTAAAATATAAAAAACCCTACAAATGTCGCGGATTTTAATTTTTGCAATTAGTTCCCCGTCCAGCGATGAAATGGAATGATTTGGGGTTTGCGGTTTTGACGTTGAGGGATTTGCAGACTCCTTTGAAGGCGGATCAGGGCCACGAAGTTCCACGACCCACTGGGCCACCACAGTGCTCAACCCCACCACAGTCGCAGTTTTGACAAAAATACAAACACGAAATCAAAGAAACCCTAGTTGCAGTTTTGACGGAAATACAGACACAAATACGAAGAAACCCTAGTCGCGAGGGCAAAGGTATTTCCACCTATTTTTCAAAGATGTTTCCACAACGTTTCGTGCACGTTTCGTACGCGTTTCCCTTTTCCGAAACGTTTCCATGCTGAAACGTAAACCCCTTAGGCATTTCCGTGCAATGTAGAAAATAATCGAAAAATGTGAAGTACTTCCCTTGCCCATTTTCTTTGTGCTCACGAGAAGTAGAATGAGCTAGAAGTCCTCCAATCATACTAGTTTGAAAAAAGGGACATTACACCAACAAGGAGGGCTTCAACAAAAGGAGCTTGCGAAAGCGAGTAAAGAGGTGGAAACAAGGAATGAATTCAGAAGAAAATCTATGCTTCACTTGCAAGGATCCATGGAATACCAACGACAAATGTCTTGAACACAGACAAGTACACCACATTGAAAGATTACATCTGATGGTGAATCGGAATTAGAAGAAGTTGAACTGGAAATCGAATCAAATGAGCCGAGAACATGAAAAGGAGGAAGAGGTAGATACTTAAGAAGGCACCCTTGCCACATTATTTGGTGCTCCTAGATATCATCCTTTTAGAGTTCGGGGAGTTTTGCAAGGGCAAAAGGTCACAGTGTTGATTGACAGTGGGGCAACCCACAATTTTATTGATGAAGGATTGGTAATTAGGATGGGTTTGAAAGCAAAGGATTTCAAGGGTTTCGAGTGATGGCTTCACCCTTCCATGTACCAAGAGAATTCAATAGCTTAATCTTACTTTGGGAGACATAAAGTAAGTGATGACTTCTATGTTGTAGGCATAGGAGAAACAAACATGGTACTTGGGGTACAATGGCTACATTCTTTGGGAGAATTCACCCAAAATTATCAGACTATGGAGCTGAAGTTTAAATCAGATGGGAAAGAGGTTGTGCTTCAAGGCATGACCAATGGAGCTCCTAGAGTGGTCACGGCTAAGAGGATGGAGAGAGATTTTTGTAGAGGGCAGGTAGCTTGGGCAGCCCATTGTTTGGTTAACACTACAACTTCATCCACAGATAAGAAATCCTACCACGTGGACATTCAATCTATTTTAGACAAGCATGGCACAATGTTCAGTGGTATACCTCCAAGATTGCCACCAGATAGAGGATTTCAGCACATAATTGAGTTGGAACCAAGTTCTAAACTTATAATGATTACTCTTTATCACCATCCAAGAGCATTCAAAGAGGAAATTGAGAAGGCAATCAAGGAATTATTGGAGATGGGACATATCTGGCCTAGTTCTAGTCCCTTTGCTTCTTTTGTTGTCTGGTGAAGGATGGTACCATGAGGATGTGTATTGATTACCGGGCTTTGAACAAGAAGACCATCAAAAACAGGTACCCCATACAGGATCGATGAGTTGATTGATGAATTGCATGGAGCTGCATATTTTTCTAAAATTGATTTGAGATTCGGCTATCATCAAATTCGGGTAAGAGATGAAGATGTACAAAAAACAACCTTCCGGTGTCACTTTGGGCATTTTGAATTTTTGGTTATGCATTTGGTTTGACAAATGCTCCAACTACTTTCCAATCATGCATGAACCACATCTTCAATAAACACTTGAAGAAGTTTGGTATTTTTGACGATATTTTAATGTAAAGCAAGACATGGGAAGAGCATCTGAGACACTTGGATACAATGCTGGAAATTTTGGAGCAACAAACTCTCTTTGCTAAGGAGTCTAAGTGTGAGTTTGGCATGACTGAAGTTTTGTACCTTGGCCATGTTATCAATGCCCAAGGAGTTCAGGTGGACCAACAGAAGATCCAAGCCATATTGGATTGGCCTCCTCCTACCACAATGTCCTTTGTTGGGGGATTCTTGGGTCTTTGCAATTACTACAGGAGGTTCGTTAAAGGATTTTCACAATTGGTTATTCCATTGACTGATTTAATGAAGAAGGAGCATTCAGCTGGTCCAAATCAGCCCAAACAACCTTTGACAAACTCAAAAAGGTAATGAGTTCATGCCCAATATTAGCTGTTCCATATTTTTCTATTCCATTTGTGTTAGAGTGTGATGCATCAAGAGAAGGGATTGGGGCAGTTTTGATGCAAAAGGGACATCCCATAGCCTTTGAGAGTCGAAAACTCAAAGATATAGAATGTGGATTCTCCATATATGACAAAGAGATGCTGGCCATCATGCATGCATTAGCAAAATTCAGGAAGTATTTGGTTTGTGGCAGATTTGTGGTCAAGATGGATCACAACAATTTGAAGTTTTTTCTCAACCAGAAGGACTTGAATGATAGGAAACAAAAATGGGTGAGTAAACTTCAGGCCTATAACTTTGACATAGAGTATGTTAAAGGAAAAAACAATGTTGTAGCTGATGCCTTGTCTAGAAAACCATTTCTATGCTCTATGTTTGAAATCTCTGCTGATTGGAAGGTTATTATAATAGTAGAGTATGCAAAGAATGTTTTCACTAATGATATCCTTGAAGGCAAAGTACAAGATGATAGGTATAAGGTGATTGACGATCTTATCCTTTACAAGGATAGAATTTATCTTGTTCTTGAATCAAAAGTGAAGAATAAAGTCTTGAGAGTTATACATGATACACCTTTGGCTGGTCACCTAGGGTATTTCAAGACTTACAAGCAAATAAGGGATAGATTTTTTTGGAGAGGACTCAAGGGAGAGGTCCTCCAATACATCAAGCAGTGTATTTGCCGGCAAAACAAAGCGAGCAGGTATTTCCAACAAGTTTGTTGCAGCCCTTACCAATTCGAAATAAAAAATGGGAGAGCATTTCTATGGATTTTATCACAGAGTCTTCCAAAAGTTTAGGGTAAGAGTTGTATATATGTGGTAGTGGATAGACTTACTAAATATGCTCACTTCTTTGCTATTCCAACTGAGTTTAAGGCACCACAAGTTGCTGATTTGTTTTTCAAGAGAAGTATTCGAGACTTCATGGATTGCCTAAGAACATAATAAGTGACAGGGATAGCAGGTTCCTTAGTTTATTTTGGCAGGAGCTCTTTCATTTTATGAGAATCGAGTTGACTCCTAGTACCAGTTACCACCCTCAAACAAATGGGAAAACAAAGATTGTGAATAAGTGGATTGAGGGATATTTGAGGAACTATGTAGCAGGGCAGCAAACAACTTGGATCAAATGGCTCTATATGGGGGAGCATTGCTACAACACCTCACATCATATGTCCATTAGTATGACTCCTTTCAAGGCTTTGTATGGTTATGATGCTCTTTCTTTTGTGGATTTGGTTATTATAGACAGTAGAGTGCCAGGGGCAAGAGACTTGGTTGCACAGAGTCAAGAAATATTGGAGACACTCAAAGAAAACCTCCAACGAGCACAAAATCAACAAAAGTTTTATGTGGACCAACATCATATTGAGAGAACTTTTGAGGTTGGAGACATGGTTTTCTTGAGGTTGCAGCCCTATAGATAGATTTCTCTCAAGAAAAGTGGAGCTGAAAAGCTCAAGCCTCACTTCTATGGCCCTTACAAGATTAAGTGGAGGATTGGAGAAGTTGCTTATGAGCTTGAATTGCCAGATTACAACAGAATTCATAATGTATTTCATGTTTCGTGCCTCAAAAGGGCACTAGGACAACACATCATTCCTTCAACTGAGTTACCTCCTTTAGATGATGAAGGTAAATTGATCTTGGTTCCAAAAGCTATTATTGATGTTAGAGAGAAGAAATTGAGGAGCAGGAGCATAACAAAATATTTGGTGTGTTGGAAAGATCTCCCAACAAAAGATGCTACATGGGAAGGTGCAGAGATCCTTGAACATCCTAATCTGCAATTGCTTGAGGGAAAACAATTTCGGGAAGGGTGGACTGTCACGCTCCCTTTCTAGAATTAAGTCAATCAGAAGACCCGTAGCCTATTCCTTATTTCCCGTAGGCTAAGGGATAAAGTTAGGGAAACTTTAAGTTGTCCTAAGTCACTTTTATTTTATAACATGAAAAGGACACTTATGTATTATTATTATTTATTAAGAGGGCCAAAGTAATTATCATTAAGTGGATGAAAAGTGTGATTTTAAATACTTTTAGGGTGGAATTGGAAAAGAGAAATTATAAAAGGAGAAGTTGGGCTAAAAAGATCTTATTCATTATTCATCTTGGACAATCAAACCCTAATCCAGAGCTTGAGCCATTGTGTTCAATCTCTTCATCGAGGACAAAAACCCTCTAATATATACAGGTGTGGAGGACGAAAACCCTATAATCTATTGAGGTGATTCCATCTGGGGATCATATTTGTGCTGAAGATTGAGATTTTATTTCTTTTTTAGTTTGCTGCACCGCTGCTACTGTGATCCGTACTGCTACTACAATGATCCGTGTTCCAATTTCAGTGTGATTGAGGATTGCCATCATTTTCCAGCCCTTGTGAGGGTTTGAAATAATTTCCATACTACTGCGTTGGGATTTAGGTGGATGTTTGCTGTTCTTGAAACCCTCAGTAGCTGATGTTTCCTTGATTGGTATTTATTGTTGAGTTTATTCATTGTTGCGGGATTTTTGCAGTAAGGGTTTGTTGTAATCAGTTTTGAATTTATAATCAGCTCCTTGAATAAATATTACAGTTGGGTTGTTATCAGATTTGGAGTTTCTATTTGCATGTTGTTGTTTAGGATTTATTTCAGCTTGCTTAAATTCAAAAAATTACAAAACATTCCGAATAAAGAAAAATCATAAAAATAGATAATACAAATGTCTGTTGGAACCATCTTGACTGTGGGTTGAAGAGGAACTACCATTACACATGAGTATGTAAATCAACCATGACCTGTAAGTGACTTCATTTTGTTAGCTATACTCTTGTAGATATTAAAAGTTAGACCTTCATTACATCAATTCTTTGGTTAATTGGTGTGGGCATTACATGTAGTTTGTACTATTGTAGTATTGAGAACCAACGATGCATTGCAGAGGCCAAAGAAAAAGTATGCTCTTCAATCATGATAAGAGATACGATGTAATTATAATCTATGGACATGTGTTTGGAGGTTGGGCATTAGCTATTAAACTTGGTGGCAGGCCATACAATTATTATTAAATAGCTGCCTATGTATGAACTGACATTTTGTTTTGAATATCTTGTAGTTGTGACTAGTGTTTTATAGATAACACATTTTTTGTTACTCTTTCTTCTATTCAGTGATTCTTCTTGGTTATTTGTGACACGCCTTCAAAAATAGCAGATGTCACTCCCTAGGGAATGGAATTTTCTCCTCGGCCTTCTCAAATTTTTTACAAGGTGGCGTGGGTTAAACTCTTGTCATGGTATCATATCGAAAATAACAAACCTTGAATGTCACAGCAAAGGAATTGAGCAATCTTTATTGAAATTCAAACTTATATTTTCTTAGGGAAAAGTGTGCATTCATTTTTCTCCGTGACGCATTTTTCTTATAACCTATTCAATATCCTGTCAATTGACAATCACAACTCACGAGTGATGGAAATTTTGAAATAGTGACTGAGAAACAGGATTGGAGAGGTTGCATAAAGCATTTTCCATGCAACCATACACACATATGTTGAACAGCCTAAAACAGCTCCAAAACAACCAAAGAAAGGCAAAAATATATTCAGAAACTAGTGTCCCAAATGCACTTTCAAAGGAAACCCATAGTTAATAGTAGCCTTGGGTATCATCTTGTTAGGCAATGTTTTGTTCCATGTACACATTCAAAGGAACAGCATGGTTGATAGTCACTGTGGGTATCATCGTGTTGTTGACATTTTTCATCAATGCAAACTCCAACACCTTCTTGTTTATATTTTGTTTAATTTTTTATCCACCTATATTATGGCATATTCCTCCTTGTTTGGACACAACAATTGAATCTGTGAATTGGATATATCTATTGAACGATATGATTTATATCAAAGCAACTAAGAACTAATAGTTGAGTACTACATATATTGCATGTGAGAACATACCCCAAATATATTTGATGCAGTCTACGCCGGGGAAAAATAAATGGAAATAAGGTCCTAGCAACCTAAAAATAGCTTCCCCACTGTTAACTACCCCAAACTATGTTGTTCCCACCCTTTTGGGGCCATTTGCAAGAAACTTGGAATTTCCGCCAGTTAACAGGAATCTTTAGCTAGGAATCATGTAAAATTGCTTGAAACTTTAACTTGACTTGGATGAGAGAGGAATTACGGTATAAGTACTCAAAATGAGTCTCATGATGTATGCTGGAAGATTTCCAGAAATATGTGGAGCCCAGCTGGAATAAGTTCTGATTTTTATTTTATTCAAAAAATGGTGATTTTAAGCCTTGTCAAAGGCATACAAGGATGTCAAAAATTCAAAAACTCTAAAATCAGAGTCTATCCTACACCAAGTTTCTCAGGGCAAAACAGTTCAAAATAAACCTGCATCAGTCCTTTGTATTCTTTCCTTGACTTAGGATAACAAACTTCAAATTCAGACAGTTAGGCTATTTTCACAGCTTGATTTCTTCCTACAGATTAATAGTTACAACAACTTTACACGTCCTTCATCAGGGACAAAAACCCATTTCATTTCAAGTTTCAGACCTCTGTGGAAGTTCCCCAATTGTCCCAACCTTGAAATGACCTGGACGTCCCCTGTTTTGCTCTATTTTGGTCTGAAAATTTGGCTGTTCTTTGCTGTCACTCCAAAACTGAGTTTTGTGTGTTTTCTAGTGGTAATGCCCCCTTTTTCACTCTCCCAACCACATTCTACACTCAACCATCATGTAAAATGATTTTAGCCTCCAAGAATGACGTTTTTGTGGTCTTCTTACTCCCAACAACTTCCATCTGGCTCTGCCTTTTCCGAAAAGATGGTTACCTACTCACCACTCCATCCTCATGCCCATACCACAAGAATTGTAGTTACAGTTTCCCTTGGGATGGCCCATTGACTGCCAATCTTCACCTGTGCAGTAAAACACCTTAAACAAGGCATTCAAAGAAGGGTCTTTTTGGATGTTTTCGAGTTGTAAGAGGTTACTGGCATCCCAACTAATATGATGCCAGTCTCCTTGTTGAAATATCTTCCATTTTTCCCACTTGCATTCTAGTATGATTCACCCTTGTTACCAATGAGGCACATACAAATGTGATCCAAAGAGTTGAGAATGGTTAGACAATCTTCATTAGATGCCAGCTTTGAAAAGACATTCAGATGTTTCTGAGGCGGTTCCAGTTGTTCCAGCCTGATTTGGCTAAAATAACCCATGAAGAAGGAAAGCAAGGTAGTGAGGCCTGGTAGCCTCTGTCACCTTGACCAGTAGCCAGAGAGTAAACCATGAAAATCTGAGTTACAAACAGATTTTGAAAGCAAGAATTCTCCTACAATAATTAATGTAGGAGAATGGTTAATGCGAGATTGCACTACCCTTATGATGCTTCTGCAATAATGTTGATCATGAGCCTTTTCAAGAGAAATGGACTCCGTGGATATTGCGTCTGGTGGGAGAAAGCAGAGAAGAGCAGAATGTTAATGATAGCTAATTCAAGATTACTAGTTTGACCTCTAGAATTCCTTGGAACAGTATTGAAAGCACACAACCTAAACACCACACTGAAACAGGAAAAATAAGTTGCAAAGACTCTATTAGGGATCAAGATATGTAAAGCAGCACAAAGTAGTTTGGTTGTACCGAGGAGATACTAAGATAATGATCGATACAGGATTCTGAATGGCTATTTGTCAATACACATAAATCAGGCCAATTTTGGCAATATAGGATACTTCTTGGGGCAGCTGCTTGTTTAAGTCCTCACCATCTCGTGATAGTCCTGCACTGTCAGAATTCTTTCAATCCTTTTACATGGGTTATCAGTTTTCAGCCAGCTTGGTCTAAAGATTTTCACAATATTTCTGGGCGAGTCCCCTCCAAAGGATGTTTTATTACTTTTAAGTGAATGCATGGGCTATTTTTTTTTCTTTTTAAAGTTTAGTTCCCTTTAAGAGGCAGAGAATGATGTTTCAGCAGTATAAATTTCTTGCATTCGAAGTCATATTTGTAACTTTTTGGTTTTAAATTAAAATGCAGACATTATTCTGTAGTTAGGGAGTGTTGTTGAGCTTTCTCTAATCAGTATCATATTGAGTTAGTACTGGTCGGCTTGGTCTGCTTCCGACTTTTGTCATGGGGCATGTCACGAGTTTTTGATTTTTATGTTTCCTCAATGGCATCCAAGTCCCATAACATTCCTTATATGCTCCACAAGGCAGCCATGGATGGGATGAAATTCTTCATTACGGATTCTAAAAAGGGCACTCTCTATGTGCCATAACCCAGTAAAAATCCTAAGTCATATTTGTAATGTTTTGGCTTTAAACTAAAATGAAGACAATATTCTGTAGTTAGAGAGTGTTGTTGAGATTTCCCTAATCGGGGTCACATTGAGCTAGTATTGGCTGGTTTGGTCTGCTTCTGACTTTTGTCCTGGGGCATGGCACAAGTTTTTGATTTTTATGTTTCCTTAATGGCATTCAAGTCCCATAACATTCCTTATATGCTCCACCAGGCAGCCATGATTTGGGATGGAGTTCATTACGGATCCTAAAAAGGGCACCCTCCTCTAAGTGCCATAATCCTTAGGTCTTTGGGAAGTATATCTATAGCTTGCGAGCTTATTTAAACGTTTCTTAGAAGCTGGTAATTCAGCCTTCATAATGTTAGCTAAATTACCTGCTATGTAGCAATGTTTCCCCAGCTACGTTGAGAAGTTTTGGTGAGATCATCATATTTATCCCTTTCATTCTTCTCTTCATCAGGAAAATAAATCACTGTGAATCAAATACATCATCCTCAAAAGGGCTTCTGCTCTTGAATTTGTTGCCTTAAAATCCCTTTAGATCACAATGCCGAAACCCAATCTCTTTTTGTTTCTTAAATGTTCTGTTCAGAATAAATCTGTAATTTTGATCAATTTAGTAAGTAGTAATTTCCTGTTTATGTCAACAAGTTGAAATCAACCGCCCCCCCGCCCCCATAAAAAGGGCTAGAGGAACAGGATACAACATGAATGGCTATTCAAACAGATTTTTTATTTTTAAACCACGTGAACAAACCTTTGATAACAACATTGATTTTCCAAATGGAGTCTTCTCAAACTTACCTTTTATGTCCATTCTTCTCTTGAATTTTTGTGGAAACAATAGTTTATTAGACTTTGAACTCTGTGTTAAAGGAATTCAGCCTAATAGTATTTTGAATTTCGGAAACGTCTCAGACGTTTCCAAGGCGTTTCCAAGGCATTTCATACCCGTTTCGCGTTTCCGAACCGTTTCCAGGCAGAAACGTGGGCCCCTTAGGCGTTTCTTGGTAACAGAGGTATTTTCAAGCGATGTTACAAGAAATGCAACAATATCAGAACATAATATTCTCAATTTTAGTGTTTAAAAATACAAAATTGTATGGGTCTTGATAAGCACTCCAAGATGCTCAAAACTTCAAAGCCTTCTTCCAGTCTTAAGTCCCATAAGAGAATCCAAACAACCCATTATTTGCCAAAATCCTTTTATATCTTCAGAGATAGAATCCAAGGATCACAGTCTGGTTTTCATGACATTTCAACTTAACCACTGAAACAAAATTCACTCTTGCTTGGCAAATATGTAAATGCATAATTAGATACAAAAATATTAAACTTGTAAGACCAATATTAGCGATGGAAAGTTTCCTAGTGCACATGCCCAACATCTGAATGGACTGTTGTATGGGATATTTTATGAGCCTTGGTTGCTGCTGTTGGACCAAACCTACCTTCCTGTAGCCTTTTAAGCATGGATTGACATGGTTCAAGTTGTTTACTCATATTCATTTTCATGGGATATCTTTTCAAGACCTACATCCTTGTTTAATTATTTGATCTACTTCACTATCAATTCCAAAAGCTGTACTGGCCTACGATCGAGTAGAAAAGATTTCAAACTTTTCTCTCTGTCTTCACTCATTTTGAAAACCAATGATCACAAGTTTCTAATCTTTTCTGTTGTGGATCAAACCTCACACTTGAGGATGGCATTCTCCTATTCTAGGGCCATGTTCCCATCGTGTAGATTTTCTAGCTCCTTTGCAGAGATAGAAATTCTTACAACTTTAAAAACATACATATGTTTCCCAAAAGGTTGTCATGTTTCCTCCAGGTTTTGCAATTTGGCCTCCATTATAAAAAAATTAAATAGAATTTGCAGCTAAATTGTATGGGAGTGAGAATCATGAGGAGTGATAACTGGTGCCAAAGGATGAAGTGAAAGTTTGCATCTGAAGAAGCGACTGCAAAGGAGTCATAACCATCAATCAAGTAATTTCCTTTAGAACATACCATCACAATGGAATTTTCAATTATCTTTGTCTGCAAGCTTTAACAGGTGGTCAGAATATGATGATGTTGAAACTGCACATTTGTGCATTATTATAGTTTTACATGGCTTACAAACTATAATTGCCATTTCTAAGACCAGACATGTAGCTCCCCCATTCCATAAATATAACCTCCCACCTCATTCTATAGACACATTTATGAAATGCAATGAAAACCTGATGATCAATTTATTGAATACATTAGTGCAATGAGCTAAGATTTTAATTATTATTACGATCAGCAACCTAGTCTATCAAAATTTTATTCTTAATCAAACAAGTATGAAATTATTGAATTTAAGATACTCTTCAGTGACTATTATATCTATTATTTGATGCTCTGCAAACTCAGTGATAGGAACTAGCTGCTACATGGCCCTTGTTAATGATACAATTTTCATTGTGTTGACTATCTTCTACTGTTAATATATTTAATAGTGAGCTGCCCTTGACAGGTTCATTTTAAATGCCGGGTGATTCAAAAAATGCATGGGTAAGACGCTAGAGTAAGTGCTGTTGGAGAGGTTGACCAAAACAGTGTGCAACCTGAGAGAAAAGAGATTATAGCTGAAAATTTATTTGGAGATGGAGGAGATTCAGGAACAATCTCAGATCCAATCCAACGGTACCAAATTTATCTCCAATCCTTAGTCTATTGGTTCTGACACCCTTTTAATTGTTCTCAACTTCAATCTTTCATTTTTAAATTTTTAAAATTTTTAAAATTTTCTGTTATGTTATGTTTGCTTTTATTGTCAGCAGAGAATCAGGAGATTGCTCAAGAATCTGAGACACGTGTGTTTATTGATTTCTATATTTGTTTCTATTCAGTATGAGCTTACTGTAAATTCTAAGCAATGTCCAGTTTTCAAGACTTTGACTTTAAGGAAATCTGTAATAGTTTTCTGTGGCTAATATGAAGCACAATTACAGAAATTTAGCCTTTAGTGATCTTTGGAGATTTTTCTGTTATTTTACCTTTTGAGAGGTGATTAAGGGTAAGCAAGAATTTTCGACAACTTGTTTATTTGAAGCCAAATACAGCATTTTGTTAAAACAAATTCTTGCGGCTTACTCCACGCTTTTTCTCTTGTGAAAAATATTGAGTTGATACATACTTGTCTTTGAACCCTGCGTATGAGGAAGAAGCTATCAAATTTGTCACACTTAATTTGGAGGGAGTGGCACATGAGTGGTGGTACCATGGTTTGGTTACCCAAGGACATGGCTCTATCTCTACCTTGGAGGAATTCAGCCAAAGACTCACAGAAAGGTTTGATAGGAAAGATCCAGAGATCCATTTCAGGGAGTTAGCCCAACTCAAACAAGAACTGTGGGCAGTTACGTTGCTGAATTTCAAAGATTATCAATAATGGTACGGGATGTTACTGAAAGAAGATTGGTGGTTTTATTTGTTGAAGGGTTGGCTGAACCACTCAAGGGCTTAGTGAAAGCTTTTGATCCTTTATCTCTTCAGGAAACAATTAAAAGAGCATTAAATCTAGAATCATCGGCTCCAAAGGGTAAGTTTCTGCCTATAGGACCACCTTTTGGACAACCAAGAACAACACCTTTTGGGTAACCAAGAACAACACCTTTTGGGTAGCCATTTCAGCAAGGAGGGTTTCAACAAAAGGAGCTGCCAAAGGTAAGTAAAGAGATAGAGACAAGGAATGAACTCAAGAGGAAGAAGTTATGCTTCACTTGCAAAGATCCGTGGGAACCCGGTCATAGATGTCTTGGGTGTGGTCAAGTACACTACATAGAGGGAATTCACTCAAAATTATCGGAGTATGGAGCTGAAGTTTAAATCAGATGGTAAAGAGGTTGTGCTTCAAGGCATGACCAATGGAGCTCCTAGAGTGGTCACGGCTAAGAGGATGGAGAGAGCTTTTTGTGGAGGGCAAGTAGCATGGGTATTGCATTGTTTGGTTAGTTCGCAATTCCAATTTTAGGATAACAGTCATATCATATGAATATTCAACCCATTATAGATAGGCATGCTAAGGTATTCAACAATATACCTCTTGGGTTGCCACCAAATAGAGGATTTCAACTTATCACTGAGTTGGAACCAGGTACTAAATTTTCAATGACTACTCCCTATTGCCACCCATAAACATTCAAAGAAGAAATTGAGAAGGCAATCAAGGATTTATTGGAGATGGGTTATATTTGGCCTAGTTCTAGCCCCTTTGCTTCTTTAGTAGTCCTAGTAAAAAAGAAGGATGGGACCATGAGGATGTGCATTGATTACCGACATTTGAACAAGAAGACCATAAAAAACAGGTACCCCATACCTAGGATTGATGAGTTGATTGATGAATTACATGGAGCAATATATTTTTCCAAGATTGACTTGAGGACTGGTTATCATCAGATTTGGGTAAGAGAGGAAGATGTACAAAAACAACCTTTAGGTGTCACTTTGGGCATTTTGAATTTTTGGTTATGCCTTTTGGTTTGACTAATGCTCCAACTACTTTCCAATCATGCATGAACCATGTTTTTAGTAAGTATTTGAGGAAGTTTGTTTTGGTATTTTTGATGATATTCTAGTGTATAGTAAGACATGGGAAGAGCATTTTAAACACTTGGATATAGTGTTGGAAATTTTGGAACAACAAACTCTCTTTGCTAAGGAGTCCAAGTGTGAGTTTGGCATGACTGAAATTCTGTATCTAGGCCATGTTATTAATACCCAAGGAGTTCATGTTGACCAATAGAAGATCCAAACCATTTTGGATTGGCCTCCTCCTACCACAATGACACAGCGAGAGGATTTTTGGGTCTTTGCAGCTATTACAAGAGGTTCGTTAAGGGATTTTCACAGCTTACTGTCCCCTTGACTGATTTAACAAAAAAGGGAGCATTCAGCTGGTCCGAATCAGCCCAAACAACGTTTGACAAACTTAAAAAGGTAACGAGTTCATGTCTAGTACTTGCTGTTCTAGATTTTTCTATTCCATTTGTGCTGGAATGTGATGCATCAGGTGAAGGTATTAGGGCTGTTTTGATGCAAAAGGGGCATCCCATAGCCTTTGAGAGTTGGAAACTCAAAGATATAGAGTGTGGATTCTCTATTTATGACAAAGAAATGTTGGCCATCATGCATGCATTGGCAAAATTCAGGCAATACTTAGTTTGTGGCAGATTTGTGGTCAAACGGATCACAATAGTTTGAAGTTTTTCCTCAACCAAAGGGACTTGAATGATAGACAACAAAAATGGGTGAGTAAACTTTAGGCCTATGACTTTGACATAAAATATGTTAAAGGGAAGAACAACATTGTAGCGGATGCTTTGTCCAGAGACCAATTATTTGCTCTATGTCTGAAATTTCTGCCGATTGGAAGGTTTTTATAACAATTGAGTATGCAAAGAATGATTTCACTACTAAGGTACTTGAAGGCAAAATAGAGGATGACAAATACAGGATAGTGGATGACCTCATTCTCTACAAAAATAGAATCTACCTTGTTCCTGAATCAAAGATAAAGTACAAAATTTTGAGAGCAATTCATGACACACCCTTGGCTGGTCACCTAGGGTATTTCAAAACTTACAAGTAAGGGAAAGATTCTTTTGGAAGGGACTCAAGGGAGAAGTCCTCCAATACATCCGGGAGTGCCTTGTCAAAAACAAATCTGAGCAGGAATTTCCAGCTGGCTTGTTGCAGCCCTTACCCATTCCAACTCAGAAATGGGAAAACATTTCAATGGATTTCATCACAAGACTACCCACGGTTCAAGGTAAGAGCTGTATTTATGTTGTGGTTGACTGACTCACTAAATATGCTCATTTTTTCAATCCCAACCAAGTTCAATGCACCACTAGTGGCTGATATATTTTTTAGAGAAGTTTTCAGACTTCATGGGCTGCCTAAGTATATCATAAGTGATAGGGACAACAAGTTCATCAATTTATTTTGGCAAGAACTTTTCCGCTTAATAGGAATAGAGTTGACTCCTAGCACTAGTTATCAACTTCAAATGGAAGGTCAAATTGAAATAGTGAACAAATGAATTGAGAGATATCTAAGGAACTATGTGGTGGGACAACAATCAACTTGGATCAAATGGCTCTACATGGGGAGTATTGATACAAAACTTCATAATATATGTCCATTGGCACAAAAGCTTTGTATGGTTATGACGCTCTTTCTTTTGTTGATTTAGTCATATCTGATAGTAGAGTGCCAAGGGCCAAAGATTTGGTTAAGCAGAGTCAAGATATATTAGAGGCACTCAAGGAAAATCTCAAGACATGCACAAAACCAATAGAAATTATATGTAGACAAGCATAGGATTGAGAGGACTTTTGAGGTAGGAGACGTTTTTTTGAGATTGCAGCCATATAGACAATCTTCCCTCAAGCAAAGTGGAGTTGAAAAGCTTAAATCACGTTTCTATGGACCATAGAGCATTAAGAGAAGAGTTGGAGAAGTTGCCTATGAGCTAGAGCTGCCTGAGCATAGTCGGATACACAATGTCTTTCATGTTTCATGCCTCAAAAGGGCACTAGGACAACATATCATTCCTTTAGCTAAGTTGCCTCCTTTGGATGATGAAGGCAAGTTGATTTTAGTTCCTGAGGCCATCATAGATGTCAGAGAAAAGAAGCTAAGGAACAAGAGCATAATGGAATATCTGGTGTCTTTGGAAGGATCTACCAATTGAGGATGCCACATGAGGTGTAGAAATTTTGGAGCATCCTAATTTGCAATTGCTTGAGGGAAAACAATTTTGGGAAGGGTGGATTGTCATGTCACCTTCTCAACTCTAATCTAATTATAAGACCCTTAGCCTATTCTCCATTTCTGTCGGCTAAGGTTGTGGTGCAAGGGAAATAATTTAATAATGTAATTTAAGCTGTCCAAAAGCATAGTTATCGAGACGGGGACGGCGGGGACGGGGTTTTCGGGACAGCAAAAAATTTCTAAATTTTGGGGATGGCGGGGGGGCGGCTAATTAAAAAGTATATAAATATTTAAAATATAAAGATATAGTGACTAAATTATATAAATAAACTGAAATAAAACCATTTGAGATTTAAATAAGGTGAAACTTGAACTCATAAACATCAAATACATTCCTTAATACTATAATATCAATATGTTAATGTCATAAATTGAAAATTCATAATACATAATTGAATTTTGAATTTGAGACAAGCTGAACTTTCAAATATATTATAAGATAGTTGGGTTATGGTTAACGGGTAAACATTTATAAAGAAAACAATAAACAAATTAATTTTAAAAAAATTCAAAAAAAAACCAAGTCCCAACCGTCCTCGTTGTCCCCGGCCATCCTCGCTGTCCCCGGCCGTCCCTCGCTGTCCCCGGACGTTTCTCCTCCTCTCAAACGTCCGGGGACGTTTCTCTTCTCTGGCTCGTGGGAAGCGTGGGGAAACATTTACCCCACGCCCCGGACGCCCCAAAACGTTCGAGATGTCCCAAACGTCAAAATTTTGGGGGGGATGCCTCCCGCGTAACTATGTCCAAAAGTAACTTTAAGTTATATTCATAAAAATACAACTTATGTTTTATTATTAAAAGCTCAAGCACGGAAATGCCCTAGGGGGTCATGTTTCGTGGCAGAAATGTTTCCGAAACGGGAAACGGAAACGAAACGTGGTGGAAACGTGCCAGACGTTTCCGGAAATGTCTGGCACGTTTCCACCGCTTTTTAAAGTTTAAAACATCAAAACTTTTTAAAAAAATAAAAAAGTTGCATTTAATAACCCTAACCCTAATCTACCTACCTAGACTTGCTAAAGACACTTCCTAAAAGCTATATAATGATGAGTCATGACTCTTTAGAAGTTCAAATTTCAATGAATACAAAATATTTTGAGTGCTTTATCAATTATCTCTTATGGTCTACAATTATAAAATGAGTATTATGCATATATATATATATATATATTTTTTTAATAATATATTGTACGGACGTTTTGACGTTTCCGCGTTTCATATTCGTATTCGTATTCGTATTCGTTTCCGCGTTTCCGTGCAACGTAGTTAAAAAGGTGAACATTATTAGAGCAACTCAAAATTAAAATAAAAGGAAGGGACATTGCTCTATGAGTGATTTTCCTTGAAAAGCGTGAAAGTGGAATTATAAGAGTGGGGTGAGTGGCCTCATTTGGCTATCACTTTTTAATCAACTATTTTTGTATTCTCGCTTTCAAAATCGAGGACGAAAACCCGCCGGTGAATAAGGCTTGGGGACGAAAACCCTCTGGTCTTGTATGGTGGTTCTATCCAGGGATTGCATTTGTGCTTCAAATCAGATCAATATCAGAATTCAACATTGGGATATCAAGCTAGGGCATCATTTTGAGGGCTGACATAATTTTGAGGGTTGATGTCACCCTTGGGGCTGACATCATCATTTTGGGAGGTTGAATTTCATCACGGAAGCTGCTGTACCTTCCAGACAGCCTGCTGTTCATTTTCCATCAGCCGTATCAACTAGGGAAACAACCATACATTTCTAACGTCATCATTTCCTAGCAACTGTACCTTCCAAACAGCATTTTCCAGCCAGCTTGGATGCCATTTCCAGCCAATAATTTCATCTGTACGATCAGCTATGATTTCTGCAATTTATTTGTAAAAATCAGCTAGGGTTTCAGCTAAATAATTTCCATATTTTGTGCTTGGCTTTCCCTGCTAATTAAGTTCAATAAAATCTGGGTTGTGTCCATATATTGTATTGTCTTTCTTCCGTAAGGGTTTGTTGTAAAAATTCAGAAGTCATTAATTTTTCCATAAGGGGACATTATAGATCTCGATCATGTACCTAAAAACCTTTAGGAAACACCATATAGATCTCCTTGTCCAAAACTACATTCAGGAAAGCACTTTGAGATACCCTCCAATCAAATTGAGTTGTCATCGAGAAAATAAATTGAAGGGTGACCATCTTCACAAGAGGAGTAACAATCAACTCCGCAATAGAAGAAATAACCATATCCTCTTGTTGTTCATCTACCCCTATTGCAAAAATCCTTTTGCAACAAGATGAGCAAAGTGTCCATACTTTAATGTCCTTCGAGCTATTGCTTGCGATTGAATGGCTTGTCCTACCATCTCACCATGCGCCTCCAACACGAGTTTGCCTCCACAATTCTTTGAGTGGCTTTTCCTGCCACCTCTTCTCGTGCCTCTTGCACATCGTGTAATTTGGGCATTTCATCCACCTTCACATGAAGTATTTCAGTCTCTTGCACATTAGTGGATATTCGCTCCAGAATGGGTCAAAATCCTACGACGAATGACATCCTCGAGCACATCATGTATGTTGGAGTCTTCATCCATGCATACTTTTGAGTTGAATGTAGGAGAGTTAACTAGCCTATACTCATCACCTTTCCCAATGCCTAGGGCAGTCACCCATCCCTGTTTCACATTTGACACGACACTTCTCCCCAATAATATTGGGATTTTGTTAATTGACAAACAAAATAAATATTTTTATGCACGCTAGAACACACCTAAAATTCATTACTAATAGTTTTTAAGCATTATTCAACACATTTCATATATCTCCTATTCCCTCTACTACAAGTTGACGTTCCATCTGTTAGTAAAAATGAATAAAAATTGCAGTAAATGTTACACATCAATCCCTTCGACATAAAAATATTTGTATGTGCCGAGTCGGTGATCCAACAACTAGTAACATTGTCATTCGAGCATGATGCCGCAAGAACATAAAGAGACCACTCTTCATCATAATCCCTTTCATCTGTGATAGCTGCAACATTTTCCTCATCCCATGGCTTTTTGTTCTATTGAAAAAGATCATAGTGTCACTTTCGACAATCCTTTTTGAGATGCCTATCCTTATGACAGAGTGGCATTATATGTGGTATCTAGAAGACTCATAGTGTCGTTTCCACTTTTGCTTTGAGTGAATAGTCAATGCACTTTTGAATGTCCAAAACTAGACTCGAGTGTTTAAGTTTGTCTTTGTTCCTCTTGTAATGTTAATAATAATTGAATTTATCAAAAGTCAAGCTTTGAATTTTAGCCATCAAATGTAAGGCTTCCACAAATGACTCATACGAGGAAGGAAAACTGTTCAGAACCAATGCCACCAGATCGTCGTCATCCACCTTTTTATTAATGGAGGCAAGCTGGTCTCGGAGATCTTTCATCTGAAGTAGGTGTTTTGATAGGGACCCATCCTCTTGCATCCTTGTTGAAAACAACAAATTTTTCAGGTATAACACCCGACTCTTCTCTGAAGTCATGTATTTGTCCTTCAGATTGGTCTATAGCACACTAGCTGCAGTGGTGCCGTGGAGCTTTTGGTATTAATTTATCAAATACTGGCAGCTTCAATAGTAACAAGGCCTCCTTATGATGTTTTTCATAATTCGCAAAATTTGCAACCAGCCTTCCTCACCAAGGATTATTTTAATAGTCTCGATATTTGGCAATAGTGAGAATCTTATGACTCTAGACATTACAGTTTTGACCTGTTAACTGCAACACCTACGAAAGAACAAGTTTTTGAATGTTTTCCATTTTTCACACCAATATGACTTTCTGACTTAATGCAGTAAATGGAAGTTATAATCTATATTTTGAGTTTTTGATTACTTTAGCATGAAACTAAATGCAAAAAAATTGTATAGAAAAGATACAATCCAATCTTTACTCTATCTTTTATTTATGCAAGTGGAAGTACATTATAACATTAAAATTCTAAAAGACAACATTTTGAAAGATAAAACTTATTGGAGATTATATTTTCGCATAAATTTTGAAAAACTTCTTTGGCGATTGTATTTCTGCGACCTAGCATCATGCATGTATTTCGATGACCTAGCTTTGGCGATTGTAACATTTGATACCATTCACGATGTTATTTCTGCGTTTAAATGACGTCTTTGATTGTAATGGTGGCGAATGTATTTTGGATTGTCAAACCAAGTGCCATCTTGTGCCCTTTGCCAAACTCATGAATTGAGTTTTTGACATGATTTTGCCTTAATGACGACTATTATCTTTAGTTGTGAATTGCATTTGTAAAACAAAGGCAAAAAAATTGAATTTTACACCTTCACCCGCGTTGGCTTTGCTCAACAGTATTTTGCATGAATTTGCTTTGTTTGATTGTGTTTGCACGAACCTTCATGCAATTGTGTTTTTCCTCCTACATGGACATTTGTGCCCTTTGATTCTCAACTTGTATGGTTCACGTCTCTACAAAATTGGAATTTTGCCTCGTGAAATGCTAGTTCTTTCTTTTTCTTGCAAGTCTTCATCAAGCCCTCACGACCTCCTCCTTTGCTTTCTTGTTGATTTGCAGGTCTAGAGGACCCTTCATAGTCTTCCTTCCAATGTTTGTACTCTATACCAAGAGCTTCATTGAACTTCGAATCCCACCGAGCACCAATGGCTCTAATACCAATGTTATAAGATGTAAAGAAATAGAATGAAGAGAAACCAGAATGCACACTTGGTAGTTTGTGTGTAAATCATTTTATTATGCAAGAGAGTTACAAAAAGATTGAGGAGGTTACAACTGAACATTAGTTAATACACAACTAATAGTTTGTTAAGAGTTGATTAATATATTAAGAATATATTTTAATAAATATTAAATATGGCTTCCGTAAAAATATGCAACCATTAAATTACAGAAAAAGAAATTTCTTATTCTTGTAATAATCTCTTCACAAAGTAAATTCACACTTCTCATGGGCCCACTTTTCAACATGCTCCATGGATCTTCCATGAGGATTTGTTTTTTTGACCATTGGCTTTGATACCACTATTCACTGATCAAACACACGTAAATAGAGAAGCAGCTATATATTTTATTATTAATAATAAGCTTTCATTCAATATCATAAATGCTCGGGTTACATTCGTATTCTTGCTCAACCTTTGAATAAGCTTACACATATGTGACCCAATGGTCCAATGGGCTCAACTAATTGTTTACCCGAACAACCAGTAATATAACCTATTAACATAAGTTATAAATGAGTAATACAATATTAACTCCTAAAGTACTCTTAACATACTTTAGTAATTCTAAGGTGTGTCTCACATGTGAGGTGCATGCCCCATATATTTGTTTATTTTAAGAACATTTTATTCTAACTTTATGACTAACATCCTAATAAACTCATTTGGTTCATAAACCCGACACTCTTTCCTTCTTGTTTTTGTAAATTCTTCCTTTTTTGTTCTCACCATTTGCTCATATATATTTCTGTCTGTCTTTGTTCTACCGATTGGTTCCTTCAGCTTTCTTCTTGCCGCCTTGCATTCTTCATCATACCGAGGATTTGTTGGGAAGCTATTTTTTCCTTCTTTTTGGGTTTAGCTCTCTTGCATGTGTTTAGGGCTTCCTGAAGTGCATGCGTTAACCTCTCATTCTTAGTGGATTCTATACGTATGTTGGCTGCCCACTTGTTTTCTCTTTCTTCCAGTTTTCTATTTTATGCTGCCTTGAAGATTTTCTGATTTTTCCTCCATTAAGAGGATGTTCCCTTTTGTTGGTGGTTTATCTTGATTGGCCCATATGTTGTCAACTTGCTGCTGGTTTCCTTGAAATTGCAATTCATATATATTGATCTGTGATCTGATTTAAGCTCCACGAGAGAGTCTTCTTCTTCCAACTCCACTATTCTAGATATACGTTTTTGAGAACACATCATGTAGTCGATTACAATCTGCCTATTGTGGGTTTTGCGACTATAGTTACCTGATTTTTTCCATGTACTCATACCATTGCATATGATCAAACTGTATATGCTGCATATGCCTAATAATTCTTCTCCAAAGTGTGTGATAGCCCCATGCTCATCTTTTAAGACTCTAGTCCATTGCTGATTTTCTTCTTTTGTTAGCCAAAAGAGGATTCATATCTAGGTCCTCATTGCTTCCTAGAATGTTGGCTTGTTTGTTTGATGTACTTGCATTGAAGTCCCCTGCCAACATTATCTCCCAGAGCTTACTGTAAACTGAAATGTCTCTCTTAAAGGAAGAATGTGGAACCTTGCAATCTGAGTCATGTTTTCTATAGAACTTGGAATTCTGGGGGCAAAATAGCATGCAGCTATGCTAATATTTATGTCATTTTTATGATCCTAATCCATATATAATGTTTATTTTCATCTTGTTTCTCTATTATGATATTATTGCCTTGAGATTTCTTTATTAACACCATTATTTCTATTACTAGCAATTGTGTACGAGTTGCGAAGTACGCGAAAGGGATGTCAATAGTTAATTATTTCCTAATGGAAATGTGTCAATGATTAAATTTCCTTTTCTTTTTGGAGATGCAATTTGAAGGGCTCCAATTTTGTTGTGAAATGAGTTGCCTCAGGTGTAATTCTGTCATGTGGTGAACCATCAATTTAGAAATTAAAGTGCGCGGCTTCCTTGTTTGAACCTCCATCATATATTTTTGTTTTTGTCACAACAATCATGAGTGAGGAAATTGAAAATCTAGTATGTGGCAAACCATTAATATTGAATTTAACATTCACTCTAGATTCACATTCTCACGTCACTGCTAACTAAACGGATCTCCATTTTCTTCAAGCATATTCCTCTCCTTGTGAATTTTCCTTTCTTATGCCTCCCACTCTAGATTTTACATCTCTCACAACAGTTTCTCTTGCACAAGCTGGGAGGATCCTAGAAAAGGTTATCAAGATTGGCTTTATACTTTCCAATGGCATTTACCTAAAAACGTGAACAAGGCCTTTTCAGTAATCTCATTTCGTGTATATCGAACAATAAGTGCGATCCATGAGACAACATCTTTCTGGGGCATATATTTAAAAATCTATAAAGACTTGTCCAGAAAATTATTTTGTGTATATCCTGTAATCATTGCATTCTTGATACTGTGTTTTGTTGAGGCATTTTGTCAAACAATCTGTATGCCTTTTGTATGCTTCCACATTTTGCAGACGTATATAAGGGGAGTTGCAACTATGATATGAACAAAATACTGTTTTCAGTTATTCCTTGATAGATCTCCATACCCTATTCTAAAACACCCATTTTGGCTCAAGCTAGCAGGATGGTGGTAAAAATCAACTGATTGGGTTGGACATTTGTATGTTGTTTTTGCATAAAATTCTCAAGAAGCCCATTATTTGCATAGCCAACAATCATGCATTCCATGAGACTACATTTTGTTGAGGCATTTTTTCATATAATTTATGTGCCTTTTGTAATCTTTCACAATATATGCAACAATAATATTTGACAATAATCCACTTTCAAGTATTCTTTGATGGATGTTCGTACTATGGTCCAAAGATCCCGTTTTTATACATGTTGGGCTCGTTTGTCGGCAAAGCTTGTTAAGGTGGGTTTTACACCAGCCAATTGCATTTGTTTTAAAACCTCCAAGCCCTTTTCGAGAAGCTCATTTTGTGCATATCCAACAATGACGAATTTCCATGACACTACATTTTGGTTGAGGTTTTCTTTTAAAAAATCTACAAGCCTCGTCAAGAACACCAATGTGTACATATACTACAATCATCACATTCTCGAAACCACATTTCATCGAGGCATTTCTTTAAAAAGCCTTCAAGCCATGTCACGAACACCCTTTTGTGCACATCCTACAATGTCATGGTCCATGAGACCATATTTGCAGTATAGATAGCTGGGCATACTATATTTAACCTAGCCTCTCGTTGCACTCCCACTCGATGATCCTATAATTGATACAAAAGTGGGCAACCACCCTCCTTCCATCTCCCCTCCCCTCGGAGATATGGGAAGATAGGGCCACACATATCTATATAGGGATACTTGGGGGTTCGCCATATCTACATAGGGTGATGTCCAAAGATGACCATATCTCTCTCTAGGGAAGTGGCTCTCTCTCCTTGAACCTTGCCACCCTACCATGGAGGCCCTATCATTTAATATGGATGGCCTGCTTAGAAAGGTTGCCAATAAATAGACGTGTCGAGAAAGGTTGCTAGTAAACAAACGTTTTTGACGAATGGTTGCTTAAAGGACGCCTGTTGCGTAATAAATAAAAATAGAACTGTACAAAGCTCGTCGATGAATCTTAGTAATCTCTATCTAGTGGTGGTGTAAGGATTATGTTCAAACCTTGCTCAAAGCATAACATGGTAATAGATTTCATGTGATGATCCTAAATCATTAAACATACTCCGCCAAGTCCCACAAGGATTTTTCATTTGTTAAAGATTGAAAGAAGAGCAGTTTGGTACAATACTAACAAAATTATTATTTAAGTCTGTTTATATATAAATTTTCCTCAAAAAGAGTACAAAATTTGGCTCATATATATTGAGATATTAATTACGTATAAAAATTGGCTCATATAATTTATGCTTCCTCTTGCTTGGAAGCGAAATACATATAACACTTGCAAAGAAAAACAACAGACAATATCGGCCAAGGTAGTGGCCTTGTGAGTTTAATCAACTTCAATTTTGGGTCCAACACTACTGCTAGAATCTGTAGCTTTGTTGGCGTAACCACCACCAAAGCCACTGGTAAGAATATTGTTGGGTATGGGCAAGAAACAAACACCAATTGACAGAAACAACAAGAAACAAGATTTGTAGGAACGTGGTGATTAGATGGGAAAAACCACAGAAAAATATGCTGGGAAAGGTCGCTGGTAAATGGACGTGTTGGGAAAGGTCGTCAGTAAACAAAAATATCGGCCAAGGCAGAGGCTGTGTGAGTTTATTCAACTTCTTCAACTTTGGGTCCAACACAGTTGCCAAAATCCGTAGCTCTGTTGGCATAACCGTCACCAAAGACGTCAGTAGGAATATCATCGAGTATGGGCAAGAAACCACCACCACCAATTATACATAAACAATAAGAAACAAGATTTGCAGGGAGGTGGTGAACAAATGGGAAAAACCATGGAAAAACATGTCGGGAAAGGTTGCTGGTAAATGGGCATGTTAGGAAAGGTCTCTGATAAACAGATGTTTTCTGACGAATGGTTCTTCAAAGAAGGATGCCTCTGGTGTAAACATATATTAGCTAATTAATTATTAGTTATTTATTAGCTAAGGTTTGGTTATGAACTTCTCCAATTACAGTGTAGCTTCTTTCAACATAATAAAATGATGAACACAGATATTTCAGTGTGCTGTGTACCATTCCTCTTCATTCTCTCTCATCATCTTATAACATTGGTATCATATCCGCTGTTTGAGGAAGCCTGAAGAGAAGGGTACGAACAATAAGTTTAGAGTTTGACAAAGCCCTGCAAGAGGGTACGAACTATGGGAGAAGTTTGAAGAGGGGAATATAGATGTCATTCGACAAAGCAAATGAGATCTAGAAGCAAAGCAAAGAATAAAAACGTGATTTACTTTTGCAGGCCCCAAAAATATGCAAACCACAAAACTCACAATGTAGTGTAGATTAAGGATTCACGATTTGAAAGCGAGTTTCAAACTTTGTAAGATTAGATGCAGAGAATTCGTGAGAAGGAAACTAATCTGCATGCAACCTTGGACCTAACCATGTAGAAGCTTGCTGCCATGCAAGGCTCCTCACCGCTCTTGCAGAACGTGGACTTCACCTTGCGACATCTTGCGGCAAGGATATATCCTTGCAGTGTTACATGGCCTGCACCTAGTTTTCCATGGCTTACCTAGTGGCCTGCTCCTCTTGCATGGCTCGCCTTTCCTCCTTCGCAACATCACGAGGCTTGTGCACAAGCTTGCGACATTACGCAAACCCCTTTGCTTCATTCTGTGCAGCTCTCAACTTCTCCGTAGCTTGCCTTACACTTAGTCCCTTTGGCTAAGTGCCATGGCGCCTTTACATCTTGCCTTGCACAACCCCTTGTGACATGCGTTGCCGTTACACATCTCTCGTAGCTCTTGCAGTCTTGTGCTAGCAATATTCAACCTTCGCGACTCCCACAAACTTGTGCAAACTCTATTGCATCACATTTGTAGCTCCTGTAATGTCGATTAAATTGACCTGTGTTGCATCCACATCTTTTGCAGTCCACCTCAGGTTATGCAGCTCCCCACAACTATCCTGTGTCACCCGCTTATGCCTTGCTTCCTTGCATGCTAGTTGTCATCACGGATCTGCACATGACTGTTATTCTTTAATGTTCACACGTCAACACGTTTTTGACAAGTGGCACGCTGCATGGCATGTCCAACACCATGCCATGTCAAAGCATCTTCACGGCACACAACGTGTTGGATTTGAACTGCTGCACCTGTAGGAAGATAGAATGGTTCTAACTTTCTCTCCATCAATTATCTTCATTATTGTATATGTACTGTAACATACTAATCTTACATAGATAGAATGTATGCTTGAGATCAAGCTAACACTCACACAAAGCACATTAGATTGTCTTGTTTGGTTTTGCTACAACATACATTTGTTTGGTATTCATTCACAATAGTTTAGACAATCAACGAGGACACATCCCCTTCAGATACAAGAGTTTGCTCTCTTAGTCATACTCACTGTTTTTACATCTCTGTACTTCCCTATTGTAATGTGCCCTTTTCCATTCTAGTCACTATGAAGGCTTTAGGCCCATTCCACCTTCAGTAGGGCTTCAAGGAAGGAAAGCAAGGGAGGTAAGCACTGTCATAATTGTAAGTGATTGTATTTTCCTTATTTATTTGATTACTAATTATGGCTTGGAGTGATTCGATTAGGTGATAGGTGTATGACAAAGCAAAAAGGAACTTCTATCTTCTTTCTCATTAAGGTCGGTCTTCTTGAGAGCTACAATGGAGATAAAGAAATACTCTTTCACTGCTTATGAGGTCGGTCTTCTTAAGTGAAGATTAAAAGTGCACTTCCCCCTTCATTAAGAGGTCGGTCATGAAGATTGATCTTCTAATTCATCCTTGGCGCCAAAGAAGGGTACTTAAAGAGGTTTGAATGGAGGAGGGGGATCATTATCATTCATCATTTTGACATTTACTTGGATTTGGAGCTAGTGTAGCTTCTCTTCTTGCCATTGAAGGACGAAAACCCTTCCTTGGTCACCTATTGAGGACGAAACCCTTCAATAGGATCACACTTGGGGATGGAAACCCTCTTGTGTGCATTGGTGGCTTCATTCGGAAGTCACAAGTGGACTTCATTGGCATATTTTTGGAACAAGATCTTTGTCCATGCATAGGGCACTTCTACTCCAGCTAGGGCACTTTCAAGGGTGTTGGCACCCTTCTTCCACTTGATCCACCCATTTGGGAAGTTCGGGATCACTTTTGGAGGGGTTTCCATAGTTGGAAAATTGTGATTTCATTTTTATTTGATAGCTGGTCTCTTCGAGATCATTTTGAGCATGTGTTTGTGTTGAAACTCCAAGTATTGATGGAGTTTTGAATTTTCGAATTTTCAGCTGTGTTTGCACTTGAATATAATTTATAAAAAATATATTTGCTCCAGATTTCATTTTGCTGGACTTATGAAGTGTTTGGGATATTTCTATATTGATTTTCAGTCTATATTGCATGAGAATATTGTCTTGAAGAGCCCATACAGTTCGCTGCCCTAGGAAATAGAAAATCAGGTTTATTGCTAGGGCTAAGTGGTGATACTATTGGCTGTCATATTGCTCTTGGTTGCTAATGGCATTTTCAGTTTACTCCTCTAGGGTTTGAAGTTATTGACAGATGGCTGTAATAGAAATCAGATGTTGTGATTGGGGTTCGAGTCTAAACCTTTGTTTTTTGTTTGATGCCCTAGAAGGGACATTACACCTATTCACCGAAGCTGCATTTCTTAAACTAGTCTTTCGCTACATTGTTGTGTGTTTTGGTTCATTGCTGTTCAATAACCCATGTGCATTCTTCAATAATCCTTGTTACTCGAGCTAGTGTAGGATTGTTCCCGCACATGGCTCGGGCCACATGGTGCAGATCATTGGTATCTGAGCATAGCTCTTAACCTTTTCTATGCCTACAAACACACGAGCGCAACAAGAGAAAGGACAAGAAGTCAATTCAATTTCCAACTATTCGAAGAGTGCCGTAATAAAATCAAGATGGTTGATGCTCCAAGACAACCCGAGGTTGCCTCAAACATTTAAAAGCTCATTCAAGATACTTTGGAGGCACACCACGATGAGCTCGTCGGTCAATTCCACGAGTTGATGGTTCAACTCAACTTGATGGGAGTGCCCTCCCGTCGGCTCACATGCGGTTTCAATGTCAAACCATTTTCAAGGTCCAAGTGAACCTCGATATCCCAATGTTTGAAGGCAAGATTGATGTTGTGGCATTGGATAAGTGGTTAGGCTAACTCGAAGCCTACTTTTTAGTCAACAACTTTCTTGATAGAGAAGAGCACCTTTGCTGCGTTGAAGATGTCCTATTCAATGTCTTAGGGTGGGAGGTATTCAATGCACAACGCGACAAAGAGTTCTAGGTTGTCGGACTTGGGATGATTTTGTTAGTGCTTCGTAGAAGGATTATTATCCCCTCAAAACTATGAGGATGAATACATCAAGTTCCAAGCTGCATGCAACATAAGGTGGCTAGTTGAAGACTACACCAATGAGTTACACTACGTTTCAATTGCTCGAGGAGCTCTTGGAGCAACATAAGGTGTTGAAGTACATCAGAGACTCTCGTTTTATCTACGCGCCAAGATGGAGTTCTTGTCTTCGACTCTGGGTGAACTTTGAAGCATCATACCGCAACACCGCAATTGAAGCTAAGGCCAAGATGAAGCAATGCTTCACATCTTCATCTGCTAATGTGTGCAAGAGGCAACCTCGCGCATAATGCACCATTTCAAGTCCTGTACATAATAACTGAACGCTTTGTTCAAAAATGGGCAGCCTAAGAAGGCCGCCCAATAAAACTAGAAGGCTTCTACACCTTCAAACCGAGACAAAGGAAAGACGAAGACGAGTGACAAGTATTTTCATTGACATTGCTTTCACACCCATGATGATCTTGAATGCCACGCACAATAGTCACGTGACTTGCACAATCTACATTAGGTCTTGTGCAAACAGATGACCCTAGTCCGAGATAATTCTTGCTCGAGTATCACCGCCATCATCGCCATTTTCTTATGAGGAACAAGAGCGCCTCTTTGACACGAAGTTATGGGTCAAAGGACAACCTCTCCATGTCATCATCGATTGTGGGGGTCAAAAGAACATCTCTCGTGACGAAGCTCAATGCCTTCCACTTCCTACTTCCGCACATCCTTACACATATTCACTTGGATGGCTCTAGTTAGTAAAAGATATACATGTCAGCGGCAATGTACTTTTCAAAGTATAATGTAAAGCCAACAGAGGACAATGTCACGTGTGACATTGCGCTTCATGAGGTGTGTAACATAGTGTTGGGAAGGCCCTACTTGTATGACTGTGATGTTACATATTAGGCAAAGCTGTAGAGATGGGTTGTTCGGATAAAAGATCAATTCTTGAATATCTTTGATTCCTTACCAACTACCAAAGTCATCTTGATCTATGCAAAACATTCCTGCAAACTCATCTTGTATACACAGATATTCGTGTTGCTCATGGTTTGTTCATAGACATCTACATGGGAGAGGAAGCAAGCATTGACAACATTTGTCATGCCCACATCATCACAACAACAACTCGACAAGTCACTAAAGCAACACAGTGAAGTCTTTGCAGAACTGAAGGGCCTTCCAATGCACTGTGTAGTATAGCAATGCATTGAGTTGGTCCTAGGATCTCGTTTTCCAAACAACCCACTGTACCACAAATCACGAGAAAATTGGGAGAATGATGAAGTTCCGCACCAAATACAAGAGCTTCTCGATCAAGGAAAGATTAGGCCTAGCTCTTCGCCTTGCGGCAATGCAATAGTTCAAGTGCTCGAGAAAAGGGAGCATAGTGACTCGCATATACTATCGTGCAATCAACAAGATCACAAGTAAGAACCGATACCCACTACCACACATTGATGACTTCCTATATCAACTTCGAGGTACACAAGACTTTACTAAGACTGACCTGAAGACATATGAAAAGAGCTTCGACCCTTCCTCATCTCCTTCATCATTGTCTACTTGGATGACATCCTCATCTTCAACAAGATTTGGGAGGAGCTTTTTAAAGCACATCGCATGCGTCCTCAACAACAAACACAAGTGTAGGAAAACTAAGCGAAGTGTTCATTGGTGCAACAGATTCAATGCTTGGGCTACATCATTGATCGAGCAAGGATACATATAGATTTAGAGAAGATCAAAGTGATTTTGGATAGGTTTTCCACGGAACCATCACAAGTCTTTAATTTCCTCTTTTCTTAAATCATAGGAATCTTAATTTTCTCTAGTTCTTCAATCACATGAATCTTAATTTCCTTTCTTACTTAAATCACATACAACATTATTCTTCATCACCAAGGTGTGCTGAAATTTTTTATTTAGCGAATTCTTCTCCACTATCATAACTTTCTTATGGTTTATATGTCGTAATTTTGATGCATGCTTGCTGGTCTAATGGTTGTCTATGATATGGGTTTGATTAAGTTTATGTTACTATATTGCTATGATATAGATCAATGTTCTATGATTTTGAGATGGTGAGGATTAGGTCTCAAAGGGAGCACACAATGAGGTTATCTATAATATAAAAGAAAATAAATTTACATACAATGTGTAGACGTCATCCAAGAGACGGATGGACAGAGAAGAAATAAAACCAATAAAAAGATAAAGGCATGTTTTCACAAAGCATGCTGAAATCATTTGTTACAATTGTTTCTTCCATGTACTCCTATCTATATACACATTTTATGATCTCTGGAATATCACATTTATCCTTAAAAATCACTACTTGCCACCCAACATTCTTAAATGCCACCTCCTTAAATCATGTGGTGAATTGATGATGGTTAATAATCACTTAGTTTGTAAATGAAAATTCATGATGCATTTATAGGCAATTATATTACTTAACTTTCCAAGATTCGATTTGCATGCATTCCAATGGGTTCTATTCTTCCTCCCCTACCCTGCCCCACCCAAAAAGGGTACCTATCCAACACATTTTTCCAAAGGCAGACATGATAGCATAGTTGCTAGGAGACAAGCATGGGTGTGGGTACAAGTACTGGTATGCCATTTTTTTAGAAGAAGGGAGATGGGTATGGGGAGACAGCTATATATATATATAACTGTATGAAAAATTTAAAATAATATATAAAATGAAAATGCACTAAAATCTAAAAATAACTATAAGTTCACAACTTTTAAAGGAAATCAAATGTCGACAAAAGATGAGTAATACTAATTATATTGATATTTGATATCTCACATATTGAGAGAAGAGTACATTGTAAGTGTAACACTAAAGTGCTGACAAATAGGCACGCTAAAAACAAAAATCACAAATGTGAACATCAATCATATCTCATTTGATATAAAGGGGTCAACTGTCACATTAATTATGTCCTCTAGATCCCGTGCTAGGATGCTCTCTAGATACTCATCACTCTCAAGTTGTAGCTCCTTTGCAGGCAATATAATAGGGGCTAGTCATTGAGGCCATTTGCCTCAAACACATCATCCTCCACGTCTGTTGTTCCATCAAGTGGAATTTGGTCCCATTTTGCTAAAGGACCTTCTTTGTAACATAGGTCTACATGACTAAAAAGATGAAGTGTGCTATGAATGTAGACTATGTTCACTGCCTTCTTTCACCCTAGTCGGCTTTTCATCAATGAATGAATGAAACTGTAAGTACTCCAATTCCTCCCACAAGATGAAGAACTAGCTACTTGTGAGAGTAATTGTATTGCAAATGATTACAATTCAGGTGCTTCACTACCATGGTTCCACCAGCGCCCTATTGGGTCCTTCACACACATATCGAGGTGTGTTAAGCTTGTTCCATCTTCCATATACTTTTTCCGTAATCAAAAGATATAGAGAAGGATCCGTTGAGTCTGTGATTTTTGAATTCTTTCACACACAATCAATTTTTTCATAAACCTCTCACAAACACGGCTTGTTTTAATCAGCAAAATGGATTACCTCACAAATGGGATGAATAAAGTCAACAGCAGATCTCAGATCAGCCCAAAAAATTTCATGAAGGACCATCTTCCTCACTTCAACCACAATCTCCGATATAGATTGTCTACAAGCTGCTCATGCATCACTAACTATAGTGGAACATAAGGCCCCTTTAACGACATAAGGATGGTCAAGAAGTATGAAGAAAGAAGGAAACCACGTGTTTGCAACCTTGAGAAGCTCCACCTTTGTAAATCCCTGATAAATAGGTTACGTGTGATTGTGATTGCATATGAACATTTTTGTTTATCTGCCGTTTTCAACTAGCTCAGAAATCCACTGAAACTTGCCAATGTCTTTGAGTGCATTGTTCAATGCATGCACACAACATGGTGTCCAAAATACATGTTTGTATTTTTTTGCACTAACAAGCTAGGTGCTTTACTGATTGGGGCAACGTCTGTAATAACTTGGACAACCTGCTCGATTGCATCACATAGTTGCTTCTCAAGGAACTTTGCATTTTTCTCTTACTCGAAACAATCGATTGCCTTCAAAAAATAAGAGCCTTTGGAGAAAGTAAGCATAATGTTCTAAAGTAGATGATTTCTAGTATCAATCCAACCATCCATCACAACGTTGCATCTTTTGTACCACACTCTTTTGACTGGCGTGGTTTGTTGCTATATCCTTGTTTTCTCTTTGTCAATAAGAGTCGTGCGAAGCTTCTCATATCTAGGTGGTTTATACCCAGCCGGCCCAATGTTGATCGCCATCTCCTCATAATAAGGTGAGCGAGCAACATTGAATGGTATTCCATTCGCATAGAAAAAGAGTACAATTGCTGTGTCAACTGTATCTCAACCATGCACATCAAACATGTTTCCAATGGGGTTTGAACTGCCAATGTGCGGTCTCTTATGAGAAGGAAAACATATCATTGAGTTAATAAGTCATATTTATAAAACATGAGAGATGTAAAAGATGGTTATGGATGAGCCAAAAGCTCATTGAGTTCTTACAGTCACAATCTCGCTGTGTGGCAGACATCAAAATAAGCAGAATTGAGAGTTAATAGATCATTTACAATGGCATATAAGAGTGTAGATGATCTTCATGCCATTTATGTGTACAACCTCTATTTTGAACTTTAGGAATGAGATGATCAAGACAATGGTACGTTACTGGGTGCTGCCCTGGAGGTTCCTGTACCTGCACCAGGACGTTTCTGGTACTGGTACTAGTCTGTGCACCTCCCGGTTCTTCTATTATCCAGGGTTCCTGGCCGTCCTAATAAAAATCAAAATGTAATAGAAAGCAGTGTTGTTCTGTGTATGACAGTCACAATAATTAAAATAACAAGGATTAAAAAATCAAAAGCATAATGTAAACATAAAAAAACACAACCAACCAAACTTCTTCTAGTCCTACTGCATCTGGTTCTAATGGACCAATTGCTGATTTGAATGCTATCAATGAAGAGCTCAATATGATGATTTATTCACGTAGTCCTTGAGTTTGACTATGACCATCGACTGTTTTCTTGTTTGGAACAAACAACATAAACCTATGAATATATCAGATGTCATGACTCATTTAATATTTTTAATTATCAGCTATCAGTCATGTTTTGTTTAATTTATGCATATATGGAGATATTATGGTTAAATTTGTTTATATTATTAATTATTTTGTACAGACATACCCAAGCTGTACCATACCACTTGTCCGAAAAAAATGGCGAACCAGCATACCCAAACCTGTACCGGTAATTTAGGAGAATGGTAGTTATTTATACAAAACTGTTTGTGAAAAGTAAAGGTGCTAATTCATATTTTTCTTAGCTTAGGGCTCTTGTATGGTGTTAATAAGATACTGCTTTTCTTTGTTTATGCTTATACAGTTTTATGTTTTAAATTGTTTATGTTGAGAATGTCTCAAACAGAAGCAAGTTTGGTTTGTTTTCTAATCTTTTATTCATAGCAGAAATTTGGAATTAAATCAGTTGTTGCCTAATGTCTTTCATAGTCCTCTTTTCAGGTGCTCCTGAAGATCAGACGGTTAATGGTGAAAAAAATTCTTCCAAGAGTGCTGAGCGAGATGATAATTTCCCCCCAAAAGTTGATTCGGAATTGGAAGTTCTTCATGAAAATGTTACAAAACAAATCATCAAGCCTGGGCAGGGAAACAAGCCTTCACAGTATTCAACATGCTTCTGTAAAGTTTCTTATCAAATCTAAGGAGTTTCTTTACATTTTTTTGTTATAACAATTTCCTCTTAACCCTGGCTACAACTTAAGGTTCCAGATACTATTATGTTTAAGAAATCAACAAGGACATCTGTTTATTAATCTTAGAGTAGCTATTTGCATTAAATAAATTTATTTATGAAATTAATAGGGTTTAACGGTCTGTCTTGAGCCATATTTCGAGCCTTTAGAAGCATTCAGGTTTTTCCTCCTGCCATGTCCAATGTTTCTTTCATGCATTAACAAACAAATTCCTGGAATGCCGAGGTATCATATTCATGTAGGGAATGTAAAACTTCCATATTTTTCACATTTCAAAGTATTGAGAGTCGAGACCCTAGTGTTTCCTTCCTCATAGTTTGCTATAAAAGCTAAACTACCAAGAGAATACTATTGCAGAATTATGAGTACATACCAGAAAATAGCACAGCAGAACATAAGAGAAGAACAGTTATATTGCATAAGGTGGCATTCAACACTATTCCTTTTGTTAAATACAACAGTCTACATTATAGCCCCTTCTGAAAAGAAGTCAGAGTCCCATCCGACAATGCCCATACAAAATTAAGAAGAATTAGGTGGAGGGGAAGAATAAGCTGTCCCTCGAGGAGCTGCTGCTGAAAACTTCTATAGGCTATTCCTTGTAGTACCCATGCTAAAACTTTGTAAACAAGTTCTGCCGTCTGATTTTATCCACAAAAAACATCTGCTGACTGTGTATGGAAACCTGCAAATTCAGTAATAGTTTTTTTGCTGAAATTTATCGAAAAATAATGCTCTCCAGCAATTTGTATGGACACTGTAGCAGACCGTACATAGATTATATGGCGATGTAGCATTTGTTAGAGTTATAAGGGTCATATTAGACCGGGATTAATAAATTCAGTTAATGACTTAATTTATTTTTGTTAATATGGTGTAACAATGACATAAAACTAATTTTAGGGTCAGGGTTTTTTGTTGACGATAAATTAGGGTTTTGCTGTTTTCTTCCTCTAAAGAGATGATTGATCTCTAATTTTAATATGTAAGAAGTTTTTTTCTCTTGTGTTCTTGCTTGGTTTCTTTGTGTGTTCGGTTTCGTAATATAATATTAGAGCCACAGTGAAGGGAAGTTGAAGACGAAGTGGGTGAAGGCCTAGGGATTGCGCAGATTAGTCATGGACCGAGGAATTGCTTTTCGATACACACCGAGAAACTGATAGGGATTTCGAGCAAAGAAAGCCAGGTCTGATTTTTTTGGTTTAAACTGAAACCGTTTTATCAAGCAATTTTCTGTGGGCCGTACAAATGTACAGACAGATCAGTACAATGGTACGACGGACGGTATACTATTGTATGGACAGATACAGAAGCTGATTGTTTTTATAATTGTTTTTCTGCAAAGAAAATACGTAGAGTTCCATACAGCAGCTGAAAAAGAAAAAGAAAATATAAATTCAGTGTTTTCAGCAGCAATTTGACAGAGCTGTAGCAAATTTTTGTATTGTCTGCTATATTTATTTTCTGGTAGGGCGACGGCCTTCATATCTTTCTTCTTCTTGACAAGTCAGATGATGTGCCTGGGGTGTACGATATGGCTAAACACTTGTATTTACTTTTTTGATTGCCCTCTAATATTTTTTTCCAAAATAGGACACCTTGTAAAAATAATCGTACCTTTATATTTTACATGGTGGGTCCTAACAATTCAAATACTTTGTCATATGTTCGTAGAGGCTCAATGATAATCATATGGACATTTCCCATCCTTACTAATAAAATTTAAATTTAAATTCATTCACCATATCTCATGTCCAAGTTCTCAAGCCTAACTGCTCCAGTTTCCAAAAATTCTTGAATTTTAAATGGTTCGAGCCACATTACTTTAAATATACCATTCTTTGTTTCCCATCGACTATTAGTTTTAATATAAGCTCCTTGGACATGAAATTCTTGTTCCTTAAATACTTATTATGCCCACTCTTCCTCCATATTTTTCACACTAGTGCCCTCATTTTAAAATTCTTGTGCTGCAAGTATTGGTCACAAACATAATTTCTCGGCCTTGACATAGCCTTGGTTGGCCAATGCGCCATCACACTATTCATCTAGGGCTAGCATATTTGCATCCAACTGCACTTCAAAAATAGTCTATGCTTACTTTCCATTATAATTTTATCCTTAGACCCATCGTTCATGCACATTGTAGTCAGCTTTGTGAACTACATGTTAGCTGCAATTTCAAACTAGTAGGACAACTCATCATTGAACTATGTATTGCCGACTTTATATTTTGTAAACTCACTTGGGTAAGTCATTGTGACGTTGATGGTTCAAAAGGACTTGGCATCGATGACTTCTGATTTTTGTAAGCCTTCTTTTATCTCCATAATTTCACTGCTATTGCAATATGATTGGAACACCTCCTACTCTTCCATATGAGTGGAATAAATCGTTGAGGGAGTTCATCTAATATTTGCAGCATGGCTGTAGCTTCAAGATCCCTTCATTGTTCTACTCCATAATACTCTTAGTTTCCATCTTCTGAGCACTCTCTTTTGGAGTACGAGTCTGGCAAGTTAAATGAGGCTAGTCCCTTGCTTATTGCCTGACTCTTCAGATTTGTGACATATTTTCTGCCTTTCTTTTCAACGGAGAGTAAAGTTTTCTTCCAGTTGTGGTTGCTTTGGTTGCACTTGTAATGAACCAACCTCAACCCCATAATGCATCGTAGGCCTTCTTTTGCATTGAAATTACTACAAAATTCAATATGGGTTGTGATCCAATAAATACCTTTTGCCCAATTTACTACACCCGATAACTTTATGCTGTATTGGTCTACTCCCATTACTTTTATTGTTGGAGGCCAAATAGTTGACTTCCCAAGACTTTTCCTAGTGTCATTTGGAAGAACATTGACACTTGAACCACCATCCACAATGGTGTTCCTTAGTTTTCTCCCAAGTATTTCCATATGTACTACTATTGGCCATCAAGTAAGATTCATTGTTAGGAGCATGGGGTTGATTGCTCGATCACCTGATAACGGGGCTTATGGGTTCATTCTTCTACTTCTTGTTCTTCCCATCATCTAGTGTTACCTTTGACTTTAGGTGTGTTGTCATCTGATCCATGTCGGGGCCATTGTTAGGTACATTTGTAGACATGGCATTCTCAAGGCTAGGAATGCTTTGGAATAAATGAGTTGCCTTTACAAGTATGGTAGTTTGCAAGACTTGTCTTGCAATTGCTCTTTTGACTCAAGTTGGCTGGTCATCACCGTACTTGTTTGCTCCTAGGACTGGCATTCATGACTTTCGCCCCTAGCCTCAAAAAGTCTTTTTCTTCTCGATCTTGGGTAGCAGTATATGACATTCTTTGTTTGTGCTTTAGTGATTTCCATTACTTCATTCTTGGAAACACCAACCTTGTTGATATTCGTTTGCTTTAGACATTGGCATCATTGTGATTTGCTGGCCCACACTATCTATATAGAAGTCCAGTATTCTTTTTATTTTTGGTGCAATCTCTTGTAAAATGTTCCCACTCGTTACATTTTCGGTATTGCACTATTAGTCCTTGGGAATTGTATTGAATCACCACTACTATTTTTGTGACAATTATTATTCGAATAGTGTAGATTTCTCCCCTTGTGTAAACATTACTTGGGTACTCTGTTTTGCAAATTGAATGGGCAACCTTTGATTGCATGCTTTGTAACTTGACAAATCTCCTTGAACATTTTCTTAGGGGAATTTTGAATGCCCCGAGGATTGTCTTCATTCTTCACCTTGGCCTTACGACTTCCACTTCAGCCTCAACAAGTCTTTTCTTCTCCGTTCTGGGTTGGGGTATATGGATTTCTTCCTTGTGCTCGAGTGATTTGTCACTATTTCTTCGTCGTTGACTATTGTAATCATGTTGACATTCACTTGCTTAAGACAATTGGCATCATTGTGATCTCGTGGCTCACACCATCTACATAGAGTCCAATATTATTTTTTATTTGCAGTGATTTTTGCAAAATGTTCCCACTCGTTACACCTTTTACAAAGTGCACGGTTGACTGTTCTTGGGAGTCGTATTAAATCCAACGACCACCATCACTATTATTTTGTCATTGTGTGGTGTGGTGGGTGATGTCAATTTCTCCCCTTATTGAAAAGTACTTGAGTGCTCTTGATCCACAAATCGCATGGGCAATCCTTGTCTAAATGTTGTGTAACTTGAAAAATCTCACGAACATTTTCTTTGGGTAATTCACCTTGGTGTGACTTTACGCCTCACAATCAATACACCAAAGATCCTTTTTTCGTTCTTATTATCACCCATTAGTTCTTTCATCATTCAAGGCACTTGTCTTTTTAAGTTTTACACTGATCGAGGTTCATTGTCATTGTTGGACTCTAAATCATCTTCGCTCCTCCTTATCAAGTGCCGGGAGACCTTTATTTTCATTTTCAATGCCTAGGGCTGTGTAAGACGAAGTTGGAACCACCTTCATCTTCCTCTCGTAACGAGATTACAAGTCCCTCAACGAACCACCACTTCTTTAGAGTCTAGACCATCTGCTGGTTCCTTGAGTTTGCCCACCAATTCTTTGAGTATTATATTAAAGGGTTGAATAGTCTTGTGTTTCCTTTACAGTGTTGTCAATCTCTCGACAATTTCATTGTTGTCTTTGAGGAGATTGAATTCTATTTCAAATTCTGTTGTAATTTGTCCCATGTCGACTACGTCGCCGGGAATGATCGCACCCAATGTTGCTCATTCGCCTTGCCTTTGGCGATTGAAATGGTAATGCACGTTCTATAGTGTTGTTCGGGGTTTTTGATCAAGCACCAATAACCTTTGGCAGCTTCTATTTTTTTGAATTCGGATTTAGTGGAGTGTCAATGACCATGATTACCGACCTTGTCTGACTTTGACATGGATCTTCTAGTATGAGTCTCCTCCTCGAGAAGGCTTGTCCTAGAGGTTTCATTGTACTATCGAGACACGTCACAATCCTCGACCCTTCCTTTAGCCTCCGGGATACTTTACAATGCTTTTTCTCTCCAATAAGTGTCTCTCCTTTGTTGCTCACTCAAATTTGTCGTATTGGCTGCCTTGGTGTGCTTGTCTCAACTTTGTCAATCAATAATCCCTTGATATGTCAAATATTTGTTTTGTAGGCCTCTCTCTCTCTCTCTCTCTCTCTGTTCGTGAGAACAAGTAATCAAGTTTTGTGTTGGGATAAAGACTTACTTCTAAGTGAGGGATTTCTATGGACTCTTCACTGGATTCTTCTACAACACCCTCCAACCCAACTTAGCGGGCAAGATTTGTACTTGCTTCCTTCGGAGGGAGAACGATTCTTGTGCAATCTCTACCCACTCCTTACTCGTGAGTGGTGTAGAATCCTTTTGTTCTCACTAAAAACTTTTCCGGTTTTGGCTTCGGCTCATACTTCTACTTGCACTTTGGCCTTGGCTTTTTCTTCAAGTTTAGCTCTTGACCTACTTTTGTGGTCATTTGTTGGACATTAATATATTTATCTTATCTTATCTTTATTTGTACTTCTCTTGATAGATATTTTAGAATTGGCTGCCCCTTGTAACCTTTGTCTTCTTTCTCGTTTTTCCACCAATTGAATAGATTGTTTGATTCCTTGATCCACTCCTTGATCGTGTTGTCTTCTTCTATTGTTTTTGTTTGAGCTCAATTGATCTCAGTAAACTTTCTACTTTGGTATTCATTCACAAAATCACAATTATACCGTTGTTCTACTTTCAAATAGAAAATGACAGTTGAGCTAGTGATTGAATTGTTTATGCCTTAGAACTAGAATTTGCAAAGAGAAATGAATTAACACACACACATACGCCAAGGATTTTTATCTTGGAAACCTCCAGAGGAGGAAAACCAGTCGGGAAGGGCAAACAACTCTTTCTTCCCTTTTTGCTTTATTGGCCAATTCAAAATATAAGAGATACAGACTTTACAATAAGTGAGAAAGGAAATTGACAATGTCTCACACTTCCTCCCAACTACTTGATTGCTCTGTTCTCAAACTCTTTCTTCTACAAACTCAATTCCAGCACTTTAGAACTCTTACACTTACTCCCATGAAGTCTCTTGCTTCCAATAATCAAAACTCTCCTTCCTACATGTATTTATAGCCTTTCTCATGTCCTCCCATGCATTGGAGGATGGGAAAGGTCATGGAGGAGAAGAGACACGGACAACCTTTCCAATTTTGGGATTGTTCGTTTCAAATTTTATTTTCTGTTCGAAAGTGACAGAACCGCTGCCCAATGCAAACCGGCGGTCACAGAACCGCCGCCCAATGCAAACCGGCAGTCACAGGACCACCGCCCTGACTGGGTGGCGATTAGAGGATTGCCGCCCAAGTTGGACGACGGTTTTGTAACCGCCGCTCTACACAAAGCAGCGGTTCTGTTAACATATAGACAGAACCTTTGTTTCTTCATTTTCCTTCTTTGTTGTTGGTTGATCTGATGAAGTAGAGTCATTTTGGATCCCTATGGATCACACCTCCCCTGCTTAGGAGGCTTTTGGTCCCACAAAAGCTTAGTGGGGGAGTAGATGAGGAAATAATTCCCTCACTTGCTCCTTCAAGTACCACTGGGCCTGCCTTGGTGTCTTTCCTACTTGCCAAGACTCCTGTGGACCTATTCGAGTCTCTCTGACTTTTTGCTGCAGCACTACATCCTCCTCCAATTCGCCTCATGAGTCCAAGACGCAATCCTCAATGGAAGGTAGCAACTGTAGTCCATCTTCATCTAGCATGGATGGCTCATATAGGTGTAAGTTCTCACAGTTTACTACTGAGTACATCCTCATAAATGGCGGCAAATCAAGTTGAAAGGCATTTTCTCCAACTTGCTCCAATATGGTGAAGGGTCCATATCGTAGTGGCTTGAGCTTCCGTGCTTGACCTTGTAGTCTCTCCTTGCTCAAGTAAAGCCAAACTCTATCTCCAACATGAAGCTTATGCTCTCTCCTGTGCTGATCGTGCCTAGCCTTGTACTTGGCTTGAGATTTCTCTAACTGTTCTTTGACTTTGAGATGGATTTGCGGATCCTCTCAATGAATTTGTTTGCTCTAGTCACCTCTGTGTCTCATGTCTCCTCATCTTGCTACCCAACTGCTATGTCCAGTGAGATTTGTAGGTAAATATCCCAAGCCTGCTTCAAATGGTGACTTCATAGTGGATGTGTGTATTGCCCGGTTATAGGAATGTTGAATGTAGGCTAAGGACTCATCCCAAGTCCTTGGGTATTTGCTATTATACCCTCTAATCAATTGTACCAAAGTCTTGTTCACCACCTCTGTCTGTCCATCTGTTTGTGGATGGAAAGTCGTGCTCCTCTGTAACCTAGTATCCATCTTGTCCCACAAAGTAGTCCAAAACTTCCCCAAGAACCTGGAATCCCTATAAAAACAATAGACTTTGGCAAGCCAAATTGCACCTATACCTTAGTAAAGAAAAGATCTGCTGCCTCATGTGCTTTTACAGGTCTTTTTTACTGCCATAAGAATACACATTTTACTGAATCTATCAACAACATAGGTAATCCTCCTACAAAGTCCATAGAAATGTCCTCCCATGGACGAGTAGGTATTGGCAAAGGCATATACAAACCTTCCTTCCTAGTCTTAGGCTTGCTGGTACAACAAAGTTTACATCCACGTATAAATTTTGATACTTCTTGCATATTAGGCCAATACACGTGCCTTTGCAAGTGGGCTAGGGTCTTACCAACACCGAAATTTCCGCCTACGTTTGAGGTATGTGCTTCCCTCATCAATAGATATCTTTCTTCTTTAGGCACACAAAGCTTTCCCCATCGGTAGAGCAGCAGCCCATCCTTGAGATAACAATCTTCAATCCTCGTCGATCAACCAACAACAAAGAAGGAAAATGAAGAAATAGAGGTTCTGTCTATATGTTAACAGAACTGTCGCTCTGTCAGCAGAGCGGCGATTCTGACAACCACACCACCGCCGCCGAGGGCGGTAGTCTTCAGAATCGCCGCCCGGCCTGTGGCGGTGGTCCTGTGACCGTCGGTCTGCATTGGCGGCGGTCTTGTCACTTTCGGACAAAAAATAAAATTTGAAACGAACAATCCCAAAATTGGAAAGGTTGTCCGTGTCTCTTCTCCTCCATGACCTTTCCCATCCTCCAATGCACGGGAGGACATGAGAAAGGCTATAAATACATGTAGGAAGGAGAGTTTTGATTATTGGAAGCAAGAGACTTCATGGGAGTAAGTGTAAGAGTTCTAAAGTGCTAGAATTGAGTTTGTAGAAGAAAGAGTTTGAGAACAGAAGCAGTCAAGTAGTTGGGAGGAAGTGTGAGACATTGTCAATTTCCTTTCTCACTTATTGTAAAGTCTCGTATCTCTTATATTTTGAATTGGCCAATAAAACAAAAAGGGAAGAAAGAGCTGTTTGCCCTTCCCGACTGGTTTTCCTCCTCTGGAGGTTTCCAAGATAAAAATCCTTGGCGTATGTGTGTGTGTTAATTCATTTCTCTTGCAAATTTCAGTTCTAAGGCATAAACAATTCAATCACTAGCTCAACTGTCATTTTCTATTTGAAAGTAGAATAACAGTATAATTGTGGTTTTGTGAACGAATTCCAAAGTAGATAGTTTACAGATCACCAACAATATGAAAAAGGTACAACATGTACCAAATTGAAACCTTTTTTCACAAATCAATGTGAGCAATGTAGTGGCTGCAAACAACCATGTAAGGATTGAAAATATCATATTAGCAGTCACAAACTGAAAAGAACTCCTTCATTTGACTGAAGGCACTTGTATGAGGGCAAATGAGGTATGTGGTGGCTGATAATGGTAATGACAACCATTCTAAAAATCAGACTCATTGTTGTACCAAGTGTGTTCCCTCTACCCTTTGATGGTAGGATCTTATCACCACTTGCTTCTTTCATATCCCGTTGACGATCCTTGGTCATGAATGATAGTATCACTGTTGTTTTGACCCTTAGGAAGGCTCGTGATGAAGTGCACAATCACCCCTTTCCAATCTTGATGGGGAACAAACAATGGTTGCCACCAACTATCATTATGCTCCTTGATTTGTTGGTAGATGGCGATGTTTTCTTCTCGACATTTGAGGATATCCTCAATCTTCTGCAAGGACAAAGGGGCTGTACTATGGCTGTATGTGATGGATGACATCAGTCCAAAATTAGAAACCTTGGGGCTTAACAAATAGAAAAGAGTGCTGCAACTGCAATACTGAAAATACTTTGCAAAAATCAGTAATGGAATAGCATAGGGGCTGGAAATGACAAAAATGATAAGAGATGCTTCATTAGTAGCAACAAACGGAAAATCATTCAATTTTATGATTGAAAGCACTTGTATGGTTGCAAATGATGCAATGTAGCAGCTGGAAGTAGTGATGATTTTAGCCTTCAAGCTGAAAGTTTGGGGCATGGCTGTCCCCATTATGTTCTCCTTTTCCTTGGGAGGTAGTAGATCATCCACCCTTGCTCTTAATTCCCTCCTAGACAGCCATAAGGGTGTTGGAATATTTGCACTCACTGATCTCATCAAGTGACCCCTTTCATACATCATGTTAGACCAAGAGAACTTCATCAAACTTGCCAATCTACCTCTGTCCAAGGAAAGTACTATCATTCCAACACATGAAATTAGAAAGAGTATCATACCCTGGTTGTAGCATTGTACTTTCTTACTCAACCTTGGGCTTATGGTGGCTGGAAACCATCTTGTAACAACTGCAAAAACCTCATCAATGATTGTAGGTGGAATATGCATCTTTCTTGTGACAAAATCTTCTTCTATCTCAACAAAATGTATATGGGAGAAACCGGAAATGTGGTGGACAACAGTCCAAAAATTTGAGACAACTCCCATATCCATACCCACTATGTTAAGTTGATAACACATAACCAAAAGATCCATTTTACCCAAGTCTCACCCTTTTTGAATCTCCAAAGATCACCCGGATCCCAAACTTTCATGTACAAGCAATTTGGAACTTGTATGAAAGTATCTATGTGCCCTTTGCCCCTCAAAGTGTTCTTCACTCTATCATTATTTTCACTATGTTGTCCATGATGACCACAAATTTGCCGTGATATACCATGAAGCATCAAACTTGACATAAGATCATTCATTTCAACATGCTACCCATTATGACAACACATCTGAAATGACATACTAGGAAACAACAAATCCACAACACTTTCATATCTTTGGCTGTCCACAACTTGCTTACCTTCCTTTGCCGGATGAAGAATGATTGAGTTATCTTCAAAACCTCCATCCGTGTGACTCAGAATTTCTGAGCTAGGATCAACATTCTCCTTCCTTGTAGACTCTTTACATTCAACAAGTAAAGCCCTTTCCACTTTGACTTCATCCATATTTTGTTGACACATGCATGGAGCATCTTCATAGTTCTTGCCAGAGTCATGAACACCATCAACTTGCTTCTTATTGATTGTTGTTCTGAAAATCCCAGCAAGCTGAACATCAACATTATCATCCAACCATTGGGCTTTAACCACAAAATTCTCTCCACAATCTTGCAAATCTGACTTTCCTTCTTTCTTTGGCTCATGCTCCATGATTTCTCCCTCTTCCCTCATCGTCAAGGGAGAATTCTTTGCCCTAATTTCCCGTAGGTGTTGTTTTGCTTGAGCGGCTATCAACTTAGCTTCCCTAGCTCTTCTTAGCCATTCATCACACCTTTGTTGGGTCTTCATTACATCCTCTGCACTTGAAAATCTGAATTTTTTTCTCTTTAACCCCAACATTTTGTTCATTCAAATCCATACCTTTTTCTTTGGAGGACTCTTCCTCTTCAACTTGCATGGTGGATTCCTCTATGGGCTGTTCCTTCTCAATCTCCAGCAGCTCGATTGTTCTTCTTGCTCCACCATTACCATTTGGAAATTCTTTTCCTCTTCCTTCCTCAAGACATGTTGCAAGTCTCCTTGTGTAGCTCGTGGTTTAGGTCTTGGTCCAATTCCAACTCGATCTTTCTTCAATCCCATGAAGTTGGCAAGTGGTAGTTCTTTTCGGATCTCAACTAGAAGGGCTCTATATTCAGCGTAGTTGGCAGCAATGTCATCCACTATGGAGGGTTGAGTTTCCCTCACCGGAATGGTTTCTTCTTTTGGAAGGAAAGTAGGTTGGAATGACCTAGATGAAGAATCACTCATGGTTCTTGGTGGCTGGATTTTATTGTTTTCCCTTGAAGAGCTTCCTTCACCATTCAGATGTTGCATGGTATGGATCAGTTGTGCCATCATATTAGCCAATCTCTCTTGCCCTTGGGCAAACCTCTCAAACCTAGCATCATAAAAAATTATGTCCGCCATTTTATCTTCTCCTTTTGAATCACTGCCTGGTAAGAAATTCTATACAGACAAATCTAAGAAATTCTAGAATTTCCTTGAAACCCTTATACAAAATATAACAACAATATGATTTTTATGCAAACCCGTAAGACATAAAATACAACAATTTGAAATCTTCCTTTATTTATCAAATAATCACAATACAAAAATATGTAGATGACTTGAAGCATCTAGAAACCCTCTTGGTACAAATAGATGAAAAATAATTTTTCCAACCAGTCTAAATTTATTTTTATTTATTTTCACACCAATAAACAAGAAAAAAAACCTGCACAAGATTACAACAATTTTCTCACAAAAGATGTTTCAAATGACAAGAGGGAACAAAAAGGAGACACTGCAAATTGAAACCAACCAATTCCGTTTGCTACTGATGCACTAACTGCTGATATAAAATCCAAAGAGGTGTAGACAACCCTAGAAATGGCTGAAAATCATGCCCTAGCTGTGATGATCCGAAATTACGCTCAAATGTGACCTCTGAGTGAAGCCACCAAGAAGATATTGATGGTTTTCGTCCTCAAATCTAATCACAATGAGGGTTTTCATCCTCAAGTGATGGATGCTAAGAGGGTTTCTGTCTTCAATAGGTAAAAGTAGAAGCACAAGTGCTCAACTCATAAAATCAAGATGATAGATGCCCCAAATGAATCCCGTCATCTTCCTTTTATAACTTCTATTTCCTCTTTCTGTCATTTTTGGTGGCCGACTTTATTTAAAAGTTACTTTTATTTTTAATAATAAAACATAAGTTGCCTTATAATATAACATAAAGTTACATTTGCCAATGAGGTGGGGGTGAGTTGGTTGGGTCATTTGGATGTTTCCAAGCCCACCAAGGTTTGATTCTGCTAAGGCATTTGAGGCCAGTTGTGGCTGTGAGTATTCAATGATGGATCCTATAAAATGTATGGGTGATTCCGTGATGGAGGAGGCGATTTCGATTGTGGGTAATGCTCAAAGGTTGGAGCAGCTTGTAGTCTATGTGAGCCACAACGTTTCGTCGAGGTTGTGTGGTCTTGGGGATTTGGGGCCCCGGTTGTGTCCTAGACTGGTTGTCGCTCTGGTGATTTAAAAGCAAAACATAGGGAAAGGGACCCTTCAACCCTTGTTTACCAAAAGAAAAAATAAACATAAAGTTTGACCAACTTAGTTAAATTATTAATTTTACTTTTAAGTATTTAAAAATACTTCTTATTTTAATAATAATAATATTATTAAGTTGCCCAAAGATTAGAAATGACCAGGCCCAACTTAAATAATATTATTAATCATTTTAATCTAGAAAATGGGACATTACAACGGCTTGGAAGCAGATATTGTTAATGCCCAAAGTTCCCAATATATGTGCAATGCTGTTGTATCTGCAATATCAGTAGCAGTGAATATGGGTGGTGTTTCCTTCACTATCCTATGTGTAATTGATTCCTCCAAGATGGGTTTTAGTTTTTAGTTTTGACAATGATATGCATTAATGGCATTAACGACTAGCTCTTTTAAGTTGTAAAATTTTAGCTATTTTCTGAGCCTCTGTAAGGGCAGTAATTTCTGCCACATTGTTCATGGTGTGCTGCAAGTTCATGGAGAAGGCAAGGATTGGCATCCTGATGTAATCATGTGCAATACCACCACAGTCTATTTCTCAGGTTCTCTATTGCTGCCCTGACCGTGTTGATTTTACTCCATTTGTCCTGAGGGGTAGTCCAAAAGAAGCTTTTTCTGTCAATTTGGCTGGATAAAGCTAATTTTCTTTGCCAAACTTTGGTGGTTCCTCCATGTTAATTTTAGGCCTTTACCAAACCTGCCTGTATTGTAGGGCCTCATCTTCGAATACCATATTATTTCTCTTTCCAAGCCATCCATTGTAGAGGAGTAGTGCCATTTTTTCAAAAAAACTTATGTTTTCATTTGTGTTTCCACCCTCGTAATTTTAGGCCTGTACCAAACCTGCCTGTATTGTAGGGCCTCATCTCCGAATACCATATTATTTCTCTTGCCAAGCTATCCATTGTAGAGGAGAAGTGCCATTTTTTCAAAAAAACTTATGTGTTCATTTGTGTTTCCACCCTCGTGCCATTCTAGGATGATTTTTTTTTGTGTTAGGGGTAACTGTCTCTGAAAGATTAACTTTCTCAAAATCTTTCACCACAGTTCTACTATGAAATCAGAGTGTAAAAGTAGGTGATTAAGTTTTTCTTCCCTTTTCTTACATAGCACACTAATTGGCACTCTAGAAACCACATCTCTGGAGTTGGTCCAAAGTGAAAAGTCCTTCCAGACGCACCACCCAGAGGAACACTTTGGCTTTCAATTGTCCCTATTTAACTCAGATAAAATAGCTGAATTCGATATTTCTAATTGTGTATAACTTTATAAGAAGCTTAGGTAGCCACTTTTGACTGAGTGATTAGTGATAACCAGTGGGGTTGGCATTCCAAACCAATTTATCTGGGCCTCTTTTGATCCCGATGCATCATCCATCTAGTTCAAGTTGAAGCCGGGCTGTTTTGGTGAATGGGTTGTTGACCACTCTCTCATAGGTTTGCTTCTGTTACCTTTTGAAGCCAACGGAGGCACTTTTAGAAAATCCTTCTGGAAGCTGGCCTTCATGCTATCTTTTTATCCCAGATGAGTTCAAGTGTTAGGACAACTTTGCTGAATCGAATAATGTTCCATATTTGAGATCCTAGAGGGAGTCAAATAGGAAAAAAATATGGCTGGCTTGTCACTCTAAATATTTAAAACATTGGATGTGGCTCCACAGTTTGTTGCATTCTTTTACAACTCTGCAGCTTATCTTAGCACTGCAGGTAAGATTCATTTGTTTACATTTCGTCAGTCCCAATCCTCCATAATTATTGAGTCTTGCCACCAGGTCCCATGTAACCAACGGAATTTTCTGTGTCGTTGGCTCCTTCCCACAAGAATTTATGTTGTATTTGGTCAATAGCCTTCACTATTCTGGTGAGGGCAAGAGGATAGAAAACATGTAAATGGGAATAGCCCGCAACATGGCTTTGATAAGCTACAGTATCCCTCCCCAAGATAAAAATTCTCCCCATGCACCTGTCAACTTAGACTTAATCCTAACGATCTGTTCCTGCCGGGTATAGCCTGCAACACGGATTTGATAAGCTGCAGTGCCCTCCCCAAGCCAAACATCATTCCCACTAACTAGTCACTTAGACTTAATCTTAATGATCAGTTCCTGTGGGTAGTTTTGACAGAGCCTGCCAGCAAACAAGGGAGTTTCAGCCATAAGTATGTACGGTTTTGGTTATTGAGTAGGGTTTTGTTTATAACATCTTCCTGAAATTGGCTATAGTTCAGGTCATTTTGCCTGGTACTTTCTGTGGCTACTATAAGGACTGAACAGTATGTTGTCAATAAGCACTATGTGAACATGTGCATTTCCCCATCTTACAGTGTGAAGGCCTGTAATACAAAGTGCATCAACTCCTTACATGGGAGCTGATTAACGTTGCCTCCAATTTCATTCGAAATGTATCAGTTAAATAGAATAAGATTGCTACTTGTTTGTAGGATTTCAATGAATCTCTAGTACTCATCATCCATAATTCTGTTGTCTTGACTCTGTGGCAGTGCACCATAGATCGTGGACTGAAAGCACCATGCATAAGTTCGAGGACACCTGGCAAGAACAACAACCACTTGAACTGGTTTTGGGCCGAGGTGATTCATCTAACAATATTTGTAGTTCTTGTTTTGTTGAATATCATATCTTTGAAATATATTTTGCAGCATTTTCTTTTCCTTGCAAATATCAGTGTCTACTTTTGTACACTTCTCATTTTGATATTTGAAAATTCATTCTGCTGGATAGATGGTATCAAGGATATTTTAATTGGAAATGTAGTACCCTAGAAGGAGATTGATTGCTGTTGTTAAGAACTCATACAGTTCCTTAGGATTCACCAATGAATTTTGAATCTCAAACTTATTGTTAGTAATGTGTGCTCATTTTATACATGTTTTGTAACATTTCTGTGTGCCAAGTCTAGAAGCCAATGAAGTAATGACACGTCCTTTATAAAACAGACACGCTGAAATTTCAAAATTTGACTGGCAGTATACATACAGAGCCCCTCAATGCGCATCATTGAGAATTCTATAGAAAGATGGGATACATAAGCAGCTGTCCTTTGGATTATAGAGTTGTACATAATCTTCTTACAAATTGTACTGTTTTCTGTCCCATTTCTTGCATATATGTTCAAATCTGTCTCTTAGAAGCCGATTCACGGTATCTTACTTTTTAACATAAATGATAAGCTTCTATTTCAGCATCTTGGAGTATAATGTATGTCAAACATGCTAGAAATATATTTTCCTTATCGACATTTAAGTGAAATAATTGTTCATATTTCTGTACTTGCAGGATTTTTGAATATTTTCCTTTGGGTAAGCCCTCTTCTTGTAGCTATAGGACAACTGTTTCCTGTTATCTCTTGATGATGTTCAAATGCACCGCCAATCACTTCCATTGTGTCGCATAATTATGAATATACAAGAGACAATAGGTAATTTTGTACATACAATGGGTTGTAAGTTCGAAACCTACAAATTTGTTAAGTTTAAACAAATACCTTAACCTGCACTCAAGCAGATAGAGGTGTGTGTTGATGTCATCAGGTCTTTTCCAATTGAAAGCATTTTGTGTTAAGTACGAAGGTTTGTAAGACTAATTGTCCTTTGTAGAGGTAGGAAGACGATTTTTATTGGCATGCCCCCTTCTGCACCTATGTCTTGGAGAGTTTTGCACCTTCTGTACTTGTGTACTCTGGGTGTATGTGGATTGGCGAGGTCCGGTTCATTCCCTAGCAAGTGATGAGGTCAAAACCTAGGGGTATAAAATTTGAACAATATATAAGGAATTTGTAAAATAACCACAAGGGAGGTTTCATAAGCCACATGGGCGTTTGGCTTGGCCATGAGCTAAAAAACCACCTTTACCTTCAATAATATGGGCACTTTACTAGGACCCATCACCATAACAAGGACCCATGGTTGCTTTAATCATTACAAAGCTGAGCTAATTTTATTGCATTTCTTAGTTATTATGAATACATTAATGAAGCAATCCTTCTGATAGAAAGTTTAGGCACACTTTTTTTTAGAACTACAGAAAATATAAAAATCTTCAATAGTGAAGAATGTTTATTTTCAAATAAGATCTTAGGAAACTTTTCTGTACCAATGTCAATTTCTATTGGTAGGCCAGTAGAAGTATAGAGTCAAGTATGTTACTCTTAGAAGTAAACTGAAGCTCTCAATTAAGCAGTTTGGCCTTATGTTTGTAAAGACTAAAGAGTATGGTGCATTCTGTTTTTATATGAAACCTTTTACTCTAAAAAGGTAAAACAGCTATAGGAACAAAACAATGTTGCAGATTGCAGTTGTGGTAGTTCATTCACTTTGTTACTGATAGTAGATGCAATCAATATGGAAAATGCATTTTGTGCAAACTTGGATGAAGTTTGTATAACACAGCATGCAAGTAAATCCTTAGTCATATGCATTTGTATTTGAATGTGTTTTAGTTTGACGAATTTTTTGTGTCCATTGCAGAGAAAAAATTCTTGAGTGGGTTGTCCATTGGTGTGGCAAGCATGAATGCTGGTGAACGAGCCCTGCTTCATGTGGGATGGCAACTAGGTTATGGAGAAGAAGGGAATTTTTCTTTTCCAAATGTTCCTCCCAAGGCGGATCTCATATATGAAGTTGAGCTTATTGGTTTCGAGGAAGTGAAGGAGGTAACTTTGAATTTATCTCATCCCAGAATATCGGTCAAGTTATATAGGCCACTAGAGATGCAAGGATGATAGACTCAAATAGTAAATGGCACACAGTGAGTTGTTGTCTAAGTTATATTGATATGAATAGTAATGCAAAAGGACGAGGGACACAGTTACATATTGATGGTTATTTTATTTTGAATTATTCTCAATGTTTCACGGTAAGATGACAGTCAGACTGTGGTCTACTGGCAAGATGGAGTGCTTGCTGCAAACAAGACCTAGGTTGAATTCCCGGAGGGCATACTTCCCTTAAATAACTGCAACCAGGACCAGATATGAGTCCACGCAAACTTGACATGTTTGGTTGCAGCAAAATTGTCCTGCCACTCTGCTGGCTAAGGCTGAAGTGGCGCCCACATTTTGAAGAAAAAAAAAAGTAGTGGAAGGGTATGGCATATAGCTACATAGCAATTGTTTAAATTTAAAATTTGACCTTCAATTATTATAATGTTTCAGGGTAAGGCACGCAGTGATATGACTGTAGAGGAACGAATTGAAGCAGCTGATAGACGACGTAAGGAGGGTAATGAATATTTTAAAGAGGGCAAATTAGCAGAGGCAATGCAGCAATATGAAATGGTGATATATCTGTTCCTTTCCCGAGTCTGAAATTTCGTATTTTCCAAGTTATATAGGTGCAAGTAGCTTGCCTGCCTTTGAATTTTTTTTCAAGATGTGGGTACATATTTGTGCAGGCTCTAGCATACATGGGAGATGATTTCATGTTCCAGTTATTTGGAAAATATAAGGACATGGCCAATGCTGTAAAGAATCCATGCCATCTGAACATGGCTGCATGTTTGTTGAAACTGAAGCGTTATGAAGAAGTCATTGGCCAGTGTAACATGGTATGCATTGAGAATCAGCCTGTTTTGGAAGAAACTTGTGATACTTATAGCCATTCATAATTGAAGCCAACGTGTCTTGTATGAAACTTGTAATGCTTGTAGCTGGTTTGAAAAGAAGCTAATGGTTCTGCAGAGTGCGACTCTAGATTTTTTGACTATAATATATGGAAGAGATCAGGAAGTTTTGTTTCAAATGTCTGATATTCTGTCTTCACAATCTCCAGGTATTAGGTGAGGATGAGAACAATGTTAAGGCTTTATTCAGACGTGGAAAGGCGAAATCTGCTCTTGGGCGCACAGATGATGCAAGAGAGGACTTTCAAAAGGTTAAGAAACTCTCACCTGAAGATAATGCACTGATACGAGAGTTGCATATCCTTGCTCAACATGATAAGGAGGTGTACTTGAAACAGAAGGAGCTTTATAAGGGCCTGTTTGGCCCAAGGCCAGAGCCCAAACCCAAGAGATTGCATTGGCTCATTGTGTTTTGGCAGTGGCTTTTATCAATAATAAGAACTATTTTTAGGATGAGGAGACCGAGACCTAAAGATGACTGATTATTTCCATTATTGAACCTGTTAATTACACCGATAGGTGTTCTACAATGGCAGCGGGGGTGGAGGGTAATGTAATGAGTGGTTCACAACTATGTTTGACCTTAAATTTGACGTCCATCTGACCGTTACAGGGTGATTTCAACCTTAAATTTAATGTCCTTTTGACTGTTGCCTATCAAGTTTTTTCATTTTGATTGGAGACGTCAATCAAAAATTCGTAAATCCTGGCCATAAAATGGAGTTTGGAGCCTTTTTTTTTCGATCCAGGCACAATGGTGTAGTTAGATCAATTCTATTTGTCACCAATTGTGGGAAATTGGTAAAGAAGATAATAGAATTATTGATTAATGTGGTTTGTGAAACATCCAAGATAAGAATCTTGAGATTGATATCTCTCAGTGTATTTCAGATAAATGTATTTATGCTACCTAAACTAGACTAATACAGTTTTTGTAAAGTAGGAGCTTAGAACAATGCAATTTGGTTTGCAAACTAACGTTTATTGTATTCCATTTTTAGAGTACGTGATTAAAAAAAAACTGCACCCGAAATTGAGGCAATAAAATTGGTTTGATATTTTTATGACCTTGAACTTCTTGTCAACATGTGTCTTATGTTCATATGATTGGGCGTAGTAAGTGATGCTTTGGAATTGCAGGTCCTAACTAGTAAAGATGAATGTAAAATATGGATGTGCCAAAGTGGATCATGTTTCCAATAAAATAGATTGGTTCATGTACTCGTCACTGTTGTTGGGTCTTGCATTGTGATCGAAGGCTAATTTAACTAGCCGAGGGAGAGCTCAACAATTGTTTTTTATTTTAATCAAATTGCTTAAGCTCAAGCAAGGTTAAGAGAAGAAATTAACAATGTTAGCACTTCCATTATTTTGGATGGTTAAATCTATTGCCCGAGAGGGTGATGATTTAGACAAGCTTTTAATAGTTGCATAAGCAATGTTCAATTGCAGTTATATCAGGGAATTGATAAAATTTGATTCAACATTGCATCCAACCTTGTCTCCAAAGTTGAAAAATGTGTCGAGCTGTACTTGCAAAATAAAAACAATGGCTTCATTAGGTATTACCTAGCATAACGATAGCAACACAATTGAGGTTGCTTTTAAAGCCCTAACCTAGCAAACAAGTTCACTTGGTGTAGGTGATATAAAAGTGATTTAGATTTTGCAACTCTTACATTTCAAGCTATGACAATTCTTGAGTAACCCGAGCCTCTCCAATCCAACTAGACAAATTATCACAATTTGTAAAAGTAACCTGGTTGTAATGCAATCAAGGTAGGAGAGTTAATTTAATGACTATCCATCGTGATTAATCCTTTGGTTATGTTGGCATACGACTTTGCACACATGCAAAATATGTCAACAATATGAAGGGGACAAAGTCCCTCAATGATGGGTGAGGTTGCCCTCATTGAAAACCAAAATTTTATTTACAACTATACATTCAAAACAAGGTTTTTTTGGGGGTTTTATGGAAGAAAAGAAGTATATAGGAGGGAAAGAGGTTTAATATAATGTAAGAGAGAATGAGTGAGAGATACAAAAGAAGAATGCAACAATGTCGGTATTCAACAAGACTCACAAACTAGGGACACACAGTTATGCAAATTCATCAATCAATGACACAGCTTCTTTCTTGGTTGTGCAAGATCACCATACATACAAAGTTGGAAAGTAGAGAGAAAAAGAAGAAAAGATAGTGGAAAAGAATGGAGAGATGGAGAAATTGGGCATACAAGATGAAGCAAATGTAGATCATAAACTCATATACACCTCGAAATAAACATGGTGAATGACAATTGAAAAGAAGACATCATATCCATAGAGAGTAAGAGTTTTCACATTCATTTGACATAAGATAAACAAATGCTTAAGAAAGGAAACACATATAAGATACAAAGCTCTTTAAAATGCTGTTTTATTTCTCCTCAAACAAGAACACAAAGTTTCTTACTGTCTCTCTACAAAACATTATTTCTCCTTGCTCCCAAAAGTCCCTTTACAAATGAGCTCTAACTTGCTTTTATAACCCAAAAGTTGGTTACAAAGTAGTTAGGGTTCATATGACATCACTTTAGGGCACAATTAGGTCACATTATAATTTATAACTTTATTTTAATAAAGTAAAGTCACTTTATTAAAATAACACAACTTTATCACATAAGTGACCTAATTATAATTATTTATTACAACAATAAAGTGGGTACATGTGGACCCCACTTGGACAATGACATGGCAAAATAAGATATTGACACATGGATTCACTATGACACTTAGGATTAGTGCCTTACCCATTGGGCCAAGAGTCCACCTATCTCACTTGTAGGAGAAATGAACTCATTGGTTACCAAGGGAAACCAGAACAAAACATTGAAAATATTATTTTGAGAATCTTGGATCCAAGCATCTAGCCATCTTGAACTTTTTGTACTTTTCAAGTGATTCCAACAACTTTGGCTCTTCAGAAAGCTGTGAGGCACAAGGCAAGTTTCATAGATGACTTGCACTTCCAAAATTTTATTAGGAACTTCATGAAATTGCACCATTCTCTCTTCCATATTGACGAATAAGTTATGGAGTTTGATGAGTTTATCAAGTGAATCAAGACCAAAACTTACCAAAGAAACATATTGATTTTTGATCAGATCGGAAAATTTCTCCTTCAAAAGTTGTATTGAGCTCCTTTGATTGTGTTCATTGACAAAACTGCAAGGGATCTCTTCAATGAATTCTTGAATGGCACACATGATTGTTTCTCCTTGTCTTTTACATCATCAAATTGAGCTTGAACATCAATCAACACCATCTTTTTATATTTGGAAAAGTTCAGCCACTCGATATGAAGACCACGCTGATTGAATTACAAAATTCCCTCGTTGACAAGGTGTGAAAACCCATTTGTGTGAGTTCTTGAATCTCTGGAGAAATTTTGTCGAGAGTGCTTGTTTTATCTTTGAGAGACTCCTCAAAATATAGGATATAATCCAGATAAGAATGGATCTTATCATATATTCTCATTGCTTCATCAACTATGCGAAAACCCTGTATCAATACATTATTGATCCACGCCTTAGTTGCACGACCATTAATATTTATCTCTTTTGATAATACAAGGGCCTCTTTATCAAGGACTACCACTACAGTAGGGATCTAAAAAGTGGAAGAGATTGGATTGATTGGATGTTGGACATATGCAACTAAATGTTGATTTTCTTCTTAAAGATGAATAGTCTGAAGCTTGTATTTCTCCATCCGCCATAAAACCATATCAACCGATTCACGAGCATGAGATGCATCATTTTCCATGGTTGATTTGCCAAACATCACTCTAGAGACTTCATGGTCTTTGACACCATATCTCTTTTGTCTTTGTCATCATATATGGTGTTGCCATGTCGTGTATCGAACTCCATAGTCATTGATCGTAACCTTGGCGACGACTTTGGACCTTTTGGGAGTGTTGGAATTAGTCAATGATGCAATGGCCTCAAGATCAATTGTAATTGGTTTGACTATCCTTTTCCTCTTTTTTATTTCTCCATGGAGCCAAGAGGGGACTTCTTCAAGCAGTTCGCCACCTAGGATCCTCACATTTGATGGGAATTGTTCGAGCATTGGGGGCAAGGGTTCATATTCAGAGAGGTTCCCTTATAACATCTTCACATTGATGAGGAGGAGATGTTACAATGTCTTCATGGTGAATTGGAGAAGGTTGCAAAGTATCTTTATGAAGAGGAGGTTTAGGTGAATTAGAGATCTGAATTACTAGAACTTGCACTCTGATCCGATACCACAAATTGTAAGGTGGTATTTTCAATCAACCCTTGAGAATCATTGCGAGTCGATGAATGATAACTTGACTATGATATCCCAGAAACACGTTCTTTTCCTTCTTCAATTTCTTTTGGTTGCTCAAGTTTCTTTATTGTTGAAGGCTGATCCTGAGATAACTTAGACCTCCATTGTTTCTTACTAGTTTGGGTGTATGATGAGGCCTATGTTGCAATGTGAGAGGATGAATGAGTAGATTGCACAATTCTTTTCTCATTTTGATTGACTAGCTTTTGGTCCTCTTGTGCATTTTTCTTTTATACGATGAATTGAGCTAAAGCTTCTTCATACCAAACAAAACTTCTCTTGAGCACTTGGATTCTATCGTCAAGTGACGTGTCATCTTGTCCGGATCAATTGACTTTAGGAAGAGGAGATGAGGTGACATAATCATATTCATGATCAATCGTATCAAGACCATTATTAGTGAATCATTGATGGACTTCCTTTAATCGAAATGAAGTAATTTGATCTAAAGTCATCCTGGAGTAATCACGATGTCGACTTCAAATTCATCTACACAATTGGCACAAAAGTCTTCCACTTTTGGATGGTGTCTGTATTTAGGTCCTAGAACTCTTTCTGTAAACCCACAAATATCAAATTCCCATCTCCTTACAAATGGATGTAAAGTCACAAAGTGGTCATCTCCTTATCCATTGATTCAGTTGTGCGGAAGGATGGACACTTGTACACACCAATTGAAATTGGGAAATGGGCACCAGGACGATATTTTTCTCCCAAGAAGTGGTTCACTAATGCCAATTGTCATGAAAGTTCCATGAGAGCCCATTTTGTCACTCACATACTTAGGCAACTTATAAGGTACTCCATTAAATCCATTGACTCGAATGTATGAGAAAGTAGGAAATTGAATGAACCACGAGCCCCATCGGGAGATCATTTCTTTAGCCTGATGTGAGAGTCTCTCGTGTGGCCTATCTGTGAGCATCCTGATAACATAGAAGAGAAAAACATCATTAACACGGATGCGAACTTGCTTTAAACTCTAGTTGTGGATAATAGTGAAAAACACTATTTTGCCTAGGTGCCATGGTGCCTCTAGTTTTAAGACCAGTGAAAATCCTTCTTCGTACACCGTGCAACTAGGTAGGAGGTCATATAAAAATGACCAGTCATCTTTACTTCAACTAATTGCTTGTGCAAAGTATCACTGATGATGGTAGCCCGAGTCTATGTGAAGCCTTTGATCTAGAATTACACAGATAAACTTATACATCCATGGTTGAAAGTAACATGCGAAGGGGATGCCAAATACTCTACTCAACAAAGTGATCATGTCTCCAATCTCATCTTGAAACTCAATGCAGGAAATTCCTTAGGAAGTTGGGTAGCATGTGATTGCTTGTTGACTAACCAGTTCTTATTCATCACTTTAGAACATTTTATTGGGTCTTCATCCCAATACTATTGTGTAGACTCTTTAGTGATTTCAGCATTCTCTTCATATTCTGGAATCGTAAGCAGTTACTCAATGTGTTCAGGGGTAACCAATAAGATCATAATGCTCAACACAAGTGATGACGAGCTCTAGACCTTTCGAACGAAGATTGGAAACATTGTTGCTTGAAGAAACTACTACGGTACAAGCGTTGTGAGAACAATATATGGCTTTCAAATTTTGTTCTATCACAAAATTGACTCATATTAACATGACCTAAATTGGTGTCAGTTATATGATCGTAATTGGAAACCAATGCAAATAAGGGAATAACACCTTGAAATTTATACTTCAACGTTGATTTATTTTATGTTGACATTATAAGGTAGAAGCAAAAGAAAAGCAAATAAAACACAATTTTGCGGCATCGGGTCTCCTCTTTGAATTCACCACAAAAGACAAGAAAAATATATTCTATTCAATTTATATCTTTTATGAAACCTATCTCATTTTAAAACAAGCAAAATATTTTTTTATACAATCTTATTTTTCCGCAATTTTGTTTGATTACTATCTCTTGACGAGTGAGTTACAACCCATTGAATTATTCCGCATCATGAATGTGCATGAGAGCGTGAAATAATAATAATTGATTGTTGACTTCTTCCACCATTTATTTTCTATCCGCAAATAAAATCTGGTGCATCCGTCACTATTGTTTTACTTTCCGCAATGCAAGCAAATTTATATGTGTATTCTATTTGATGGTGATACGCCTTCAAAACTCTCCTTGCATTCACAAACCATTTTCTACGTGCACGTGTTAGTGTCGGAGTGTTGATAGTGCTCCAAGAAGAAAAACTTTACACCTTGGCTACATGGGTAAGTGGGCTTTAGATGCTAACTTAATTATACATGTTTGGTATAGATGACTACTGGACAATTGTTGTATTATACCACAAATTTTCAACAAGACTTCTGATGTGTAGCACTATTCTACCAAGAAGAACTTATCGGCTCGCACAACAATGGTTACTTTCTCACTTGATGCTATCACCATTTCAAGATACTGTCGCCATTTCTAGACCGATGTGCCTTCATGATATCCTTTTGACACTTTTATATTGACATTTCCATGGCAATCCTTATCTAACACTCACAAATTGGTAGGGCCAACATTTCTCCACCAATCAAAAAATTAATAATGTTTGACACTTTTCGGTATTGTTTTTTTATTGGAGGAGAGTGTGGGTCCCACCAAGTTTGTGAGTGCTAGATAAGCCAAACCTTCCACCGACAATCCTTATCTAACACTCACAAATTGGTAGGGCCCACGTCTCTCCACCAATAAAAAAATTAATAATGTTTAGCATGCGAGCCCATAAATAGACTCGCTCTTTTATAATTATTATAACAACAAAGGTATCGTTTTAGATCAATTTGCAAAATTCTCGCATGCTTCTTCTCCAATGCGGATAGATTCTTTAGCCAGCGTTTAACAAAAAAACCGGATTAATTAAATAATCCAACACCGTATTGCTTCACCGCCAACTTTGAATTTAATTCTCAAACGTGTTGCAAATGCAAAAAGATTCTTCAATGTGCTTGTATTTCTTCACGAGAAGTTTGAGTTATGCGTAGGAGAAATATTTTCTCACGCATACGAGAGAAAGAAAGAAGTTGAAAGCTTGATATTTTGGGAAGTGAGAATTAAATGCGGTAATGGAGAAGTGGAGAAAATTAAGCAATTACTACTATCAAGATTAAGCAATAGTGAGAGTGATGTCCCAATCCTCTATCAATATTTTATACTTTGTTTCTTTTTTCATCGAAGACTAAGTGCATGAGCGATAGGAAGTCGGCAGAGGAGAGAGGCCGCAGTCGCGGGTTTCGGACAGTGTGGACCGTGATGGGCCTGGGAAAGGGTCTGCGAGGCATGCGGGCCGTGGACAGTGGATAATAGAAGGGGACAGGCTGCGACAGATCGAGGGGCCGGCTGCGCAGCTAGGGTTGCGATTGGAGGACAGGTCAGGCCAAGGCTACTACGAGTTTTCATGATTCAAAACCAATCTTGGTAAAAGTCGAATTAGATAAGTCAGTTTCTCAGGTAGACCCACCAAACCTTTTCATTCTTTGCAACACTCTTTATATATTTCTGTCAAATCTGGTTTCAACAAGGCATGCAAACCATGATTAAACACGAGGGTTTCAAAGACAATCCAAATATGGCACCACAGAGTTCTATTATCCCAGAAACACATACAAAATAGAAAACAAAATTTGGGGAAAGGTAGAAGTCTTCCAAAATCATACAGCGGGTACAGCTAAAAAGTTGGTATATGTGAATGCAAAACAATACAAAGGGATTCTACGGCGTAGAAAGGCTAAAAACTAAGAAGAACCCAGAAGAAAAACCTCACTTTGATTCTACCAAAGGAAACAAACACCAAAGAGAATTTTGTTTTCAGAGAACATAAAATGGAAGAAAAACAATCAAATCGGAAGGATAATAAAAAGGAACCAAAGCTGAACAAAATCGACAGAACTGTAGCATACAAAGAGGAAAGGGAAGACGTAGTCCAGGACTCTAAATACCTATACAGTCCGACTTCAACCCCTCTTTTGTGGTCTTCAGAACTATATGTGAAGGAACTCATGAACATGAAGGAACGGCTTGGAATTTTAGAAAACCAGAAATTGAAAGAAAACAGTGAGAGGAAAGAACTCACAGAAGTTAGATACAAGTTAGAAAGAGAAAATAAAATTCTCAAAGAACAGGTTCTAAATCTTCAAAACCTCATGGAAAGAGGGCAACAAGAGTTAACCATGATAAAACAAGATCTAGGACATATGAAAACAGGGGGAGAAAAAAGAACTGAAATGGTAAATGAGAAGGAAACAATTCAGATAGATGAGATCCAATCAGCAATTAAAGACATGGAAATAAAAGAAAATCAACTAAAGGCTCAGATAGAAGAAGTTAAAACTTGGTCTCGATTAGTAAGTGGATCATCAAATGAACAAAGGCAAGTCATGGAGAAACACATCAAAACACAGATAAAAGAAGAGAAAGATCAACAAAATAGAGCAGTAAATTTTATTATCAAGGGTCTAAAAGATTTTGGTGAAAATGAGAAAACTGACATATTGGCAAGAGATTTTCTTAAAGACGAATTGAAGTGGACAGGTTACATACAACAAGCAAACAGGATTGGCAGGAGAACAGAGGGAGGAAAGGACCGACACGTGCGAGTGGTTATGAGAAAAATAGAAGACAAACATGCTATCCTAAAAAACAGGGGACTTCTTAGAGGCACACACATATATCTAGATGAGGATTTGACATTCGCTCAACAAGAAGACCGAAGGAAAGAATGGGAGAAAGTGAGAAAAGCAAGGGAAGCAGGAAAATGGGCACAGATGAGAAATGGGAAAGCCCAAATCAGTGATCATTTATCAAATAGGAAATAGGAATTAGGGGCCCCACGGGAATTCATGCACATAGTAAGCTGGAATTGTAGAGGATATCCATGGAGAAGAGGACCGGGTTTGGGGCCCATAGTAGAAGGGAAAGATATTATCATTCTTACGGAAACACATGAGCACGAAGGTTGCAAGGTTCCAGAATTTGAAGGCTACAAAAAAATTCAGTTTGGAATGAAGGGAATGAAACAGGGAAAGGCCACGGCGGAATCACAGTGTTAATCAAGGAAATATGGCTCGAAAATGTCAAAGTTGAAAAAGAAGATCCAAATAAGCAATACATATGGCTGAAAATAATAGATGGCAAGACAACAATTAGATTAGTTGCCTGTTACTTTGCACCGAAAGGTTCAAAGACATATAAGAGAAGAAAGCTAGATAGCGAAGATCCATACGCTTCAATAAAAAAAGACATTTCTGTTTTCAGTACATCTGGTGAAATAATTCTATTGGGTGATTTCAATGCAAGGACTGCCAATAATCAATCCCTTCAGTTGACCAGTTTAGAAGGAGGTGAAGACAATCCGTTGTGGCTTAAAGAAGAAGAGAACAAGCTTTGGGAAAGACTATCTCAGGATGGTAGTGGAGGGGTGTCACATTTTGGAGTTGAGCTTCTAGGCCTATGTAGCTTATACAACATGGTCATTTGCAATGGCATGAGAGCTTGGCCCAGGTCAGGCAACATCACTTGTAAAACATACAATGGGCAAAGTGTAGTAGACTATGTAATTTGTTCTCAAAGTTTTATCTCCACGCTTCTTGAGTTTGAAATTGGAGATTGTCCTATCGAATTAAAGTCAGATCATAGTCCTCTCTTGGTAAAGCTTGGGACCGTCTTCAATCAGCAACAAAGGAATTAGGCTCATTACATGCAAAAGGCATCTCAAAAACAGGGAAAAATCATTCTCAATAAAGAAAATCAGGGAATATTTGTTGCAGCCCTTAAGCAAGCAATTGCAGATAATGAGGAAAGATATAGAGAACACGGCGTCCAAGGGATCGAGTGGTTATATACGTAGTAATCTGCTGATATCTTTAATCCAAAAGGCTCTAACTGTCTGTGAGAGATCTAAGCCTAGAAAGAGAGCGGCAAATACTTTTCCGACAAACCCGTGGTATGATGAAGAGTGTAAAGTTGCCAAGAGAGCTTTGAAAGAAAATGGGATGAACAAAGAAAATAAAAAGATCTATGAGAGATTGGTACAACACAAAAAAGAAAGCTATGTGTGCAAGAGAAGGACAGAATTAATTTCTCTTGGAAAACACAATCCCAAAGGTTTTTGGAAGGAGCTACAACAAAAGAAAAAATACATAGAAAATAATATCACAGGTGCACATTGGTTAGAATATGCAAGGACCCTTTATGAACGTCCTCAACAAAAAGATGTTCCTCCCATAATCGAGACTTCGATTGAGCTTTTTTCGACAGAAGATATCAAGCAGGGCATAAAGAATCTAGCAAGTGGTAAAGCTCAAGACATCGATGGTCTGCAAGCTGAATTTTTAAAATGGGGGGTTGAGGTCCTCACACCACACATCAGAAAAATATTCAATGATGTCAATCAGAATGGCTTTCCAACAGAGTGGACGACTAGCATTGTTATTCCTCTATTTAAAAGTGGTGACATTAATAATCCGTCCAATTATCGCACCATTATGATCAACACTCTTCTTAGTAAACTCTTTGGAGGCATGATAGAACGGAGAATTAGCAGTTGGGCCGAAAGAGAGGGTAAAAGAGCAAAAGGGCAAGCGGGTTTTCGACCTAAAAACTCAACAATTGATCATTGTATCACTCTTAGGCATTTGATTGAGAAGGTTTGGGACACCCAAGGAGAAGAAGCCTTTTGTTGTTTTGTTGATTTCAAGAAGGCTTTTGACACAGTGCCTAGAAAGAAACTTTGGGATAGGATGGAGGAGCTTGGGATTCCAGATGAGTTTAGAGCAGCAGTTCATAAATTGTATGAGCAGGTCAGAGCTAAAATTAGAACCGAGAGAAGGTATGTAGAATGTTTCGGCAGCAACATCGGTGTCAAGCAAGGTTGCCCTCTTTCTCCCACATTATTTGGGTTATACATTGACAAGCTTGAAGATTGGTTAAACAAAACTGAGGGAGGAGGTATTCAGTTAGCAAGTTACGTGGTGAAGTTACTTCTATATGCTGACGACCTTATCCTAATTTCAAAAACAACCCAAGGTTTGAGGGAACAGTTAAAAGCGCTAGAGCTCTTTTGTCAAGAAGTCGGGATGCAAGTGAACACCAGCAAAACAAAAATCATGATTTTCACCTTGAAAAGGAAAGAGAGATGAAACATCTTCCTTTTTGAGGGGAGCCCTTTAGAAATAGTCACTGAATACAAATATCTTGGGATTGACTTTCACCACAAACTTAGCTGGGAGACTTGTAAAGCAAAAAGGATACAGGGAGGTTGGAAAGCATCTTTCCTACTTAAAAGCAGTGCGGAAAATTTGAACTTTGGGATTGGAAAACTAAAAAAACCCTTTTTGGATTGTTGGTCACTCCGGTTGTTCTATATGGCTGCGAAGTTTGGGGAAGTAGCATGTCAAATCACGGGTGGAGACAGATAGAAAGAATCCAGAAACATCTAATCACAAGCTCCCTTAAAGTCAAATCAATTGTTCCTTATGAGATCTTGTTGGCTGAAGCGGGTTCTTTCTCGTTGGAAGCTTCGGCAATATCTCGGATGATAAGCTATCTGAAAAAAGTTGAAAACATGGACAACCTTCGCTGGCCCAAAATCGTTGTAGACGACACTTTGGAACGCAGAAAGAAAACCTGGATGAATCAGAATACTAAATGGATGTACAAATGGGGCATCAACATGCAGGAGTGTCCTAACAACAACAGGGAAATAAAAAATTATGTGATAGAAAAGTTCAGGACTGCCATGTGGACGGGTCAGATTGGTCGAAAGAAAGCACATTATATTAGAGAATTCAATCCCACTGGGGAACATGATGAAAAAGCTTATCTAGGGGCAGCTATCAAGGGTAAAGCAAAGATTCTAGTGGCGCAGTTAAGAACTGGATCGCATCATCTTCGATGTGAAACTGGTAGATGGACTATTCCAAAGGAAGATTGGGAAAGGAGAATTTGTCTCTTCTGCAACAAAGGGGTCGTCGAGACAGAATGACATTTTGTCATGGAGTGTTCAGCATATGATGATATCCGTATTCAGTACAAAAACAACCTGAAGGTGGACAGACTAGAGGAACTCTTCGAAGGAACAAAGCTTCAAGCGACAACGAGCTTCATCCTCAAGATTCACAGCCGAAGAGCGGATATTGAAAGGAGTCTGAAATCTGATTAAAATAATTGTTTCTGTGGTCCCATAGACTCTTTAGTCTCGTGGACGTCATTAAAATCTTTCATTTCATTTCCCAACCTCAAAATGCATGTGGTTGAGTGAGAGGGAATGCCCACTTGACTTCACTCAGATATTAAATTAAAAATTTAATTAACCTTAGTTAATTAACAACTTGGATAATTAATAATAATAATAAGATCAATTTAATTAATTAACGCTAACTCATTAATAATATTAATTAAATTAATAATTAAATTTTAATAGTTAACTTAAAATTACCAATTAATCAATTCGCGGGGGCCAAAAAGCGAGAGACAAAGCAACCATGAAGACACAATAATCGGATCATGGATGATAGAAGAGATAAAGATGGGCAAACATATGACATGGTGTGATGAGGTGATCCAAGAAGATATCTTCATGCGAAAATTTCGAAAATTGTAAAAAGTGCGGTGATTAAAATTTTCGTGACAACAAAGTTACCACCCATATACATTCATCACGACAAAACACCTTATCTAATAATATTTTGAGTGCTTTATGCCAATATAACAACTCCCCATGGGAATGAAACACTATATAGGGTTAATTCAATTTCCAAACACATAATAACAAAGAGGGAACTCTCATCACCAACCAATACATCTCATAATATGGGTTTTTTTTTCTTAACATTGGCCTCATGATTGTTAAGGAGATGTTCTAAACATTTGAGAAGATCAAACAACTTTGAAAACTCACTTTCGAGATTGTAACAACAGGAAAAAAATATTTTGACATTTTGTTAAACACTTAGCATTAAATTGAACATTGAATAAAATGAAAAATCCAATTTAAATCTACTATGTTTTGCTTGGAGCCTCTCAAACTTCGTATCCATCAATTCAAAAAAATGATTTTGTTTTGTTAAAACATGTTTGTGTGCATATGATGATGACTTGAACTCATATTTATCAATTCCCTCATATTCTCCATGCCAAGGTAGTTGTGATTTTAGAATAGTTACACATAATATATTGTTTACTTATTTTTAAATAGGTTTAAGTTATTATACTTATCTTAGTGAGCTAAATTATTGGTTGTTAGGGATTAGTTTGTCATAGGAGGTTCTTACATAGATTAGAAAAGGACCCAAAGATAGGATGGCTTGAGGTATGTGAGGAACAAGGGGGATTAAGCCCTAGGTGAGACTATGTAGTCGTTCACAATGGTGGAAGCATTTAGGGCGGTTAATTTTATTATATTTATAATAAATTAAATGATTTTGTTTCTTTTAAATAATCCTTAGTAACTTAACATGAGATACGATATTGCTATGCATATAATTAATATTACATCATTGAGGAATAATATTGCTTCGGATATGAGATATAACGTACTATAACTTGTAGGTGTAATGGATTGAGATTGCAAGTTGTTGCAAGGTACTTCAATGCTCAATAAGAGATCATCGGCACAAAATTTTGAAACTTTGAATAACGCTACCCTGTTAAACATCACCGCCATCCCATAATTTTCTTAATGGTGTGTTGACTTACCTATAAGATATTATGCATTGTTGTCTTTGTGAGTAAGTCGTTGGGAATCAACATTCATAGGTTTCAAATATTTCTTCTCACAAAAATGTACGAGACCCACAATAAATGATAAATAATTTTTATAGAATACATACATTAATCTAACTCAATCACTAAATTAAAAAATTAAAGAAAGAGATATAATCAACAACCCAATAGAACTTCCATTAAATTGAGTACCCAACCAAGGGCACTGCTCTAATTAGCGCCTAAAGCATTTGTCATAAATCTTAATACGACTCTAGTGAAGAAATGATAAGACTATGTCCTAGAATATAACACAAATTATTTTGGTAAGTCTCTATTGAATATTGAAAGAAGAAGTGTGTTGAATATAATTTTGTTATATTGTGTCAATATTTATTTGTATTGTTCATACTGAGCCAAATATTACATTTGGTGTTAGAGTGAGAGAAATTAAGAGAGCCGAAGCATGTGAGAGCCAAAGATACTATGTCTCGATAGTCTACAATGGGAAAACTTCACTAGTCATTGGTTGACCTAATTTCTATGTATTTTTTGCTTTTATTTTTTATTGAGTGTTGTTAAAGAATTTTTGTGTTTTTGTGAGAAATAATTCTTGTTGTTAATAATATTGTTATTAAATATGTAAAAATAATTCAAAAGAGTGTTTAAGAGTGAGGTCCAATCTATGAGTGTGATCAAAAGAATCTTGCAAGAAAATTGTCACTCAACAAATATCTCTCACCAAAACGTTTGTAATTTTCTCAACCAATATCAAAGGGAGGCCATTCTTTTTTAGTTACAAAATTACAAACACATTCTACACTTTGTTGTGTACACTACATTTGACATGAAGTTTTGACAAAAATAATTATACACATTCAACAATTGTTTTGACCATATTTTCATTTGGTTGAAATAATTCAAATAGCCTTGTTTGAGAGGTGTGAAAAAAATAAGTAAAAGAACGCACAACAAAAGGCATGATCAACAACATATGTGGAAGCAAGATCATAAAATTGTAAAAGTTAAACCATAATAAAAGAATCATTCACGATAGTACAACTACTTGTAGTAAGAAGTGCAAATGTATAGAAGAAGCAATAGCTTCATAGTCATTAGTTTTGATATTGTTTTAGATTTATATTCATTTAAGGCAACACATGTTAGAGATACGAGATTATTTTCACAGTAGGATTCATGGTGAAATATTTTATGCATATGATTGGAATTAAAATCTATACGTTGATATATCCCAAAATTATTTCACAACACATGTTATTTAGTTTTTAATTTTAGGTTTCGTTTAAAAAAATTTAAAAATAAAATTATAGACTTTAGAAAATTAAATATTATTCTTAAATTTTCCCAGAGAAGAGAAGGAAAGTTAATTGTTTAACTATTTAATTGTGGGGCAATTTCAGAAATTTTTTTGCCAACATAGCTAAAATTGCATTGCAAACTATATGGAAAAATGTTTATGTTTAATATCTTATGATTTGTAAGATATAATTGTTTTACCGTAAAAAGATACACCAAAACTTGTCTATATGTACCAAAATGACCCATTTTTGTATATGGGTGCATTGTTAGTAGTGTTTGACAACTATAAAAGATTTTTGATTTAAGGTGAAAATCCCATTCTCATGAACAAGACAATTACTTAGGAAAAGTACAATGGTGGAATTGTCAAAGCATTTCATTTACATGATTCAATAAAATCTGTTTAATTTTATTAAAATATGAATTTAGAAATTGTTACAATGATGTACAATAAGATATAAATGCTAAGCAATTTTTATAGATGTAACTATGAAAGCAAATGAGAGAGATAGGGCACTTACCTTGATTTCGCTTATCCCAAAGTGTGTCCGAACCTGGAAGAATTGATAAAACAATAACTCAGAGTGTCGCAACCACACTTGAAAGAATGCGAAGTGTTGGGAATGTCGGAACTAGGGCGCCTTGGCAGGGTGAGGGTGCCGGGGCACTAGAGACCTCTCCGGGCATTGGAGTCTCAGAAAATCTTCGAATATGATTTTTTCAGTGTCGTTAGGGTTTCACACTTGTTCACCGATGATCGCCTATATGTCGTACTTGGATCGCCGAGGTACTTGTGAATTTGCAACAAAAATAATCTCCTACAAAACCTTCAAACTACATCAAATCCTAAAAATAAAGATGCAAAATGAGGGGTGAGACTATCCTCACTTATCAACAAAGTGAAATTACGACCTAACGTCGCACTACATCTCAAACCCTATGTAGTTATGTGTGTTTGTGTGTTCAATAATGCTCCTAGGTTTCCCTTGCATCGATGACACCAAGATAGCAGGTGGTTGCTAAATAGATTGCAAATGTGTGGATGGAAAAATGAACTTCCCCTTTATATGTAGTGTGTATGCAGAGTAATAAGCCTAAGATGCGAGTCACTTTGATATGTAGATAGATAGCCCTTGATAGAAATTTCCTGCCACTATAATGGTATGTATGTTGTGTTTATATAGAGATATCTTTCTTGAATTTTGACATTAATGACACGACATGATGACTAGGATTTCAGGATAAGAGTAGAAAAACCGAAAAGGCCAACTACAAATGTCAAAAATATGATCAAGAACAAAGAGGACAAGAGCACCCGGGTTTGATAGGAGTGTCAGGTCTGCTAGTGTCCGGTCTCAAGTGCTAGTGTCCGAGACAATTGACGATAAATGTGAGAATACTAACAGAAAAGGATCCATGTGACTTGACTAGAATTGAGTGTATGTGTGACATATGTGAAAGATAAATTCAATAAACAATCAAAATAAGCGGATGGATCTGGGTAGTGTGTTGTTAGAGAATACTTTTCTTACAAAAGACCCATATATAAAACAACATATTTGGTAGTATAGTAAATAGTAGTAAGTGTGTGATTTTGTGTCTACATTTCCCCCCCTTTATGCTATTTGAATGAAATTCAATTAGTGTAAAGGAAGTAAGGAACATACATGTGAGAATTTTGAGAAGCCCACTGTTGTAGAAGCACGAGCGAATGAGAGTATATAGCGTGGTGAACCATGGATCGGTGTGTCGATCTATGTGGCATAAATAGAGATGGCGAACCATTGTGAGGATCACTCAGAGAAAATGATGATTTTAACTGGAGTGATTATAGATTTCGATCATGTTGCCAATGGCAAGTATGGAGGGGTAAAGAGTGATCAATTCCCAACCCAATTGTGTGTGTGAAAAAATTAAGGATTTGGGTGTCCTTCCGCCTGAGGAAGAGTGTTAGGGAGATAGGTCTAGTTTTACCCTCCAACTATAAATACATCCTCAAAGGGTCTATCTGCTGCAGATGGACATGTACTCAATTTTTGTTCATTTCAATCCAACGATAATAACCCATATAGGAGTAGTATAGGAAAGGCAATGACATCTCATTTCCCCACTCCAAGGGTGTCACCGTGATGTGTATAGTGTTAGATGGCTTCCATGTTAGGTCATCTGGAAGCGATAGAGAATATAAAGTGACTTCCCATGTTAGGTAATATGTGAAAATACGAAGTGACGTAACTCCCAAGTTAGGTCATTTGGGAGAGATAGTAGAATACACTTTGTTGTGTCGATTGGTTTATTTGATTCGAGTAGTAGAAAATTGTATCGAGATTGAATGTGTAGGATAGATTAATCATGGAGATATTTTTCACTTGTTGCCCCCATTAGGTCATTAGGGGAGTTGATAAATGGTGATAGAAAATGTCGCATGTTGTATGAGAAAATTATTGATAATGATGAATTAGAAGTGTGCAATGATCTTTAGGCTGTGTGATGGGGATCATAGGGTGATATCAATTGTATGCCCCACCTTTCGGTGAAAGGGGGAGTGCTAGTAAGAACGAATGTTGAGCTGAAAGTAGATGCATCATGATGTAATAGCGAGGAAAATGAATTATGGTAGATGTCATAAAGTTGTGTGTATATCGAGTTGAGCATTTTCCAAAGTGGAATATATCACGTGAAGTGTGGAAAAGGCGATAGTAGGTGACATTCTTAACCAAATGGCGCAAACGGGAAGAAAATGAAGTAAGCGAAGCTCTAGATATTAAAGAAAACCGCATAGCGTGTATTAGTTGGAAAATGAACACGGATAGTTACTATAGTAAATTAATAATTCGAGGAAAAGTTCTATATTTAGTAATGGTGAAAAGTGAATAAAAACTTTGTTTGAACTTTGAGTGAGTGCGATTTTGAGCTCGAGTGTGTGAAGATGCTTGCAAATTAGAACATCGAGATTAAGTTGATTTGAGATGGTGGCAGCGATCGTGGCGTTACACACGACAACTAAGTTGGTGAGTATATTTTTTTATTTTTGAACAATTTGTAGAAGTAAGCTTGTTTTTTCTAAATTTTTACAAAATGTTAGTTTTGAATTTTATGACGTTTCGACTTGGCAAGAGCTATTCAGCGTTAACATCCATAGGACGCCAATGCCCATGGAATGACAAGGAGTATAGCTAGAAATGTTTTGTTCTAGAGAAACAATTTTTCAAGAAGAATCGAGTGAAGCTAGTAGGAATATTGCATTCATTGGCCAAAAGTATTCTTTGAATATTATCATCAACGCGAGGAGTGCGATAGAGAGTGCTAAGTTCAGCCTTAGTAGCCTCATCATAAATAGGGTTAACACTCTCATGATGCATAACTTGCCTAGGAGAAGAAGATATACTTTTCACCATTAGGGTTTTAATGGATCCTAGGGCAAGGAGTTCTAAGATACGGGTTCACCAAAATGATTCAATAAAATATGATATATTTTATTAAAATCTAAATTTAGAAACTGCTACAATGATGTACAATAAGATACAAATGCTAAGAAATTTTAAAAGATGTAACTATGAAAGCAAACGAGAGAAATAGGGGTTACCTTTGATTTCGCTTATCCCAAAGTGTATCCGAATTGGAAGAACTGATAAAATAGTAACTTAGAGTGTCGAACGGCACCCAAAATAATGAAAAAGTGTTGGGAATGTTGGGACTAGGGTGCCGGGCAAGGGCGAGGGTCCTGAGGGGTGCTAGAGACCTCTGCTAGGCGTTGAAGTCTATAGAAAAGCTCAAAATCTAATTTATTTAGTGTCGCTCGGGTTTCACACTTGTTCGTTGATGATCGCTTGTATGTCGTACTTGGATCGCGAGGTACCTATAAACCTGTAACACAAATAATCTCTTACAAAACCCTCAAACTACATCAAATCCTAAAAATAAATATGTAAAATGAGGGTTCGGGATCTGTTCTCAATCACAACAAAGTGAACTTAGGACCTAGCGTTGCACTACATCTCATACCCAATGTAGTTCTATGTGTTTGTGTGTGTAATAATGCTCCTAGGTTTCCCTCACACCAATGACGCCAAGATAGCGGATGGTAGCTAGATAGAATGCAAATGTGTGGATGGAAAAATGAACTTCCCCTTCCTATGTAGTGTGTATGTAGAGTAATAAGCCTAAGATGCAGTCCCTTTGATATGTAGATAGATAGACCTTGATAGAAATTGCTATTTAGCATAGGTAATTTAATTATTAAAGGTCGTAAGTAGTTTTAGTTATGTCATAAACCATATTTTGTTTGTATTTGGGAATAGTATTCCCGTATCATGCTTTTGTTATTATTTGGGTTGTTTTACTTCCCGTATGTTTTTTTTACTTGTGTAACATTGTGTTTGTCTACATATGGTTGTGCAATATCTATAAATATTGTAGCCTCCTCTATTGTAAATGATTTGATTGAATATTAATAAAATTGTGAGGCTTCTTGTCCTCTTCTAGATTTGGTATTAGAGCAGGTTTGGGAGAGCCTATACAAGCAGCAAAAGTGTTGTAGTGAGGTTACAACTGAGTCAAGAAGTATTGGAGGAGAAAATTGCTTCCAGGAGAACCTGTGTTGCCTCCAACAACTTCCCAAACCCCCATGCATCCCCACAACCTCTAGATTTAATTTTCAGTGTTTGAAAGAAAAGCAATTTTTTTAGCATTAGTGCTCTCCAAGCACCAGGAAAAATTTTTCTGCCTGGAAGAAATTCTGATTCAAAAAAAAATCAGAATAAAATAATCTTAAAAAATCATTTTTTCCATTAGGGGTTTTTGTGTATTTGGAGGTCTATATTAATTATCACGATTGGCTTAGATTGACTCTGTCGGGCTCCTGACCGAGTTGGTAATTGCATCAGACGGAGTTATTTGAAGAGCTTTGCATTGAGCTGAGACGGTTATTGCATTGATCGACCGGTTTCATTGGTTTTGATTGGCGAGATTTGAAGTAAGCTCCCAACCCTGGCCGAGCCCACCAGGAGGTCAAGCCTTACAATGGAAATAAAACAGGAGCCCACAATGAGAGATTCCACTTAGATCATTGGGGCAAGCCGACCTCGGTGCACGCTGTTCGATCCAACATACACCAAACTCCTAAGGGTTGGAGCCAACATTGTTTGGAAAATTGGTGAGGTGAATCAAAGACTTTGGATCGGGCCATTCAATACACCACCGACCTAAATTCTGTGGAGACTACGGAGTAAAAACAAAAGGCCGAGTTGATTATTGTTGCCCTGCAATCGATTAACTTTGTGGCCAAGGCGTGAGTCCCTGTGCCTCCAACCATCGATTTGCAAATCCAAAGGAAAATGGTAGGAATTATGTACAAAGCACAATGAATAAAATAAGAAGAGGCATCAATCAAACACGGTGGTTCAAACAAAAAATAAGGAATAACAAAACAATAACAAATATTGAGGAGATAAGGAGCCAGATTGAAATAAAAATATAGGCGGCAGATCTGTTTTCTTGATCGATTAGCTAAACTACCTTCACCACAGTTGGCCACAAGGTCCCTCCAACTACCTGTCATGTCACCATTTAAAGGTAAGAGCGTTTAGAACTTGTTCAAATATCATTTGCTTTAATTTATATACAAAGAGCATTAAGTACTGTGCTGGTTAGTTGAGTGGTGTAAAGATTGTTGTTGTAAGGGGTCGAGTGCTGGGTCTCGGGATTTTATATGGTTTATAAATTGTGGAATTTGGAAGATAAATTAGTAGCGACCGCCATATCTAGTATAAAAAATCTCTACTAAATGCACTTAACCATAACTAAACCCCCACCCAAATTTAGTGAGAAAAAACTAATTTGGGGTAAAAAAATTTCTCCCACATTGGCCAGAAAATTCATTCTGAGCAATTTTTGTAAAGGAGGGGTATCTAAAAGTGTACATTTTTAGCTGTTTTTTTGTTTTTTACAAAGTGAGCCATCTCGAGCTCCGGAGGCCACAAGGCCTCACAAAACAAAAAAATTTTTTCCTATCATTCAATTTTTTTACATATATTTGGATGTAATCATATATTTTTAGTGTATATTTCAAGTGGATTGTACTAATTTACAAGTTTCCATATTCAACCACAAACATTGTAACTGAAAAAAAATGGTAGAGATTTGAAAAAAAAAAGTGAAATTTGGTTCTATAACACTCACGAGATCTCGGATCTCTTTCACAATGTTTGGTATATACAGTGCCTCCAGGAAGTGCTTACGGGTAAATTCATCATGACTACTACTACACTTAACGCCTAATATAGCTGCAACAACGTCATTTGGGCATCGTCCCTATAAATCAATGGGGAGAAATAAGGACACAATGCACACTTTGAGCCCTCCCATCCATATGTGAATGATTGCATGACATAAATCTAGACACTGAAATTATCCAAGTATATAGAAAAGTTACGCGTGCGTATGAGGATATTTCTTTGATTCGATGTCAATAATCACATAGACCCCTTTCAATATTGTCTTGGTACCACGTATCAAATTATTTCACATATGTTAACGCCTCTTTCACGTACGCCAGGTATATCAAAAGGGAAAGCTTCTTCCACATATCGACAAGATATATCGAAGGGCACATATATAGAAAGGTTTGGTATATCGGATTGACGATATATAGATTGGGAGACCTTATACCTGGAGTGATAAGAGCCTTACCCTTTGTTTGATTTAAAAAATGGGCACCAATGCCCCTAAGTTCTTTCTTCTAGACTCACACTCCTAAGAGGAGATAATTATGTTGCATGGAAGACTAAGATCAAAACACAACTTGAGTTTGAAGAGATTTGGCCTGTTGTGAATGGTTCGCAACCAGATCACTAGATGATGTAGCCCAATAGAGACAGTTTTGACAAGGCCAATCAGAAGGCCAAATTCATAATCTTGTTCATAGTGTCGATGAAGTGCAACCCCACATTCGAGATGCCAAAACAACCAAAGAAGCGTGGGATAAGTTGAGCACCGTGTATGAGGCCAAAAACAAGAACACAATATTGAATTTGTAGAGTCAGTTACATACACTAAAATTCAAACCGAATGAGAAAGTGGAAGCTTTCTTGGAGAGTTACAAATTGAGGGCTTCACTTCTAGCCTGGGAGAGGAGGTTACTAGATACAACTCTAGTGCCCATTGTTTTGAGAGCACTTCCTCCTTTTGTATTTTTGTGATGACACTAAACTTTTCAAATCAGATAGTTACTTTTGACAAGTTAGTGAATCTACTGCAACAAGAAGAAGCAATGTACAACAAAGATGATGAAGAGGAGCATGCACTATCTTCTCATCAAAAAGGAAAAGGAAAAGAAAATTCTTCTCAAAAGTCCCAAAAACAACATCAACAAGGGGACAAACAAAAAAGAAATGTCCTATTTGCAAAAAGAGGACATGAGTTGAAAGATTGTTGGTTCAATACATATAAGAAAGGTTCATCAAGAAATTTAGACCTCAAAATCAAGCAATCTCATCAAGGGAAAATCATACTACAAGCAAGAAGAAGAAGGGGAGGTGAAGAAAACCCCATCAACAAGGTAATGTAGTTGAGCAAGAAGATCATTTAGAAAATGAGGACTTCTTGTACACTTACTCATTCAGTGAACCATCCATCATCTAGTGTTGTTTGGTATGTTGATTCGGGAGCCACTTGACACATGACCGAGCACAGAGACTGGTTTATCACCATGAGGGACACACCTTGAAAAACCATGTTTCGTTAGGTGATGATTCTTCTTACACACTTACAAGGAATTGGGAACATTTCTCTACCTCTTGGTTCACGAAATTGTAGATTAACAAATGTATTATATGTCACAGGTTAACAAAGAATATGTTATCAGTGAGTCAACTTCTAGATCATAATATGAAGATTGACTTTGATAGTCATTCCAAGTAAGAAAGTGTGTTTGATTCGAGACAAATCAAGAGGCTCAAAAAATTGTTGCAAAATCCTCCAATGTGGGACGTATGTTCCAGCTTGACTTTTCCACAGGATGATCAAGCACTTGTGGCTAAGAATTCTTCCTTGCATAGTTGTGGCATTAGAGACTTGGTCACATCTAGTTTCAAATATCTGAAACACTTCACCAATACAACATGGTGAGAGGCTTTCCATCTCTCAAGAAGGATACAAATAAGTGTCCTAACTACCTAGTAGGTAAAAACAACATAGAGCTTCATTCCATAAAAGTACTTATCGAGCTCAGGTAAGCTTGATTTGGTTCATATCGATCTTTGTGGTCCGATGTAACCTAGTCATTCTGGATTTTAGTATTTCATGTTATGTGTTGATGATTATTCAAGAAAAATGTGGATATTTTGTCTTCGTAAGAAAAGTGATGCTTTTGAGAACTTCAAAAAGTTCAAAGTGGCTGTAGAGAATGAGACTAGTCATCATATCAGATCTCTCCGCTTAGATCGAGGGGGAATTCACCAGTAATGAGTTCAAATCCTACCTTCAAGCTCACGGGATTCATCGACAGATGCCTCCTCCACACACACACAATCAAATGGTGTTGTTGAGAGAAGGAACCATACTATCATGGAGATGGTGTGCATTGCATGATCGATGATTTCTGGACTAGCGAGGACATTTTGGGTAGAAGAAGCAAAAAGACAACAATATATTTTTGAACAGAGTGCCCATAGTTTGCTCTTGATGGAGTAACACCACATGAAGCATGGTCAAGTGAAGAAGCCATCTGTTGCACACCTTAGAGTATTTGGGTGTAAAGCTAGCATGCACATACCCAAGAAAACATAAAGAAGTTGGATATGAAATCTCAAAAACTCATCTTCATTGGCTATATGAAGAGGCTCTTGGGTATAGATTGATGGATCCAAAGACCAAAAAATTCTACACCAAGTAGAGATGTTGAGTTCTTTGAGAAGAAGGAAGTTGAGACTCCTCTCAGACTCACCTGATGTAGATATTTCACTGTTGTGAAAAATAGAAGTTGATGTTCCCTGATGATGATGATGAAGTGATGATGGGGATGATGGTGATGATTAGACATGACCACGACCCATGGGAATAATACAATGTATGCCCAAGTGGTATACTAATATGATTTGAGATGTAAAATTGGATGCTCCACTGGATACATCCACCACTGGACCACAACTCGCAAGTAAAGCATGAGAAGAGGTAAAATTTTCTTTGATGAGTAGATTTTTGAATTTGTTGAGCCCTCTACTTATCTAGGAAGCCCTACAGTTGAAAGCTTGGAAAGATTCCATGGATGTTGAGTATCATTCAGTGATGAAAAACAACACTTGAAAGTTTGTCGATCTTCCACAGGGAAGAAACCCATTGGTTGAGATGGATATTCAAAACAAAGTACAAAGCAGATGGGACCATAGACAAGTACAAAGAAAGACTAGTAGCAAAGGGGTATGCACAAAAGGAAGGCATAGACTATGAGGAGACATTTTCTCCCACAACTAAGATCAAAATGATCAGGATGATCTTTTTCTCTAGCTTGCTCAGTTTGGTTGGAAAGTCCATCAGATGGACGTGAAAAGTGCCTTTCTGAATGGAGATCTACAAGAAGAAGTCTACATGACTCAACCTGAGGGATTTGTCATACCTGGTGAAGAAACAAAGGTATGTAGACTCAGGAAATCTTTATATGGCCTTAAATAGCACCCCGGGCTTGGTACATCAAAATTGATGAGCATCTCATTCAACATGGATTCATCATAAATCCATATGATCCCAATCTCTACCTCAAAAGGAAAGGAGGAGAGATTGTGATAGTTTTTGTTTATGTCGATGATCTAGTCATCACTAGCAGCACATGAAGATGATCGATGCAACACGAAGAAATATCTTAATCGATCATTTGACATAAAAGATCTCGAGCTCATGCACTATTGTCTTGGATTGGAAGTATGATAAAAAGAGAATCACATATTTGTTTCTCATTGAAGTATACCAAGACAACGCTCAAGAAATTTAGGATGATGGATTTCTACACCATGGAGATGAGACTATAATTATCTCATTTAGATCCATCTCCTCTAGTAAATGCAACTCTTTATCAATAGTTGATTGGGAGTCTCATTTTATATCCATCTCCTAGACAGATATCAACTTTGTAGTGAGCTATCTTTAGGGTTCACCTAGAAATTTGTCATTGGAAAGCAACAAGGTGGATCTTGAGATATCTCAAGGGAACTATGGATCTTGGTCTAGAGTACAAGAAGAACGATAACTTATTCTTGACTGGATATTCGGATTCAGATCATGCAGGTAATATTGATGACAGGAAATCCACTTCTAGATTTGTATTTTTGGGATCTAGACCAATATCATGGGGAAGCAAGAAACAAAACTTTGTTTCTCGCTCTTCTACAAAAGTTGAATATTGTGCTGCAGGTGGAGCTGTTTGCGAAGCGATATGGCTACGTCACATACTAGAAGGACTTGGAGTACCACAGGAAAAACCTACCACCATGTATGTAGACAATGAAGGTGTTCTCAAACTTGTTCGCAATCCAGTGTTTCATGAGAGAACAAAGCACATCGAGGTACATGTTCACTTCATACATGAGCATGTCTTGAAACCACTTGCAAGTGACAAATTAACGGGTGTTCGAGAGAGTTCCTCTCCTATGTTAGGATTTAGTATTTACTATGGCGAGATAGTTATTGAATAATTAGTTAGTGATTTGTAATAACAAATCATGTATATAGTTTGTTGGTATATAAGTTGTTATTAACAACTTATATTTATATTTAGGATATATGATTATTGTATGTTTGTTGAGGAGGAGTTGTACCAACTTCCTAGAATATAGGATCACTATGTCCTATATATATGTAAGTGTGTGTAATTGAATAGATCAACGAAGTTTTCTATTGTGCAAAACTAGTGTCTTTTAGATTTGGTATCATAGCTGGTCATATGAAGGCTATGAATTTTTGAAAGTGGTGAAAGGGCGGCTGATATCTGTTGCCCTAGTGCATGATATTTTCTTTGTGAGGCATACATTTGTTTAGAGAGAATTTTGTAGGAAGTATTATCATAGTTGAGTTTTGTGCATGATCTAATTGGATCCTACATTGACTTTCGTCTATCTTGAAGCAGCCAAGATTTTATTCCGTGTAGATTTTTATGTAGAAACGTCAGGATCATAAATAAATAATAGTTTCCTTAAAGCTCATCCGAAGCTCTGCCAAACCTTATCAAATTTGCAAACCTGGAAAAGTGTCCCACATCTCTCCATAGACTCGATTCCAAGGTCTATTCTTGGCTTCTTCCATGCATTATACATAAAAAAAAATCTATTTATGCATCACGCAGTCAAATCATCTTTGCGGTGCTTCATTCCACCATCCACCATCGGACACAGTTGTCATACAAGCCCGTGGTTTTCAATAAGAAAATAATTTTTTAGTTCGTGGTTTCATCTTTCAATAGCAGATTTGCTCGCTCATGAACTCAAGCGAAAGACGTCAACATACAACATTGTAGAGATCACATATACACGATTCATATTAGGTCGGTGTTAAATGAAAGTCTATTTTTTTTTCGTTTCGGTCATTTTTTTATCAAATGTCGAATCTTAAAAGTATTATGTAAGTCTTTAGTTAATAGTTAGAAGAGTTAGTCAAAAAAAAATTATGAAGTGGGAAGTAAGACCTTTGTAGAGTTTGTACTAGTTGTCATTAATGTCTTTTATTTACAAAGTTTTAAAAACTGAAAAAGTAATTAAAGCATCACTTTGTAATGTTTGTGTGTCATTATTATTGTCATCACAGAAAACAAAGTTAAATAGGTGATCTTAGGATTATTATTATCATCTTGTTTAAGAGTCATTTTAATTTTATATGTCAAACTTGTGGTTGTCATCAAATGTGTCAAAAATAAGTTTTTGTTAATTTCAAATATTGTAAAAACAAAAAAAAATTACCTCACTTTTAGCTAGACACATTTTCGGTGGAATCCGACGTCCGAGTTGAACTTGAGGGGGGGCATTCTCAAATGAGCCTCAAAGCAATATTCAACTAAGTTAGCAACATGACGCTCGGAAGTCAGAGGCAATATTGGATGGAGGGTGATCAACGTCTCTCGTCAATCACCAACGACGAGGCCACATTTTGGTATGGTGGCATCTCTTTTTAGTTTGATTTGATTTGCTTTTCAGTGTTTCTGGTTGTGTGAATAAATGGAAATTTCACATTGTGGGGGAACATAACACCAATGTTTCATTTCCATTATGCGCCTAAAATGGCTAAATTCAAGGGCAACTTCCAATGCAAGCAGTGGCGGTTTCCAATTTTCTTTGAGATTGAGTGGCAGCGATCAACAACAATGGTTACAATTAAGAACATTGTGATTCTTATAGAATGTGATGTGAATTTTTTTCCAAATTTCAGTTGTTTTCTTCAAGTGGTGTGTGGTTTCATTCCCTTGTTATGATTGAAATGCGGAGGATGTGCATTTTGGAATATGTGAACAATTGTATAGGAGGGTAGCTGAACTGGAGTGATTCTCTAATTGCAAAGATCCTCTGACTTTCGTACTTCTAACATCGATCAACCGGTGAAAGAGCGATCACTAGAAGTGAAAGTGGGAGTCGTTGAATTTGTGTATGTAGGTGAATCGGTGGCAATGTGATAATCCAAGATCGAATTCATTGTGGTGAAGTGGATTGGTTATGTGCAACAAGATCCAAGCTACCAAGATGCAAACCTAAAAGTATGCGGAGACATATGATTATGTTTCCAGTTTTTCAGATGTGCTTCTTCCTATGTAAACACTAAGGGGGGGAATTTTAGGATTTAGTATTTACTATGGTCGATAGTTATTGAATAATTAGTGAGTGATTTGTAATAACAAATCACGTATATAGTTTGTTGGTATATAAGTTGTTATTAACAACTTATATTTGTATTTAGGATACATGATTGTTAGATGTTTTTTGAGGAGTTGTTTTACCAACTTCCTAGAATATAGGATCACTATGTCCTATATATATGTAAGTGTGTGTAATTGAATAGATCAACAAAGTTTTCTACTGTGCAAAACTGGTGTCTTTTAGATCCTCATCTCTTGAGGCAATGCAAAATTAAGGGGGGGGATGTTAGGTACAAAACATAGTTTACCTAGGTTAATTTAACATTGGTAATTTAATTATTAATGTGGTAAGTAGTTTTAGTCTAGTTATAAACCATATTTTGTGTGTATTTGGGAATAATATTCCCATATCATGCTTTTGTTATTATTTGGGTTGTTTTACTTCCCGTATGTATTTTGTTGCACCTGTGCAACATCCTTCATCCGCATATGGTCAGTGCAATATCTATAATTATGCATCCTCCTCTATTGTGAATATTAATAAAATTGTGAGGCTCTCGTCCCTCTTCTAGAGATGTGAGAGATAAATACATTAGAAACAATCAAAACAAGCGAGATGGACTTTGTAGTGTGTCATTATTGAATACTTTTCTTATGCAATATCCATATGTAAAACAACATACTTGGTGGTATAGTAAATAGTAGTAAGTGTGTGAGTTTGTGTCTACAAGACATATCTATGGTCCACTTGACCACGAGGGTCAACATGGCTAGTCGAGACAAGTTCAAGGAGGTTGGAGGACCACAAGAGGACGATGGTTGATTATTGGTCTTAAGCTAGCTACTCAAAGACAATAACCTACTTAATCATTTATAGTTCAACATACTTAAATATTGTAGTGGGAATGGTCTTATGACATCTAAGAACAAGTGATGGATGTGGAAAATCACGTCGTTCATTGAGAAACATCAAATCAATATGAACCAAGAAACACATGATAGCTAATACATCCATATGCGCGCAAAGGAGGACACATGATTCTTCACAACAAAGAACAACTTGCACGAATAGGGACACACCCAATTCTCATACGATGTTGATTCTCTCCTCTTTGAACTATATGTAATAGAGACACTACTACATGAAGTACTTTTAGCAAATTAATATGGTCAATTTCACATTGTTTTTTTCCTTGTTTTTTATTTTCGAAGCAAAAATGCCACAAAATATGGTGCAAATATGATGTTAATATTTATGCCACCTTTGTGCCACAGTAAAAATAGATAAAAGTGAAAGCCAAACAAAGTAATTTAGGTTATTTTATATTCCTTTTTAGAAGTTATTTACTCTAATTTAGAATTTCAAGGATAATGATGTTATTTTATATTCCTTTTTAGAAGTTATTTACTCTAGTTTACAATTTCAATGGATAATAATAGTTATAAAATTCACATTAAAAATAAAAAGTTGATCTTTTGGGATGATAAGATGAAGAATTGGTTATTATGACAAAATTTTGAAGAACACTTTTTTAAAGCTTACAAATTTGAACTACAAAAGATAGATATAATTTGTGTAAATTGGAAATTGTTTAAGCAATTGGTATTATGTGTAAGTCTAGTATTGGAATGAAAAATTAACAATATTTGTGCAATCTAGAAATTGTATTCACATTACTTATTGAAATGAATAAAAATTCAATATATAGAGCTAAGATTTGGTTGTTCATTTCACATTCCTATGAACTTTTCAAAAAAAAATCATCCAAGTGCTTTGGTTAGGATGTTTTTGGGTTACTCTACTATATGGCAATGTTGCAACTTTACACTACCATCTTTTACATATTGTTGAATAAGATGACATTTAATATTAATGTGCTTGGTTCGGTAATAAAAGACTAGATTCTTCGCCATTAAAATTTTCGATGTGTTATCGACCATCGATGGTCTTGAAAAATTTATTATACCTACAAATCTAAAAGAACCCTTATGAGCCACAAAATATTTCTCCTTGCCTTTCAAGCAACCATGTATTATTCTTCCATTGAATAAATTGTTGAAACTAATCGCTTCTTTGATTTCAATTTGACAACTATTGTGCCCACTTCACCATTAAAATTGCAGATGTGTTATTGACCATCAATGGTGTTGATGAAATTTGTTGTACCTGTAAGTTTGAAAGAACCCTTATTAGCCACAATTTTTCTCCTTGCCTTTGAAGCGACCATGTATTTATCTTCTCACTGAAGAATTTTTGGTACTGATTACTTCTTTGATTTCCAATTGACAACTATTATACCCAAATTCATTAGAAACTTTGATCTAGATTTCCCATCTTTAAAATCACCAACATAATTAGGATATAAATAGCCAACCTGTTTGAAGTCCCCTTTCCTAGAGTATTGAAGGCCAAAATTATGTGTTCCTTTGAGATATTGAAGGACTCTTTTTGTTGCTACATAGTGACTTTCTATGTGTTGTTGCATGAATCTATATAAAACATCAACAACAAAAAATCTAGTTTAGTTGTGGTCACATAGATCAAACTTACAATGAGTTGTATCTATTTGGTTGAATTGACCAAAGAATAAAAGTGGGGAAATACTAACACAACTAGGAGTAGAAAATGTGGATCATTCAATCTTCTTTGCAAGTAGAAAATTGACGCCCGCAAAACAAAATTATACTACAATAGATAAAAGAAAGAATTTCTATAGTAAATATGAATTACAAAAATTTAGACAATATCTTCGAGTGATGCCCTTTGGATTCTATACCAATCATATAATACTCAAACATATGGTTAACAAAGCGATGTTGTTGTACACCATAAAAACAACACATAATTCCAAGTGCACTCGACTACCCGAGGTCATGATGAGACAGTCGAAATGTGAGAAATGATACGAAATGAGATAGGTATATGCAGAAAGGTGGAATAGGTGGGGATAGTGATGGATCGAGGGTCTAGAGTCGAGCTATACTCAAAAAACCAACTTGTAAGCTATGAACCTTCTCTTCAAGAATGACGAATACGTATAACCTCTATGTGAGTAATACTAGAGTCAATGATAATCGTATCCGTAGTTTTCGGCCTATATCTTTGAGACCGAAAATGCCTTGATCCAGCTTGTTGGACTTGATGAAACTATCTATTCATCTCCAAATACTCCTCTCCAGAGATGGTCATGCAAGGATGAGGATGAAGGACTCAAAATAAAACTAAGGATTCTCAAGAATAATTTGGTTCGCTTGATCAACCCAGTAATCGCTCGCCTATGGTCAGTTGTTTGTTAAGAGCATCTAGTTAGTTGATGATTTGAGGGTACAAGGTATATATCTAAATAATAGTGCTCGCAAACCCAAGTCTATATCTCCCTTATATCATTATATGCCTGGAGGATGAATAATTGGGTTAAAGATCCTTCTACGATGTTCGGGTGGGATAGGAATGGTCATATGGGACACCAACTCGTGAGCAAGGTAAATGAGGCTAGAAAACTAATTAAAAGGGGCCAAGGACTAAGAACGGGTAGCCTAAGCCGCTAATAATTGTATTTGTTGTTTTGCTTTAAATATCTATACTATTTTAAGTTCCCAACTTTAAATAAACAACGTAAATGAGCCTAATTTAAATAAAAGACAATTAAATTCTCTTTTAATTAATTAAATTACATTCACTATTGTTTAAATAAAATAAATACATCAACTACTCTAACTCTTTTTTTAAAAATATTTTTAGTAAGACTTTTCGAATAAAATAAAACAATTAAAGTTCCTAATGTTTTTGTGTTTTTTACGATTGATTAAAATAAATAAAAATTAGCTCTACAGACACATGAAAATGATTTAAAATAAAATACTACTTCTAATGTGGTTATTCCTCTGTTGTAGGGTTTTTTTATAATACCGCTCTAAGAGAAAGAACTAAAAAAATAATCTAATAAAAGAAAACATCCTCTAAAGCAAAGTTTTGCCTCAAGTTTTATGGAAAGGAAAAGCTTCTTAGAAGCAATTTCCTCTTTTCTCGTATAAACTTTCCTAGCAAAAGTAATTCTAAACTAATAAAAAGAAATGAATAATAAAAATAAGTGCATGGATTTTTTCACTTCTTCCTCCAACTAATTTCCCAAGAAGATCCACAGGGATAAGCGAGAAGAATTTATCAAGGGAAGAATATTTATGTAAGAAATGTTTTGAAATAAATACTAAATTGAGAATGCATACGAGAAGTGATGGAATATTCCACTTCTAACAATTTAAATACACAACCTCTAATAACAAAAATAATAATAACTATGCAAATCTTTAAAGAAATAAATATATTCCTAACCTTGGTTATTACGCATCGTGGTGGCTTTTCCAAAGGTGAGATGCACTTTTTGTCTCCTCATCTTTATATCCTCTTCCAATTATGAATTCCAATTGATCCAGAATGTACGAATAACAAATGACAACAAAGAAATCAAGAAAATTGGTTGTGGTGGATTTGTGCAAAGATAATGACTGAATGTAAGAAACAATGAAGAACAAAGTAATGTATTAGTTATCTGTGTGATCCCTCTCCAAATTTCAGCAGATAACACTTCACGAAAGAATATCAAATGCCCAACCCATCATACGGGTAAAAATGTGACTTTTATAAATTGTTAGGAGAGAAGATGTCAACTACAAGTGTCAATCAAGAAATGAAAACTCAACCAAAAGAGAAGGATTCAACATACTAAATTTAGTAAGAAGAGAGGAGGAACTCAAGACCAATCCAACAAGCCTATTCTTAGCTAATTTGACCAAGAAATGCAAGATATAATCACTTGAATCAAAACATGTGTTCCAAAATACGTGTTTCAATTTTCCGTTATAAATCGACAGGACCATCATTGTTGACAAAGGGGCAGTTGTGCAACCGCCACTTGTAGACACAAAATCACACACTTACTACTATTTACTATACCACCAACTATGTTATTTTATATATGGATCTTGTGTAAGAAAATTATTCACTGGTGACCCATTCCATATTCCATTCACTTGTCTTGTTGGTTTATATTGTTTTTATCTTCCGCACTGTCACTCATACACCTAGTTTTGGTCAAGTCACAAGGATCCTTGTCTGTCAATCTTCACTCATTTTTTGTCACTTGTCTCTAGACAATAGTACTGTGTGCTCCAATCCATCCGGGTGCCTGTGTATTCTTTATGTTTGATCTCATTTTTAACATTTGAGGTTGGTCTTTTTGGTTTTTCCTCTCATATCTCGACGTAATAGTCGTCTTGTCGGGTCATTGGTGTCAAAATTCAAGCAAGGGATCCCTATATAAACACAGCATACATACCATAATAATGGCGAGCAATTCTTATCAAGGGCTATTTATCTACATATCTCAAAGGATTGTATTTGGTCGCATTACTCTGCATACACCTTGCATAGGAAGGTGCATTCATTCTATTTCATCCATGATTTTCATTTTATCTAGCTACCAACCGCTATCTTGGCATCATTGGCATGAGGGTGACCTAGGAGCACTATTTCACACACAAGCAAATAGAACTACATTGGGTTTGAGATGTAGTGCAGTGCTCAGTCGTAAGTTCACCATTGTGGACAACCGAGGACAATCGACCCCTCATTTTGCATCTTTATTTTTGAGAATTTGATGTCTTTTTAGGGTTTTGCAGAGGATATTCATGTGTAAATTTACAGTACCCCGATGATCTAAGTGTGACACAAAGGAAACCAAAGGTTGTAATACCTCGTTCGACATTTACTCTAGTTCTTGCTTCGGTGACCCTGTTGTTAAACATTGAACGTTTATGTGTGCTCTCGTGGTTCGTTAGTTGGCTTCGACCTTGTTGCAGAGAAGAATTAACATCCTTTCTCTCTGTCTTGCCTCCCCGTGTCATTGTCGATGCTTCTAGTTGTGGGCCTCCGCAAGGTCCTTTATGATTATCCTATTAAAAGCAAATCGTGTTCTCGAATCCAAGAAGGTGGCTTGAATGACGATTTGGTGTCAGAGCTCTAGTAGAATATCCTATTTATAATCATAAGATGTTTGGGGCGTGTTCTTCTAAAAAATAGAAATATATATTTATATAATAATATTATTATTATTATAAATTGTTGATAATTGATTATTAATATTAATTGTCGATCTTAATCACAATCATTATTCAATTATTAATAGTTATTTTTTTAAGTCAGTAAACATCATAACAATAATATTATTATTATTAATTATCTTTAAGCTATTTTTTTTAAATTATTGGTCATTCCCGTAGAGTGAGCCTCGATTCACACAAAAGAAGAGGACACCTGTTGTGGCGCCGTGGTTGGTTGTTGTCAAGTGTTTGCTTCAAACTTTAACCTCTAGTCCCCCGCCGACTGTGCCTCCACGCATGCCTTGGGTTTCTTTTTAAGGCTATTAAATGGAAAATATACACATTCACCCACCTATCTGCCATCTTTACGGCCATTTATGCGACTCCGCCTAGCGTGAGGGAGAAGCTTGTTCCTCGGGGTGTTGTTATGGTTGGTGGTTGGGCTCCTCCACCAATTTATCTTCCTTGTTGGATGCACCCGCTTGTTCTACAGCCTATTTTATTTGATGCCTACCTTGACACCTTGATTTTTGACTGCTCACACAAAATTTTGGTGGTCGCGTATCTTTTAATAGTTTTTTTATTAAATTGTCTCTACTTGGCTTTTGATTATTATCCTGGTCGTGGCATTCCTCGAGACTAGATCTCTTTGAGGCGTGATTGTCAAGCCAGTTTCCATGCCTTGTGTTTACCTCCACGTTTTTCCTACACAGCCTCCTAAGGCACTGCAAGTGCATCCGTCAAAAATGTGTTTCCTTTGTGCTTCAATGGATGCCATTGTCCGCTCTCACGCCCTAGTTTGACGCAGCTATAAGGATGTTTGCAATGTTATGGAGTCTAGTTTTACCCTATCTATCTCAGTTTCCTGGGCCTTTTCATTAAACCCATTTGGTGTTTATACTACAATCATCATTGAGTCCTCGAGACCACAGTTTCCTTTGGGCAGATGTAACTCGTGGTTTGGAGCTCCCCTGTCGTGCCAACGTGGGAGTGAGTGGTGATTTAGCACCCAACATGTATGGGGATAGAGATTCAACCGGGGTTTGTTCTTGTAGGCCTATGAGGAGTTTGGGCGACTTGTAGAAGCTGGAAAATCAGGCATGATAAATTCTACCATCTAATTTTTTTATGCTAGCTTTAATCATATCATGTAAGGAATTGATTTTATTTATGAAGTGGGCAGTTGCTTGAGTGCTACGTTTTTTTATTGTCATTCTTATCCCGTATACCTCCTCTATTTTTTTGTGTTTCACTCTTCCTAGTAGTTTAATCTCCATACTGATTTCGATGAATCAATTCTTGTATTATGCATAGATAGTACTTCTTTTCTTCCTTATAAATTCATTTGAGGCAATACTTAGATGCTAATACCTCTGTAATAATGTGATATACTTATTGATAATCTGTGGAACTTGCGAATATAATCTTAGCCAGTAAGGTTGGAATTAGTAGGTTGCTTAAGCATGGGTAACCTGTTGATTTTTCCTCCTTTTTCTGTTAAAATTTTTGGATTGTGGAGTTAATACTTCTTTGAATTTTTTTTTGTACTTATATCTTGTTTAAACGTTAAAATCCCAAAGGGGTATTGGTGAAAATGGGTGAATGCTTAGTTGTGCGTGTTCGACTTGGATTTTGATGTGTTGGTATTTACTAAATCGAGTTGGCATTAATCATTGCTTGTCTCCGTATGAAATGAATGAGGGGATTCATTTTTTTGGGATAGGTTGAAGGTCGGTTGTTAAAATTTGACATGGGTCGGTCGATGTGGACATCGATATCCTGTACCTTATCATGCAAAGTTACGATAAGGTAAAACTCGAGTCTAACCCATTCTCTTTCTGTAGAGCATAATCTTTTGTGTCTTTCATGTTCTTGTTTGAAATTTCACCTTGAATTATAGAAGGGTCGACGGAAATCCTTATCCATATAGAAATATGGCTTGGAAATAGTGTATCGATCTAGTATGAAAATCCGCTCCAACCTTAGATAGATGGTTATCTCGTCCCAGTTTGTGAAGTGGAAAATTACCTCATACGTATAGGAGGATATGTTGTTGGAATAATGTTTGACTGCCTTTGTAAGCCATGCTAATGTTTTGATAAAAACGTTATCTTTGTAACAATGATGGATCTTAGTTGGTCAAATTGATTTGATTAAGGTAGTGTGGGAAAATTAAAGATGCACAATTTAATTAAGATATTATGAATTGGCTAGGATAATCATTAGTGTTTGGTTTTATTAAGGTAGAATGTTATTTACCTTTTGCCTGGAAGTGAAGTTTATAAGCTCGTTTTTCTGAGATAAGATTGAGGGATGGAGGTACTTAGGAGTGACGAGATAAAAGAATATGCTACTATTCAAAAGAAATAAGAGAGAGTTTTATTTGTTTAATATAAAGAATTGTGTTTCAGTTGTTTAAGGTATTTGACTCAAACGAGGGTGTTTGAATAAATTAAGGAAACTTAGGATATTTGGTTATCTTGTTGGAGGAGATATGACTAAGCGCAATTTGTATAACATCGTTATATTGGTTCCTTTGGGATGGTTTTCTTAAATTCTATTGATATAGGTTTAAGGGTAATTAAATTGATTGGACTGTAATTTAAATCTTGGTAAGACGGTGGCATTAGATTATTTTAATTGTTTGATTTACTAAATATGGGTTATTTCCTTTATCATACTTTTTGATTGTTGTACATAGCATGGCAAGATGATCAAATGTTTGAACTTTCCTTTTAGAACTTACTTTGTATGCTCTTTGCAAGCAATTAGGTGTAGGATTGTTGTGGGGTAAATTTTCTTTGAAAGGGGTAAATAGTGGTTAGTATATGATGTTGGATTTCTAACTTTTAATATTTTGGATCCTGGGACTTAGTTAGGGAAATGTTAATGATGTTTGAGTATTGGATTTCAATCATATAATCTATGTGATTATATGATTGAAATCCCAATACGCTCGACACTTTTTTCGGACTTACCGGGTCATTGACCCCTACTTGTTATATGTTGATTAAAATTTTGTTGTCCTTAAAACAATGTTTTTATCGGGTTCTTTTGGCTCCTTCTTAATTTTGACATGGTATAATTTCTAGCATGTGTAATGGTGTTGTTAGTATTTAGAAATTGGCCCCCTTTTCATTAAATAAAAGGTTCTTTTTATGATATTGTTAATGGTAGCATTCTATTCCAATGTGTAGTCTTTATCATGCTCAGTTCTCGCGAACTGACTCAGGCTAATAATTGTGCAGATGGCTATTGCGGGTATAGGAAAAAAAAAGAAAGGGGAATATTTCTAGAAGTTGCTTTGTTTTTTCTTATGAAGTTCCTTAGTAAGAATGCTTAATATATTGTAGATCTTGGAATGGTGTTTGTAGAGAAGTTTGGAGGGCTTGTTGTCCTGGGGTCTTGTTTTGTGGAGTAATGTTGTCATAAATAGTGAACACTAAAACTTGTAAGACATTCTTGTAAATGATATAGTTTGATCACAACCTGGTTATGAATATTTTGTTATATTGTAGAAACATTGTACCCATGTATAGTTTTCTCAATAAGTAATGGTAAACTCTTCTTTTGTGTTATAAATTTTTTTAACCCTTCTGGGTCATTGTATCAATGTAACTCTAGGCATAATCAAGTGGGTTGACAATCCTTTAAAAGTTAATCAAAAATAAATGAATATATATATATATATATATATATATATTTTTGAAAGTTGTGATCTCATTGATAAAATCCCGAGTCTTTAAGTGGAAGAAGAGGAACTATCTTCTTGTGTAAAAAGGATTTACCTTCTACCCCTAAGCTAAACTAATAAACCTTATCCTGATGGTTGTGAAACGATAAATGCTATTAAAGTGAAATCAATGTTTAACTTTTGGGAGAATCCTAGGTCTTAGTAAGTAGGGGGATTGGTTAAGAAACCATAAATCTAGCTCATCGATTTTGAAACCTAAATTGTATTCTTTTGTCTAGCTTAATCAAGAAAATCCTAAATGAAGCTTTTAACCATACTTGATAAATTCTTAGCCTCAATAAAAGACTGGTTAATAACCAATGAGATCATGAAGATGAATTCAATTTGACCTTTTTCCTTTAACCCTTGCCTTGGTACATTGTAATCTTTCTTAAGTAATGTTAAAATTTTGATCCTTGCACAAAGGTGAATTTTGTTCTGAGCCTAACAAGATTACTTTCCCCACAACTGAAACTTGTGCTCGTCACCTTGTGCAATGGAGGTGGGAAACAAGATTCATTAGCTTGAGTATGAATAAATAACCTTGTGAGAAATGGAAAATTTCCTTTATAAATCAAACAAATTAAGCAAGTTATTGACATATTATTGATGATCCTCTTTCAGAAAACTTGATCTTAAGCAATTTAGTCTTTAGTATAAAAGACAGAAGTTCACCTTTGTAAGAATAATTGTATGAATCAAAACATGAATCTTCTAGATCGTAAAGTCAAGTTTTGAAAGACGCTTTTAGTAAATACATAACCTTAAAAGATTTTACACCATGGGATGCCCCAAATTTACAAGTATGTTATGTGGTTGGACCATTATGTTGTGTCTTATTCATGAAGGGTGTTGTATCTTTCCTCGTGCCTAGGTATTCATTGTTTAGCCAAGCCTATCATGAGTTAGTTGTGGCCCATTGTGATCTCTTGTGGTTTCATTTAGACTTCAAAAATAAATTTTGCATTTTTCTCGAACCTCATTGTGACGGTCGTCCCAGACTCTGTTCCATAAAATTTTCTAGTTCGAGACTCACTTTGGGATAAGAAAAATTAAGATAAGTACCTTACCCCTCTCATTTCCTTTCATAGTTAAAATTAAATAAATTGTTTAGTATTTATATTTCATTGTTTATCAGTTATAGCAGATCTTTGCATTCATATTTTAATAAAATATCTGATTTTATTGAATCATTTTGGTGAACCTGTAGCTTAGAACTACTTGCCCTAGGATCCACTAAAACCCTAATGGCTAAGGATAGCTCTTCTCCTCCTAGGCTAGTCATGCCTCATGTGAGTATCAATCCTATCTATGATGAAACAACCATAGCTAAACTCACCGCTCTATATTGCAATGTTATTCTTAGGATGACTACTCAAAGATAGATCTTAGCTAATGAATGCAATGTTCCTACTAGCTTTGATCATTCTACTATTAACATTGTTTTTGATCCAAAAATTTTTTCTTGTTGTAGAACTTGTTATTCATCAAGCCACACTCCACCTTCTGTTATTTCTAATGAGAATTTAGATGATGTTATTCTTATTTTTATGCTTAATCTTGATGATAATGTTCTAGATAAAAAAAAAGATGAAAATAAACATGTGCATGATGTTGTTTCTCATACTAGTCAGGATGATTCTATAGCTGCATCTCATACTCCTTCCATTTCTGAAAATATTTCTAATAATGCATCGCATACTAGTTCTCCTCCTCTTTATTATATGTTGATGATACGCTTAATGAAATCCTTGCATCTGAATCTTTGTCTAATATTGATGAGGCACATGATAGTAATGATTCTACTTCTTTGCATATTGTTGAATGTGAATCCCCCGCTCCGCTTTCATCTTCTTCTGAGATTATCTCTAGTAACATGCATGATTCATCTCCTTCTATTACATCATCTCCTAATAACACTTCGATGCTAGTCCTACTACTTCACCACCTATTACTTCTTTGAAACCTATATCTAGTGTGCCCTTAGCATCAATATCTTCTACTTCTTCTCTTGACATCCCTATGATCACTCATAATGGAAAGCTTCAACCACTCAATACACCATCTACATCTTCTATCATTCCTTCACATGACATCTTATCACTCATGCATGTTGTTGGCCAATTACAATCTCAGGTCCAATCTCTCACGCTTGAAATCAAATCCTATTATGCTTCTATCGATAACAATTCTTTACATGAAAACCCTATTCAAAAAAGATTCACAATTCAACATTCCCTAAGGATTTCATTATGCCTACATTTTCATGCTTTGATGGTACTGGAAATCCATATTTACATCTTAAGCATTATCATCTAGCTATGGATTCTTATTCTAATGATCGATTATTGCTAAAATCTTTTCGCCATAGTCTTACTGATGATGCTCTCCAATGGTACACACATTTACCCTTTGGATCTATTAGTACCTATTGTGAGATGGAAGAGTTTTTTTTTAATCACTTTCATACTTAACAATGGCCCTAGAGTCACATATGATCATGTTTACCTGGCTTACATCAAGGAAAAACAAACCTATCATTGATTACATTTTTGCACTTCAATGCTTGCATGCATCAATTAGTTTTTCAAGCCCATTGACTTAGAAAATAAATTCATCTTTTTTCATGGCTTGATTCCCACTTTAAAACAAGTGCTTGCAATATGACACATGTGAATCATTCACACTCTTATGTTATAAGGTCATTGATCTAGAACATGATCTCATTATTGCACATGTCATAGATCCTCCTCCTAGTTCTCTCTACTACACATCATCTAGTTCTTCTCCACTTCCATCTATTGAGCATCCTCCTAGGTCTCCATCTCCTCCACCTCACAAGCAAGTTCAGTCTTCTCCATTGCATAAGCATCCTTCATCTCCTCCACTACATCAGGCTCCACCTCAGACTTCTACATCTCCTTCATGGGAGCCATTACACTTTTCTCATCACGCTAGACCTCATGATGTGTTGTGTGCCTTTCTTGACAAGTGTTTGATTCACTTACCTTCTAATCAACATCATCCACCTCATCACTTGCAATGCCAGTGTGATCAACCTTATTACAACTATCATCGTATCAATGGCCATGTGACAATGATTATTGTGCCCTTCATGATAGATTACAACAATTAGAAGATAAGGGTGTCATTTCCTTTGGCTCTCACTCTCATGAGCGGTCTATGTCTCCACTTCCACGCAAGCATGTTATTACTCTAGTTGATTTATCTCCTTTGTCTAGTTCTAAGGTCATTATTTATTCATCCACCACCACAGTCACTATTCATGCACGCTCTCCATCTCATCCATCCACCACTACACCATCTCATCATCACTGTGTCATGCTACTACTACTACACATTGGCTTCCTAAGCCATCACACATCCACTTCCCACCACTCCATCACCCATCATTGGCACCATTCACATGGCATTCAGTTTGGTTCATACACTCATGTTACTTACGCCCCACATGCTTCCACCGCTCCATGCCCGCTTGGTCTTTGGTAGGTGATTTTTATCACCTTACCCCCGATGATGCACTCATGTTCTTATGGTTCTTACATGATATTGAGGGATATATTACAATAAGAACTCTCTCCACTTTTATGCTACATGCTTTATCGATCTATTTATCTAGTGCACACTATCATATCACTTCCCGATGATGCACTCTTTCTTTATGGTTCATTCTTGATTTGAGGGTCTTATATAAATGAACCTTATCATCTACACACTGGGGGCATCTATTCTCCTTCCCCCCTCTTCATCATACTAACATGTGCTTAAGTACACTTTTACGACCATCTCATTCACATACTCTTTTACATCATTCATTTTACACATACTTTATCATTCATCACAACTCTATTCATACATACAATATACTTTTTTTCATCATTTATTTATCACATGGAGAAATCACTATATATATTTCATACACTATCTATTATCACATACATTATCTCATCATGATCACATTAATCATCATTATCCATTAGTCATCATCAACTAATACAAATCAAATCAATAAATATAAACAATATCAAAACATAATACATCAATAATAACAAATAATCAATACATCAATAATCAACACATCATACGAGTACCAATCATCACATCACACATCAATAAACATCAAATACATGAAAAATATATGCCAATATATCCATATATATATATATATATATCCAAATCATAGTTACAAAAATCCCATCGTTGGGGAAACTCCCCATACATCATACATACATCAATACATATCATATCTCATCATCATCACTATCACTATCTATAATTGGAGAGCTCTAGAACTAGAAGCTTCACCACTCAATCTGTGTCATTGATCGCAGCCCCTATATCTCTCTACCTGCCTACGTAATAATGTCACCTAGTCGAACTTCTCTCAAAAATGACCATGTAGATCTCCACAAACTCACAAATACATCATGTGCTAGGGGACCTCCACCCATAACCTCTCTAGCTCATCATGTCTCCTCTCATGCCTCATCTCTCTCACTACAACATGGTACATGGTACATGTTTCACCAGCCGCTATGCCATGGATCAAATAAGTGTGCATGCTTCACATGATGATAGCATCCACACTCTAGCATACCACCACCTATGAGTACATCGGTGGGCACATTCCGCATCAATGTGTGGATGGATGTGTCCACAATCAACGACCAATACACATCACCTACATCCATAGATCAACACATTAGAAAACAATAAAATTACACAACCAAATAACAAATCACAAACATCACTATACAAATACTCACGCTACTATCATGCTCTATCTTTGCCATTACACTATCGGGGCATGTGCTTCCCCTCTACTCCTCCTCGGTGGTGCTCCCGCCACATCCACAAAAACTAGAAACAAAAAACCCACCGATGTGACACCCACCATGCATGGTATGCCTCATACACCCCACATCATCCACATCTATCATCTTTATCATGCCGCATCTTCCTCATCTGGCCAGGAGGTACTAGTTGCGCTCATGTGGACCATGGTCTAGCTATGGCCCTCCTCGGTGCCCTAATGGCCCTCACCCATACATATGGCTCTGGGGGCACATCTGGGCCATACCAAACTATCATGAAACTTTCTCTTCTAGAATAACTCGGTCACCCCTAGAAACCAATCCTCTAGCCACATAGTTTGTCAAATACATCATGTAGCTCTATTGCATCCTCTGGCCATCCTCTCGTAGTCTTGGTATGGCCTCCATATCATGGCCTTTGGCCCCATACACGATCTAACATCTCTCTATAGGTATTTGTATCCATCTTCCTACCATGAACACCTACCCCATCCCCAAAAATATATCTGGCCTCACCCACTCTCCTCGTGGTCCACCAACTAGCCTCAATATCACAATATGCTCATAGGCCCATACATGTAATAATGTGGTAGCTCCAATACCACCCCCATGCTCCTCCTATGTGTAAATATGTATAGATATTTGTACAAATGGGCCAATACACATCATGCCCAAGCATATCTGCCCCATCCTCCTCTATCCGATGGAAAATATGTCATGCATCTTATACAAGATGCCTACACCACCACCCTCCACTACAACCGATGAAGCAATCATAACGGAAATAAACTTCCGCAATCGTGGAACCCCTGATCTCATAATAACATCAGGCTAATATGGACCTCGGTATGAACTCGGGTCCCATAAAGTACCACCTAACGGCCCTCATCTATCTCCTTTGAGCATCATCTATAACCATCACTTGAACCCTCTCACCGATAATAGGCAATCGCAAATATGATATACATCCTCCAAAGTCATCATTGTCATCTCCTTGTAGGTAACCAAAAGGTGCAAGTATATGTGCACACCACCTCTCACACAAAGTTGTGATCATAGGCATATTATGGGGCACATCCCCCATCCTCGCTATGTGTCTAAGCCAATGACATGGTCTAGAACATCCCACTCATCATCTGACAACCCCAATCCTAGCAATGTACTCAAATGATGGCCACCATGAAACTCTCTGAATGGATGTCCCTCTACACAAACAAAAAAAAACAAAAAACCCATTAACATCTCATATATATGTAAATACACCTACCTATAACATCAACAACATCAATTTTCACATCTACAACACTTTGGGCTCAACCCAAGCCTTTGGGATGCCAACGCCATGGGAGAAGTAGGACCTGGGCACCTAAGAGTAGGTCATTAACACCCATACCTAGGCGCTAGTGTCCCAAAGGTCATTAGTGCACCTTCACCACTCTTTTGTCTAGGTCCAAAATGCTAAGAAAATACAAAAAACATTTTTTTGCAAAAATTCATCAAAAATGACTAATATCAACACATTTTTGAAAAAATCACACTTACTAGCTCAAGTTATCATACGTGACACCACACATTGCCACCACCATCTCAAATCGACTCACTCAATCATGGTGCTCTTACTTGAGGCATCTTTGCACACCTAGAGCTCAAAATCACACTCGCACAATAATCAAATGAATTTCCTATTCACTTTTTCATATTACTATTTATAGTAACTTTCCATTACTACTCATGTTATAGTCATTATTCACACTATCATTCTCTTAACTAATACACATCACATGATTTCAATCATATCTTGAGCATCCTTACTCGATTCTTTCTCTCTCATTTAAACATCATTCTCTTCAAAAATTCACCTTTATATATCATACACATTTCATAAACATTATATTCCTCTTTGACATCATTTCAAATCAATATACACACACTTTTGTTATATATCATACATTCACTATCATCATTACACGCTTACTTTTAGCTCAACATTCATTCTCATCATCACTCTCCCTTTCGCCAAAAGGGGGGCATATAATCGGGCATCCTATAATCCCCTCACACCATTACGTGATCATTCTACATTCTCTAACTCTCATCATTATTAAAAATTTTCTCATACATACGTGACATTTCACACCATTTTCTAGTGATTCCCCTAATGACCTAATGGGGAAACAAGCGTAAAATCTCTCCATGAGTAACCAATCAATCAATCACATACATTCAAATCTCGACAACACAAACTTTTACTATCATAAATCACATCAATCAATCAACACAACACAACATATTTATCCTCCCAGATGACCTAACTTGGGAGTTATATCACCACTTTCCCAGATGACCTAACATGGGAAGTTATTCTACATTTTTCTACGCTTCAGATGACCTAACATGGAAGCCATCACATACACATTTTGGTGACACCCATGGAGTGGGGAAATGAGACGTCATTTCCTTTCCTATACTTGCTCCTATATGGGTTATTCACGTTTGATTAAAATAAAAAATGGATCCAAATCAACAAAATCTGGTCTTTTTCTATCTACAATGGCTAGATATTTTGAGGATGTAGTTAAATTTGGAGAGTAAAACTAGACCTCTCTCCCTACACTCTTCCTCTGGTAGCAGGATGCCCAAATCCTCAATTTTTCACACACACACAAAATCGGGTTAGGAATTGATCACTCCTTACCCCAACACATCTCCATCAATGACAAAATCAAAATCTCCAATCATTCAACATCAAAATCATCAATCTCACTTAGTGTTCCTCATAATGGTCCCACATCTCTCGTTACGCCACATGGATCGACACGTTGATCCATGGTTCACCACGCTATATGTTCTTATTTTGGCACATACTTCTACCAAACATCTTGCGTACTTCGCAACATGGGCTTCTCCAAACTTCTCTCAGGTATGCATCTCTATCTACTTTATGTTACCAAGCTTTCACTCAACAACATAAAGTGGGGAAAATGTAGACACAAAATCACACACTTACTACTATTTACTATACCGCCAAGTATGTTGTTTTATATATGGATCTTGCATAAGAAAAGTATTCACTAAAGTGACCCATTCCATAGTCCATTCACTTGTCTTGTTGGTTTCTATTGTTTTATCTTTCACACTTTCACTCATATACACATAGTTTTGGTTAGGTCACAGGGATCCATGTCAGGTCTGTCTTCTCATTTTCACTCATTTGTTTTCTCGACACTTATCACCCAAACTAGACACTAGCACTAGGAACTCCTCTCCATCCTGGGTGCCCATGTGTCTTCTTTATGTTTGATCTTATTTTTGACATTTGAGGTTGGTATTTTTGGTTTTCCCTCTCATATCTCGAGGTACTAGTCGGCATGTTGGGTCATTAGTGTCGAAATTCAAGCAAGAGATCCCTATATAAACACAACATACATACCATTATAAGGGTAGAAAATTCTTATCAAGGGCTATCTATCTACATATCTCAAGGGACTGCATTTGGGTGCATTACTCTACATACACACTACATAGGAAGGGGTTCATTCTATTCCATCCACACATTTGTATTTTATCTATCCACCCACTATTGGCATCATTGGCGCGAGGGTGACCTAGGAGCACTATTGCACACAAGCACATAGAACTACATTGGGTCTGAGATGTAGTGCAATGCTCAGTTGTAAGTTCACTATTGTGACAACTGAGGACAGTCGACCCCTCATTTTCATCTTTCTTTTTTAGGATTTGATGTCTTTTTTTGAGGGTTTTGTAGGAGGATATTTGTGTGCAGATTTATAGGTACCTTGACGATTCAAGTGTGACACAAAGGCATCCAAAGGTGAACAAGTGTGAAGCCCTAGTGACACTATCTGAACTAGGTTCCGACCATTTATGTAGACTCCAACACCCCCACAGAGGTCTAGGGTGCCCGCAGGTGCCCCTGTCCTTTCCCAAGCACCCGTGTCTAGGCACCATGAGCATATTTGCATTTTTTTGAACCTCATTGCGGACGGTTTGTGCTCCTATTCCATCACATTTTCCACTTTGGGATAAGTGAAATCAAGATAAATACCTTAGCCCTCTCATTTCCTTTCATAGGTAAAATTAAATAAATTGTTTAGTATTTATATTTCATTGTTTATCAGTTATAGCAGATCTTTGCATTCATATTTTCATAAAATATCTGATTTTATTGAATCATTTCGGTGAATGCGTAGCTTAGAAATACTTGCCCTATGATCCATTAAAACCCTAATGGCTAAGGATAACTCTTCTCCTCCTAGGCTAGTCGGGCCTCATGCAGTATTAATCATATCTATGATGAAACAATCATAGTTGAACTCACCGCTCTATATCGTAACGTTATTCTTTCGGATGACACTCAAAGACAACTCTTAGCTAATGAATGCAATGTGCATACTAGCTTTGATCATTCCACTATTAGCATTGTTTATGATCCAACAAGATTTTCTAGTTGTAGACCTTGTTATTTAGAGTTGCACTCCACCTTTTGTTATTTCTAATGAGAACTTAGATGATGTTATTATTAGTTTTATGCTTAATCTTGATGATAATGCTTTAGCTAAAAATAGGATGAAAATAAACATGTGCATGATGTTGTTTCTCATACTAGTCAGGATGATTCTATAATTGCATCTCATACTCCTCCCATTTCTGAAAATATTTCTAATAATGCATCGCATACTAGTTCTCCTCCTCCTTCATTATATGTTGATGATACACTTAATGAAATCCTTGCATCTGAATCTTTGTTTGATATTGATGAGGCACATGATAGTCATGATTCTACTTCTTTGCATATTGTTGAATGTGAATCCCCGCTCCACTTTCATCTTCTTATGAGATTGTCTCTAGTAATATGCATGATTCATCTCCTTCTATTACATCATCTCCTAATAACACTTTTGATGCTAGTCCTACTACTTCATTGCCTATTCTTTGCTTTCGGCACCTATATCTAGTGTGCACTTAACATCGGTATCTTCTACTTCTCTTGACATCCCTATGATCACTCACAATGGCAAGCTTTAACCACTCCATACAAAGGAGCAAAGTAAAAAGACATTATGATAGAATACTTTAGTGGCTACCAACACCATAATAATTAAATAGTGGCTACCAACTATTATTAAATTAAATTTTATGTCGATATGAAAATTTAAAATATAAAAGTAATTTTAAGGCCCATATAGTTACGCCAAGGTGTTACCTCTATGGGAAAAGGCTTTGCGGACATTCACAGGATGTGTCAAATTTGACAGCTTAAATGGTAGTTTTGTTATTTTTAACAATTTTGTTTTTGCTATTTTTAACAATTTTATTTTTGTTATTTTTAACAATTTTGTTTTTCGATTTTACATGTTGCTCTGGTTTTACTATTTTAAAATTTTATTTTATATCCTTTTTTGCATGCATTAACCTTTAAATACTGGTCACTAACACTATAATTTCATTCTTCAGGCTCTCCAAGTTCCATTCAATCCCCTGCGTTAAATTGAATTATGCAGGTATGTATTTAAATTTTGTTTATACTTATATGTAGCAGTAGAACTATATTTCTTAGCCTCCTCTTATGACCAGTTCTATAGCTTTGGTTCTTGGTCAATGAGGTTTTGTTTTGTGTTGTGAATGTTTAGCTTTTGAGCCGTTTTTACCATATCTCCTCACGCTTCAAACACGAATACCTTAAGCTGTAAGATTTGAAGATGGACCTTGAATGACCTTTTTTCTTCTACAACTTTTTAATTCATTTTCTATATTACACCATTCAAGTGTCATGGAACTTCAGAACGAAGACCTATTTTTTCTTGTAAATGGTTAAAGGTACAAGATGATATTTTCTCAACTACCCTACACAGACTTAGCCCTTGATCAAGTGTCCTCCAACGTGTGTACTATTGGATTGCCTCCTCTTTATTTATTGCATTAATTCTTCTTACCAAAGTAGTTGTTTCTTACCCCTATTAGGTTTTCTTTTCTCCTACACTTTTCTATTCTAAATTAATTTGTTAGCTAGGGTTAAGTTTTGTTTTTCTTGTAAATGGTTAAAGTTACAAGATGATATTTTCTCAACTACCCTACACAAACTTAGCCCTTGTTCAAGTGTCCTCCAACGTGTGTATTGTTGGATTGTCTCCTCTTTATTTCTTGCATTAATTCTTCTTACTAGTAGTTGTTTCTTACCCTTGTTAGGCTTTCCTTTCTCCTACACTTTTCTATTCTAAATTAATTTGTTAGTTAGGGTTAAGTTGGTGTTGATAAATTTAATTGCGAAGAGGGTAGGAAGAATTGTTGGCATTGCTACAGGAATGGGAATTAGGCAATGATAAGTACATTCTAGAAATTCATTTTCACTGACACGACCATAGTCGGAATAGAAATACAACTCGATCAAATGTCTTTGTTTTGTGAATTGAATGCCATAATGTTTGATCTCTTGTGAAATTTAAGTGCACATCACGAAAAGAACAAAGCCAAAACACCTACAACATCCACAGAAAATCAAATTCTGAATTGACTATCAAAACATCCTCAAAAAGGAATTTACCATCAACATCGGCAACTCTTGCCATCTGAAGTGCATCAGAATTTGACAGGTATACATTGGCGGGCGAAACAACTAGAATGATACATGTTTCGTGTTTGATATATGAGCCATCCAATGTTCAAGAAGTGATAGAACTTGCATTGGCTCAGTTATTTGAAACCGAAAGGAATTATGAGATGTCATTCTGGAACCTATATCACCATCCATCAGATAATTGAAAAAGAGCCACAACAACACATAGTGGATGAAATTGTAAATTGTGTTATAAGATTGAAGATAGCAGTTGAGTCTAGACAGTATGGAAAGAGGGGGTGTAAAGGAAATTGTGTCATCTGTGGAATGACTTACACAGGGATCTAATAAAGACTTCAGATTTGTCACACAAATTTTTAGATTTACTGTATACCTGTTGAGAAAAGTTCTAGGCATTCCAGTGGTTGAGTGTAAAGGAAATTGTGTCATTTGTGGAATGGCTTACACAGGGATCTAATAAAGACTTCAGGATTTGTCACACAACTTTTTAGCTTTACATGTATACTTGTTGAGAAAAGTTCAAGACATTCCACTGGTCACTCAATCAAATTATGATAATGAATATATAAATGCAACATTTCATAAACTGCATACTTTGTATGCGGCGGTGAAACAAATCCATGAATTCTTAAATTTGGTATAGAAGAAATTGGTACATGAAGAAATAGAAAAACAACGAAAAGAAGAAAACATACAGTTAGTTTGAATTGGAAATACAAAAGTAACAAGTTACAAGGTTGTTGCAAGTAAAGTAAGTAGAAGAAACCATTATTGCTAGACAAACTAGGTTGTTGAAACAAGATGCTAAATCACATAAGGCTTATGAGAAATTGGCAGATGATTTGCACATTGACAACATTTCATAAACTGCATACTTTGTATGCGGCGGTGAAACAAATCCATGAATTCTTAAATTTGGTATAGAAGAAATTAGTACATGAAGAAACAGAAAAATAGTGAAAAGAAGCAAACATACAATTAGTTCGAATTGGAAATACAAAAGTAACAAGTTACAGAGTTGTTGCAAGTAAAGCAAGTAGAAGAAACCACTATTGCTAGACAAACTGGGTTGTTGAAACAAGATACTAAATCACATAAGGCTTATGAGAAATTAGCAGATGATTTGCACATTGAAATATGGAAGTCAAAGAAATCAGTGGTTTTTTTACTTTTGTCATATAATGGATATGAATTTTAAACTGGAATTGTAGAAGTTAAAAAATCACCCATGCAGCTAAATTACAATTTATTATGCCACATATAATTGATATTACACAAATGCCACATCTAAAGGGTTTTAAGGAGGGGGCTTGAATCTTATTACTTCCAGGTCAGCAGGACCACAAACAAGCAAGGGTTGGGAAAACAACAAGAGTTTAAAGGCGTGTCAGTACAGGGAAAGAATCCGCATAAAGCATAACCTCAACTCGACCCAGCTTAGCAAGGCCCTCAACTCAACACAGAAGATGACACTCACAGTGGTGAACACACAACAACAACAACAATGTTATCCCACTCTGCAAGATACAGACCAAAATATGTCCATTTTTTTGTGTGAGAAGGGATGTTGGGGATAGTGTAGGACACATAGGGAGTACTTTGGGTGCAATTAGTATAGAGTTGAGCACCAAGTGAACTGAGTAGATTATGCTTTTGAACACGTTTACTTAAGTTAATTATGATTTTGAAAGGGTATCATCACAGGTGTTATTGCAATGCATTGTTGTTAATTTCTTATATTGTTTTGATCATTGTTGTTATAGACTGATGTGAATCTATTGTTACTTTACTTCTCTACATAGAGACTTCCCATATTATCGCCCTCACATGACTATTGAAGCCCAACGTCAGTTTCGCAAAAGAATAGATTTGTTGAAAAAGACAATGCTTCACAAATGAAATGTGTATTGGAACAGATACATAATGACCTCTGTGGTCTTATGAAAACCCAATCATTGCATGGTTCAAAGTACTTCTCTTATCTTAATGTTTCAGTGGAGTTGTAGAAAGGAAAATTTGCACAAAAATCTCGATTCTCCAGAGTCAAGACAAATAATGGAGGAAAATTCATGGCAAAAGAGTTTGAATTACTGCAAGGCTTGTTTAACGAAAGGAAAACCAATCTACATCAAGCATAGGAATCTTGTGAGTCTGCATGGATATTCGCTTTCTCCACCTGGGAACTCGTTGTTTTATGATTACATGTATGATTTCTACGTCAATAGATCTCGTGTTTGGGCAGCCTTGCAATATAAAATCCAACATGATCCCTATTACAAAGATGTCTTAATCGACCATGACACCCTTTCCTCCCTACCATTTGAGTCGTCAAATGTTTCCTCATCTCTTAACACAACCACAGTGGAATTTCCCCAAATGCAAACTACCTCTTCACTCATGGTATTGATGCTTCCAATGAATCTCGACGAAACGTATGAACACTCATCGTCTTTCATGCCAACACCCCACAATTTAGGAATTGAAGAAGAGGAAATTGAACAATTCTTGCTCAACCACGATGGTAACACCCCATTTACCATGTCATGGCCAAAGCTTGGCCTCTCGCCTATAAATGAATACAATACAGAGGGCTTGTTCTCAATGGCCTTCCCAACTTTTTTCCATTGGAAAAGCAATGTGGCAACAACCCCGCATAAAAGAAGTTCCAATGCATGAATATGCTCTTCATTTGATGCGCTACCATGATGGCCGCTTCGGTTCACACCCACGATTTTGCTACTTCCTTCTAAACCTCATAATGCGGCACAGAAGCCAGTCCACAATTGTATTTTCATGAAACAAAACATCAAATCAGGAATCCCTACAACAATTGGAGATCTGCGAAGACAACTATTGGAATGCCCCAAAGATAACCTCCCAAACAGTTTAATGTGGTTTGGATCGAGCCTTCGAGGGATGCGTTCATTCTGGGAAAAAATCAGGAGCGAGCTTTCAGATATGGTGGAACAATTGGGGACACCAACCTTATTCTTCACTCTAAGTGTTACAGACACTAAATGGCCATATCTCCACAATAGTATGTATGTTGAATGCCCTACTGATCCTCAAGCCGCACAACATTGGAGAACACTTAACATTGTCTCAAACTCTCATTGAGTATCACCATACCTGCATCATGATTCACAATATTTCGTGAAGAAATATTGCAGAAGGAACTTGGAGCAGTAGACTATTGGTACAGGTAATAAAATCTACTATTTAATAAGTTTTATCCAGACTACATAGCTAATATTTATGCTTTCTCATCTCGCACGTATGAATGGCAACATAGAGGCTCCGCACACGTCCACGGTTTATTATGGCTCAAGAACGCACCTAAATTTAACGTAATGGACTGGGATGATACAACTATTATTGAGGCAATAAAACAATACTTTGATAAGTTCGTGTCTACCTGGAACCCCCATTCGGCTTGCAACCGCTTGGATTTTGTTCACAGGTCACTGCTAGATGACCCTTGTTTGCTAAATACAACAAAAATACTATCCTCCTCCCCACATGCAAACCTTGAAGAACTGCTTAATCATGTTCAGCGCCACACAAAATGTTTAGAACAGACATGCCTGCATAGAAAGAAATCAATCACACTACGGTGCAGTACAACACACCATGGGCCACACAACCTACTTCATCCCTGCTCATTGAAAGTGATGGGAAAATTAAGTACCTCCCTTCGAGAAACGATGATAGATTGAACATACACAATCAAACTATGATATCCATATGGAGAGAAAATGTTGATTTCCAACTGGTACTTTCTCGCCATGCAGTTTTGAAGTATATTGCAAAATATGCTTCAAAAGAAGAGCAACGTTCAGAAACCTATCACCAAATGCTATCCATATTTTCAAGAGATGCTGATGTGGATTCACCAGCACACATTGCAATTCAAAAAATGCTCACAGATAGCGTTGTTGAACATGACATAAGCACACAGAAACATGCCACATGCTGCAAAAATTGCCACTTGTTATGTGTAGTCGTTTGTTTGTATCATTAAATGTTGGCAAAAAAATCTTGAGACGTGTCATTGAAAGTGACGTCGATGTACAAGAAACAACCACTTTCTTGGATGCATATAGAGTTCACCCTGCAACCATGGAACACCTACCACTTATTCAGGTTGCTCGAGATTGGAGCTACAACAGGAACCGTAAAGGAGATAAATGGAAATTGCGGTTGACTAAAGCAATTGTTTGGGTCCACCGAGATTTGTGGATGTCCCAACTCAGGATTCAATGTCATATGACCTTTTCTGTTGGTCAGAACTCCTTTTATACAAGCCTTTAGAAATATTGCCTCCGAATTTGGCTCAAGCCCACATGACATCAACGACACTTGGGACATGTTCAAACACAACTACAGCCATGGCATGTTTTACGCACTACCGCAAACATAGGACATGAAACAGATGTTAGTTCTGACTCTAAGGTCGAATGCAGTATTCAACACGAACCATTGCAAGAATGGCAGGTCTTCACACAACTTCGTCTGGGAAACAACATGGGTCTTGACAGTCTTGAAATGTTGGGGAAACATGATTTTGACATACACAATAATTGGAACATACATGGCGTTCCGCATGATTTGTAGATAATTGGTTCATCATTCATCGAGAGAGAAAAGGCAGACACAAATAACACCATCATACAGGCCACACCACCATCTACCACACTACCTTTGTCTTTAGAACAACAACTAGCTCTTGATACCATACTGCACCATTCAACAAACAAAACACTTCTACCTCCATTAAGATTGATAATTCAAGGAACAGCTGGCACAGGAAAATCATTTCTGATAAATAAAATCTAGAATTCATTTACAACAGCAACATCAACCACATCTCCCTCACCTCTCCTTCTGCTCGCCCCTACTGGTGTTTCAGCATTCAACATCTCCACACCCACAATCCATGCAACCCTCTGTATTCTAATCAAAGAATTAAAACCCCTTGAAGGCCAAGCATTATCATCTTTTCAAGAGTCGTTGAAACATATAGAATATGTTCTTATTGATGAAATGAGTTTCATCGGCCCAAAGTTGCTAGGAAAAATTGACAGTAGGCTACGCGAGGCTTTCCCACACTCAAAAACATCTGAATTTGGAAACAAATCAGTCATCCTCCTCGGCGACCTCGGGCAATTACCACCGGTTATGGACAATCCTCTTTATGCAAGTAAATCCTATGGAGCCACCCTTTGGAAGGGATTTCATTCTTCCATTACATTGCAAACTATATTTCGGCAACAAGGAACAACCGATGCACAAGTTTCATTCTAGAATTTACTGCTCAACATGCGAGATTCAACCCCTCTTATTAAGGACTAGGAACTCCTAATGTCTCACACAGACACACACCTAACTCAGCAAGAGCTCAAAAATTTTAAGGACGCACCACATTTGTTTGCAAAAAATGACCTTGTGGACTCCCACAACCTTCAGATGTTGAAGGCATTGAACGTTCTGATCGCCCAATCCATTGCTGAAAGTAACAGGCGGGTTGGACCATGAAATCCCGATGATGATCAGTTATAAGCACAAAGTTATGTTGTGCAAACAACAAAAATCATGCTTATTGCAAATTTATGGGTTGACGCATGCCTCATAAATGGTGCTATAGGAACAATCACCGACATTGTCTATGACGCAACAATGCCACCCCCAGCATTACCTTTATTTATTGTTGTCAAATTTGATAGAGACAACGGCCCATGTTGGGATCGCTCTAACCTGTTACATATCCTGATACCCCTTATTTCAAGAGGGAATCAAAGACAATTGCCACTTAAAATGGCCTGGGCATTAACTATCCACAAGTCCCCAGGACTTACTATGCATAGAGCAACTGTCGACATTGGAACCAATGAAAGGCGGTGGTCGACATTCACAAGTGTTCTCCGAGTTGCCTCTCTTGCAAATTTGCGCATTTCACCTCCTTTTTCATTCAAAAGGTACTCAAAAATGGCGCACGTAAAGTAAGTAGAAGAAACCATTATTGTTTTTATAAAGAGGTCTACGTGATCGACTATACCCCGAGTTAGATTTGAAACTAGGATGCTTTTTCTATGAGAGGCATTTATGGTTACATGATTTATTTCAAGGAAGAAGCTGGAAGGATGTACATAATCTTTCAAATTCTTTTTCGTTTCCAAATTTCTAGATTCACAGTTTCTTCAACGTTTCACTCGCGGGCATAGAAATTGTATTTTTCTTCCCTTTTAGATGATGACTGTTGTTTTGCTTGTTTTAGTTTGAACTCTACTTTGTTGCATGCTTTTAGGCTCGTCATTTAATCTTGGATCTTAGTGTATCTGTGTGTTTGTCTTATACAATTGTTTATGGTAGAGTATGTTTGAATTATTTTTATATGCAACAATACTACTTTTTCAGAGAAACCTTCTTTGAGTGCAACTATCTATATCTTTTTGTTACCCATAACAAGAACTCTGGAATCAACTTTAAATTTGGTTGGATTAGTTAATATACACTTTGATAGTTTTAGTATATTGCACACTATCAATCACAGGTCTTATCGAGTGTATGGAAGACTTCATGTATTCATGTTTAGTTCAAATAAACTACTTCCCACAATGCCACCACTCATGATATAAGAATTGCAAATGTATATATACAACTTTGTAACAAGTTTTAATGTAGAGATGGAACCTTTAAATGAAGTGATATCTACACTTACAAAATCAATCAAGCCCTTTAACAACATCAACTACAAAAGTAAATAACATATACTATTCGGCGTTCACATTGCATTATATAGATGCGATTGCTAGTGATTGCTAGTAAATATATCCAACTATATCACACACATCCAACTTAAAATAATGTGGTCTATACTTCACAACCTTCCCTACTTTGTAGATACTTTCAATACATCTTTTTACAATTACCACCCTTACGCTGAGTTATTAGCACCCATTAAAAAAAATTGAATTGAACTATATTTACTAAACTTTCAAGTGCAAGAACAATATTTTTATTTTTATTTTTTTCTCTTCCCTTTAGTATATGTCCTCGCACCATAAGGGACCCATTTATTTCAATCATCCTCCTTTATGCCTTGTGTTTTTAATTCGCATTAAGCTTATACCTATATAAAAAAATATACATCATATGTATTTATAAATTATAAATATTTATTAAATCGCATTAAGCTTATACCTATAAAAATAAATACATCATATAAATATTTATGTATTATATGCATAAATAATGTTTGATTGCTAAATATTTAAACTAAATATTTTAATAGAAAAATGGTGTTATTTAATCATTGAACAGGAAATAGAAGCATTAAGTCAAAGCTAAAATTTTAGAGTATATTTTTATTATTTTTAAATTAATAAATATATATTTACCAATTCAAAAAAAAATTATTGTTTTCTTGTTGAAGTGGGTTAAATTCGGTGTTTTTATTATTATTCTTTTTTAACTTCATATGCATTTTTTTATGAATAAGATTTTATATTTACGTCGAAGGAAGGCGTTCCCCCTATGGTAAAGGACCTCCAGACGTTTCTGCAACGATGTTAAATTTGACGGTTTGACGGCCGTCAGGACGTTTCGCATTTTTCGTCTATTTTTAAGGGTTTTTGGATCAAACTCGTGGTTCATCCAACGGAAAATTCTATAAATTGGAACAGAACTCTATTATAAGTTCGCCTATCACTTGCAAAAGGAATCAATCGGTTTCGTGGCTCGTGGAGGGAGAATTTCTTACCAGAAATTCGAGCCATGCATGTTTAATCTGCATTTCGGGTTTTTTTCATAAAATCCTTCTAGCTCGAGTTTTAACGACACGACAGATAACGGAATATGGAAGAAAACTGTTTGTCACGGAATTGTTTTGTGTTCAGGGCGCATCATGATGGTTCGATTTGAGCATTTCCAGGCATTGTATGTTTTTTATTTGGAGGGTATTATTGAAAGTGGCGACCCATCTTATGTTGGTGGAAACTCCGATCCTAAGTAGAATTATCGTATCACAAAATTAAAGCGATGATAATGTTTTATCCGGGGATTGCATAACTGTAGGTTGCCATGGCTGAGACCATGAGGATTGTATCTGGACGCTTGTGGGATTTAGGAGGCAGTTTGTCGCATGCCTAATTTTGAAGGAAAATTTGAAGGATGAGCTTGATGAAGAATGGAAACCCTTTATCTATACTGTCATCGCTTCTACAATACGGTTTTTAGCATATGCACCTTTTTCACCAAAATTGCATATATTTCACCCATACACATTATTTGAATCCCTCCGAGAGTGTGTCGTTCACCTAGAATTAAACATAATAATATAATATCCATTTCCAGGTTCAGAATACTCAATATTACATAACTTTCAGTTTGGGATAATCTCATATAGGTCCAATTCGGATTTCTCGGTTGTTTTCTCTTTGTCTGAAACCTTTCTTTCAAAGTTGTAAAACAGGGTAGAACATTTTATGCCTCAAGAGTGCTTCTATCTTCTAATGTTATATTTTATTAAAAATTCCAATCCGTAAAAATTTGTGAAGTTTATACCTCAATATTCCTTATGAAAGTCTTTCTATTCTCCAATTACAACATCTTTACTCTAGCCGACAAATTCTATATCACATTTTGTAATTCAATAAGGACTTTCAAATTTCTTTGTAAACTTATCTATAACATATCAAGGTCCATGAACGCACCTCCAACTGCAAGTCGAAGCTCTAGATCTTCCTCATTTATAGCTAATTGCACCCGAAGAGACCTCCGAGGAGCTCCATTTCTAACCTGGTCAAATAGATAGAAGCTATACTACCTTTTAGAAAGAACTCCAAATCATAAATACAAACACAAACATGATACATAGCTAATCACTATGGCCATCTAACCTATTCCTGAGAAATCAATTTCAATATCTCACTTTTAACACATATAAGGCTTTAAATGATTATACTCGAGTACAATGGTTAGTAGTAATGTTAAAATGCATAATGAGAGAGGTGTGACTAAGACATACTTGTAAAACCATTGTTGAAGATGTTGACTGAACTCCGTGATGAATGGAGAATGATGATGACGACATATGAATAGGATCATCATCATCTTCAATGACTATAACATTGCTTAGCCCAATGTTCTGCATGGTGGTCAATGCCCTTCCCTTGTCTGCTTCAGAGTGCCCTACATAATTAAATGGTTTTCTTACTGTACCAACAAAAAGCCCTTTTTTCTGGAGTGGTGTTAAAATAGTAAATGCCTAGCTTATACATTGAGGGTAATCTTGGAAACTGCTGTTGGGATTGCCTACAAGCAAGGCAAGGAATGCATTACCTTCACAATCCTTTTTCTTTCAACTTCATTAGTTGAAGTCCAATGTTCACTTACAGCCCACAACATCTCAAGACGTGAAGTTGTCCAACCACTCCCTAAGTGGGTCACTCATAATAGCCATAGAGCTTTCAAAGATGTTATTGGGAGCTCTGCCAGTCCTAGAGACATGCAAGATCACAAAAGGAACTCCTTTGCAAGACCTTTTAATTTCACCTTCACTAGTTAACTCCAGCCCCACAGCATCTATAAGACACGGGAAATTGTCAAACCACTTCTTGAGTGCTGAAGAGAGGACTCCACCAGGGTCTACATTATTTTTCAATGCTCCTTCTCACTGTAACAAGACAATAGTCATGATAACACTTAAAGTTTTGCATCATGTTTCCACATGAAAAAAATCTGATATGTTTAGGATTTATTTTTGTATTTCGTAATAAACTATCAACTCTTAAATGTTTAGGATTTATTTTCATATTGTGGAAAATTTCTCATTTCTTACATTTTATCTGGTTTGTATGAAAGTTTGGCCATACATTCATCAAATGGGAAAAATATCAGCACTCTTTCTCACACAATTAAAATTTCTTGATTGAACCGTTGATATATTTTGTCAGAATTTAAGGTTACCTAGGTTTCAAGGTGAATATTCAACGCGTCAATATTAGAAATCTGCCCCTTGCCAGATTGGTCTTGAAGAATTGCTTCCATCTTCTCAGCATCCAAAGAACTCAATCAATGAACATAACCAAGTAGATTGCCTCAAATCTAAGGCGCGGGAACATATTTAACAGATTTTACATGGCTCTTAAAATTAAATAATCGTCCCCCACAATACCCAACACAATTTTCTTAAAAAAGCTATATACTGAGTTCTCTTACCAAAGCCTTGAAAAAAGCAATTTGAGGAAGCGAATACTGAGTTCCCAGTTTGGCCTGTTCATCAGCTACTTTGTTGATCATACCATAATAAACTCGACCATCATACTGGTTTGTGCTGGCTCTAACCTCAAATTTGTAGCTTAGTGTGCTTGAGTTCACGACTATATATTAAACTTTCAAATCCCATGTCGACATAACATACTGCCATTGAAGATTATTGTTAAAATAAGGTATTCTGAGCCCAAAACTGACAAGTAAATTCCCAAGCAACATGTACTCCATCCAATATTGAGTTTTGCTTTTTACTTTAATTTGGGATGTATCAATCCCAAAACATGGGCTCATCTTACTCACAAAGCTACATCTTAAAAAGCAGCAAAAAGCATCATTTTATTTACCAAATAAAATCATTACTGCATCTGCATTAGTCATGTAGTGCTCAATAGTTTCCATGCACAAATGCAAGGAGACAAGGGTTCAATATAAAAACATCAATTCAATAAATTTCTTTTGCAGATAGATGTATCTATGTTAAAACGAGGAGGGAGGTAATCACTAGACTTTGCATGTGATGGTACTTGAACAATAAAAAGAAAGAACTTCAATCAACCATATCAAATGTCAAATGAAAGGTCAAAGGATCTGAACGGTCCGAGAAGAGGCCAGAAGGACCTACCAAAAGCAGTAAAAACATTGGAAATACACCCCATAGGAAAAAAGAATATCAAACATGTTTATATTGCAGAAGGAACTTGGAGCAGTAGACTTTTGGTACAGGTAATAAAATCTACTTTTTTATTTGTTTCAAACTACATAGCTAATATTTATATTCCCTCATCTCACACATATGAATGGTAACATAGAGGCTCCACACATGTCCACAGTTTATTATGGCTTGAGAACACCCCTAAATTTGATGCAATGGATTGGGAGGATACACAGTTATTGAGGCAAAAAAACAATACTTTAATAAGTTCGTGTCTACCTGGAACCCCCTCCTAGCTTGCAACCACTTGGATTTTGTTCACAGGTCACTCCTAGACGACCCTTGTTTGCTAGATACAACACAAATTCTATCATCCTCCCCACATGTGGACCTTGAAGAACTACTTAATCGTGTTCAACGCCACACTAAATGTTCAAAGCAGACATGCTTGCATAAAAGCAATCACAATTGCAGTGCAGGTACAATGCCCCCTGGGCCACGCAACCTACTTCATCCTTTCTCATTGAAAGTGATGGGAAAATTAAGTACCTCCCTTCGAGAAATGATGATAAATTGAACATCCACAATCAAACTATGATATCCATATGGAGAGAAAATGTCGATTGCCAACCGATACTTTCCCGCCATGCAGTTCTTAAGTATATTGCAAAATATGCTTCAAAAGTAGAGCAACGTTCAGAAACCTATCACCAAATGCTATCCATATTTTCAAGAGATGCTGATGTGGATTCTCCATCACATATTACGATCTACAAAATGCTCACAAAAGTGTTGTTGAAATGTGTCATTGAAAGTGACGCCGATGTACAAGAAACAACCACTTTCTTGGATGCATATAGAGTTCGCCTTGCAACCATGGAACACCTAACTCTTATTCAAGTTACTCGAGATTGGAGCTACAACAAGAATCGTAAAGGTGATAAATAGAAACTGTGATCGAGTCCAAGAATTGTTCGGGTCCACCCAAGATTTGTGGATGTCCCAACTCAAGATTCAACGTCCTATGACCTTTTCTATTGGTCATAACTCCTTTTATACAAACCTTTCGAAATATTGCCTCCAAATTTGGCTCAACCCCACATGACATCAATGGCACTTGGGACCTATTCAAGCACAACTACAGACCGTGGCATGTTTTACACACTACCGCAGACACATGACATGCTACAAATGTTAGTTATGACTCTGAGGTCGAATGCAATATTCAACACAAACCATTGCATGAATGACAGGTCTTCACACAACTTCTTTCAGAAACAACACGGGTCTTGACAGTCTTGAAATGTTGGGGAAACGAGATTTTGACATACACAATAATTGGAACATACCTGACGTTCCACCTGATTTGCAGATAACTGGTGCATCATTCATCGAGAGAGAAAATTCAAACATAATTAACACTAGCATATAGGCCACACCACCATCTTCCACACTACCTTTTTCTTCAGAACAACAACTAGCTCTTGATACCATACTACACTATTCAGCAAACAAATCCCTTCTACCTCCACTAAGATTGATAATTCAAGGAACAACTAACACATGAAAATAATTTCTGATAAATAAAATACGAGAATTCATTCACAACAACATCAACCACATCTCCCTCACCTCTCCTTTTGCTCGCCCCTACTAGTGTTTCAACATTCAACATCTCTACATCCACAATCTAGGCAGGCCTCCGCATTGTAATTTTTGGGTTGACATAGGCCTCGTAAATGGTTCTACAGGAAAAATCACCGACAATGTCTACGACGCATCAATGCCACCACCAACATTACCTTTATTTGTTGTTTTCAAATTTGATTGATACAACGACCCATGTTGGGATCCCTCTAACCCGTTACATATTCCCATACCCCCTATTTTGAGAGGGAATCGAAGACAATTTCTGATTAAAATGGCCTGGGGATTAACTATCCATAAGTCCTAGGGACTTACTTTGCATAGAGCAATTGTTGACATTGGAACCACTGAAAGCCAAGGTATGACATTCACACCTTTCTCCAGAGTTCCCTCGCTTGCAAATTTATGGATTTCACCTCCTTTTTCATTCGAAAGGTACTCAAAAATGGCGTGCGTATCAACACTTGGAGCAAGAAGAAAGGATGATTCAAGACTACTATCACTCAACCCGTCAGTAAATACTACCCTCTACTTTGATAGCACCTCCACTACTACTTTACTCAACACTTCTTGTATCCAAAGCAGCAAGTGTCGTTCAAGGGGTATAAAATGTATTCATGTTTAGTGAAAATAAAATTGCCCACAAAAGGATACCATTCATGATATAAAATCTGCAAATGTACAAAGGTCTTCATGTATACATGTTTAGTTCAAATGTCGTGATATAAGATTTACAACTGTACATGTACGAATTTGTAACAAATTTAAATGTACACATAGAACAAATCAATGTAATGTTTCATCTATATTCCTACACTACCACTATCAATCCCACCCGTTATCGACTATACAAAAAAGGTTTTTTCAACAAAAGACCAACCAAACAACTGATGCAACACTAGCATAATTTCCCTAAAATAATTACAAACCACATCAACTATAAAAGTAATTAACTATCCAAAAAATATCAAATGTATTCATGTTTAGTGCAAAAAAAATGGCCACAAAAGGCTACCACTCATGATATAAAATCTGCACATGTACGAAAGTCTTCATGTAACATGTTTAGTACAAATAAAATTGATAGCAAAGCGCTACCACTCATGATATGAGATTTGCAAATGTATATGTATGAATTTGTAACAAGTTTGAAATGTAGAGATGGAACCTTTAAATGAAGTGGTTCATCTATATTCCTACACTTAACAAATTCAATCACACCCATTATCAACATCAACTACACAAGTAATAACTATCCCTCTAAATCAAATAACATATACCGTTCGGCGTTCACATTGCATTGTACACATGCGATTGCTAGTATATTAACAAGTAAAACGATACAATATAGAAACGCCCCCAAAACCTGGAATCAAATTAGGCAACAACAAAACCTAGAAACACAACCCATTACATAACATCAAAAAGCATAAAAAGAAACTCTATACCATTTTTTTTTCAGACACAAAAATATTTCTATTGCCTTAAGTGAGGCCATCTTTTTCCAATGTTCCATCCTCTGTGGCTGTCATTTTTATTGACATTAAGAATATACTTATTTAAAACAACAACACTAATATATTTATAAATCCAAACTATAAATACTATTTGATTGCCAACTGATTTTAAAACTATTTACACACAGAAGCCAAAACTCTCCTGGGTGGCTTAGAAGGCCTCCTCCCATGTTGAACAGAGAGATTATTCAACAACAACACATCCCCATCTTCCAACTTCAAGTCCACACATTGCTCGTCCATAATCTGCTTGAATGCTTTCACAGCTTCAACAGGAATGGCAGATCCATCTCCCAATGTAATGGATTGGTTCTTGTTTTCTTCACCAAAACCTGCTATTGTGTTAAACCACACCTCCCTTCCTCCTTTCTCAAATGTTCTAATTGTTTCCACAAGCCCAAAGGTAAAATCTGCTGTTCCATCCGCATGACACTCAAAATGCTTGCAACCCATCATGTCAGCAGCCCTAGCATGCAAATCATTCCAAGAAAAATATAATAAGCTTCCAAGATGTATTAAAATAGAAAGAATTCTAGAATCATTTAAATTTTAGAGTATTTTGCCTCTAGTTTTGGACCACAGTATGATCTGAAATATCGTCTGAAAAGTAGATATATAACATTGTATTACAGATAAAAGATTTTATGTTTTTACAGTCCATGATCTGAAGTATCATTTGAAAAGTAGATATAAAAAATTGTATTATAGATAAGAAATTGTGTTGTTACAGTCTTTTGGTTGAAGAACTGTGTCAAAAAATTTAGCTCAAAGATTTGATGCAGTTCTTTGCCTAAAAGACTATTTCTGAATTGTATTATAGGAGAAAACAGTATATAAATTATAAGTGTGTTTTTTGTGAGGATTTTTTGAATGGTAGAAGCAATTCCAAGAACATCCTACTTAAGATAATAAAGCATGTGTGTAGAAGCAATTGAATAAAATATATTTCAAAATGTAAGAAAAATATTTACTATATCTATTATTTACTGATTTATTCTTATTTTATATAAATAATAGTCCACACTCATTGCAAGTTTGAAACCAATCCATTTTATAAATCTATACTAATGTTTCTTAAAAACTCTCTCACATTTTGAATTGAGAAGCTTGAAGTCTTTAAACATGAAATGTATTAGGAGCTGTGTAAAATCAAAACTTTCGCAATAGTCTTCAAATATGGAAAAAGCGTCAATAAAAATGATAAATATGGAAAAAAATGCGGTCTCATTAATCTTCCAGGGACTGCTGAAAACCTTCTGAACCATACCGACAAAATACCTGAATATAAAATCTTGGAATTGTCCATAATTTAAACATTTATGGTATAGAATAATAATAAATAACATAAATTTTTTAAATTCTATATTTTAAGATTATATAGATATTGTTTCTTAGCTCAAGGAAAAATACTTTGAACTTACAAACTCCATTAAGATAGAAAGAATTCTAGAATAGTTTAAATTTTAGAGTATTTTGCCTCTAGTTTTGGACCACAAAGTATGATCTGAAGTATCATCTGAAAAGTAGATATAAAACATTGTATTACAGATAAGAGATTTTACATTTTTACAGTCCACGAATTTGAAATAATCTTTTGGGTGAAGAAGCTGTATCAAAAATTTAGTTCAAAATTTGATGCGGTTCTTCACCGAAAAGACTATTTCTAATTGTATTATAGGTTTTAATCTTTTAAATCATACAATTTTAGTATATTTGTGAAGTTTTGTCTGAAATGTATATCCAAAACTTACCCTATAATTTTTGAAAAGTTTGTTTTTTGAAGAAAAGATGTATCGAAACAATACATCCTACTTAAAATAGTAAAACATGTGTAAAAACAATTGAATAAAATATATTTCAAAATATAAGAAAAATATTTACTATATCTATTATTTATTGATTTATTCTTATTTTATAAAAGCAATAGTCCATTGACACTCGTTGCAACCAACCCATTTCATAAATCTATATTAATATTTCTTACAAACTCTCTCACGTTTTGAATTGAGAAGTTTGAAGTCTTTAAACACAAAATTTATTGTGAGTGTGTAAAGTCAAAACTTTTGCAATAGTCTTCAAATATGGGAAAAAGATGGTTGATTAAAAAAATGATAAATACGACAAAAAAAATACAGTTTCATTAATCTTCCAGGGACTGCTGAAAACCTTCTAAACTATACTGAAAAATGATTGAATATAAAATTTTGAAAGTGTCCGTAATTTAAATATTTATGGTATAGAATAATGATAAATAACATAAATTTTCTATATCTTATATTTTAAGGAAAAATATTTTAAACTAACAAACTCCATTAAGATATAAAGAATTCTAGAATAGTTTAAATTTTATAGTATTTTGCCTTTAGTTTTGGACTATGATCTGAAGTATCATCTGAAAAATAAAACATTGTATTACAAATAAGAGATTTTATATTTTTACAGTCCACTAATTTGAAATAATCTTTTGGGTAAAGAACTGTGTCAAAAATTTAGCTCAAAGATTTGACGCAATTCTTCACCCAAAAGACTATTTCTAATTGTATTAAAATTTTTAATCTTTTACATCATACAATATTTTGGTATATTTGTGAAGTTTTGTCTGAAATGTATATCCAAAACTTACCCTATAATTTTTGAAAAGTTTGTTTTTAGAGAAAAATAGAAAAACATGTGCAGAAGCAATTGAATAAAATATATTTCAAAATATAAGAAAAATATTTACTATATCTATTATTTACTGATTTATTTTTATTTTATATAAGTAATAGTCCAGTTGACACTCGTTGCAACCAACCCATTTTATAAATCTATACTAATATTTCTTAAAAACTCTCTCACGTTTTGAATTGAGAAGCTTGAATTCTTTAAACATAAAATTTATTATGAACTCTGTGTAAAATCAAAACATTCATACAGACAGTATGAAGCGTGATAGTCTTCAAATATGAAAACAAATTTGATAAATACTAAAAAAGTAGTTTCACTAATTTTTCAGGGATTGTTGAAAACCTTCTACACCATACTGAAAAATGTCTGAATATAAAATCTTGGAAGTGTTTATAATTTAAACATCTATGATATAAAATAATAATGTATAACATAAATTTTCTATATCTTATATTTTAAAATTTTACTACCTAAAATTCAAAGTTTTATACGGTTGAATGAGAAAACATAAAAATACAGATTTCTTTTATGATTTTACCGTATTTGGTAACTGTGCAAAAGATTAATAATATAACGCAAACAGTGAGAAAGTGATTAAGCTGTCACCTTTTCTTTGCTTCTTCTGGATCATTGGTGCCTAGGATAGTTTTCCATGTTTTTGATATGAGGGAATTGGATGGTTGGCTTGGAGTTGTTATTTTGAAGAGCAACCCCATATCCTTCACTTTCTTCACAAACTCTGGTAGTACTTCTTCCATAAGCGGAGGAATCAGATGGCTTAAAACTATGGCACTCTGGCCACCTTCTGGAGGTGCCGTCTCACAGAAGAAAAACAGCTTGGAGGGCCAAACTTTCATCTGTATGAATATAAGCATGATTATAAGTTTATGACCAAGGTAGGAACGATGGACCTCATAAATGGATAAAGGGTTCATCAAAGAATATATACAATAAATATAGAACAAAAATAAGGTAAATTAATTTATAAAAGTACTCTGATTTAATCTAGAGTATTATTAATATTTAAAATTATTAGGAAAAAATATTAACATTTCCACTACAGAGATCACGTTTTTCAAATTTTTACAATAAATTGGGAAGACACTAAATATTCCAAAACCACCATATTAATAATTATGACCATCTACATCATAGTTTTGTTTTAGAAAACCCAATACAATATTCGTAGAATTCTTCACCATTCATTGTCTTCCATGAATGGTATGCCTACATCTGTTGTTTTATTAGTTTTTCAATAACTAATCTCCTTAAACAAGAGTTCTGTAGCAAAATGATAAAGAAGACAATTACAGAATGAGAACTTCTAAAAATTATTTGGAAAATAAATTGGACTGAGATTTCAGGCCTCTCTTTGTGACCCATCATGTGGTTCTCAATGACGTACATGATGGTGGGACATTGTGAGAAGTTGATCCAAATTATCTTCTATCCAATTTTTTAGAGGAACTCTCTCTAATTAACACAGATTAAGGAAACTTAAACCTTCTAACATAGTTAATTATAACCTAAATGATGATAAAAATAAACCTACCAGAACCATCTCATGGTGGAAATCATTTTGCTCATGCAAAGAAACCTTATTAACAGTAAACTTTATCAACAATTTTTACTCAGAATTTCGCCTACCCATATGCAGTAGAAGTATTCAACCTGTGAACCTAAAACCTAAACTTACGACAAGTCCAAGAATCAAAGAGCATATTCCTGTTGACTGTCCAGGGTTTTTTCATTGATTGGTTAACCAGTGTAAGCTGAGCCTTGAAAGTCCAAGATTTAACACTCATTTGCACATAAAAATGTTAAATAGCCCTTTGTTTAACCTTGATTAAGGCCAACATACAGGAAGTTTAGGCTCCTGGGCTTTTGTGACATACATGATGATAGATCAGAAAGAAAAGTCCAATCAAATTATCTATGCAATTTTCTTGGGCATCTCTGTTTCTAATTATTAGGGGTTGCCAAAGCTTGAATTCTCCAAAACAGTTACTTGTATTCTAAATAGATCCCAAATAGACTTACCACAGCCATCTCATGGTGGAAATCAATCTGCTGATGCAAGGGAGACTCGTTTGCAGTGTAAACTCTATTAACAATTTCAGTTCTTGGGGCAAACCCAATATACTGCTGCTCTTCCCATCCAAAAGCTTCTACGACCGCCTTGAAATCAGCAGCAGACCTCACAGCAAATCCTCTAAAAATCAGAGCATTGTTTTTCATCACTTCGTCTTCCAACCATGCCCTTTTATTTCTTATGCTTTGCACCACAGCTTCGACATCTTCCTTCTGAAGATCATTTGCAGGCAGCACAAAACTTTGGGAAATAGTTTATCATCAACCACCTTCTGCTCTGCTATTCTTCCTTCTACAAAATCAATCACAACATTGTCACGTACCTCTGAACTCCCCATTGTCTTCACTTGTATGGGGGAAGAGTTTATATTGATCCCCTTCTTAACTATACACAACTAAGAGGTCCCCAACAACTCGTTGTCTTTTGCATTTCAGGTATGATCTGCATATGGTTGAAAAAGCAGGGGCTCTGATTGTTAAACTCATCAACAAGAGATCTGAATGCCAGAAAGATTTTTTTTAACAAGGGAGCTGATTGTCATACTCATCAACAGGACAGCTGATGTTGTCCCATATGCTGTCTTTGGTAGCCAGTGGATGCTAAAATGTCTTTTTCTTCTTCTTCTGATTTGTCATAAACAAACTAGCAACTTTTGTGCCTGTCCTCATATATGGAAAAAAATCCATAGATAAAAACTTGCAATTGTTCCACAAATTATGGTCCATGTGTGGAATCTATAAAAGAAAAAGGGCCCATGGGTATATTTATCTTTCTCGTGTATTTATATATTTGTGTTTGTTGATTATAGAAATTTAATATGATATATCAAATTGTTAGATACTAATATAGTTTTGTATTTATTAATTATTAGTATGTGACTACTTAATAGTTAATTAGTATATGTATTAAAATGATTTGTTCTATTTCAAGCTACATTATTTTCTATTAAAATTTTATTTACAATATTTAAAAAGTAATATTGCAGTCTTTCATTAATAAATGAAAAGTTAATTGTGAATTATTTAAACATATATTTTATTTCTATTTTATTAAAGTGTAACATTTTTACATGTGTCAAGTTTAAATTTTTTTCTAAAACTTATTTAAATGTATATGGAAATAAGGGGAAAATATATTATCTTTCTTACATAAACTCATAAGCACGAAGGATATAGGAAAATATCAATTTGGACTGCAAGGACTAAAATTGGCAAGGGGTATGGAAGTGTATCCAAAAATATTCATGCTAAGAGACAAGTCCCTCATGTTGTCATTGTTGTAGAAGTTACCATAACCCCACTCATTACTTTAGTGATATTTCACGTGGTGACAATGACGCAAAGATTCGAGAAAATTAAAAAAATATTATGGCGTCGCCTTAGGTACCCACACCTCGCTTTTAGCTTCTCTAATGTGCATGAAGTTTTTGGGGTTGATTCCTATTCGTATGTGAGAGCCTCCTTAATTTTTTGCCTAATGGAAATTGGTATTGACGTGTCACCCTAACATATATTCTCATTAGATTCTCTTGATCTCCCCAAGTAGAGATAAACAACGTCATTTATCTTGAGAATTATAGAGCATGTCTCCTATACACATGGTTTGTGACTAGAGAGCCACTCTTTTAAAAACTTGTAACACTACTCAAAAACATATCTTCACTTGGTGATGCATTCATATAACCCCGATCTACACCGAACTCCAATTATCTTACAACTTGAGGGCCCTTCTTATTCAACTCTAATTTTTCTTTTATGAGCCTCACATTAAAAAACCCACCATATCCCTTGGAGGCATTGTATTTTTCAAATAAACTCTTTAGAACATGAGAAGAGGGCCATAAATTTTTACATGCTCTCCTTATCCGAGAGAAGAGGATGGGGTTTTCTCTTTTCAATGAATCACTTACCTCTCTTTAGACACTCTAGGATCATGAACAACAAAGATGTTTATCCTCTTTCCGTAGAAAATGTATGACCTTTACGAAAACTCTCTAGACACAAGTCCCCCACAGAAGTGTGCACTAGGTTATTTATTTCTTATTACGCCGAAGGCATTCTCCCTATGGCAACGACTCTCCGGTTGTTCACGCCACTGCCTTAAATTTGACGGGCGTTTGAATGTTTTTATGTGATTAAATGTGACGGGCATTTGCCTGTTTTTCCTTCTTCTTTTTTAACTGTTTTTAGCTACTTTTAGCCGTTTTGGTATTTTTAACAGTTGCATGGTGAATGCGTTGTTACATGTTTTGATTTTTATTTCAAGCTTCAGTTTCCGGGTCGAGGTTAGTAGTATGCTCCGCTAGATATTCATATTCACCAAATGTTGGTTATGCGACGGATCAATCCACAAAGCCATTACCAGCAGAAGAAGAAGAAAGCGCCTGCGCTTTATCCTCAAACGAAGAAGCCTTTTCCGTTGGAAGAAGTGAAAATGGGGCCACTCAAAGGTATATTGGTAAACAAGCGAGAGAATCTGTGCCGATGAGATTATCGGAGGTACGAATGTTGAAGTATGAGTGCGTAAGCGTAAAGGATTACTTCGACAGATCATGAGATTTCATTGCAGCAGATGGAGGACCTCCTTGCTGGTTTTTCCCTCTGGAGTGCTCTAATCCTCCTAAAGATGTGCCCGTGTTGTTTTTCCTACCAAGTATGCTCTATATGTTTGCAATCGCATCATAATCAGGCATTGATGAAAATGACCTTCCCTGCACCCACTATATTTATATCTTATTCTTTCTTATTCATTTACTCCTGTACCTGATTTGGTCTACATAACTGCCAACAATTATCTTTCTAACACAGAGGAGTCTTGTATTCATTTTTCTTCTGGAAGAAACAAACTATACCCCCAAATCACAAATGACCTCGTCGCTTGTGTGGTAGAACATCCAGCATGTCAAGTATAGTCATGGGAAGCTTGTAGGTTCCAGTCCTAGTTGGTTCATTGAAATTAATATGCCATCAACGTCTTAGGGAACCATAATTGGTCCATGTAAAATAATAACAAATGGAGATGGTCCCAAAACGCGGTATTTGATTTCATGTAGAAAATATAACTACATTTGACAATGGATACATCCCGCTTCCATTTCAACTGCGGATACATTTTATAGAACTTGCAGACCAGAATTTTTCTTCACAGAATTGAAGATTGAATGATTATTAAATTAATTTTATTGAACTTTCGACCACTTTAGGGGAATTTTGTATTACAGTTCTATTTTAACCTGTAATGTGAAACATGCACAGGAATGGATGGGACTAGGTTGGGCCTCATCTTACATCACCAGACTCTCGCTGAGTAAGTCCGTCTAAGTGGATGTTTGAGATTTTCGTTCTGTGGTTTATGTATTCCTCATATATTTATTCTATCAATATTAGTCTTAAATTTCAAATAATGTCAGTCTTCATAGTTAGATATTAAGAACCAATTAAAATTTTATTTGATGCAACCTCTTTGAAGTTAGATGCTTGCATATTCTAATTATAAGTATGTAATGCCCTATCGGTTAGCATTATATTCCATGAAAAGATAGCAGTTTTAATAGCAATACACAACAATCAAGGTCACTTTGCATGAATCAAGCAAATTAATTAGGAAACTATTCTAAACTCTTTCTTACCCATGATCATCTTCATGGGCTTTAGGGATTTCAAAAAACATGGTTTTGTGAAAAAACATGTCTTCTTGTATAGGAATTTCCGGTTGGGAATTTGGATCTAGGTCACACTCTACTTGAGTTTTACTACAGAACTGATTTTTTAATTTAATCATCACCAATATAGGAACATAAGAAGAGGAAATCAAACAGTTCTTGCTTACCCATGGTCGTCACACTCCATTTACCATGCCATGCCCAAAGCTTGGGCTTTCACCAATAAATTATTACAATACAGAGGGCCTTTTCTCAACCCCACATGACATCAATTGCACTTGGGACTTGCTCAAGCACAACTACAAGCCATGGCATGTTTTACGCACTACCGCAAACACAAGACATGCTACAAATGTTAGTTCTAACTACGAGGTTGAATGCAGTATTCAACAGGAAGCATTGCATGAATGGCAGGTTTTTACACAACTTTGTCCAGAAACAACACGGGTCTTGATAACAATATTTTGGCAACAATGAACCACCGCAACACAAATTTCATTTCACCATTTACTGTTCCACATGTGAGATTCAACTCCTCTTATTGAGGGCTAGGAACTCTTAATGTCTCGCACCGACTCACACCTAACTCATCAGGAGCTCAACACTTTTAAGGATGTTGAAAGCATTAAATGTTCCAATCGCACAATCCATTTTGAAGGTAATAAATGAGTTACAACAGGAGAACTTGATGATGATTAGTTAGAACACAAGGTTCTTCTATGTAAAAAAACAAAAAATCATGCTTATTGCGAATTTATGGGTTGACGTTGGCCTTGTAAATGGAGCTACAGGAACAATCACCGACATTGTTTACGACACATCAATGCCACCACCAACATTACCTTTATTTGTTGTTGTCAAATTTGATAGATACAACGGCCCATGTTGGGATCCCTACAACCCGTTACATATTTCGATACCCCCTATTTCAAGAGGGAATCGAAGACAATTGCCAATTAAAATGGCTTGGGATTAACTATCCACAAGTCACAGGGACTTACTTTGCATAAAGCAACTGTCAACATTGGAAACACTGAAAGACAAGGTCTGACATTCACAACTTTCTCCAGAGTCCCCTCGCTTGACAATCTGCGCATTTCCCCTCCTTTTTCATTCGAAAGGTACTCAAAAATGGCACACGTATCAACACTTGGAGTAAGAAGAAAGGAGGATTCAAGACTAATATCACTCAACCAAAACAACCTGTCGTAAATACTAGCCTCTACTTTGATAGCACCTCCACTACTACTTTACTCAACACTTCTTCTATCCAAAGCGGTATCAAATGTATTCATGTTTCTGCAAATAAAATTGGCCACAAAAGGCTACCACTCATGATATGAAATCTGCAAATGTACGGAAGTCATCATGTATTTATGTTAAGTTCAAATAAAATAGTCTCGCAAAAGGCTACTACTCATGATATAAGATTTGCAAATGTATATGTACAAATTTGTAATGTACAAATAGACCCTTTCAATATAATGCTTCATCTATATTCCTACACTTATATTATCAATCACACCCCATATCAACATGTTAACGACATAATATAAAAAAGGCTTTTTCAACAAAAAAACCAACCAAAAACTAATTCAACCACCGTCTCAAACATGTTTCAACACTAATACAATTTCACCCAAATAATTAACTACCCCTCTAAATAAAATAGCATTTATCGTTCAAGGCGTTCACATTGCATTGTACACATGCGATTTCTAGTTTCCATCCCTCTCACATATCGATAGTTGGAAGAGTCCTCATGACCAATGTATAAGATCATATGCTAGACTTGTGAGATGCGAGACATAATGATTCACATGGCCTAATACACACTTTTTGACACTCACTTAAACAACTAGTGTGTTAGGGAATAAAATAACATATTTATGTTGGCTATTTGTGGGTGAACATTAACATAAAAAAGGCTAAATAAACAAAGTTGTCAATAATTGATGCATAGATTCAATGTTCTTTTAATCTCATTATACACGAGCACCTCATTAGGATTTTTTTGGTCGGGACCCTCTTTATGAGCTTAAGACTTTCTTCTATTTTTATAACATCAAAAAAATAAGTTGGTAGAGATGTTATTTTTCATGAGAACCAAGGATCACTCATTGATATTTAATGTTATTGTGAAAATGTTTATTAGTTACACATCTCTTTTTTACATTTCATTTTTGTTTTAATGGATTCATATTATTGGTTCTATACATTTTGAGTGTACATGTTTTTGGATGATGTGTTTGAGTTGCATAGTTTCCTTGTTTCCTCCTCATTTCTCACAAGATATCATAAGCATTTCATTTCAAAGTTTGTAAAGTCAACTCATAAATTTGATATTCTAAACTCTAAGAGCTTTGAAAAATTCCAAGACAATATGTTTTGGATAATTAGGGCTCTAGGGCAAGCATTTTAAAATTCATTTGCAACTTTTACCCTTTGGGGTTCTTCTTTAAAGTCATATTTTGTTTGGGGCTCATATCTTTGATCCATGAAACCCGGGAGGGTGAAATTTTCAAGCTTGAATTTGTTTTCAAGCTCTATAGAGGTGGGTTCCGTTTATACATGTGATAAAATATTTTCCTAGAATTTAGATCATTTGTCATGTCCCTTTTTGGAGGCTGATTTTCGAAGACCTTAACCCATTCCCTCCCCTTGGGCCTAAGGAGAAAAGCAAGGGGAAGATATGGATTATGTTTTTATTGTTGTTTTCATTTATTAACATGTATCATATTGAGAAGCCTTCTGCTCCAATAGAGAAACTTAAGTAGTTAGGTGATAAAGGTATTATGAGCATGTAGGCTCCAAATACCATTTGAATATTTAAAAGCACTTACTTTAAGGGGTCGACCATCATTTCTTATGTTGATAAACACTCCTTGTGGCTATTTAAGGAGGTCGCTTGGGCATTAATGATTCATGTTTTTGGTAATTATTCTTATCTTGGTGAAAGTTGGCTAGTGTAGCCCTTTTACTCTCTCTCTCTCTCAAGGACGAAACCCCTTGGGTTGAGGACCTCATCCAAGGATGAAAACCCGTGGTTGGGAAACTTGTGAAGGATGGAAACCCTTCATGAGATTTTTTTTGTGCAAGCTGATTTGAAAAGCAATAAGTATCTTTCTCTTGTTTGTGTGGTCTCTTTGGTGAAATATTATATTTTTTAAGAGTGGAACGACCTATCTTAGAGTGAAAATTTGGTATATGTGATGCAATTTTGGAAAATATGAAATTACTCTCTTGTTCTCTATATTTTCTAAGGCCAAGATTCTCGAGTTTGATGAATTTTGGAGGTGTTCTACTATTTTTTCAAGCTTGATGATGTTCATTGGTTAGGGTTCCATAATTAATTATTTCCACATCCAATTCTGATTTTTAACAGCTGCAATTGTTTGTTAAGGGTTTTCTACTAATTTTGGCATAATGTTGGAAGTATCTTTGCAAGGTTTGACCCCTCTTTGAAGGGCTTATCTAACCTAGGGAAGTTGTTGCCCTAGGGAAGGTTTGAAATTCAGTTTTGTAGGGTTATAACAACAATTCTATAAATCTGATTTGTGAGCTTTTATCCATTTCCCGAGTCCCCTAAAAAGGGACATTACAGTAGTATCATAGCACCATCCTCCTAGATGTGAAAAAAATGGAAAATTTTGAGAAGATGCAAGGGAAGTTAGCAAGGTCATTAGAAACCCACTCCCTAACTGTGGAGAAACTCGTCGAAGTTAGAACAATCAAATAAGAAGCCACTCCAAAGTTTTCCAAGGCTCTAGATTTGATGTTTCACTATAGAGATCTTCCAGAGAAGGTTCATGATGCCCTCCCTTTTGTAGAGTTTGCGGATTTGGAAACATAGAGAGTTGGAAATGGCACTCAAAAACCCAAGGGTCAACACTCCACAAGGACACCCCATTCAAGGGTTTTGACACTACACATGAAGAATGGTTTGAAGGTAGAGGTCTCTTAAGTCCCCATGACAAATTTTTGAGCCCTAATAGTCACACACTTTCCAGTCAAAAATCAGGTCTATATTTTGGAGGAAAGGGAGCCATGAAGGATGAAGATTCAGCCCTTACTCCCATTATTGTTCCAGAGAGTCAACAATATGAGGTAATTAATGATCATCGTTTGGTTAATATTGATGATATTTTAGCCTATGATGAAGTCAAGGTTGAAAAGAAGGATGACGAGTAAGAAGGGGAAGAGAAATGGGAGGTTGGAACCCATTTCTCAAATAGACATGATAACAGTCAGATTGTTGGTATGTTTATAACAATAGTCAATAAAGAGAAAAATGATGAAGAATTAGACTTGGGTAAGAGCCACAAAGACATCCCAAGCACATGTGAACAAGGTATGGAGGTGGTGCAAAAGGGGAAAACACCAATTATAGAAGGAGCAAAGGCAAAAGGAAATGAATATCTTGTTGAAAGTCCAAGGAACAAACATGTCTCAGATTTATTTCTCCCTAGTTCGTCAAGTACATGGAGCTAATCATCATAATCATTTTTATACAAATGTGGGAAAAATGAGGAGAGCATTGAGTAGTAAGGGGTACTTACACATTTTTCGGAAACCTCCAAGTTATGCATGCATAAATAAAAAGGTCTCTTTATGCACAAGGATCGAGTTTGGAGTGATAAGAGGTAACCCTCTTCCCAAGGCCCATAGCATGTGTGCAAAGGTAACTACTTCCTCTTTCTGCTTGGTTTTTAATATGTCGATATACTTTTGTGTTTGAGGGAATAAATTGGGGTCACAATGATGTTTGTATTGATGGTACCTCAACAAGTCTTATATGGTCAAGAAGATTGGAAGAAATTCTCCATAAAGGACAAGATTCTGGGAGAGCACTTGATGAGGTGGTTTGATTTTTCCTAACAACGGTTGATCAAAATGAGGTCATTTGATGGAATACGCAACCTTAACAAGAAGCGTAGGTTACCCAAGATAAGCAATCGACAACTTTGGAATGAATGTAAGAAAGAAAATATCCCATCCAGTGAGGAAACCATGCTAAGAAAGAGTGTTGATTTAAACTCAGAAATTCTAAGTCATAAGAGTGTCATGGGAAGCCCACGGTATGAGGATATCTCAGTTTTTTCCAATATGTCATTTCAGATTTTTTGTCACCATGGACGACTAGTTAGGAAGAACAATCATATATCATGTGTGTTGTAATCGCTGGTTGGATATCATCATGCACATCCTACTTCACATGGTAATGAAGTAAAAAGTAATTTTTGTAGTAAAGAGCATATAGATACTTGGGCTCAATTTCAAAGGTGTTTCCGCACATGGCATATAGGTTCTATGTTGAGATTTACAGAGGGAGGAATACCTGATTTCAAAATCATTATGGAAGGAAATGATGGTGATTCTAATTTTAAGTTTCGTGTGTGGTTAACCCATGGTCCCATGAAAATGTATGAATTTTGTAATTAATTATTTGTTTTAAGTTTATTTGAGGCACATATTGTTCTTGAGGGTCAAGAGCTCCAAAATTTAGGGAAATTTATCCTCAAAATTCCCGAGAAGGTGTCTAAGTTCTACTTACAAAATGAAGAAGTCGGAATTCACGAAACCGGGAATGGAAAAGATAGTCATGTTAAGCAAGGGAAGGCTGATTTTATTTCCTTACCAACAATAGGGAAAGGATTGATCATAGTTAATAATGCAAGGAGGAATTGGGAAAGCAACATCATGAGGAGGTATAAAAAGAGATTAGATTATCCCAGGATGTTATGGTAGTCTTCTCAATTAATATATGCTTACTCACAAACAAATTTGTCCCTCAAGGAGAACTCCCAAAAAGGGAGCGACTACACCATTTATGTGTCTATTTCATACTAATCCTTCATCCTTCCACTCATTTTTGTAACGGTTGAAAGTGATATTTCAATGATTAGGATGGTAGACACTCATCCCAAACAGGACTTCCCACTCTCTAAAATTATTTTTAGTCACTAATACTACCCGATTCAAGGAACATTCCTAGCTACAGTAGTTGGGAAGGTAACAAATTAATGATTTTCAAGATTGACCACTTGAGAGAGGAAGAAAATTATTTTTTGAAGGGATACGCAACCCCTAAGAAGCCATCACCAACCCATTTAAATATGATAAAAGGGAATAAAATACAAATTCTTAGCCATGGAGAGGTATTTCATTTGAACACAAAAAAAAGAAGGAAAAAGAGATCCATTCCATCCACCAACATGGCATGAAAGAAGAGTAATAACTATTGTGGGTTTCCTTAATAAGTTTGTTTCATGTGTAGGTTCGAGTTGGAAGGGAAGGGGTACAAGCTGCGATCTGTTTTCCATCTAACGTAGAGGCTAATTGAGTTCATTACACCGTTAGGAGACCCTACATGGATTTGGTCACCTTCCCAAATAAAGGAAGGCCAATTCTATCATTTTCAAATAAATTCTAAAGATTTGGTCCAATCAAAAACAAGCATACACAAGCTGCTGCAAATGGACTCAAATTTTGAAAATATCTATAAGGAAAAGAAGGAGAAAAAGAGCCCAATGGAACTTTGAACTTTGGTTTTTCATAGTCATGTCTATACTTCAGCCACTTATATGCTTGTGGATAGGAGATATTTTGGAATGATTAGAGTTCGTGATGAGGACACTACACAAAAAGGAACAAGAAATAAGGAGTAACTAAGATTCATTTAGGACCAATGCCAGTACTTACAAATTTCTTGGGAAAAATCAATCTTGGGAAGGGGAACTATCATGTCCCTTTTTGGAGGCTAATTTTCAAAGACCTTAACCCATACTCTCCCGTGGCTCTAAGGAGAAAAGCAAGGGGAAGATCTGAATTATGTTTTTGTTGATGCATAATCACAAAGCACCCATGATTTTTGTAATTCTAAGGATTGAGACAGTCAGTGTGATTGCATAACATGGAGCTTTTCCCAAAGTGTGGGAATTTGCAATCAGGAAAGCTCGATGAAAGGTTGGCTCCTATTCCTCTATTTTGATACACACATCCAAATTTTAGAGGATCTATTCTAAATCCTACTCTAACTTGACAAGGAGACAGTGTGAAGAAGATTACAAGAAATTAAACCTAATCTACATGAGGTGATACACTAAAAGGAATGTTAAATAATTTGCCTTGTATAGGAATGAAAATGAACAAGAATGAAGAGGATGAACATCAACACAGATTATTTTCTTATCAAAAATACATCCACCATTAAGCACAAACCATCAAAATATGTAACACAATCTAACATGCATAGATAACCAAGATTGCAATGAAAGATTAGGAGAATGCAATGAACACAAGAGAGGGTTGAAATTCATCCACAGACTTATATTATTGCTCCACAAATTTGATACAATGCATTACAATGGCCAAGAGGCAAAAATTTCATTACACTTTGAATGGGGGTCTGAACTCCACAAAATATCTTATAGACAAGAGAAAGAGGGAGGGTGCAGAGTAGAATTATCCAATATTAGAAGAATTCCCCGATCACAATTTATAAAATAAGACTTGAAGGAGAGGAGAGAGAAAATTGAATCTCGAATTTGCCCAAAATATACTTGTTTATTCTTGTAATGAGTGCACTTAGATCTTCAAAATCTCCACTTTTTCATTAATGGTTACCTTTTTCTTCAAGGAATTTACTGTGATTGCACCTCCTGTCTAGTCTAGGCCATGTAGACTCATGATGACCTCTACTTTCCACCTACCTTCATTAATGGCTCTCACCTACCACTTCATCTCTGCCATTTTTGGAGGTTCATAAACCCCAAAATCTGAAATCCCATGTTGCCATGTTGTAGATCCCAAAAATACCTTTCGGATGACTGTAAATTTGTAAGAAATGGTGAAGTACATTGGAAGATATTACATTTTTCCCTGTTATTTCATTGGGATTTTTCCTATATCTAACCTCCTAGGAACTAAAATTGGTCTTCACCATTGAATTCTCCTCTGAATCACCTTTCTAGAAAGTATAATTTTGTTGCATTTGGATAAAAATTATGGAAGTTATGCTTGTTTGAAGTTTGGGAAAAATTAGGGTTTGCAAGACTCCATCGAGCTCCTTTCTTGTACATTGAGCTCACTTTTCGGGCATCGTCGAGTTGTTTATCTCTCACACCATGGCCGAGTTATTCAGCTCCACTATCTAGCTCAAGCTTGAATCCTCCCCAACTAACTTGCTTCCAACCTACCATTTGTCTCGACACCCCATGCAGCTCGACCTCCAATGTGTCAACTGCTGTCGAGTTTTTTGCATTTTTGGGCGGAAGTGTTATCAACTTCAAAGTTTCAAGGATCTCCTTTTCAGAGATCTCGATCTCATTGTTTTGGGCATTACACCTACCTAACCCTGAAATCCAACCACCGAAACCATTCCCGAAATCACCTCGTAGCACCACGTCACCATCATCTTCAGGTTTTCAGAACATTTCGTTTGAGAGGTTGAGCATCACCATTTCAGAGTTGGCTCGCCCCAAATCCTCAAAACCCAACTCGAGTTGACCCTGAAAGGGGATTTGACCACCTTGCGTCACGCCTTGGAGTTTGAGTGACTCACCACTTTTTCAAACTTTTGAGACTCTATGCTTCGAAGGTCGACGTTCGCTGAGTCCAAAATCATCTCCCAAACCCCGAAACTACTAACCCCCGAAGTCTAAAAAATTTCTGACTTTGGGTCCTTCAATCCTCGAGCTAGCTCGAATCCCCGAGCTTCCTCGGCTCGGTCTAGTTGGCCCAGGCCACCCCTTTCACGAAGTAAGTTGATCGCTCTCTCCTCAATCTATTCAACTCGAGCATGAACCTTGTTATTGTGTGCGAGCTTGATCCCTTACGCATGAGCTCAGTCATTTTGCAAGTTGAATAGGAAATGTCGACTTCGTTCAACTCGCAACTCCATCCTTTATTTTCTCATGTCATTTCTCTACCGATCTTTGCCCATGCCCTAGCTCATGAATCGATCTCCTTCCACCACCGATCCCAATGTGCATCGAGACGCCAAGCCTTCATTCCTGTATGCTCGGCCTCCACTAAGTCGGCTCTCGTTGCGTCGAGCTCTCCACAAGACCCGGCCCCCAAGTCATTGATTAGCTCGCGGCGAGATCTCCACTACGAACCAACCTTGACATTTTTATCGTGAGCTTGAACACCGACTCGCCCCACCGTGGTGTATCCTAGCCGAGTTGGCCTTCTAAATTGACATCACCTCCGGCCTTGAGAGCTTTTTCAACCTCTACCAGAGCCACGAGTTGCTTTGTGATATGCAAGCGATGAGCTTGTCAAGCTATTTTTAGCTTGACCTCCTCCCAAGCCCCTATAGGGCATTTAATGCTAATTTTTGCATTTTTGGGGAAATTTTGAATTTTTGGTGAGAAGAAGGGGTAAAACATCTAGAACATTAAAATGTTAAATTTCTTTGTCATGAGCCATTTTTATCTTTTTTAGGCCGGAGACCGCTTTTACATTGAATGGGACCATGAGCCTAGTATGACCTTGAATGGCCTGATTGTACCACTGAATGCTCCAAAACATTTGCAATTGTTTCGAAGACCTTGAAAAGACTTCTAGCCACGCTTTCAACATGTGGGGCCCACTTAGTATCTTGTGACCATTTTGGGACCCTATTGGACAATTTTTCCCACAGGGGGCAAAAATTGTCAATATTTTTATTGTTGTTTTCATTTATTACCATGTATCATATTGAGAAGCTTAATGCTCCAATAGAGGAACTTAGGTAGTTAGGTGATAAAGGTATTATGAGCATGTATGCTTCAAATACCATTTGAATATTTAAAATAAATCACTTTAAGGGGTTGACCATCATTTATTATGTTGATAAACACTACTTATGGCTATTTAAGGAGGTCGCCGGCATTAATGATTCATACTTTTTGTGATTATGCTTATCTTGGTGAAAGTTAGCTAGTGTAGGCATGTTACCATCTCTCTCAAGGATGAAACCCCTTAAGTTGAAGACCTCATCGAAGCGCGAAAACCCTTACTTGGGAAACTTGTGAAGGACATAAACCCTTCATGAGGTTTTTTGTGTGCAAGTTGATTTGAAAAGCAGAAAGTATCTTTCTCTTTCTTGTGTGGTCTCTTTGGTACAATATTATATTTTTTAGAGTGGAGCGGCCTACCTTGGAGTTGAAATTTGGTATGTGTGATGCAATTTTGGAAAATCTGAAATTGCTCTCTTGTTCTCTAATATTTTCTAAGGCCAAGATTTCGAGTTTGATGAATTTTGGAGTGTTCTACTATTTTTTTCAAGCTTGATGATGTTTGCTGGTTATGGTTTCATAATTAATTACTTCCACATCCAGATTCGATTTTTAACAACTACGATTGTTTGCTAAGATTTTTCTACTAATTTTGGCATAAGATTGGAATTATTTTTGCAAGGTTTAACCCCTTTTTAAAGGGCTTATCTCACCTAGGGAATTCGTTTCCCTAGGGAAGGTTTGAAATTTAGTTTCTCGGGGTTATAACAACATTTCTATGAATCGATTAGTGAGATTTTAGCCATTTCTTGAATCCCCTATAAAGGGACATTACGTCCATGCCTAATTTTTTGACAAGTTTCTTAGTTTGTACCTTCTAAAGGTCGTGATTTTTTACTAGTAATTCATATTGACTTGCTATTTTTTTCAAAGTGCGTAATTTTTCACACTTTTCAAAGAAATGATATATATTTTTCTTTATTCTATCTTGTATTTATATTTTTATAATAATTTCTTATTATTTACATTATAAATCATACTACTTTATTTGCTAAATATATGTACCGCCTCAATTTTAGAGGGGATAAAACTTGACTACTTCATATAAGTTATTGGGTATCTCATATGACATATTAGGAACTAGATCACTTGAGTTTTTTTGAAGTGTTTTTCATGGCCTCAATTTTCCTTCACAAGATATTTTACCATGTTTTTTTACACCTACTACATTGACAAACCCTTTAAGATTTTGATTGATAGTTGTAATTTCCGAACACTTATTGATTGATGATTTGATAGAAATGTTCCTTTGTTTGAAATAAAATCTCACATTGATTATGTTATCTTATTTGGTTTATTGTTCTACATATTATAATCACGCTTATTTATAATGTGTCATGGGGGTTTGTCGTTTCATCATTGTTTACCTTTATGCAAGTGTGTATTTTTCATGCACCCTTTTTCATTTGTTGGGTCCTTTTCTCGCCCATCTCCATAAGATCCATTCTATAGATTTTAACTATCTCGTGAAATATTTTATACATTAATTGATAGCTTTATAATATCCTTGTATGGATCTATTTTGGTGCATATAATGTCTCATTTTTTATGTTCAAGTAGTGGGCTAACACCACATATAAAAATATTTTCATTCGCTCCACCCACTCAACATTATGAGTATGTGAGGTTATGATGATTAAAATTTAGCAATTATGTTATGGAGGGCACTAGGATTGGGGGATAAGGTGGTCAATTTAAGATGATCATTGATGTGACTTAGCATGAATATAGGGGGATGAAAAAAATCACACCTACATATTGGTATATGAATGGAGATGGTGTATATGGGGCTATGGGGCTTCATTGGTGCATTAGGAACTATATTTATTTGGTGATAGTGTGCAAATTTAGAGGTGGTTCGTCTAGGTGAATCTCTCAAGAGCCACAAAAATAGTGAAAGGGTGACTCCTTAAAAATGTAATCCCTTAATTTTCTTCTAACCTTAAAAAAATCGCCATGGGTGCCTCAATGACCACTTTTAAACCAACTACCTTGGCACCCTATATCATTTCCATCAAACACATACCTTATCGGCCATATAATATTTCATTTCATGGAGGTTAATCTCCTTGTTATGTGACAACTCTAGTCACATTCAACTAACCTTGCTCTATCCCTTTTTTAATGTACATACCATCCAATCTAATATTGTTATGTGTGAATATTAAGAGACATACCATTAGTGGTGAGTATAACCACCATCTTCCCTTTAAGTTTCCAAACACACCATGCGATGACCATACAAATAGTTTGGACCCATAAGATCTCATCTCTCCAGAATGATTTTTTGGACCAATAAACTTCAAGAAAACATAACTCTCATTCTAGAAGAGATAAAAGGGTGATTTTTCAGCCTTCATATTTTTTCAAGATATATGTATTGTGATATCTCTCTTATGTTTACATGTTTTTGGATGGTGTGTTTTTGTTTTGGAGTTTCCTGGGTCCTCATTATTTCTAACACCTTAAGGATCTTTGACTTTTCATATGAGAGAGGGATAAGATTGGATGAATCATTATGTCTATGATGAATCAAGATAATATGTGAGATTATATCGATCTAAGGGTGTAGATTTAACTGCTGTACTCTTTTAATTTGGGGATGATATATAAATTTTGCATGTTGTTTTACTAAGTGAATTAGGGGACTTGTTGATCCTTTAAGTGGGTGCGCTTTGATAATGCATAGCGAGGTCATGTTGTTAAGTGATTACTTCAGTGAATAAGAAAGAGGGTGTAACTTTTATGAAGGTGGGCCCATTCACTACATGAATCATAAAATGTGCACATTTAATATTATACATAAATTTTATTTTTAAAGTGAACAGTTTAATAGGTTTGTAATACTTAAAATGCATTTAAAAATTAAATTACACATTGGAAATTGTTGACCATTTTTGGTCACCATAGTTGAGGGGAATACAATTTTTTTAGGTTCCTTATTTTCACTTTGAATGGGAAAATGAGAAATCATAGATTAAGTTGGGAATCGGGTTTAGAATGCCCATTCCCCTTATAGGATGTCATTCCAGTTTTTTCATCTTCACCAGAATCATGTAAGATGACCCTTATGAGTTGTTGCAGGTCCCATTGAAAATGGGAATGGAAACATACATCAGAAATAGACATGTTGGAACAATTGGGAATCAAGTCACAAAGTAAAAAAATTAAGTGTGGAAGTAGGTTGTAGCTTCAGGATGATCATTCATACATATTTCATCTTTCTTCATTTGAGATGATCATAAAAGGTAAAAACAGTTCATTATTAAGTTCCTTATGATTATATGCAAGTGTATTAAGAAATTGATTTTCAAATGTTCATCTAATTATGAAAATTAAGAGCATTATAAAGAATGCAAACAACAAGACAATTAATTGCATAAACAATTACTTATATTCATAATGAAATTTGTACAAGTTCCCCACACAAGTCGTGGGATATAACTATGGAAGCAAAGAATACAGATATATTTGAAACTAAAAACATAAGGAAGAGAAGGGGACCCATCATTTCCTGAAAGATGAATCCCCTTACTTGATGTTGCTACTCCAAGTTGTTCCATTTTCTTGCTCCAGTGCACGTGAAAGAGAGGAAAGAAAAATTGTGTTAGATCTCAGGGTTCTCTTAAAGCTTCATTATATTTTCAGCTTCAAATGTATTTGCATTCTTTCTCGAAATGATAGTACTAGATGAAGAATTCAATGTGCTTCACAACACTAAAATTTTCCTCCGTAATTTCTATTTCATTAATGTATGTATTAGGAATAGGATGTTAAGTATAATTAGTAGTAGCGTCCGATAGAAGATAATTGGCATTTGCCAAGACGATGCCTCCAATAATGTATAGTACGGTAACAGTCAAAGTACAATAGGAATGTTGTGGTAAAAAGTAAATATTTGTCGTAAGTGGTTCAATAATGTTAAAATGTCAAAGTTTGGGTAAGTAGAGAAGTAGGGTCTACATGATTAGGAATTAGAAATATTATATTGGTAATAAGGACAAGGAGTGAGGTCATAAATATTTTGTGTATTTTATTTGTAAAAAGTCTAAAAATGTGGAACCCATGTAAAATGATAAGGTTTATCTTATCTTAAAAGATAAGCTTACATGTATAGATAAGAGTTAAGGTATGGAATATGATTCGTCAGAGTGGATTTCTTATCCTATCTTAGAGATAAGATGGATAAGCCTGGAAGTTCTATAAATAGAGAGGCCACCCCCCTCATTTAGCATAGAAAGAAGTAGTGAGAAATATTGTAGGAAGTGTGCAAAGGAAGCCATCAGTTTAAAGGTGTGTTGAAGAAGCCATTAAGAGGTGTAATTATAAAGTTTCTCCCATAGTCTTGGTGAAAGGCAAGTGAAGTCAATAACACTTGAAGTACCTCATGGGTGAGATTGTAACAATTTCATGTTAATATTATAATTTACTTTGATATTTCAGATTTGTCATCATTCCGTCTTATCATAGTCGATGGTATTCTTGTGTTACGTTTGTTGCTTTGTTTCAGATTACATCCACCAAACTAAAGGTCATGTGCATTAGTAAATAATCATAAAGACGAGGAGTTCGGTGAAGAATTCTCATAGTGCTTAGGATTGGTGATGACATTTTGGTTCCGTTGCCGGGACCATTCCTCGTTGGTGGATTTTCTGGAGAGATATTCCCACTTAGTCAAAATCAATTGGAGGGTAACCTTATTTTTACTGTGCATAGTAGTTACCATGGTAAAGTCATTTTTACCGTGAATAGTAGTTACCATGGTAAAGTCATTTTTGTTGTGAATAGTATTTATCACAGTAAAGTCACTTTTTACCGTGAATAGTATTTACCGCAGTAACTTCACTTTTTAATGTGAATAGTGTTTACCACAAGAAAGTCGGTTTTTTACTGATAAGTCAAGTTTTACCATAGTTACCATGGTCATTTCTATTTTTCTTTGTAGAAAGGTGTAAAGTCACTTTCTATTACAGTGATTCCAATTATTTGTGCACATAAGTCTTTTTTTATACTTGTGGGTTGGTATTTCACGGTGGTTACTTTTGAAAATGGGAAAGATTCCTGTTTTTTCAGCTCAATCTAATGAAGATGCTTCTTCTTTCATTCAAGAGTTTAAACGATCTTGTATTTGTAATGGCCTCATAAGAAGGGAACAATGGACTGAATTTTTTCCTACCTTTTTGGATGGTTCAGCACTTAGGTGGTTTGAAACACTAGGTGATAATGTGAAAAATTCATGGGATTTATTAACTGAAAGTTTTCTTGAAGAATTTGGTGAACAACAGAAATATGCAGATCTCATGATCGAGATCACAAAGCTATCCCAAGGAGAGAAGGAGAAGATAAGGGATTATCATGCTCGTGTTCTAGAGCTAAGGAGGAAGCTCGATGCCCAGATCCGGAAGGAAGGATTAGCGGATGGGTTGATGAACGGCGTGGATAATCTCCTATGTAAGCACTTCATTCTTGGGATGAAGCCAGAGATCAGACAACGAGTGAAGTATGACCGCCCAGCTACCATTGAACAAGCAAAGGAGATTGCAAGAAGGCAAGAAGAAAGCATGGAAGAGGAGCCCAAAGAAATTGTTGCTAAAGTAGAGCCTACACCAGCACCTTTGGTCCATAATCCACAACCACTCCCGGTGATCACAAATATTTCTCCTAGTACATCTACTGAGTATGAAGATCCGCTCAAAAAGATGTTTCAGTTAACTATTAATCTTCTTCAAGGAAAAGAATTTAGTTCTCAGGGAGGAGATAGAGGTCCAAAAAGAAATATTTCTGAAGTTGTATGTTATGGTTGTTATAAAAAGGGTCATTATAAGTATAATTGTCCAGATAGAGCTTCTACATCTGGTAAAGGAGATAATGATAAAGGAAAAGCACCTGTGAATTCTTTTGATGTAGTAGATAAGAGCAGAAATAATGAAGTAGATGTGTTTGTAACAAAAAGAAAGAAAGAAAAAGATAATCAAGATGGAAATGATCCTAAGAAGATGAAAGGAGAAACTAGTAAGAAACATAGGAGAAGAAAGTTGGGTGTGCAGGATTTTCTGATTTCACAGGGGCAAGGACCATACTCCATCTTGGAAGATCTCGTCAAAAGGCTCGCAAATATTACATATGGTCAACTCTTGGCTATGTCTTCGAGAAGAGGCGGGAGCCGTGAAGTGGACTCAATGCTCAACGAAGGAAGGAGGTTGAGGTCCCTGTTTTGGAGGTAGTGGCAGATCCCTATGCTCCACAAGCCGAGGTATTATGTAATGGTATTTCAATTCATGATGTCTTAGTTGATGGAGTGTGCCGATTAATGTAATGACCGAGTCCGTAATGAATATGTTGGGTTTAAAATTGATCGTCCTTCAACACTTATGTTAAGGTCATTAAATAAAGGAAAAACTAAACTAGAAGGTGTAGTTTCAAATGTGGCAATATCTATTATGGGTGTTGTATGTGTGGTAGACTTTCAGGTGTTGAAAAATGGTACTGTTGCGTACCCAATGTCTTGGGAAGACCATGGCTAAGGAGATTTCATGCAAGAAACTACTGGAATGAAGGTTTCATGACACTTGGACGTGGTAGGGAGAGGGTGAAGATAAACATGATCCTCGACATCATAAGCGTAACACCGTGGATTCAAGTGATGAAACCGATGATTGGACATCCTCTCGATTACTCTAGTACTAGTGAAGTGGACATCGAAGATGAAGAAAGTGAGGTTGATGTTTGATCATGGATATCCTTCCATCACACCAACTCATGAACCCATAAAATTATCTCGAAGAAGAAGTTGATGATCATCTCCAACAAATAAAGATGGTGATGTCTTTGTGATGGAGAGTGAGAAGGAATCCTACCTCCGGCTCTTTTCAAGGTACATACACATATTCACTTTTGATTACAAGGAACTCCATCAAGTAAGTTGGGTAGAACATTCTATTGAGTGGTAGATGGTGCTAAGCCTATAAAACAAATGCCATATAGAATGAATCCTAATTTTTCCAAGATCGTAAAAGAAGAAATAGATAAGTTGCTTGATGCAAATTCATATTTCTTTGTGGAGAATTGAGAATGGGTTTCTCCCATTGTGATCTCAAAAAAAATGGGAAGCTACGCATTTGTGTTGATTACAGGAAGCTCAATAAGGCAACAAAGAAGGATCATTACCCTCTTCTATTTTCGATCAGATCTTGGATGAAGTAGCTGGCCAGGAGTGTTATAGTTTTGCTGATGGATATAGCGGCTACAACCAAGTTCGTATAGCAGAGAAAGATCACCAAGACCACGTTCACCACTCCTTGGGAACGTTTGCTTATAGAGTTATGCCTTTTGGGTTATGTAATGCTCCAAAGAACATTCCAGCGTTTGATGAATAGGGTGTTCGAACCCTACATTGGGACCTTCATCAAAGTATTTACGGATGATTTTTGCATCTATGGGAGCAAGTTGGACCACCCTGCACTGAGATAGAGACAACATTTCAAAGGTTAGATGAAGCACAAGCCTCACTAAACCCTACACAAAGTGTGTCTTTGGATGTTCTAAAGGCGTTTTGTTAGGGCATGTTGTATCCAGAGATGGTATTGGTACGATCCGATAAAGTTTCAAAATCAAAGATTTACCATTTCCTATGAATAGAAGTAAGTTGAGATCATTTTTAGGCCATGTGGGTTACTATAGAAGGTTCATCAAGAATTTCTCAAAGATTGCATGACCACTAACCCAGCTTCTTGAAGAAGGATGTTACTTATGAACCAGAAATAAGGCGCATGAAGTTTTGGACAATCAAGGAAGCCCTGGTGTCTTCATTTTGAAGAATCCAGATTGGAGCAAGCCATTCATCAGGTACACCGATGCCTCAGATGCAAGACTAGGAAGTACTTTGAGCCAAAAGGATGAAAATGGGAATGAACATCCAATTTACTTTGGGAGCAGACAAATGAGCAGTGCTGAGGTAAATTATATTCAGAACTGAAAAAGAGGCTCTGGCTATCATTTTTGTTGTAAAGAAGTTTAGAAATTACTTGCTAGGGAAAAAATTTCTAGTTGAACAGATCATCAAGCTCTAAAATATATTGTAAATAAGCCTAACCCATCAGGGAGGATAGCAAGATGGATAATTTTGCTACAAGAATTTGAATTTGATATTATAGATAGGCTAGGAAAGAAGCATGTCAATGCAGATGCACTCTCTCGAGCCTATGATGGTTTAGGATCATCTTGTGATGATGATGATTTCCCGATGCAAAGATTGTTATCCCTAGTGAATACATAGATATTTGAAATTATCTCGAATGAATTCAAGTTTCTGATGGTGCCAATGCAAAGACTAAGAGAAAGATTACTCAAGCCACTCGTCCATATTCTATTCGCATGGAGTATTATTTGAATATGACACGATGGATAGTCTGAGAGGGGTTGGACGTGATCAAGGGAAGGAACTCGCTAGAAGAATTCCACAATGGTACATGTGGAGGGCACTTCTCTAGACAACTTATAAAGAAGAAGGATCTTGGATGCGAGTTATCACTGCCCACTCTTTTTAAAGATTGTTATAATTATTGTAAAACATGTGATATTTGTCAAACACATGGTAACCGTAAGACTTCATCACTCCATTATGCCCTATTCTTCCACTTGGTCCCTTTGAAAAGTGGGGAATAGACATCAGAGGTCCACTTCCAACTACCTCACGCCAAAATAAGTATATTGTAGTTGCACATGATTATTTAACCAAGTGGGTTGAAGCTAGGCCATGAAATTGACTTCCATGGATGAAGTGGCAAGGTTCATATATGAACGCATTGTCACTAGATTTGGTTGCCCATTAGAAATTGTAATGATCAAGGAAGCCACTTCATTAATGAGGTGGTAGAAGCCCTAGTCAATAAGTTTTCTATTAAGCACGGGAAGGCAACAACATACAAGCCAAGCACAAATGGACAGTGGAACGAACAATTTTTGTATGTTGTGTCAAATTCTAGCAAAAGATGCAGCCTTACAGTACATAAGTGGGATAAAAGGATTCATGCAAAGCATTGTGGGCATATAGGGCAACATCAAAGTCAAAGCAACAGGATACTCCCCATTTCAGGTTGGCCTATGGCATTGATCCAGCTTCTTCCTATTGAGTTTGATATTCCCACCTGTGAGAGTTATGAAAAATGAAAGGATAGATGAAAGTGATTCAATAAAAGAAAGATTGGTACATCTTCATTTCTAGAGGAAATGAGGGAAATAGCAAAGGATACAAGCCATAAGAAGAAAATGAAGCATAAGGAATACTTTGATCAAAAGATCCGTTGGTCTCCATTTCATGTGAATGACTTGGTTCTAGTATATGATTCTAGATATACAAAAAGAAGACAGAGAAAATTTCTTCCAAAATGGATGGGGCCCTACAAAATAGTTTGTGCATGAAAATGGTATGCACTCGACTACGGGGTGGATGGCACTCCCATTACGAAATGGGTCAACCATGACAAGTTGAAGATTTTCCAAGCACCAGAATAGTCTACTCCGAGGACGGAGTAGAAGCTAGGAAGGGGGAAGATGTCGACACTAAAATTTTCCTCCGTAATTTCTATTTCATTAATGTATGTATTAGGAATAGGATGTTGTTAAGTATAATTAGTAGTAGCGTCCGATAGAAGATAACGGCGTTGCCAGTACGATGCCGCCAATAATGTATAGTACGGTAATAGTCAAAGTACAATAGGAATGTTGTGGTAAAAAGTAAATATTTGTCGTAAGTGGTTCGGTAATGTTAAAATGTCAAAGTTTGGGTAAGTAGAGAAGTAGGGTCTACATGATTAGGAATTAGAAATATTATATTGGTAATAAGGACAAGGAGTGAGGTCATAAATATTTTGTGTATTTTATTTGTAAAAAGTCTAAAAATGTGGAACCCATGTAAAATGATAAGGTTTATCTTATCTTAAAAGATAAGCTTACATGTATAGATAAGAGTTAAGGTATGAAATATGATTCGTCAGAGTGGATTTCTTATCCTATCTTAGAGATAAGATGGATAAGCCTGGGAAGTTCTATAAATAGAGAGGCCACCCCCTCATTTAGCATAGAAGGAAGTAGTGAGAAATATTGTAGGAAGTGTGCAAAGGAAGCCATCAGTTTAAAGGTGTGTTGAAGAAGCCATTAAGAGGTGTAATTGTAAAGTTTCTCCCATAGTCTTGGTGAAAGGCAAGTGAAGTCAATAACACTTGAAGTACCTCATGGGTGAGATTGTAACAATTTCATGTTAATATTATAATTTACTTTGATATTTCAAATTTGTCATCATTCCATCTTATCATAGTCGATGGTATTCTTGTGTTACGTTTGTTGCTTTGTTTCAGCATTACATCCACCAAACTAAAGGTCAGTGCATTAGTAAATAATCATAAAGACGAGGAGTTCCCAGTGAAGAATTCTCATAGTGCCGGATTGGTGATGACACTTCAACACTCTTAAATAAAGCATCTATGGAAAAAATTATAGAAATGATTGCAATTCCCTTTAACAGTTTGTGCATGTGAAATATTACATCAAGATGTCAACAAACAAGGTATAGATCAGATTTGAGTATCATTCATTTTCAGTTGTGTATGCATCATTTAAGAGTACTTCTTCCAGATTTATCAAGCATGATGGACAATTATTGTAACAAAGGAAAGAGCATCACTTTCAGAACAAAAATGAAGGGAAAAAGAGTTCATAATTGTTATAAACAATTAGAGTTTCATGTCTCCATTTTTTCATACATATGCAACAACAAGAAAATAGAGTGCAAATTTTAAGAACAAGAAACAACATGATTTTCTTCTTTTTCCATGAAAAGGAAGTGTGAAGGTACATATTTTTAAGTAACAAGGAGAAAATACTTATGTTCATGTCATCATAAAACTCGGTGAGTTTTCACGAAACCCACAAGTATAAAAAAATGAATGTGAAAAATGCAGACAATGGAGGTCATTTCAACAATCTATATCCATGAAATTACAAAAGATCTTAAAAAGTGTAGGTTTTTCTCATGCTACAAGAGAGCACAAGCTCAAACACCATGGTAGCCATACATTTGCAAAGAAACAGTTTGAAAATTGAAAGTTTCAAAAATTGCAAGTTTCCATCAAAATTTCAAGAGGAAATGTAAGGTTTTGAATAACATCATGTTCTAACAATGTTTGATTACATTTTTCAAAGAATGTAAATCTTTATACAAAATTTGCAGCCATTAAATTAAATATCCGGGTCACTTTTTTATAAAATCCCCAAATTTTCGTGAGTACCCATCAACCAAAAATGAAAACAAACGCTACGAAAAATCACAACTTACCAACAAGTAACAAGAAATTATGAGCTATGGATGCACAACTTGAGTTCGGTTATAGGAGGATCGAGCTAGATATTGTAAGTCAAGAGTGACCCCTCCAAAAATGCAAGAACGAACATTATGACCAAGCTAACCAAGAGCTCATAGTGAGGGTTGAGAAAATGAACAACCATGACATGCCAAATGAAGCCATAGCTCAAGCTAATGAAAATGGTGAGCTGGATGAAAATGGTGAGTTGGATGAAAATGGTGAGCTGAGTGTAAACACAACCAAGACCCAAATGAGAAACCACCGAGAGCTCGAGACAAAGTGAACAAGGGCAATGTAGGGTCAAAGAAATATCCGTGGCGGCCACCAAAAAAATTCCTAAGGGTTTTCTCTAAAAGGCAACGCCTCCATAGCAGACAAAACAATGCAAAATGAAATGTGTTTAAGGTTTCAACCCTAAAGGATGAGATGGATCGACCAAGTTGGTTTTAACCATGGTTAAAGCCACTAGTTTTTAAATAATTGAATCTTGTTTTCCCAAATGCCCACGTAGGTGGGATTTTTGTAATGTTTTAAATGATTATAATTTTTGGTTACGTGGGGGAGTTATGCCTAGCCTGGTCAAATTTATCATGATTACCTCATGTATGTGCCCAAAGCCAAAAGAAGGAGAGACCACAAAAAATTTCCTTAATTATTGCTAGGAAGGGAATAATTTCCTTAATTGGAATTCATTTGTAGAGGTCGAATTATGCTAATTAGGGCTTGATTGGATTTGTTTCCAACTAGTCCCTAACTGAAGTCTCAAACTCAAAGTTGAAGTGTTGCATTTGAGAGAGGGAGTTGAGTCACTCTTGAGTTCTAGGATCAAACCGAGGTAGTGTTGAGCAGTTCCATCTCCACTTCTTTTCTCTTACTTTTCCCTTCTCTTTTGTATGCATACCCATGTTTTTGAAGCATTTGGGGGCTTGTGATTTTTCCATGCCAAGGCTATGCCAAATTTTTTACTCCAAAGCACCTATTTGATGCAATAAAAGACTGAATTCCTCCATTTGTAAGATGAATTGAAGTGTGTTATAGTAGGTTCATTGGTATGTTTAAGTGAATATCTTGTTTCTTTTGCATGTGTATGAATCTTAACACCTCCATTAAGTTGTTTTAAAGCTTTCATAGGCCATTTTAAGTGCAGGTTAGTTTGTTGATTAGTTTGGAAGTGGAAAATACTTCAGATCTTCCCTCTCATGCTATATTAATAGCTTGTTAATGCATTTTGTGAGCTTCTTGTGTAAAAGTATATCAAATAACAAATGAAGTGATATTTATAGGTCTTGAAGAATCTGATAGTGTGTCTTGTGCAATCATAAGTATCCTAAACATTTGTGTATCACCTAATTTTTACATTTTTTTGGGTTTTATGTTATTTCTCTCCCTTATCCCCAAAGAAGAGACTAGTTTAGGTGATTGATCCAACCGACCCTCTTTGGAGGTTCTTCTCAACTTGAGTCACCCACGCCCGAGAAGATCTCATCAGATCAGTGAAGAAAAGAATTGCTTACACTTCTTCAACTCGGTGGTTCTCTTGATCGATAATGATTTTTGGCATGCCTGTGGGACCTTGAAGTCATATCTTTTACATGCGTTCCATTACAATAGCTTGGTCTACATTTCTATTTTTTCAATTTTGATGTGTTCTTGGTAAATTTTTAGCCTTGAGAGAAATTTGATAAACAAATTTAGGCACTCCACTAGTCCAAACAACCCATTTTCCCATTCGGTAGACCATTTACCCCATCTGTCCTTCTTTTTATGAGGTTATGCAATCATGATTTCAGCTCTCGATTGGAATTCCTCGTCCAGGAGCATTATTACTCCCCTGCCACCTTTTTCCCAAGATCCTCCTCTAGATCAACATTATAACCCTTATCACAATGAATATGCCCATGATCCAAACCTTTCTAATCAATATGGTTATCCTTATAATCATTGTGTTGTTCAAGAACAGGAATATGCAGATTATGGCAACTATTCCATGCCCGACAATGATTATGAAGACAAAATTCGGAAATTTGGAGAAGATATTACAAGATGTCAAGGAGTGGATTTCATATTTATAGGCATTAAAGGCTAATGAGCATAAGGTGGAGGAACCTATCGATTATGCAATGCCCATTCCTTATCAATCATCTCAACCCAAGGTCAAAGTTCCTAGATTTCTCAAGGCTTCTCTTTCCACCCATATCCTCCACAAGAACATTTTTCACCCTCCCCCTTTGTAAAAACATTGCAAAATCAAGTTGTTACCCAACCCACCCCTCCTCTCACATTCCTAAACCCATTTTGGGAAGAATAAAATCAGAAAATCAGTCAAGGAAGGCAACCTATTATAAATCTATAGCAAGAACTTATGAAAAATTTGAAGGATTGGGGTTCAAAATTTAAGTCCAACCTGATTTCATAGCTGGTTAAACTGTCAGTAGAGGTTGGGATTGAAGAGATGAAGGAGGAAGATGTGTGTTCAGATATAACATACAAGGATAATCAACAAGCTCTCTATTCTGATTGTAGTGTACATGTTGGCACCATACTCAAAGAGGTTGTTGATTTGTCTTCACAAAAATCAGCAATGGAGGATAACAAATTTGTTCCTAAGGATGTGGATGAAGAAGAGATCAGAGGAAGCTTCTTGCTTTATTTTTAAAATGGAAATTCATATTCTTCTTCCCCTTCATCCTTTGTTGAACCCGCCATGAAAGAGGACATCAAAGAAGATCATGTTGCCTAGATCAGTCATCATAAGGAGAAGAAGGATGAGTTTGATCTTTCAAACTTCATGGTGGATGAGAATGAGGAAGGATATGATGACACCATTGCAGAACTAGACATCATGGAAGAAGGGATTCCGAGTGAGGAATATGTTACAAGTGAATGACATGATCCTCACTACTCTGCATGTTTAGATCGTGTTGCACTTGTGAAAGGTTGTAATGATACACCAAGTACATCATTAGTCACCGCAATGAACCGGGAAGGGCATCAAGATTTCAAGGAGGATGAGTTTGAAGAAGCATAACAGAGTTCCCATCAGCTTCCAAACATGCTCAAGAATGAAGAAAATGTGTCTACCAACTCCATTCTTGGAGTTAGATACAAAGAAGATGGGAAAACTCAAAGGATCAGGCCATGTCCAATCAAATACTTGGCTGATTTGGAATCAAATTTAGAGTTTCCACCATTCATGCTCAATCTAGAGCATGAGGATGAGCTAAAATGTGTCAAATGTCAAAGCAATAATGTTAGGTAATAAGAGATAAAATATGCGGAATAATCCCTCACAGAATCGCAACAGTAGAAACTAATATGCAAAAATATTACAGATCTCAAATAAAAGTGTAGAATAAAATAACACAACACAAAGAGACGGTATTTAACATGGTTCACCCAATTTGGGCTACGTCCACCAAGAATCACTTGCTCATATTTTATTACAAGCCACCACTCTCTCAATACAATACCCAGATATGTTTGGAGCTATGCTCAACAAACTCTATAGAATTCACACCCGAATTCAAAGCACATCTGCAATGTTTTTCATACTTCTATCATATGCATAAAACCATATAAATAGACAACTGCTTAAGCAGTTTTACAAAATTGTGGGTATCAAAACCATGGGAAAAAACCATCCCATAAATCATTGGGTCAAAATACCGCCCATATGAGAAAATCACGTTTCCCAATATATCGGGCACGTTTTAAGGCCCAAAAAAATTTCAACACTTTCACACATGAAAATAGGTTCCACAACCTAACAAACAATGCCTCTCAAATCTAGATACAGAGCAGCTAACAGAGGTATTCTTTCCTTTTTCATCTGATACTTTGAGGAATAAGAATGGAAATTGAAATTTTAAAAGTTTTCAACTCTCATTAAAGGCCATGTTCAGTGCTAAATCAATTACATGGTCTCAATGTATAAGAAAGAGAAGTTACTTCTCCCTGTTTGTATCAAGCTTTGTTTAGCTTCTCATTTCTTTAGTTAGAATAGATTAGTGTAGGTTGTTTTGTTAAAAACAAGTTCTTGTGCACACTCTACATGTTTCCCCTTGAAGCATATATGATTTTCCATTTTGTAAGTGCTTTCAACACATCTTTCTGATTTTGTTTTCAATAAGTGGTTGCCTTTCTATTTGCTAGCCTTGATAGGCATTGTATTTTTCCTCCAAGTGTATTTTTGCACATGTTGTTAGTGTTACTTTTCAGTAGGTGCAAAGGATTTTCAGTCTTGAAGAGAACTTCTTGGCCTTGGGAATTCTTGGTCAATCTTATATGGAGGTTTCATATTGGTTTTCATGGCTAGGAGGGAATAGATCATAGGGTTCTTGTTGATTAGCAAGAAATAATTCCAGGAAATCCACCAAAGATGTTGACCATTTTAGGTCACCATAGTGGAGGGGAATACAAAATTTTGCGGGTTCCTTATATTCGGTGAATGTGCAAATGAGCGGTCATGGAACAAGTCGAGAATCAGGTTTTAGAATGTTTGTTCCCCATATATGATACCAATCCAGTTTTGTCATCTTCACCAGAATCATGCACCGTCCCTTGTGATTTGTTGCAAGGTCTCGATGAAGATGGGAATGGCACCATACATCGAAACAAACATGTTGGAACAGTTGGGAATTAAGTTGTAGAGTAAAAAAGTGTTAAGTGTGGAAGTAGGTTACAGCTTCAGGATGATCATTCATTCATTATTTCAGTTTTCTTAGTTTCAGATGATCAAAAAAGGTACAAACAATTCATTATTAAGTTCCTTATGATTATATGCAAGTGTATTAAGAAATTGATTTTCAAATGTTCATCCAATTATGCAAATTAAGATCATTATAAAGAATGCAAACAACAAACAATTAATTGCATAAACAATTGCTTATATTCATAAGGAAATTTGTACAAGTTCCCACACAAGCCATGGGATATAATTATGGAAGAAAAAAATAAAGATATATCAGAAAATAAAAGCATAAGGAAGAGAAGGGGACCCATTATTTCGTGAAAGACAAGCCCCTTACTCGATGTTGTTGATCCAAGTTGCTCCATCTACTGCTCAAAGTGCATCTAAAAGAGAGGAAAGCAAAATTGTGTTAGAGCTCAGGGTTCTCCTAAAGATTCATTGTATTTTCATCTTCAAGTGTATTTGCATTATTTATCGAAAGGATAGTCTTGGATGAAAAATGCAATGTGCTTCAACACTCTTAAATAATGCATCTATGGAAAAATTACGAAATGATTGTAGTTCCCTTTAACAGTTTGTGCATGTGAAATATTACATCAAGATGTCAACAAACAGGGTGTAGATCAGATTTGAGTATCATTCATTTTTAGTTGTGTATGCATCGTTTAAGAGCACTTATTCAGATTTATCAAGCATGATGGACAATTATTATTGCAAAGAAAGGAAACATCACATTCCAGAACAAAAAAAAGAATGGAAAAAGACTTTAGAATTGTTATAAACAATTAGAGTTTCATGTCTCCATTCTGTCATACATATACATCAACAAGAAAATAGAGTGCAACTTTTCGGGACAAGAAACAACATAATTTCCTTTCTTTTTCCATGAAAAGGAAGTGTGAAGATACATATTTTTCTACTAACAAGGAGAAAATGCTTATGTTCATGCCATCATAAAGCTGGTGATTTTTCAACCAAACCCATAAGTATGAAAAATCTAAATGTGAAAAATGCGAGACAATGAAGGTCATTTCAACAATATATATCCATGAAATTGCAAAAGATATTCAAAAATTATAGGTTTTTCTCATGCTATAGTAGAGCATGGGCATGAGTACCATGGCAGCCATACATTTGCAAAGAAGGTAGAGTTTAAGAATCGAAATTTTCTAGAAATTGCAGGGTTTCCATTAAACTTTCAAGACGAAATGTAAGTTTTGAATAACATCATGTTCTAACAATGTTTCAGGAGTATATTTTGCAAATAATGTAAATTTTTGTACAAGATTTGTAGCCATTAAATTAAAGATCTTGGTCTTTTTTTTAAAACCCCCAAATTTTCAGAGTACCATCAATTGAAAATGAAAACAAATGCTACCAAAAAATCACATCTTACCAACAAGCAACAAGAAATGGTAAGCTACATATGCACAACTCAAGATCGGTTTCAACGGGGTAGAGCTAGATATTGTAATCCAAGAGCGGGCCCTCCAAAAATATAAGCACAAACATTACAATTGAGCTAACTTGCAGACTCACAATGAGGGTTGAGAAAATGAACATCCATGGCATCCCAAATGAAGTCATAACTCGAGCTGATGAAAATGGCGAAATTTGGATGAAAATGGCAACTGAGTGAAAATGACGGTGAGTGTAAACACACCAAGACCCAAATGATAAACCACCACATCTCAAACAAAGTGAACAAGCGTGATGCAAGTTCAAAGAAATATCCATGACGGCCACCACAAAAATTGTAAGGGTTTTCCAAGGAAATGTCTCCATAACAACAAAACAATGCAAAATGAAATGCGTTTAGGGTTTCAACCCTAAAGGATGAGATGAATTGACTAAGTTGGGTTTAACCATGGTCAATTTTGACCATGGTTAAAGCCACTAGTTTTAAAAACTTAAATCATGTTTTCCCAAATGCCCACGTAGGTGGGATTTTGTAAAGTTTTAAATTATTATAATTTTTGCTACGTGGGGGATTATGCCTAGCCCAAGTCAAATTGATCGTGATTACCTCATGTATGTGCCCAAAGCCAAAAGAAGGATAGAACATTAAAAATTCCTTAATTATTGCTACAAAGGGGAATTATTTTTTTATTTTTTTCAAAAGGGAGGTTGACCATGCAAACTCGTCACTTTTCCCCTTTCAAACCATGTACATGATAATAATCCTATTATTATTATTTTAAAAATGAAATTAATTTGTAGGGGTCAAATTATGCTAATGAGGGTTAGATTGGATTTGTTTCCAACTAGTCCCTAACTGAAGTCTCGAACTCATAGTTGAAGTGTTACATTTGAGAGAGGGAGTCGAGTCACTCTTGAGTTCTAGGAGCAAACTGAGGTGAACTGGAGTGTTGAGAAGTTCCAACTCCACTTCTCTTCCTCTTACTTTTCCCTTCTCTTTTCTATATGTACCCATGCTTTTGAAGCATTTGTGGGGGCTTGTGATTTTTTCATGCTAAGGCTATGCCAAATTTTGTACTCTAGCACCTATTTGATGCAATAAAAGACTAAATTCCTCCATTTTCAAGTTGAATTGAAGTGTGTTACAGCCGGTTCATTGGTATGTTTAAGTGAATATCTTGTTTCTTTTGCATGTTTTGAATCTTAACACCTCCATTAAGTTGTTTTGAAGCTTTCACATGCCATTTTAAGTGTAAATTAGTTTGTTGATTAGTTTTGAAGTGGAAAAGACCTCAAATCTACCCTCCCATGCTATATTAATAGCTTGTTAATGCATTTTGTGAGATTATTGTGTGAAAGTCTATCAAACAACAAGTGAAGTGATATTTGTAGGTCTTGAAGAAACTAATAGTGTCTTATGCATAAGTCTCCAAAACATTGGTGTATCACCTAATTTTTACATTTTTTTGTGAGTTTATGTTATTTCTCTCCCTTATCCCCAACAAGAGACTAGTTTAGGTGATTGATCCAGGGAACCAACCCTCTCTAGAGGTTCTTCTCAACTTGAGTCACCCACACTCTGAGAATATCCCATTGTATCAGTTAAAGAGAAGGATTGCTTGCACTTCTTCAACTCAGGTGCTCTTTGGTGATAAGAGAAACCTAAAAACAAAATGTGAACATTGAATTATACTATGACATTATTAAAGAAAAAATTGAACAGAATTTTGAATACGGAATACATGAGGGCATAAACATGGAAATGGGGGACCAAAAAGTAGCCAAAAATCTACATTTTGGCTATTTTTCACATAACGCTTGAGCATGTTATGGTTTGGTTGCATTATAACACAATTGTGTTATGAAATGAGCTTTTCATAACGTGCTCATGTCATAACATTCATAATGTTCTCACATTATAACACAAGTGTGTTATAACTATAAACAAATGTATAGGATCAATCGAGAGTGAGCCATTTCATTTTTCTTGGCCAAAAAAATACTTTTAACAAAAATACGAGTGGAGAGTAACACGAGCAAGTTTTTGGAGATAAACTCTTGCTTGGAGAAAGAATCAACCATGGAAGAGAGTCCAAGAGGTGATTTTTAAGTGATTTTAGCGTATTTTTAGTGATTAAACATGTTTTTCATTGCATTATTCTAAATTCATTTAGTTTTTTTATTTTTAGTGGATCCAATCTCTTCACCTGAAAATTCTCCTTCACCTATAGAACAAGGTCAACAAAACCTACTTGAAACACCTCCTTCAATTCCTAGACATCCTCCTAATACCCAAGAAAACCTTTTAGGGAGATTCAAAATAACAAAGCTCAAATTCAAGGTTTAATAGATACCCTAAGAAACCCCAATGCCACAAGTAACCATCGCTAAAATCTTGCATCGTCATTGGAGTCATTAATATTTAATATTGATGGGTCAAATAAACACGTGAGAGGATTAAAAAACCATTTTTCATAGTTTTTAAGCAGAAATTTTTGTGCAACCAAGTGGTTGGGGGTTCGAACCACCCCAAACACCACCGACGCATTTTACACTATCTTGGTACTTAGTCCCACATTTACCGAGATAGAAATGGTGGTTTGGTTTATATTGGGTGTGGTTATTATGCCTTGTTGGCTTAGGTCATTTTTGTTACTCTCGCCATGTTGAATGGGCGTATGAAATGGATATGTTTTTCTTGGTTTTTGGCTCACCAATTCGAGGTATTAGGTGAGTTGAATTGTTTCCCAATCATTGTGGGATATGCAATGAGGTGGCTCAAGTCGAATGATGTCTTAGGCAAGTTATGCGAGTTGTTTATATGACTCAATGATCGACCTAGTAGATAATTATGGTAACTCACCCCTAACTCAATTTGTAGCCCAACTCGGTTTGTAACTCAACTTGACGAGTTGATAGAAGATTCACGGCGGTCAGGTCCCCCTCCAAAATAAAAGTGGACCCCATAGTTGAAACCCCTTTTTTAAACATCGAAGACAGACGGTAAAAACCAGACCTATTTTTTCTCCATGTCATTTATCGACGCCACGTCGACCCATTTTTCACTTTCACAATGTGTCCTAGAATTGTGTCATATGTGCCCTTATTTCACCTTGCGGACTCTTGCTCTTGCGTGGATGATATATGGAGCATACGATGTCCATTTAGACCCGTTCAAAATCCGCTGGAAATATGACTCTAACTCCTTCAGAAAGGAATAAGTTTAGGGAATTTTAGGAACATCTAAATTGTTCAAGAAATCAGAAAACCAAGTTTGGAATGCCACGAGGGTAGCTAGTTGGCTATTTTTTGAGTTGACTATGTGGGCAAGTTGGCGGCTAGTTTACCATATATGGCTTGTCAAGTTATCAATGGAAGTTTAGAATACCTAGCTTAGTGGGATGAGGTGGCTCGCTCAATTCAGCTCGGTCATTAGCTCGATAACGATCTCACCTCTAACTCGAGTTCAACTCGACCACGACTCGCTCTTGTATCACAGGCTCGAGTGTCTACCCTGACTTAGTATGTAACTCATCTCAACAAGTGGATTGGAATTTCACAGCATTCGGGTTCCCCTATGAAATAAAAGTGGACCCCATAATTGAATCCCCTTGTTTTTATCGTTGAAGGTTGGTGGTAAAAGTCGGACTGTTTTTGCTCCATTCCATTTGTCAACGTGACATCAACCCATATGTCACTTGCATAATGTGTCATGACATTGTGTCACATATGCCCTTATTTCACCCTATGGACTCATGTTCTTGTGCAAATGATATATGGATCATATGGTGTCAATTTCGACCTATTCAAAATCCACCAAAAAGATGAATCTAAGCTCTTCTGTAAGGAATAGATTCATGGAAATTTTAGGAGCATCCAAAGTGTGCAAAATACTCTGAATCATTCACCAACATAAAGTGGGGGGAAATGTAGAAAAAAAATTATGAACTTATTATGATTACATCACACCTCTAGTATGTCATTATATGCATGATTCCAAAGAAAGAAAACTATACATTATCAACACTCATTTCTCTTTACATTGTTTGAACCTTTTATACTTTCATCCTTTACTTTTATGTAACTATGTCTTTTACTTTTTGACATTGCATAACATGTGACCTAGCTCAGTATGTCTCATTTAATCCTTTGATCCTTTGAGACACTAGCGCCTAGTAGGGACAGGAGGGCTCAGTACTACTTTCCCCTTTGGGTGCTTCTATCCTCTTTTCCTCTTCTCTTATGTTTTAAAATTCCACATTGATCATTATATTTTCTAAAACTTCTATTATCACTTGTGTCACTTTTCTGGTTTGTTAATGTTACAATTCAAGTAAATGAATCATATATATACATGACTTACTTACTATTCTAAGGGGTTGGACAATTTGGGTTATTACTTCCTATCTACTACTTGGGAAAAGAGAAAAACTTAACGACTACATTTGGGCTGCATCATTTACTACATAGGGAGGGCAATTTCTGAATTCCATCATGCACATGAACATCTTGGGGAAAATCAATTGTAGTATGCTATCTTGGTGAGACTAACACAAGGGAATCCTAACTTCAAGGGAAACAATTCTATCACACGCAAAACACACACGGGGACGACATTGAGTTTGAAATGTAGTGAAGCACTCGGTGACAACATTGGGATGACCAATCCAACTCAAGCATATGCATTTTTATTCCATCTAATGTGCACTTGAGCCTTGTGTAGGTAGTTAGGATTTGTTTTGCAGAGTACAGTGCGACCATGAAACCCTATAATGAAGTCAAAGTGATGAAGAGTGAAGTTAAGGCAGACTTATCAAACCACGAAAATATCGGATCCAAAGCGATTACCAGGACACTAGCACCCAATTCAGACACTAGAGCCCAAGATGGTATTATCCTCTTCTGGGAATTTATATCCAAAAGACTTGTGTATCTATGTTTTCCAGACGAAGCATATACAACCCAAATCCAACACAGACAACAAGTTATCAACTAAGTTACTCTCATTCTCTTATTGATTACACTTGCTTTCCATTAGATGTTATATCTTGCATGTTTATGATATTATCTGATTGATCTCACTCCTTTGAAATAATATTTTATTTTCTTAAATCGAGAAGAAACTATACCAATTATAGAGGACTCATTTGTTTGTTATATCTCTAAATGACTTTATATATATATATATATATATATATATATATATATATATATATATATATATATATATATATATATATATATATATATTGACTCATCAAAATAAACTACAAAATTTTAAATTTAACACAAAAATGAAATTCTAAACTCAAACCTATATTTAAAATATATATGAAAATTATTTTGATGATACAACATAATGGATTGATAGGCCTTTCTAAAGTGCATTTTCTTCGAAATGGTTCTCTTTGTGATCATAATTTATAATTTTTTTTTTTATTAGTCCTTTATTTACTGTCGTTGGGTGTTTGATTGGCTATCATCTCGAGTAAAGGAATTCCATTTTCTTGTTCAAGCAATAGCTCGCACATGATATTTGGAAATGAAAATATTGATAAGTGTTTTGGTAATAAATTTTACAAGCTTTTAAATAAATAAAAATCTTCTTGCAATAATTGAGTCTCCATACTATCCATTTGTATCTTTGGTTTTATTATCCTTATTATATTAATTACATTAGCCATCATAAAATTAGATTTCATAGCGAATTTTAGTCCAAAACTTATAATTAGAAATTTCTTAAAAAAAAAAAGCAAATGTCACATAAATGGTGTTTTATCATATTAAATAATTTAAAAGGTTATATTATGAGTTTTTTGTTTGGTATTGCATAAGAAGCCGAGAGATGGAAGAGGATGAGAAGAACTTGGAATATCGACATAAATTCGAAAAGTAGATTTAGAAGAAAGAGGTGAACTAGCCGAAGTAGGATAATCATCATGAATGTAGCTGGAAACGACCTTAGGAGTGGTATAAAATGGAGTAAAAATTCACTGTCAATAGTCTCAAGAGAAGTAACAACCTCACTAACATGTTCATGATCAGAAATATAATCAACATCACAATCAGATAGATTTTCACATGCAAGTAATTCATCTAGAGGATCATCAACATATAGAGAAGTAGTAGGAGAACTATCATAAGATGTATCATTACAATCATTGGAAACTTTTTTAGAAAGAGGAGAGTCATGAGATATGGCTTTACATGCATCTTGACTAGTATGAGAAACATCGTCATACAAATGTACATTTTCAACATTGGAAATAACATTATTTGTATTCAAATTAGCACAATCAAGACCAAACATATAATCTATTAGAGAATCATTAAGCATTGCAACATAAATAGAATAAGGTCAAGTGGCCTTGGTGACTATGGAAGATCAAGGACCACCCAAGTAAATTTTGGTCGGTGAAACAATGTTTATGCTATATTTATAAAAACTAGTAGGAACATTGCGCTCATTTGCAAGAAGTCACCTTTGAATGTTTTCATCAAAGCGAGAATTGTGATGAAGGTCATAAAGTTCAGCCTCAACAACGTCATCAAGGATACTAACATGATACATGGCTTTCTTAGGATAATAGGGTCGACTTTTAGGCATGAGGGTTTTGTGGATCCTAGGGCAATGAGTTCTAAGAGATGGGTTCCCTAAATGATTTAATAAAATATGAATATTAAATCTAATTTCAGATTCACTATGATGATATACAACAAAATACAAATGTTAATCACTCTAAATATGTAATTGTGTAAGAAAATAAGAGAGATAGGGCACTTATCTGATTTTTGTGTATCTTGAAGTAGATCTAAACTGGATTAACCGGATGAACAGGTTGGACAGAGTGTTAGAATTATTCGATATAAATTTTGGAGCGTGCGAACTAAGTCGGACACGGACACTTGGGATGGGGTGAGGGCGCCTGGCGCTAGAGAGACCTTCTGTAGGCACATGTGACTATATGAGAGAGCTAGAATTTAATTTTTCCTGTGTCACTAGGATTTTGCTATCCTTCATTGTTTGTCACCTGTATGTTGTTGGATGATTGTTGAATTCATTGGTAACCTACAAAACAAAACATATCCAGTAAAAATCCAAACTACATCAAATCCTAAAAAAATAAAGATGCAAATGGGGATTTGGACTGACCCTGACATTCACCTGACGGAGTGAACTTATGACCGAGCATTGCACTACATCTCAGACTCCATGTAGTTATATGTGCTTGTGTGTGAAATCATGTCCTTAGGTTGCCCTCATGATGACAATGCCAAGATAATGGGATATAGCTAGATAGAATGCAAATGTGTGGATGGAATTCAAAACTTCCCCTTCTTATGCAGTGTATGTAGAGTAATCAACCCAAAAATGCAATCCCTTTGATAGTATGTAGATATTTTTGCCCTTTAGAATTGTTTGCCCTTATAATGGTATGTATGTTGTGTATATATAGGGATCTCTTTCTTGAATTTCGACACTAGTGACATGACATGCCGACTAGGACCTCAGGATAGGAGTAAGAAAACTGAAAAGGATGACCACAAATGTCAAAAATGTGAACAAGAACAAAGAGGACAAGAGCACCAGGGTGGATAGGAGCGCCTAGGCACTAGTGTCCAGACTAGGCGTTGGTGTCCTGAGATAACTGATAACAAATTTGAAGAGACCGACAGACAGGGGTCCATGTGACCTAACCAGAACTAGGTAATGAATTAACAAATGAGAGAGAGAAAGACAATAGAAATAACCAAAGAAAACAAATGGACTAGGGAGTGTGTCACCAGTGAATACTTTTCTTACTCAAGATCCATACATATAACAACATACTTGTGATATAGTAAAATAGTAATATGTGCATGATTTTGTGTCGACACACTCTCTTGATTTTTAGAACTCTTAACGACATCATGATTAGGCATAGGGTTGGAAAATATTTTAGCTTCTCATTATCCTAATTGATGGCTTCATGATGATCTATCTTTTGAGCCATATCACGAGCCGTGATTGCTTGATCACTAAATGCTCATGAGTGATGACATCACATTCAAGTTTAGGCCCTAAGAAAAAATTGATAACATCCATATGGAGTAGATAATAATTCTCATGTGAGTAACCCTAATTAACATGTCACCAACAAAACTTACTCCCATCATGCCACTGAGGAATGGGTCAAGAAGGATCTAGAATAATGGTAAATGGTTAAGGAAACCTATGCTTCAACTCTTCCTCACTCAATGGTTGATGATAATTAGGTTGACACTTGTTGTTAGTGGGTTGTTGGTTGATTTTGAAAACAATTCTATTTGAAGAGGTAAGGGGAGGAAGAGTGCTTGAGACTTTGTTGTCTGTTGCATTCTTGTTCTTAGATGGTTGCAATATTTGGAAATGCTTGTTGAATTCCCTCATGAGGTATTCCTGCCTTTTGGATTGTTCAAAGGCATCTTCTAGGGAAGTAGGAGAAAAGGATCTCACCTTATATTGAAGGCGAAGCTCCAAGGCTCACAAGAAAAGTTGAAAGAGGCTATCATTGGGCATGTTGTGTTCTACCCACATGGATATGGCCTTCCAATGCTTGATAAAGGATTCATTGATTCATTTTCAGCTTGCTGAAAATTGATGAAAGTGTTGATGTTATTTTTTGGTAGATCATGATTTTATAACTCGTTTACTAGGGATGTCACTTTGATGACTTTAGCTCAACTATAAAATTGGGAGGTAAAGTATGGTACCAATCCAAAGCATCTCCAGTAAGGGTCTTAGCTAAGAGATTAGTGGAAGCATATGAATTAGTTCTAATCCATTCTTTGTAGAGATTATCGAAGGCCTTAATGTAAAGAGTGGGATTAGTAGACATGTCATAAGAGATAGATGGAACAATGCCACCAATGTCCATACTAGCAATATAAGGTGTTAATGGCTCATGTTGGAATGCTCACAAGACTTTGTTTTGAATGGGGGGTTGAGTGATGGGCACCCCATTAGGCCCATTTGGAAAAAGAGGGAGCATGGTTCCCAAGATCCCGTTGGAGGGCGGTTGACTAAATGATCCATATTGGCTTGCATTTGGAGGAGTTGAGCGGTAGTGGAAGATTGTTGTTGATTCATTTTTTCAATAAGATAAAGAATAATATTGGTAGGATCAAAATTAGATGCATTTTTAGATGAGCCTATTTAAGCGGTTTTCCCTTTTCTACCCTATGGTCAAGTTGTTTGGAGATGAAATCAAGAAAAAGTTTGTTAAGCATCTCTTCTGACTCTCCTTGTATTGAGGAAATTGAGATAGAAATTTCCGGATATCAAGAGGATGGTCAAGAGTATCATCATTCTATTTTTCTTCCTCCTCATCTTCAGGTCGGACATTACAGCAGGTAGAAGGCTTCTTTTTAGGTGCTCTTACGATGCAACAGTCCATATAGAAGGGAAACTCAGTTTTAGGATGGTATGTTTCGGAAATGATTACAAAAAAGGGACAAAAGACCCCAGGCCTAGATACTTCATGATGAAGCATTGATCTAGCTAAGAAAAGCTCCAAAGATAAAGGTGCACACATAATTGGCCTTGTAGAAAAGCACACACAGGGGTTGAAGGCATCCGGGGAGAAAATTTGGTCAAATAGAAAGGATTGGCCATGTAGAGAGGGCTTGCACGGGGTTGAAGACGTCTAGAAATAAATGAGACAAAAACAAATAGAATCACCCGGGGGGGTGATGATGTCTATGTAGGTGGATTTTTAAGAATTTTGAGATTTTTTATATTTAAATGTAGTCAAGATAAAAGATGGGTGCTTTTAACGAATTTTCTCGACTAGAAGGTTCGTAAAATTCATGTCGGGTTCATAAGAGGATGTATGCGAGCCAAAATGTGTCTCAACAACATGCACTCTTACTCATGCATTCAAATAGGGTATTTGAGACAATGAGTAGGAGGCACACAAGTCTCGACATATAAGGGGGTATACTTAAAAGGGGTTACAATGACCGCTAAGGTCATATATCTAGAGGGAAGTATCCCTTATACTAGGCCAATTTAGGGTTTCTAAGGCTCGTGATTGATATAGAGGAAGGAACCCCACCGAGATATTAGTGGTCGGGTGTGGAGAGGTATGGATCAACAAAGGAAAAAAAGGAGCATGCAATAATTGTTGAGTGTGGAGCTAAATTACTTCACCAAAAACAAGTTTTACAAACTAGTAGGTTTACATAATAACCAAAGATCGGTCAAGGAACCAACATCGGTCACCTAGGAGGAACCAATGTCGGTCAAGGAACTGCACCTGTTACCTATACATTTATGTTTTTAATCTTAGATGTGATATTAGATCCAAACTTTGATTTAAAGGTGATCTAAAGGTTGTAAATGCATAGCTAAGATATCCTAAGTTTGTATATGCATATATAAGCTAGAAAGCTAGGGTTAGAAGGTTATAATTGCATGTGGAATCCTTGGTTGAGAGGATGAAGAAGAAGAAGAAGAAAAAGGTTACATGAAGACATAGCTTCCATGGAGAGAAGTTGGACAAAAGGAAATAATAGGTACATTTGAATGGTGAGAAGAGGGTAATGTCTTCTATTGTATTTCCTTTGTATTGTTATGTCTCAATGTAATGGCTTGCATAGTATGCAAAGCACATATGGTTTCTTCTTGTAGATCCACATGTTGTTGTGAGATCTTGTATTGTAGATCCACATGTTGGTGAGATCTTGTATTGTAGATCCATGAGATCATGTTGTATTATTAATCCATAGAGATCTAGTATTATAGATGAGGTTGTTTTTTTGTTTGCATGTGTTGATGCGTGTGACAAAGGAGAGACTTACTTATGGGTGCACATTTATGGTTGCACATTGGTAGACACGTTTGAGAAGTCTTGTTCTGATTCACGGAGAGCTAGGTTATAGTTCGGAGATGTAGTAGGTCATGGTTATGTGAGATTTGTTGTTGGTTTGGAGGCACGGTTGTAGTGCACTCATGTAGATCTGTTTAGAGATCTAGAGGAGGAGATACTCTTGGAGAGATGCATTATACTCTTGTGGGAAGAGTTGATTTGTACTCTTGTTTATTATTATATATTGAGATCTCTATCTTTGGTGGACATAGCCCACATTGGGTGAACCACAATACGCGTTGCGTATTTTTTTTTATTTGGATTATTCCAGTTTATACTTCCATTGTTGTAGATTTTAGGGAATTATCTAGTTCCGTGTTTACATAATTTGGTTTGTTATTGAATCATAACACTATTCTACAATCAAGGATTCCCAACAACTGGTATCAGAGTGATGGCTTTAGTTTTTAGAGTAAGGGTTTGCTTCAGGGTCTTGTTAGTGGCATTACCGACGGTTGTATGAGAGTAGGGTTTTGTTTTTCCTGATGTGTAAATCGTAGAGAGAGATTTAAGATCAAGTGAGAGCTGGAAATGAAAGGTTGCTTTGGAAAATGACAATGACCAATGTTGGTATGCTATACCGATGTCGTCGGTACTATTCCTTAGCCGACATTGGCGGGGTGGATCGTGGTTGATTAGTTAGACAACGATGTAGGAGACCGCTTAAACAAAAATCATAGATTTGAAGAATTTTGAGAAGATGTAGTGAATGTGTCTTGATTGCTGAGGTGTCCCTAGTTCTTGGAGGTACAGGCATGTTGGTCAGATTATAGATCCAGATTATAGAGGTATGGTTTTGTTATCTTGGTATTGCAATGCTTGTATGTTTTGGTTGCACATGCATGTTTGGGATTGCAGATCTGAGTAAGAGATCTTCATATAGCCTTGGAAAAATTATTTGGAAAGTTCAAGAAAAACAAGTCTAATGAGGATGAGCTTAAGGACAAGGTCAAAAATTGATTTCCTTGTTATCTAAAATAAGCGGCCAACTCCAATCACCTCTCTCATTCCAATTAACATCGATGCACCCTCCATCATGATAGTCGAGAAGATAGGGCAACAAGGTTGAGAAGTTAATGATTGGGTTGATAGACTCCTTATTGAATGTCAAAATCTCTTCAATATGTTATCAATGTTCACTACGACATTGAGTGAGAGAAGAAAAATGTGATGAATGATGAGCTTGAAGAAGAATGTAACGGTTGGGAACTCACTCTAGAATCCCTAAACGAACTCAAAAGGTAGATGTTGATATCGTAATCTTTGTAGACACCTAAATCTGACTATGCGATTTTAATACTAAAATTGCACTAATTATCCTCTTTCCCATCATTTCATTATAATTAGTGATTTCCCACTAATTAGCTAACATTTCCCTTCATTTCGGTTAATTAACAAAACTTCATTAATTAGCTAGCCTTCGCCCCATCTCGGATGTAAATTAACGACATTTTGTTAGTTATAAACCTCTTTTAATTAATTAATTAACCGTTATTAATTAATTAAGCATTTCAATCTCATATTTAACTAGTAAATTTTTTTATTGGTTGAATCCCCCTTTTAAACCCTTCAAATTCTACTAATTTCCCTCTAAATCATCTCCAACTAGCTTTTATAAGATTAATTTGGCCTATTAATTAATCCTAGTTGATTAATTAAATCACCTCCAACTCCCATGAGGTGCTAATATATGATTAATGTCTTCTAATCATGTTTATGCCTTTCTAATTCTACTTTACCTTTATCCCACATTCACTAGGTTGCAATTTTCTCCCAAACTGGAAAGCTATATAAAGAACCTAGTACACCTTGTCCAAATTTACACCATGTCCTTGTAAGACATTTGCATATGATAAGAGCATTTCAATCTTGGAAGGCTTATTGATCAAGCAACCATTTCCATATTCTACTTGGAAAAGAGTAGTAAGAGAAGAACCAAACATGGCAATCAAGCCATATTGGTGAGATCTCTTCCTCTTCCATGGAGAATTTCCTTTCATTGCACATAGCTACATTCGACTCACTAAAGGAGTACCTACAATTACAAAGCACATCCAAATATCAAAGGATTGGTTTTGCATTTAATGTTTGATGCACATTAGTTAAGATTTTCTTTTCTAGCTTTATCATGATGTTTATGTTTTTGATTAACTAAGTTAGGAATCTATTTAGTGTTAGTTTCTTTTCATTTAACTTAGATTAGTTCAATCATATGCATACATATGTCCCCCAGGGTGTGCCCTATGTATGCATGTGATTGAATTAATCTAAGCTAATGAAAGGAACTATTACCAAGTAGAATCCTAACTTAGTTAATAAACAACATAAACATCGTGATAAAGCTAGAAAGGAAAAGCTTAACTAATGTGCATCAAACATTAAATGCAAAACCAATCCTTTGATATTTGGATGTGCTTTGTAATTGTAGGTACTCCTTTAGTGATTTGAACGTAGCTACGTGCGATCAAAGGAAATTCTCCATGGAAGAGGAAGAGATCTCACCAATATGGCTTAATTGCCATGTTTGGTTCTTCTCTTACTACTCTTTGCCAAGTAGAAGATGGAAATGGTTGTTTGATCAATAAGTCTTCCAAGATTGAAATGCTCTTATCATATGTAGATGTCTTACAAGGACATGGTGTAAATTTGGACAAGATGTACTAGGTTCTTTATATAGCTTTCCAATTTTGGAGAAACTTGCAACTTAGTGAATGTGGGATAAAGGTAAAGTAGAATTATAAAGGGATAAACATGATTAAAAGAGATTAATTAGAGATTAACAACTCAATTGAGTTGGAGGTGTAGCCAAATTAAGCTTATAAAAGTTTTTGGAGATAACTTAGAGAGGAAATTCGTATAATTGAAGGGTTTGAAAGGTGGATTTAACCAATAAGAAGGTTTATTAGTTAAATATGAGATTGAAAGGATTAATTAATTAATTAAAAGAGGATTATAACTAACAAAGTGTCGTTAATTGGCATCTAGGATGGAGGAAGGCTAGTTAATTAATGAAGTGTCATTAATTGATCGAAATGAAGGGGAATGTTAGCTAATTAGTGGGAAATCACTAATTATAATGAAATGATGGGAAAGAGGATAATTAGTGTAATTTTAGTATTAAAATTGTGTAGTCAGATTTAGGTGTCTACATTTGTCCCTCTTTGACGTGGTGTAGTGAAAGTAATGCCACTTCAAAGATAGTAGACAAGTTTAAACAATCTGAAGGAGTAGAAGAAAAATTAGTAGGATGATATCTTGCTCAAATAAAAAATCCAAAGAGCTCCAAAGCTCTAAAGCAAATCCAACACCGAGAAATCTAATACACAAACGTGATTAAAAAATTCACACCAATGCCAATGCAAAGTATGACGTAAAGTACAAAAATATATGGATAAAGAACTCAAGCTCCCACATATCAAATCCATGTTGAAAGATAAGTTGTAGTCAATTATCAAGTATGATATCACCACGATCATCAATATTGGAGATAATATCACTCTTGATAAGCAAAAACTCCTAGTCTCCCTCATCAAAGAAATCACAAACATTGTTGTTGGATCCTATCACACGAAGTGACATTGTTGGTCCCAACTTTCCTATCCATCCTATCATATTCTTCCTACTCTATCATGGATATTTTTCCTCCTATCTATCCACATTGGAGTCTTATCTCTGTGTGGTTTTTCCCCTTCAAAAAACTATCAAAAACCTAAAAAAAAATCACAGATAAAAAAAATGAGAAAACAATAAAACATTACAAAAATATCAAAGGTACAAACACCAGACATTACAGTTAGGTTTTGCATACACATGGGTGTTCTTTCCTTTCCTTCCATTCCTCTTCAAATCACCCATCAGTTTCATTCCTTTGGTGATCTTTTGGTTGGCTTGTTCACTCTCATTGTGTGACATTTGATCTCTAATGTATTTTTTTGACCTTAGTCTTTCATCGCCTTGGTAAATTAAAGAACGACCGACCTCTTAGAGATGTTATCACTATCATACATCTAATAAACTTGTGAAGAATTTTGGGAGTATTTCTTGACACTAGACAATGTCATCATCACAATCACTTCCACATCCTTCCATCAAGCCATCAATGGTTCTTAGTTCCCATTGTCAAAATAATTGAGAGAGTTGAAATAAGTTTTCAAAAAGAAAAAGAAAAATCATTCAAAAAATAAAAAAGCGTAAAATAAAATAAAATATAACTCTCTTGGGGTATTTCCAGTATCTCTATCAGGGTTATGGATGCTTGGATGACAATAGAACAATGTTGTGACTAGAATCAATACATCTCCAATAGGGCTATAGACACCTAGTTGGTAGCGGAGCAATGTACGACTCTCCTTCCACCCTATTTAGTAATCAACTTTCCAATTCAACCATTCCTACAAATTGGCTAGTTTGTCTTCACTTATTACTGTTAAATCTTCACTTCAAGAAGTTATTAATTTCCATGTGCACCCACTAGATCTCAATGAGCAACAATACTAGCATGGTACGTGTATTATTTGGACCTTGTTCAAACTCTTGTTTTAGTCTATGTCTTGTCTCACAATGTGTGCCTTTGGCTCATCACCTTTTTATCGGTAATATTCTAGCTACATTTCCATACCCTTCCATTGTATTCACACTTTTCTTTTGATTCGTTTAGAACATTCATGTGTAGAAGATTATCTTTTACCATGTTTATGATAACCTTTGTCCCCTTTCAATAAATAATCTTCTACTTCTTTTTATTACTGTTTCTTGGCCAACTTGCATTGGGGGCATGATTTCTCCTTCCTAGATCTTCATCGGCTTAAGTTCATTATCTTGTTGAACCTAACCCTATTGGCCTTGATATGGCTTATCATCTTCTTGTATATATGTGCAGAGTTTCCCCTTGTACATTCTCACCTCTTGTCAAGGGCATATTTGTGTCTTCGTTTTCCTATATATAGCTTCAAATAACTTTAAAAACCGTAAAAATTAGAAAATATTTAACAATCCAAAAACATTAGTAAAACATCAAACAACCAAAAACATTGGTAAAACATTAAAAATCCAAAAACATTGGTAAAACCATAAAAAACCCAAAACATTGGTAAAACCTTCATAAAATCCAAAATAATTGATAAAGCATCAACACATCCTAAACATTCACATAACACAACATCCTAAAAATCAAAAAGTTATCCTACTTTAGTGCTTTCTTGTTCTAATGCACATACGAGATCATCTTGATCTTCCTTCATTAACAAAGTTGGTTTACTTGTTATGTCTGTCTTCCCTTACATATATCATTATTCGGGAATTTTCATAGTGCACGTTGCTTTTTTATTGGACTTCTATGTCCTCTGTCTATTCCCTTGCATGTATCGTTACTTGTGGCATCATTTCAACCCTTGTTGTATAACTCGAACATTTGGGAACTAAAGTTGGATAACAAAATCATTGGTGCAACTCTCTTGAACATTGTTTGTTTGAGTATGTTTGTTTACACTTGTTTGTTTTCTTTCATGCATGTTTACTTTCTCGTATTGCATTACTTTATGTATTTTGCTTTGAGTCAATCCCTTTAGAATGAACAAAAACCAATATTATGGCTCTTCATGTCATTTTACACTTTTGTTGTATGTTTATATCAAATAAAAGATAAAAATGAGCCGAGATGGTACATCAGCTCACGCCACAACTCCCATTCCCCACCTATCTTATCTTCCATTCTAATTCAGGTTGCTACTTATAATTTTCCAATTCTTCCCCTCCCTTTCTTCTCCCATGCAATCAATTTGAACAATTGCCAACCTGGCCTAGTTTGAATCCTAGTCACCGTAGTGTCTTATTATTTTGTTGTGATCTTTTCTTTTCTTTTCTTTTCTAGCGTCAATCACTCCTCTTCTATCACCCCTGTCGAAACTCGAGGGGACGATATCATCCGTCCTACTAATTTTCCTTCTACTCCTTCAAATTGTCTAAACGTGTTTACTATCTTTGAAGTGGTGTTGCTTGTGCTACACCACATCAAAGAGGGGCAAATGTAGACACCTAAATCGACTATGCAGTTTTACTACTAAAATTACACTAATTATCATATTTCCCATCATTTCATTATAATTAGTGATTTCCCACTAATTAGCTAACATTCCCCTTCATTTCAATCAATTAACGACACTTTGTTAATTAACTAGCCTTCCCTCATCCTGGATGCCAATTAACGACACTTTGTTAGTTATAATCCTCTTTTAATTAATTAATTAACCATTATTAATTAATTAAGCCTTTTAATCTTGTATTTAACTAATAAACCTTCTTATTGGTTAAATCCCCTTTCAAACCCTTCAAATTCTACTAATTTCCTTTAAATCATCTACAAAAAGCTTCTATAAGCTTAATTTGGCCTATTAATGCATCTTAGTTGATTAATTAAATCACCTCCAACTCCCATGAGTTGCTAATCTATAATTAATCTCTTCTTATTATACTTATCCCTTTCTAATTCTACTTTACCTTTATCCCACATTCACTAGGTTGCAAATTTCTCCAAGACTAGAAAGCTATATAAATAACTTAGTACACCTTGTCCAAATTTACACAATGTCCTTGTAAGACATCTGCATATCATAAGAGCATTTCAATCTTGGAAGGCTTATTTCTCAAGCAACCATTTCCATCTTCTACTTGGCAAAGAGTAGTATGAGAAGAACCAAACATTGTAATTAAGCCATATTGGTGAGATCTCTTCCTTTTCCATGGATAATTTCCTTTGATTGCACGTAGCTACGTTTGGCTCACTAAACAAGTACCTACAATTGTAAAGCACATCCAAATATTAAAGGATTGATTTTGTATTTAATGTTTTAATTTTTTATGCAAGTTAGTTAAGCTTTTCCTTTCTAGATTTATCAAGATGTTTATGATTTTGATTAACCAAGTTAGGAATCTATTCGACGTCAGTTTCCTTTCATTTAACTTGGATTAATTCAATCACGTGTATAAAAATACAAGAGAAGGTGAGCTGGAGAAAGGGAAGACACTACAATTTCTATGAGGCCATTGAATTTTGAGTGGGAATTTTGTAAGAAGCCAAGGAGAAGCTACGGAAGGTAAGAGAAGAAGGGATAGATGCCACCAATGATATTGATGACAAATTTGACAAGATACCTTGTCAATTTCTTGACGATAATTTGAACACGTTATCATCAAGTGATATCTTTTCTAAATTCAAGGACTTGGTTTAGAAGGATTCTAAATCAAAACAAGTTTTTCGATCTATAATCAATTGATAAGTTGATTTTATATCAAAATGTTTTGAATAATTTAGCGAAAGTCTTCAAGAGGATTTAGAGACTCCCAAGCAAATTAATCAATGTGATTAACACATGCGATGTACTAAATTGATATTCATGTGGTCTAGATGAGAAAGAAGTGTGATAAATCATTCAAAGGTTCCATGAATATCATGAAAAATAATTTGATTAGCAATCAAAAAGAGAAATCTAGTTGAAGTCCTTCATGCCTCTCCATTTTCATCTCAAACATGTGAATTTATCGGATGTCTCAACATCATTTTTATTAACATGTGTATTGCCTTGGTTATTTTGCCTGAGAATAAATCAAACAACTTTTGATATGTATTACTATTAATAAACAAGATCTATAACTTCTTCCCTTTTTCTTTATCCCTTTTCTCTATAAATGTAAGAATTCTCAAAGCAATTGGGATGGATGGATTTTTGTTGAATAAGAGTAAGGACTTTCGCATCTTATGAGTGAGAGTATTTTCTAGAATCTTGAAGTCAAAAGGAAAAGCTTTGTATTTTCATTCTCTCTAAAAAGGAATAAAGAGACATGTTTCAAACTTTATATTGAATGTTTCCTTTATGTTGATGTTATTGTTTTGAAGTTCAATACATCACATTATCCTTTTAATTCCAATTTATTGTTATTAAATATAAGTTCATTTTACCATTATTCTATTTCAATTGTGTCGAGTAAATTCAGATTTGCATTTGTCAAGAAGGAAACACAAGCATTCATCCCCATCTTTCCCTACTTCATCATTATAATTCTCACTCCAAAACATCCTTTTATGAATTCCATATTCCTTTATGAAGTAAATAATAAAATCTATCGGGATGAGTTCCCACCCCCAAGGTTATATTAGTATGAATATTGATTATTTTATTGTTCTTATAATAACAATAAACATGACAGACTCCCCTTATTTGAGGAGGGGATTTGTCTCGTATATTGTGGTTGAACCTCATATTTTGTCTCTGACAAAATATCCAACCAACACCACGTAAGCTTTATTATTGCGTGTAGCCATGCAAGTTTAGCAGATGATGGTTGTAAATATTTGAAGGACATGAGTGCCTCTTGTATAACTATGCCTATATTTAATCATTATGTTTGAGTGGTTGACATTCTTAGTTGTGCTTCCTCATTCATTGTGGATAGAATTCATTCATGGAAAGCTTATGGTTTCGATTTCCCATGCTAGGTGTTGTAGAGAGAAAATCATGCACTTGGGTACATTTCTAGGTCCTGAACACATACTAACATTCATACGATTCCTAAGCAAGAAAACTAGTAATTGAAAAGCCCGACATTGTCTTATTTTCTCGTGTTTCTTGTTTTCTATCTCGGTCTTTCACACCCTATAGCCCAATCGGTATTTTACTCATTTATCTTTTTACGGCTCCAAGCACTAGTTCCCAACCGGGAAAAAAAGTGCCCAAGTGCCTCTGTCCCTTTGGGTGGCCCCGACCCTTTCTTACCTTACTCACTCCTTTTGGGTCTCTTTTATATTTTGGGCATCTTTTTCACTTATGGGTTGGCCTTCTAATTGTCAATTAAGAAATTCAAACAAGAGAAGCATATAAATACATAGTTACATGTTCAAAATAAAAGGTTTAAACACTAAGTATTACTATCATCACCTAAACTTACATCCAAAAGGAACCTAAAGCACTTTAAGCATCCATTCAAGGGACAAGGGATGTATCAAATCTGCATACACACCATAGGAAGGGGAAGTTCATTTTTCCATCCACAAATTCTACTACATTGCTACATTCTAGCCATAATCCACTATCAAGTGTAACTTGCACAAGGGCATCCCAGGAATCATTTCTACACGCACTCACAAGAACTACATGGAGTTTGAGATGTAGTGTAATGCTCAATCGTAAGTTCACTCTCGGGGTGGCTGTCGGGGTTAGTCAGACTCCCCATATTGCATCTTTCTTTTGTTTGTATTTGATGCGGTTTGTGGGTTTTTGTAGGCAAATCTTTATTTTACATGTTGTAGGTACCTTGGTGATCATATTGCGAGTGACAAGTGATCAACATAAAATATATGTGAAACTTTGTGCAACACAATAAAGATTAGGTTCTGACCATTTTTTCACATCATGGGCACCTAGAAGAGATTGTCAGTGCCCAGGCACCCCTATCCTGCCATGGGAGGTTACCCATATCCAATCATATTCCTACAGTCTATAATTTATCTTAAGCATTTGCGACAATCTTCACTTCTGTTCAAGCTTTTTTTAGCTCACACCAGTCCCAGACAACACGTAAATCAACTAAGACAAACTTTCTATATCTTTTGCTTAGGGTTTCATACATACCTTGCTTTTTTCTCATGTCATATTGTACTTAAGAAACTGTATATCATAGTTTACATTAGTTACTTTGTAATAAGGTTTAATAAAATATATCTATTTTTGTTAAATCATTTGGTGAACCCGTATTCAAATACACTTGGATCCTTCTTTTTCTTCTCTCATGGCTCCTAAAAATCCTCTAATCTCATTGCATGACTTGCTTCAAATGCACCCACCTTGCAAAGATGTTCTTTAAAAATTCCTAGACATTATGTATCTACCTCACAGTATGCCACTCGCTCAAGTAAGTGCCATCTTTGATCATCTATCTGATGACTCCATTGCTTCTAATCCTCCATCTAACAAACCCATGTCTTAAAGTCAATTGAAGCTTTGCATTCTTTATTTCAAGACGAAATTAAAGCTATGGATACAACATTTACACCTCTTAAATCTAAAATCCAACATCTCAAGGATGCTTCTCAAGCCCTTGTTAGTTCTTCTTATGCATCTCATTCTACTTTTATGATCGCCACATGTGTTCATATCAGTAAAACCCAAGTCTTACTCTCTCTCGCGCCTCTCAAATTTGATATTAATGGTAAGCAACATGATATTCTTCTTTAGATCCTCTCTCATAAATTGTTCAACTTGTCATCTACTTATTGCTATCCTCTTTATCAAATTGCAAAATACCAAGGTCACCCATATTGCAATTATCATTGAATCAATAGACATAATGACAATGCTCATTATTCTCTAAAACGAAAAATTGGCCACCTTAAGCATTATGGTCTCATTTCATTTTCTACACAAAATGTTGCTACATGTTCATCTCCAATTGCTACATCCCACTTGGGTTCCTAAATATAATCCATCTATGTCTAATGAGCATCATACCATCGTTATTAATGTTCCTTCTACAGTAAGTCAAGAGCCGCTAAACAAATTCCTCTCAAAATCATTCCAACATCTCCTCCTCTCAAGTCTTCTACAACATTATCAATCCCACATAAGCTACCACCATTCAAGATCCCTCCCCACCCTACTCCACTTCCATTTCCAATTCATTTTGTCAAACAAACTATTCCTTATATTGATGGCCAAGACACATTTTCAGCTCTACCACCATGGCATGGTCCTTCTCACATCGCCGCATAGATCTCCATCACTCACATACTTGGGGGCCACCGTAGTTTCCCCCTTGCATTACTATCAAATGTCTCTACTATATCATGCACTTGACACTCCGCACTTAATGTCTAATATTTCCTTAGCATTATTATAAACCATTTAATAGACATATTGTATCGTCATTACTCTATGATGCACTCTAGTTCCACGGTTCATACGTGATTGCTTTGAGGGTCTAAATTAGAAACGAACCTCGCATCATTCACTCTTCACACTCTACGTTTCATGATCTATATTTCTAGAAAACATTTTCAAGCCATTTCCGATGACGCACTCTTGTTCTATGGTTCATTCTTGACTATTGGGGGGCCTTTATAAATGAACCTCGTCTCATACACATCTGCTCGAGGGGCACGTTGCTCCTATCACATTCATATTGCATACTATTCCATCACACTCATACACAACGTTTACATATATTAGTTGCACTTAATCTTGCTTGCTTATTCTACTTACATGTATACTTTTATTTCCCATGCTCAACTCAGTGATACTTAATATGTTGACATATGTTCCATATACACATGCACATTCACTTGGTCTTTTCGAGTGAATGCAGATCTCTTACAAGTCCTTACAAGTTGCAATGATGCTTGGCACCATACCTCTTACCGGTCCACCGAGGCTCCTAGAGGCATCTACTTTTTCACACACTACATGTGCCATTGTTTCATTTACGTACTACTTACTATTCTTACCAAAGCACATTACTTTACATTGACATATATATGCCTTGACATAATTTTTATCTTGCTAGCATGCTAATGGGTGCTTCATGTGTAACATTTGATTTGCAGGACTACTTTGCAACACATTACTTTACATTGACATATACATACCTTGACATACTTTTTTTTATCTTACCAAAGATACTAACGGGTGCTTTGTGTGCAACATTTGCTCTTGTAGGACTACTTGCCACCATGGCTATCTCGATACGCTTTATTTTTCATTGATTACTATTATTTGTGGGCTATGCCTATGTCTCGATTGATCACCGTTTGTATGCTTTTGATCGCTTTGCCCCGATTGTCTTGTGACATGTAAGCAATGTTCGGTGTGTGAAACCTTGATTTTCGTGGTCTATCTTGCTTGCACACTTGCTTGTTACACAATTTTTCTATGTCATGTTTCTTACTCTTACTACCAACACATGTATCTAGCCATTTTGTTTGCATGTTCCTTGGTTTCTACCATGTACATCCCCTCCCTCCTACAAGGATAGCCAGATCAACATCAGGTCCTCTCTTTTGGGCCGCACACCCCTACCGACATCGCGTGCACCCCAAACGAGGGGGACATACATTGGGTGAACAAATCACCCCATACAATAGCTTAGAGCTACAACACAATATAATACAACATAGGATTGACATAGATTGTGGTTACAACACTGGCTCATAATCAAACTTGGGTTAAAATCACAACACATACACCAATGCCTAGGCTCATACAGAGTGCTCAGGCTCTCGTGTCCTCACACGGGTGTTAATGTCCTAGGGGCACACATAATTAGTTTCTCATATCAACACAATTCACATAAGCCTTCAAAGTAGTTTGACAAGTATCAGGCACAATCCTCTAGCAATCGAATACAATTTATCTCCTACATTTAGTTCAATTGGTACAATTCGGAACAAATCAGGGACAACAGGAACAAAACAGGAACACACCATCTACAATGGTGTTTATTGGGCAGAGTCATGGAAGGAGAGTAACACTAAACCTCTCTCCCTAACACTTGTTATTTGGCGTGAGATCACCCAAAAACTCACACTTGGTGTGAGATCGCCCAAAAAACTCGCTCTTGGTGTGAGACACCCCCAAAAACGTGTTCTACATAGTAGTTTCAGGACACTTTTCTATCCTTTTACACTCTTCTACATCAGGCACACTTTCCTTTTACACACTTTTACATACTTATGCACATTTTTCTCTAATTTATCATATACGGGACTTTGACTACATTCTTTCTCTTCTTTTTATAGGTCCATCCTTACAAGAAGCAACAACAAAAACTCAACAACATGTAAAACACGATACAACACATACGCTTCACCCCCTAGGGTCACTTTCCTTTCCTAGTTTCCATGCTTCATTTTGCATCATTCCACGCTTCACTTGTCCACTCAACACGTTCTTCGCCGCACACTCTACATGGTTATTAGGTACACATCTTCTATCTACTTTATGTTATCAAGTATTCACTCAACAACATAAAGTGGGGGCAAATGTAAACACAAAATCACACACTTGGGTACATTTCTAGGTCCTAAACACATACTAGCATTCATATAATTCCTAAGCAAGAAAACTAGTAATTGACGACTGTCCTTGATCTCTTTTTTTGTGTTTCTTGTTTTCTATTTGGTCTTTCACACCCTACAACCCAGTCGATATTTTACTTATTTATCTTTTATGGCTCAAGACACTAGCGCCAGCCCAAGACAAGAGCATCCAGACGCCTTTGTTCCCTCGGGCACCCCTGACCCTTTCTTACCTTACTCACTCCTTTTGGGTCTCTTTTATCTTTTGGGCATCTTTTTCACTTATGGGTCGGCCTTCTAATTGTCAATTACGAAATTCAAACAAGGGAATCATATAAATACATAGTTATGTGTTCAAAATAAAGGACCAAACACTAAGCATTACTATCATCACCTAAGTTTGCATCCAAAAGGCACCTAAAGCACTCCAAAGCATCCATCTAACATCCATTCAAGGGACAGGGATGCATCAACTATGGATACACACCATAGGCATCTAGGAAGTTCATTTTTCCATCCACACATTCTACTACATTGCTATATTCTAGCTACAACCCGCTATCAAGTGCAACTTACACAAGGGCATCCTAGGGCATCATTTCTACACACACTCACAAGAACTACATGGAGTCTAAGATGTAGTGCAATGCTCGGTCATAAGTTCACTCTCGAGGTGACCATCGGGGGTCAGTCCGACTCCCCATATTGCATCTTTCTTTTTAGATTTGATGTGGTTTGTGGGTTTTTACAGTGAATCTTGTTTTGCATGTTACAAGTACTTTAGCGATCATATGCAAGTGACAAAAGATCAACACAAAATATTTGCGACACTTGTGCGACACAATAAAGATTAGAAACTTACCATTTTCCCAATCACGGTGTGCTCAATAGAGGTTGTCAATGCCTAGGCGCTTGTGTCCTGTTGTGGCGCCTATGTCCGACCATATTCTTGCAGTCTATAATTTATCATGAGCATTTATGATACTCTTCACTTCTGTTCAACATTTTTCCCATTTCAGATCAGTCCCAGACAACCGTAAATCAACCAAGTCAATCTTTCTATATCTTTTGCTTAGGGTTTCATACCTACTTGCTTATTTTCTCGTGTCATATTGTACTTAGCAATTGTATATCATAGTTTACATCGTTACTCCCGCAATAAGGTTTAATAAAATATTCTATTTTTGTTAAATCGGGTGTCGACGGATCAATAATTAAATCAGTAGGTGTTTATGTATGGAAGACGGGGTATTGCAATAAGGTTGAAAGTTTGTTCAAGAAGAATAACACGAGTTCTACACATGCATAAAGGAGCAAATAACACCGCCATACAAAAATACATGGATATAGATGGATACATGGGGAAAAATTGGATGTAAGGTTGATAGTGTGAGAGAAATAATGAAGAAAAAGTAATAAATGAACGGTAGTCTCGGAAGAATTTGAACTTATTTGTGGAAATTTTGAAGGTGAGGGATCCATTGAATTAATATGTTGTGCTCTATTATTATTTATGTTTCAACCTGGCCAATTTGACTTCAACTTTCTAATTTTAGTTTTATAAAATTGAAAATTTTAATTTCTATTTTAAATTGTGTTCTAATTTCGCTTTCTAATTTTAGTTATATAAATTTGGGAAATTTTATCTCTATTTAAATTAGTGTTTGAGTTCGCTAGATTCTATAACTTTTAGTAGAAAAATGCTTTTCCTTCCATATGTGTTCATTGCCCAATCATTATTATAAGTTCATTGATCATTGTTTTTCATTGTGTGCATGTTGACTTCATCTTTTCATATTTTATATAGGGTTAAAAATGGAAGTGGTAATCCATCAAAGAATAATGGAAAAAGGATTTGTTTACAGACGTTACGGTTGGGAATACCTTGGTGGATATGTCACTTCAAAAAGCACAAAGTTCTTCAGAGATTATTATCGCAATGTTATGCAAAGTAATCAGTAAACATAGGCTAACACTATAGTAAGTGCACTCTGTCACAACCGTAATTTTATAGAATAAACAAGGTTTTATTTACAATTTCTTAAAAAACTATTTGGAACTCTTTTTAAAGAAAATTATGTATATCTAGGATTTTAAGTTGGGGAGGTGGAGAAAAAAGGAGTGGTACCCTACGGAAGATAGAATTTTTTTGCCAATTTTTTTTTTTTTTAGAGGACTTAGGGAAGGGACCCCATAACCGTGCAGAGTCCAATGATTGAGAGTGTTTTAGCTGTTTTTGGAACCTTTGGTAGAAACTTTTTGCTCATAAATTAAATGAAAAGTGACATAAATATGTTCAATTTTTCCTGAGTTATTGTGAAATTTATTATGTATTGTTATTTCAATATTGAAGTGTAAATATATGACATTCTCACCAAATAAAGATCACATCTGCAAATTAATACATTACATATTAATATCAAGAGGTTATTTCAACATCAACTACTGGTGCCATTTAAGTTTTTTAAGGCTCCAACATGTACAATGTTAAACAATTATTTGTGCATAATAAATATATTTGCTTTCAATACTAAATTCACTTGCTTACATCATATTATATTTTTATGTACATACATCTGTCCTAGTAACAAATTTAAAAGGCTCATCAAAGTCCAACTATTTATATTGATTTTGACAAATTCAAATCCATATCTAAAATTTATTCATCCAAAATCTCCCAACCTCCAATGTCATCTTCTATATTAAATGCAAGCACCTGCAAACAAGAAAAGTGTTGTAAGGCTCACTATTTACAAAAAAATCACAATTAATGAAGGATGAACAAGATTTCAAAAATATAATTAATAATTTCACAATCAAAGTGATGTATTTCCCACTCCATCTCCACTTAACTCTCTCACCCAATAGAATTCGAGTGCATGGATCAACTAAAGTGTCAAATATAACAAATAAATTGTTTTATTTACTTTACCAATCCATGTCAAACTCCCTCAGCCAATAGAAATGAAGCACACGGATCAAACATGGATCCAAATTTCTCACTAAAATCTATAAATAGTAGAGTTGAGTCGAATACTTCTTTCCCATTCAAAAAAATATTTCAGCTTGATTTACATTTTGCTGTGCAAAAACTAAAACTTACTTGTTGCTGCTGACAGTTTACATCTTCTTGTTGTGCAAAGGCTGCTAACTAGCCAGGGGCAATCTCTTCCATGCTGTGCAAAAGCTGCTAACTAGCCAAGTGCAATATCTTCCATTTCCTATTTATTTACATCTTGGTAATCTTGTTCAATCCTTCATTAATTATATTGTATAGAAGTTTATATTGTATAGATAGTTTACCATTAAAATTGTTATGAACAATAATGGCTGATTTAAATAGTTTACAAGCAGCTCATTATTATTCGTAACAATTTTAATGATAAAATCACTAAATATACAGTGAATCCTATGTTTTTTCAATTGATCATCTGTCATTATTCATAACCTGCTCTTTCATGGAAATAAAATATTTACTGCAGTTCTGTTAAAAATATACTGCAGTTTTGCTAGAAATTTACTGTAAGTTTTGCTTCAAATATACATGCATTTAAATAGTGTAACCCTTCCATTTCACGAGGCATTTCACTTCGCACATAGCTCATTGAAAACATAATCCAGATGAAAAGCCACAAGGTTGCCATGAAGGAAATCTTTTGGTAATATAATACGCAGAAAGTGAACGGTGAAACTGTAATTTCAAGCCATTATTGGATTGGCAGAAGCATTTCAGAAAACTTGAAACTATAATTTCTGGCCATTATTGGATTAAATTAAGCTGTCCAAACTTTAAAGCAAAGGATTTGAGAAAACATGCAAATGATGGACGTATTTTCAAAAACCCTATATTAATATCAGTTTTGACGCAGAAACAAAATCATTTTGCTCTCTAGACAAGATATTTCTGAACATAAAACATGTGTAATTTATAACTTTTTCGTACATAATGTGACATGTGGAAAATAACCTATACAAAATGTGAAAAATGTAACATTTTAAACTAGTGACCCAAAACTGTTAATTTTTAGAACCACTTGTTATTAGTTTAATGCTTTATAAATGCTTATTTGTTTGGTAAATGGTGCACATTAAATATTGTCAGTTGTAATCAATGTCACATATCACTGATCACATGGGAATGCATTTATTTCTGCCAGGTGTTTAATTGTGTTTAATTGTGTGGCGTAACTACTTGTGTTGGGACAGTGATCGCACGTGTTGGGGCAGATTTCATAATGGCGCGCAAAGCAAAGCAAACCGCCAAAAGACCGCTTAGAAAACGAGGAGTAAGTCAGCAGAGGGGGCGAAGTTCACAAATATCTCTTCTGATGAGGATAACATAGTCGACAAACAACCTCAAAAACCACCACAACGAATCCAAGGAAGAATCAGTCAAGAGCCAAAGCACAAAATTTTGCCTTCATCAATGCAGCGAATATACATAAGAAAAGAACAGCTTCCAATAAAATGAGGCATCCGCCAAAAGGCAAAGAATTTTCTTTTCATGAGAATATCACAGCTGCCCAAGATCCTGAAATCAACCTTACTAATCCAACTGTGGAAGTAACTGGAAGTACTGCTATAACAAAGAAAGTATACATAAGAGGGCAATGGACAGAAGCTGACATGAAAGCAGCCTTAAGGGACGTGGAAGAAAATGGAATGTCCACGCGGCAAGCAGCAACTAAGTGGGGAATCCCTAGTACAAATGTGACTGATTGGTTGTATGGAAAAAGAACCAAGAAGAGGAAGGGCCTCCAACCTGTTTTAACAGATGAAGAAGAGAAAGAAATTGTTACCGATGCCAAGATATGGCTGAACTTGGCCATGGTCTTCAAGTCATTCACCTAAAGGCCTATGTAGCGCACATGTGCCAATGCAGACCAAACCCATTCAAAGATGGCCTGCCAAGAAAGTCATGGTGGTATGGTTTTCGAAGATGTCATCCTGACTTGACAATAAGAACTGCAGAAGGCCTTGACCGAGATAGAGCAGTCATGTTAAGGCCAAGAATTGTTGCTGCTTTTTATGATAACTTGCAAAAAAAATGTATGCCGTAAATCAAGATGGGCTGACATAAAATATGGAACTGTGATGAAACTGGTGTTCAAGCAGGAAGGAATTGTGGCATGCGTGTCATTGCTAAGTTGGGATGCAAAAGTGTTCCACACATTATGTCAAAAAGTAGGGAATGGATTACCATATTATGTTGTGTTAATGCGCAAAGCAGGACAAAGCATTCTTGGATTTTATCTTTTCAAAGCAAAGAGACAACTGAAGAACTATATAGCTGGATGTGAACCTGGAGCATGCATGGTAGCCCAACCACATGCTTGGATGATAAAAGAGTTGTTTATGAATTGGTTACATCATTTTGCAAGATCCGTTCCTGGTGGAGTTTCACCAAAAATAGGCATCTTCTCATATTTGATGGTCATGGCAGCCATGTAGCTTTAGGCACAATCCAAGAGGCCAAAAATTTAGGCATTGACCTTCCGACTCTACCAAAGACATACTAGCCATAAGCTTCAACCATTAGATGTTAGTGTGTTCTCTCCATTCAAGAACTACTTTAAAATAGTGAGGTCTAAATGGATGGCAAGGAACTCATGTCTTGAAATAAGGAGGACATAATTGGCAAAACTTGGCAGTCAAGTTTTCCAACTTGCACTTACACCGAAAATATCAAGGCAGTTTTCAAGGACAGTATATGGCCACTAGATCAAAATGCTCTTTCCAATGATACGAGGCCAAGTGAGGCCTTTGATGTCAAGAAGATGAGGTGGGCAAATTGAAAACATATTGAGGATGGCGGGAGTGGAAGATGCAGATGTGCAACGTTGTTTAGAAGAACTTGCAAAAAATGTGGTAGGTAATGAGGAAAACCAAAAAACAAGGGAAGAGCATGTTGAGTCTACATGTTTTGGCATGCCTTCAGATTTTCACCTTAGTTCAGCAACTCATGTGAGCCAAACACAAGAAGCTACAGATATTGATGATAGCATGAGCTTACCAACACAATTCAGTGCACCTGAATGGATTAAAGAAGGGGCTGCTAACCTGGGCATGCAAATTGATTTCAACAATGAGGAAGTTTCAACTTCTATGCCATCTCCTCCCTCACCTCTTCCAAGTGAGGTGGTGCACTATTATGCTAACACATCGGAGTGGGGAGATCATGATGCAAATGGTTTAGATACAGGAAATTTTGAAGCTGATGACTTTTTAGCCAGTCAAGAGAACCAAGAGGTGATCTGCAACCAAGATGGGAACAACCAAGCATATAAACCAGTAAGCAAATTCTTAAAACTGCCAATTGAGAAGGTTCACACCCATGTACGGCTAAATGACGATGCAATTAGAATTGGAAGGCAATCTCAAATACTTACCTCTGATGACTACTTGCATTTACTTCAAGAACAAGAGACAAAAAAAAGAAATTGAAGATTTGAAGGCAAGGAAAAGGGAGCAGGCAAATGAAAGGAAAGCACAAAGGTTAATAGAAAAAGAAAAGAAGGGGCAACTTAAAATTGAAAGAGAATCGAAAAGGCGTAAAAGGAAGAGGCACAAGCATACAACGAAAAAAGGAGAATGAGTTGAAAATGGAGCAGCCAAAATCTCCAAAGAGCATGATAAACGGATGAAGGAATGACAACAACAACGACAAAAGGATTTGACTCGAAAAAAATAGGCGATTGAGTAGTCCCTCAAATCCCCTACCCGATCAACATCATATTTTGTTGAGCATGTATAACACATTCATGCCTGCTTTTTCTTCCATTTTTAATAACCAATCTAGCTGCCCATCTTCTCCTACAAGCAATGTTACAAATTCTGGAATTTTAGATCAAGCGTTGTTTAGTCAGACTGGCCAACTTTCAGAAGCTAATGCAAATGTTCAGGGTACACCTCCTACCATGCTACCTACTGCAATTCAATCTGTGAATGCTACCACATCAGAGAATCACAACGAAGTGCAACCTCCACCATTTCCAGGATTTTGGCCAAACTATTAAGTGAAAAGTTGTACAAATTTTGGTTTACATAACCTTCTTAGTAAGCATTAGTAAATTTTGTCGAGCTTGTAAATTTTGTCGAGCAGGCTGAAGTAGATATTGATAAATGTTATATATGTAATCGAATGCCTTAGCAGCAGGCTGAAGTAGATATTGATAAATGTTATATATGTAATCGAATGCCTTAGCAGCAGGCTGAAGTAGATATTGATAAATGTTATATATGTAATCGAATGCCTTAGCAGCAGGCTGAAGTAGATATTGATAAATGTTATATATGTAAAACTTTTGGAACCCATCTTTACTGTAATTTTCTGGAGTAATGTATCTAATATTTTGAAATGGAAAACAATATGCTGTAATGGTATGTCAAAGAACTCGAGTTTATGCCATTCAATCTAACAATTGCACATAATATCAATAGGGGAAGGGACCCCATAACCGAGCACTCTAAGTTTGAGGGTGTGTATAGACATGTAAGTGCCTGATTAAGCCTTCGAAAAACCATCAATCGGATAGACAAGGAATTTAAAAACATAAATATGTGAAATTTATAACTTGTTCATACCTAATGTGCATTGTGCATTGTGAAATTTGCAGAAGTGATCTTTATTTGGTGAGAATGTCATATATTTACACTTCAATATTGAAATAACAATACATAATAAATTTCACAATAACTCAGGAAAAATTGAACATATTTATGTCACTTTTCATTTAATTTATGAGCAAAAAAGTTTCTACCAAAGGTTCCAAAAACAGCTAAAACACTCTCAATCATTGGACCCTGCTCGGTTATGGGGTCCCTTCCCCTATATCATTACCATATCTAAAATATTGTTTTCCATTTCAATATGTTAAATACAATATTCCAGAATATTACAGCAAAGAAAGGTTCCAAAAAAAGCTAAAAGTGTCATTGGACCCTGCTCGGTTATGGGGTCCCTTCCCCTATATCATTACCATATCTAAAATATTGTTTTCCATTTCAATATGTTAAATACAATATTCCAGAATATTACAACAAAGAAAACTTCTCGCTGTAATTTTATGAAATATTGTATCTAAAATATTGAATTCGGAATTGTGTTTATTATGGCATGTTTTGTGAAGTTCAGAGATTCTAAAAATATTAGTAATTTCTTTATTTGATATTAACATCTCATTCAATCTCAATTCTTTAAAATAGATCATTGCCTTAGCAAGGTCACACTCGACCTTACCTGCTTGAATGGAACTTTAATTCTGCGAAGGCGATGCATGGACATGTTAGTGCAGTGGGAATGCCGTCACTTTGCAATTGTTACTTTAGAAACCCATGAAACTCCTATCGAAGACGTGAAACATGTGCAGCTGCAAGGGAAAGACATTTTTGGTTGTGTGAGTGAGACAAAAATACAAATTTATTCAGTAGCAACTTACAAAATTCCTGCAGACAAATTAGTGTCAACAAATTAAAATTTCTTGTTAAAAAGATAGTTCAAAGAAGAAGTATTGTCAAATTCCCAAAATATAATGTGTTTAAAAACACATTTTTGCATACTGTTTTTTTACCGAGATACAATTTGTGCCTGTCTATTTTAATGATGCCTCCATGAGAGCCACCAGAGATGCTGCTGAGCTCGTTGGGGTGCAGAGTTTATATGTTTAAGAGATGCAAGCGCTACAACCGTAACCTGGGAAAACGCAAGCAAACCTGAAGGGCATAATTGACCAATCCCGCAAAACAACCTTCACACAATCAGTCTTAAAAAAATGATGGTCACCATTCATATTTCCACAGCAAGATTGAAGACATGAAAATAATGAGAATACAGTAAGGGCAAATAAACATTCTTGCTTCATGTCCAAGGCAGTCTTTCACAATAACCCAGGAAGATTTCATGTATGGCCGATTCTCCTTTCCACACACTGATCGTCTCCCATGAAGTTTTTGCCGCCAAAAATGGATAATAGCTTCAATGCGACTTGCAATTTATAGTGTATGGTGCTCATATGACAAACGTAGGTAGTCCAGCACACAGTCTGGAGAAAACTGTTCCGCAGTTATGGATAATGGAAGACAGAGGTAAGTCCAACCAGGCCAAGAAAATCGAAGACAGAGTGTTCGGTTATGGCTGGGAGTGGGAATCGTTGTTCGACTCAGAGTTGGGAGATTCAAACGACGCATATGACATATCCGATTCGGATAAATTCCCGTTCCCGTCAGTGAATATGTCGCCGTTAGAGTTAGAAAGAGACAGAGACAGAGAATTGGAGGAAAGAGACAGAGACAGGCCAAGAAAATCGAAGACAGAGTGTCAAAATTCAACGCTCATCGTTTTGGATCAGAGCTCTATAAATGTTCGTGCGGCCGATCAATCAGGTTCTACGGGTTAGTGTAAGCAGCGGAGATAAAAACATAAAAAGTATATTTGCAAGAACTAGGACAGAGGACTCGAAGCTTATGAAATGGACAGAGGACTTGAATCATGTGTCGGCGCGGTTTTGCGAAGCATGTAAGTCCAACTGTGCCGTAGGCGAGTGTCTTACGGCCTGATCTCTGCAAGCGGCGGTGCGCATGGCGGAGGCGAGCTCTAGAACCACCCGTTACCACCATCTTCTTCCACCATTCCAGGCGCCATCTTCTCCTTCCAGTCTATTGCCGGTTCCAACATGGATAACTACGCTTTCAACTACTTCTGCCACACCATTAAGCACCTGGCGAGAATGAATGCATTCCCATGTGATCGGCGATAGGTGACATTGATCACAGCTGACAATATTTACTGCGCACCATATCCCAACGAAATAAGCATTTATAAAGCATTAAATTGATAACAAGTGGTTCTAAAACTGGACAGTTATCGGTCACTAGTTCAAATGTTACATTTTTTCACATTATGTATATGTTATTTTCCACAATGCACATTAGGTATGAACAAGTTATAAATTTCACATATTTATGTTTTTAAATTCTTCGTCTATTCGATTGATGGTTTTTCGAAGGCTTAATCGGGCACTTATACGTCTATACACACCCTCAAACTTAGAGTGCTCGGTTATGGGGTCCCTTCCCCTAATTGAAGATGATAGAGGTAAGAGATTGAACTACACATATAAAATTATGTATGGACATCCCTTAAGACCTAATTTACAACTCATGTGTAATTGCAAGTATATTTTATTTTATTTTTTTAATCTTTTAATCTATTTAGAATCATTATGTGAAACTATCAAGTTTAAAATAGTTAAAATAATTTTCGAATTTTATATTTAAAAGAATTTTGAGGGTAAACACTATTTCACAACAGTTACGCCAGCGGCCGGAGCCGTCTCCATTTTGAATGAGCCCCTGCCGGGAAACTCTCATTTCCCTCGCTGCAGCCCAAAAAGATTTTTTTAAGTTTTTCATCGTTTTACCACTGGTTTTTTTAAACAACAGCAAAAGATTCAAACTTCTTCATCTCCTCTCGGAATAATAATTTCAAATGGCAGCAAACTCACGGGTCCTTGTTGCCGTGCTTCACGAAAAGGTCGAGAGTGATATACTTGCAATGGATTAGGATCGAACTCCGGACCTCTGTAAGTCTCCATAAAGGATCGAGCGCAGGAACCAATGGGTGGATAAAAATTGGAATAGCTTGTCTGCAGCTGCCAATGGAGGGATTCTGAAGAATATGGGCGTCCATTGGAGACAGAGCAGAGGGAGCGCCATATGACACAAAGCTTCTTTACATTTCTTTGATGCATAGCTCACTGTTTTAAATGTTTGCCAAAGTTAAAGCCGAGATTTAGCTCTTCCCCATTTTACGGCTGCGCAGAACAATTGACAGTGCTCCCCAGGTATATACCAAGTGCGTTGCTTCTTGTTATTATTTTTTTCATGTATGTCTACATTCCGAGGAAATATTGGAATTTTATAATGGAAAAAATGCAGTGTAATCGGTGAATATAGTTAGTTTAAACGAATAGTTAAATAAACCCTAATATTATGACTGCTTTGGTTCTATTTTTAGTTAATCATTTTAACTGTCACACGAGGCGATACCTGTTTGGACTTTCGTATTTAAATTCATGATATGGATTTCAGCGAGTCTAGACTGCACGGGTTTCAACGCTTATTTCTCCACCAAGCAAATCACTGTCATTAGCAGAGTTGGGTCTCGTAGTCAGTACCATTCACATTCGTTGTTTTCCACTTTAGATTTGATTGATTGTGCTAGATTTATGTCATGATCCGAATTAAACATTCGTAGGACCTGCGTCGTGTCTAGCTAGCTTAGATCTCTGGGTCAAGTTTAATCTGGTTATTGTAGATACGATCCTTTATTCTGTGAGGATGGCTTCAATTTTTTTCCAAACCACCTCTGTCGGCTGATCTATGACTATCGAAGATTTGTTTGTTTCTTTCTAGCCACGATTTCTATGTCATTAAGGGGCAAGTTCAAGGGATTGCTAGAGGTAGGTTTTTGAAGTTTGTATATTTGTAATCGCGGATTTTTTGAAATTCCCAAATAAAGCTGAATTTATCATTGAAAATATTCCATGGATTTTCCATTTACGAGGACAACGGAGGAGAATGCAATCACCAGATTCTTCCAGATTTGAGGCACAGGAAAGTAGTAGAGGGTCAAAAAAGAAAAGAAAGGCCTGACATAAGTTAGAATTCTCCTTCTCGTTGCCCTCTGTATGAGAAAGATAATTGACGGGGCAAAAATCAAATGGAGAGTGAAGATATTCATAATTCAATTGAAAGCAGAATTGCACCAATTTCACTGTGAAACGAGGTGGAAAATCCTGAAATAAGAGTGGGAAGAGAGGATGTCTTTTGCACATCAGACAAAGTAGATACAGAAGGACACTATATCAAAGAGTGCTCTGCATGTGATGATATTTGGGGTAGATACTGGGACGACCTACAAATGTCCAATATCTTTAAAACTGGAAACATCGGTAAAAATGAAGATTTTTGGGCCAAGATTCATAGTAGAAAAATGAACTTTCAGAGGCAGAACAGTAGCAGTGTTTTGAATTAGAGTCTAGCCGTTATGTTCTCCTTTTTCACTCCATTAATTATACTTTTGGTTCCTAGGGTCCCATAGACTATTTTGATCTCAGAGAGGTTATTGAAATCTCTATCTTTCTTTGTCATTTCTTTTTTAATCATATTTTTCTGCTAAAAATGTAGAATCATATTTTTCTGCTAAAAATATATGGTAAGGTGGTTGGTGGATGATTAGATACTATTCTATATTCTGCCCTTGTCCTGAAGGTTCCCCCTCCCAGACTAACTAGCCTGTCGTGAAGTTCTCAATGGCCAAGCCCCGAGGGGAAATTTGGTAAATAATTAGATTTCTTGTCGGAAGTCAAGGAACTTACATTTGGATAATTTGGTTTAACTTTAATAGTCTCTCCATAGACAAAAACTGTCGTAATTGTAGAGAAGTAGCTAGGTTAACGAATTATATGCAAGTAGTTAGTGTTATGAAATATCCATATTTCAATGTTATTACAAATTCGAGGTTATAGTCGTTTGTAAAGAACTGGGCATACTAATGTCTTTGGTATCTAACACTTATAATTCACATTTCACCGCGGAGTTACATTTTATAATCTTATGCATGTCGCGAACATTTAATGAATATTAAAGTACAGTCGAAATGAATTTTTAGACTCTTGAAATTACATGTTAAATTGTTATGCGGAGAGGCGTTCTTACAATGACAGCTAGGACTGTAATGGAATGAATGAATGAATGAAGGATTTTAATGACGTCCATGAGGCCAAGCAGCCTATGGGACCTGAAAAAGTTAAAAACAAGCCAGCCAAATACACCAAAGAAACTGACCCAAAACTGCTACTTCTGCTTTTTCTTGATTTCTTTGCTAATCTTGAGCCTTCTATTATGGATTTTAGTCAAGTAATCTGCTGTTTTTGCAATCTTATCCTCTTCAAACAAGGTTGTGAGAGCTTCTGTTTTTAAACAATCAGTATAGCTACTTCGAATGTCCTCATACGCTACACACTCCATTAGGAAATGCCATTCCGTTTCCACAGAACCTGACCTGCAAAACCGACAAACTCTTTCAGACCATTCCTCTTTCAGCGTTGTCCATCTTCTTGTTTCACATCTGAGATGATGCGAACTAGTTTTCAGTGGGCAATTAACATTTTAGCTTTCCACTTTATTTCTGCCTCCATATAGTGCTTTTGCTCATGATCACATGTGGGGTTAAAGTTCTTGACATAATATTCTCTTTTTCTTCCCAATTGTTTCGTCCACATGGTAGTTTTGACTTTCTCTCTCACATACTTTTTGATATCCCCATTAGTGTTAGGACAATCCTGCATGCTAATTCCCCATTTCTTCATCCACTTTTCATTCGCTTCATCCAAGTGCACTTCCTTCTATTCAACTTTTCTTCCACTGCTATCTTGGGCCACCGGAGACCGTCCATGCTTTCCACTTTCTTCAAGTACCCCAAAAGTTGAATCAAAGCTGCTGCCTCCATTGGGAAGGCCCTAGCTTCAACAAGAATGATCTCATAAGGAACCGTGGATTTTATTTTGAAGCTACTTGTGATAAAATGTTTTTGTAACCTTTCTATTTGTCTCCATTTCACCGCTGACGTGCTGCTGCCCCAAACTTCACAACCATATAAAACCATTGGAGTAACAAGCAACCCAAAAAGAGTCAACTTGGTTTTCCAATCCCACAATTTTGCTGATCTGCATCTGTTTTGGAGCATATATAAAGCTTTCCATCCCCTTGTATCCTCCTAGCTCTACAGGCCTCCCAACTGAGATTATTGTGAAAGTCAAGACCCAAATACTTGTAATCATTTACCACTTGCAAGGGACCACCTTCAAACTCAAAATTTATTTGCCTTGGCTTTCTTCTTAAAGTAAAAATCATGATTTTGGTTTTACTCGTGTTCACCTGCATCCCCACCTCTTTACAAAATAATTCCGAGCTCAAGTGTTCTTGCAATCCATGCACTTGTTTTAGCCATTAGAATAAGGTCATCAACATAAAGCAACAATTTTACCACATAAGAAGCTAAGTGGACTCCACTCCCACCCATCGTGTCAATCCACTCCTCTAACTTGTCTATGTATAGCCCAAACAAAGTGGGAGATAGAGGACATCCTGCTTGACCCCGATGTCACTCCCAAAGCACTCGGATAAGCCATCCTTCATTCTTATTTTGGCTTGAACTTGATCATAAAGCCTATGAACCGCTGCCCTATACTTTTCTGGTATACCCAATTCTTCCATTCTGGCCCAAAGTTTGCTCCTAGGCACCGTGTCAAATGCCTTTTTGAAGTCAACAAAACAACAATAGACCTCTTCCCCTTGCTTGTCCCAAACCTTTTCAATCAGGTGTCTGAGGGTGACACAATGATCAATAGTAGAATGTTTTGGTCTGAAACCAGCCTGTCCTTTCACCCTCTTACCTTCCTTTTCAGCCCAAATACTAATTCTACGTTCCACCATACTACCAAAGAGTTTTCTAAAAATAGGATTAATCATAATAGTGCGGTAGTTTGATGGATTGTTGACATCACCACTTTTGTGAAGAGGAACGACAATGCTGGTTGTCTAGTTTTCCGGAAAACTGTACCGAATAACTTTGTTGAAAATCTCTTTTATGTATGGCGCAATGTCATCCATACTCCATTTTAAAAATTCTGCTTGTAGCCCATCAATATCTTGAGCTTTGCCTGCTGCTAACTTTTTGATTCCTTCCTTGATGTCCTTTGTAGAAAAGAGTTTGTCCTTATTTTCAATTACAAGAGGAGGAGGGAGAGGATCTTTGTTTTGATACAACATTTTTGCATATTCTAACCATTGGATATCGTGATACTATTCTCCACATTTGCTCTAGTCTGCGTTGAAGCTCTCTCCAAAAACTTCTCGATTATTCTTCCCCATAGAAATCAGCTCCTTCCTCATCTTCATGAATTCTTCTTTTTTATCTCTCACTAGATTTTTGTACGCTTTTTATGAATGAACTGTTCATTTTTATTCTTAATGTTAATTTTGATGCCCACTTGATCGTCACATGACAATTCATTCATAAATTTGACTTCCTATGGATTGTCACTTTAAGTGTTTTTTCCCTTTTTGTTGGAGAATTTAATAAAAAATAATAATATCTTAGCCATATGGTAATGTTTGGGCATTTTTTCTTGAATTGATTTTTTTGAGACCGACAAAATCACGCAACTAAATGATTCCACTTGCCACAAATCACCCCGAAATTGATAGAGAATTTAATAAAGTTATTGATTAAAGTGTTATGTGAAAAATCTAAGCTAAGAACCTTGAAATTGATAACTATTGATGTATTTCATAAATGCATTTATTACAATATACTTATTTTATTATATTTATTTATTATTATTTTTGGTATACTTATACTACACTAGTATAGCTAGATAGGTGCCTTGAAATTGACATCTCTTGGTGTATTTTAGATAGATGTATTTAATATATCTATACCAGTTATATATTTTTGAGGTAGAATCTTGAAATTAAATGTTGAATTATATATGTAAATAAAAAAATCATGAATGAAATGGAGATTTTAATTTATGTTGGATAGTGATTATAAGTAAAAGAAGGTATGATTGTAAAATTGTTGGTGTTGTTAGTAGTGAAGTTGGTGAGCATAGCCCACCTTTCTATTACTTGCAATTGATATACACGTGAGATTACTACTAGTCATTGTCACCTAAGACTTTGGGATGACGAGACGAGATTTTTGGGACGACAAATTTTTCTAAATTTTGGGGACAACGAGGGGCGACTAATTAAAAAAAAAATATAAATATTTAAAATATAAAAATATAGTGACTAAACTATATAAATAAGCTGAAATAAAACCATTTGAGATTTAAATAAGTTGAAACTTGAAATCATAAATATCAAATACATTTAAATTTTAAATTATTAGTTAGACTTAGAACTTAGAAAGTAAATTGAAATACATAGTAAGTTAGTAACATATGTCATATAGTGAATGCTTAACTTTTTCATGATAATATGATACACATTCCTAAATATCAAATACATATAGTTATACATAATTTAATAAAAGAAAAACCATTTGAATTTGAGACTTAAAATTAAATAAGCTGAAATAAATTATAAAACCATTTTGATTGATCAAGTGACAATAGCTGATATTCATATCATTAATCTCATATTCAAATACACCAACAATTGTCTATTGTCAATATTACAAAAAGAAGAGGACAAGTATCAACCTAAAAATCAGAATCAACATCCATGAACTCCTCGTTGGAACTATCATCCTTGTCCTCAAAGGAAAGCCCAATCAATCCCCGTTGCATAGTATTGTCCTCTTCTACCTGCCTCGGCTCCTCGGGATCTACATCCCACTGTAATGCTGGGGTCTCCTTGTATTGAGTTGTCTTGCGATCCATAAGACACAAAGCACTGTGTACAACTACAAGCTTCTTCGCTCTTCGCAAAGGTAAGCCTATTCCTCTTAACAGAGTGGATCCAACCATATGTAGACCAATTCCTCTCAGAGGTAGAGGAGCTAGAAACCTGGGAAAGGAGGCAAATTGCAAGTGTTCGCAGCAGTCTTAGAAGCCCATACAGTCGCCACCAACTCATTGGCTTCTCATGTGCCAATGTTACCTTGTCCGCCTTTGAAGTTTTGTACCCATCAAGTTCAGTGAAGTTGAGCCACTCCAACCTGATCTGTGAAGCCTCCTGTGGACTATACATTTTTAAAGGCCTTCATAAGGCCCTTCTTCACCTCATCATCATCCAAAGGGATAACTCTACTTGGCCTCTCCACATACCATTTGGGATTTAGTGCATATGTAACCATATGAAGTGGGGTGTTCAACTTCTCCCATCTATGTTGAATAATGGGCTGAATATGTTCATTGTAGAACTCCAAAGTGGGGTCCCTCACCCGAATAGCTGCCTTCATTTGCCCAAGCATGCTGTCAATGCACTCATAGATCTCACCAAGATTGGGGCTGTTAGAATCCCCATATTTGATGACACTAAAAATTGGAGTTATAATTGATATGATGTATTTCATATCAACCCAAAATGTTTCCCTCAACACCACTTCACTCTTTTCCCTTGCTTTGTCTTGGACTCACGCCACCTAGTCCAATCTCGTGTTTGTAGACATCTAAAATGTCGACATGATTAATTACGATTAATCTTGTCCCGCAAATATCTCAACATCACCCATATAATAATTAATCGCAAGATTAATTATTATTATTAATCCATTTTATCATAATTACCCTTTATCATTTTATCATCATCATCATTTCATCATTAATCATTTTAATTCATCCAATATCCCATTTTCATCATTAATATTTTTAATCCATTATTATATCATATTATCATTATAATCCTTCATTAACATTTTATAGGAATTTAATATTCCTACATCTCACCTACCACCTACTCTACACATCCCTACACCTAGCCTTTCCATGTAACCTCATCTCTAATCATCATTTATTAACCTAATCTAATCCTAATCCTAATCATATTCTCACCTCTAAATCTAGAGGCTTCTATTTCTAGAAGCCTCTCTAAATTTCCCTCTTTCATATTTAAAAATTCAAATATCTCCCTCCCTCCATTGAATTAAAAATTCAATGGAGGCTTCTTCTAAATTCTAGAATAATCCAATTCTAGATCTTTCTATCCTCACATGCATTCTCCACCCTTGATCCAAATCCAACATGGCTTCATCTTAGCCATTGAATCCTCCACCCACAAGCTATAAATTTAGCTCTCCTCCTCCATGAGAGCCAAGTCACAAATTCATATCAAATCTCTGCCATTTTTATCACTCAATCAATCTATCAATCCATCTTCAATCCAATCCAATCATCCATCCATTGATCTTCATCAAGCAATCTTCATCAAATCAAAGGGAGATGTTTTCCAAATTATCCCACTAATCGAAACATAATCAATCAATCAAGAGCACATCCAAAGCAACAAGGGAGGAGTCTTGGAATCTTGTAGGTAAGTACATGTATTATACTCTTCATCCCTTCTCATCTTGCTCAATCGGAGGTAGATTGATAGTTGTGTTAGTTTAAGGAATTAGTTAGTTCAATTCTTAGTTTTGCATTTGCATACCAACACAATTCTTGTCTACAGATTATCATAGGGAGAGCAACCAATACTTGAGCATGGTCCAATAATGGACATAGAGTCTTGATTACACAACACCCAATAGTTGTCATAGGACTACCTAGTGATTGTTTAATTTTGACATGACAACACCCAATCACATCATGACATGTAAGATTTACTTTTATTAAATATTCAATGTTCAACCATTATCACTCAAATTTATTATTTTAAATCAATTCAAAATATGCCTTTCCCTCTAATTAAACACTCCAAAATAAAAATATAAGTTAAAAAAACTTGAACTACATGTTGGTGAAAAAATTGGGATCCCACATGGTATAGAATTGATTTTATGGACCCCTTAACTTAGGGTGCACCACTACTAGCCCCTCTCCCTAATCATAATTTGCAAGGGCTCTTGCAACTCAAACATCCTCTCCAACAAAATAAAATAAGATGCAAAGTGGGTGTCAATTGGTTTCAAAAATTCCTTTTTTGTATTTTTTTGAAAGAGTGCCAATGATGTGTGGTGATTGCATGTGAACTTTGCACGTCCCTGGCCTCATAGACCCACTGAATTTTCCCTATGCCTTTCAGTGCATTGTTCATGGCATGCATGCAACACGAGGTCTAATAAATATGATTGTAGGCATGCTCCACTAGCTTGCCTATTGCTCTGCACACATAAACTGCATCCGTGATGACCTGTACAACATTTGAAGGTCCAACCTCCTCAATGACATCCTTCAAAATTTGAAATTAGAACTCAACATCTTTCTGCTTCTCAAAACAATCAATTGCTCTCAAGAAGTGTGGTCCATCTTTGCAAGAGACAATGATATTGATGAGAGGACGGTGTCTAATATCTGTCCACCCATCCATGATAATGTTGCATCCATGTGACATCCATTGAATATTGGTTTGGTGGTTGCCTAAAAGACTCATATACATTTTGGCAAAGTTGTTTGAAGTATTTCAAGTGTTTTGGATGCATTTTTGTACTGCTGTTCCTAAAATCTGATCGCTGTTCAAATCTGGGTTTTATTTTCAGTCTGCTGGTTTAGAAATCAGATTTGATATCTTTGGGATTTGTGCTAATTTCCTAATTTTCAGTTTCAGCCCTTGAAAGGGATATCACAGAGCTTGAAAAGTATAAGGTGAGGAGGCAAGCATGTAGAAAGCTTGGGAATGCACAATTCAACCACATGGACAAGGGGAGCTCATTGTGTGACATTATGCGACAAATTAGAATGCACCAAGTGGCACAATAGGAAAATTGCAAAGCAAACTATAGTGGCAAGATTTAATATTTTGCCTAAAGTTAATTGTGTGGGCCGTAGTGTAAAGCTCTAGTTTTGTTGACCGTAACTTTTTATTGGGAGCTCCGTTTTGTGAATGGTTGGTGATGTTGGAAAGTTTATTTAAAGGGCTGCATGGTGGTATCATTTTTGGGCATAATTCTTAAAAGCTTTGCGAACAGTTTTAAACTAAGCGAGCGTTTTGTATACTTTGCCAGCTTTCATTCTCTTTTCCCGGATTTTTCGCTTCTGCACATGTGTGGGGCTTCTTGAGTGTTCTGAATTGCTTTTGCTTCTCATGGAAGTGAATTGGGACCCTCAAATATTTTGTAGAGTGCCACATGGTGTTTTGATCCTTTGTGAATAGCCTTGAGTAATCTATGCCTACTTCTCCCAGATCTCTCTGATTGGTTGTCCCCTCCATTTCTAGTTTTGGAAGTCCTGCAAAATTGTATAAATGGATGAAGTTTAGGCTTCATCTCTCATCGTTAACTTGCCAAATTTGGCTTTCCATATTGGCTAGGATTCTTTAATTCCAGTCAGTTTTCTAAGTCTATAGGCTAGGATTTAGGTCTAATTTATGTTTAGGATCATGCATAATTGTGGATGAATTCAGGAGTGTAATAATTCATGTATGAGAGAGTACCCTGGTTTGATTAATTGAGTCATAAATGAGATTGTGGATTTGAAAGAAGCTATCATTAGAGTCTGATGTGTAATCACTCTGATTATTAGGATTTCCATTTGGTAATTATGTGTCCAGATCTGATGTGTAATCACTCAAGCATGTAATAATAAAAGCCTCGTGGAGTTCTGGTTTTATTTGCATTTGTTAATGTTGCATTTGCTATATTTTGGATTTTGAGTTATGCTAGTCTGATAGATAGCGAATCTCAGTGTATGTGGTTTACTAGTTATTTGAGTTTTGGGGAGTTGTAGCAATTGTGTAAATTGACACATCTCTTATGGTTATTTTTGATTCCTACATTAAAGCTTTAGAGATTTGGCCCAATGGACAAGGCACTGACTGAAGTTAGGATGATCACCCCCTTTTATATCAAAGCTCGGTGTAACCTTGCCTTTGAGATCTCCATTTGTTATTGTGCATAGCTTCAGAGATCTCCTTATTATAAATTTGGCTTCATACTTGTTGGGTTTGCTTTGCATTTGTTAAAACTCTATTATTAATGTCTGTAAGTTATGGACATCCTTTGTATTTTTGCATTAGTGTAATTTTGGTTTGTGTATTTTCTTGCTAATGCATTATTAAGTTACAAGCGACACTTGATTGGATGCTTAAACATGGAGGTTGCATTTGTAGACAGATCTTGTGTGTATTGATTTCAGTCAATTTTGTATTAGAATTACCGGGGTCTTTGCCATTGATGTTGCAGAATCACAAGTAGAGATGTGACCCCCTTCTCACATTTGTTGGTCTTAAGTCCAACCTGATTTGTGGAGAAAGGCACTTGCTACAATTGACCTACCTTCATCTCTCTTCACCACATCCCCAGAGTGCAGATTTGGGCTCCAACAGTACCAAAGGGCAGTTCCCTCTCCCCTGCCTCTGTGCTGATAATCAGATCATGGCCTTTGTGCTGATTGTCTTCAACAATGTGATTCCCCTAAAGCTTGGTAGGGTCCGGATCTTTGGCACCTATACTTCTTCCTGTTCTAAATAGATGTCAAAGGGATAATCTTTTATGATCTCAAATGCAGCCTTCAAAGCTTCTAAATTTTAGCAGTTGGTAGGTGTCATGTTCCATTTCTGACGGATCTATATGTGCTCTTTTGACCTCTCTGTGGTTTCTTCTCTGCTATGGAGTGATAATAACCCTCAAAATTATCTCATGCTCCACAAAAAGTGTGTTTAATCTTTTTGACTTTCGTGATTGTTTTCTGTATTGTGAAGGATAAGGTCTGGGTGAAGCTGATACACTGACTGTCCTTTTGATTGTATTTCAGTTTGTTATAACATCAATATGGAATCCTTTTGTAATTAGCTAAAAAAATGTAATATGCACCCATACCCATTTAATTTCTGAACTGAATTTGCAGCAGTTATAATAATACATCTAATCTAATGTAACGTACACTGATGCTCATTTGATTTGTCTATTGAATTTGCAGTATGTATCATAATATATGTAATCTAATGGATTGTACATTGATACCCATGTGATTTTTCTATGAATCTTTTGCAAGTATAGTAATATATCTAATCCAATGTAATATGCACGCATTCACATTGTTTTTTCTACTGAATTTGCAGCAGACATGATGATATATCTAATCCAATGTGATGTACACTGATACACATTTGATTTCTCCATTGATTTTGTGGCGGCTATAATAATATATGCAGTGGTACCCATTTTATTTATCTACTGAATTTGCAGCAGTTATAGTGATATATTTAATTCATTGCATATGCACCGATACCCATTTTATTTCTCTACTGAATTAACATCCCTTGTAGTAGCATATGTAATCTAATGTAATAGGTAGTTACATGCAGGTATTACTCTACCGAATTTTTAGTGGTTATAATGATATATGCAATCTAACGTAACATGTACCTGCAGCCGTTCGAATTCTCTACAGAATTTGTGAAACTTAAGCAATAATTTCGGTTCTCTGTATTGGATGTGTTCAGGTTGAGAGGGAAAATTCAATTGCAAAGAAAATGGCATTTAAAGGCGTTACAGTATATCTTTCTAGAAGCCTTGTAGCTCCTGAAAGTTTTGATGCTCTGCACGATGCACTTAAATACAGCGGAGCCAACATTTTCTTTTGTTCAGATCCTTCTGCTAATTCTCCCAATCAGTACCATGTTATCTCCTCCTCAGACCATGTATGTAATGAATTCAGATATTTTCATAGGCTAAAATGAAATGCCCTTTGTTTTGCTTTGTTTGCAAGTAAAATACGCTGACATTATTATAATATCCCGCTTTCCTTTGCAGGAGAAGTTTGCAAACTTAAGTGCTAAGGGCTGCAACTTAGTCGGTAAACTATCATTGACTCGTTACTATTTAAAGTTTGTCTCTGCTAAATGTTTTCATGTGGGTCCCATTTTTATTTTTGTTTATTATACTCAGTAACAAGTTTTCAAACTTAAGGGAAAACTTTGTGAATATCCAGTAGAGTGGAGTGGTGGTTTGTTTTCCCTCTCTATTATATTTCTGTTTGGAAAGAAATGCATCTTGCATTACATTCAAAATCATGATGGTTATATCAGCAGAGCATCAAAGTTACATGGAAAGCCCTGTCCTATGGAACCTCAAAAGTTAAGTCTCCCTTGCCTTTACCCCTTAAAAATTTGGGTTTGTTGTGCATGGTGAGATTCCATTTAAAAGTATTCAACTGTCTTAAATGGAGAGGGGAATTAAGCAGAGCTGATTTTTATTTTTTTGAGAAATATGTCATATATGACATCAAGAAACAAGTAATCACGTTAGCAGAACAACAGAATTTCAAAGAAACTTTCTCCCTATACGGTTACAAAAGCTAAGATTTGAGCCTATGCCTGAAGAGGCAAAGACTTGCTGTCTTTGTGAAAACATGCAAGCTTGACTTCAACAAGCATACTAGGCCCTGTTTAAAAAAGATTCAAGTTTCTTCAGCCGAGCGAGGACTTATACTAATGATAGGATGCATTACACCTTGTCTTGTAGGAAATCAATGGCCAACAACTGTGTTTGACGCTGTTAAATTTTCCAACTATCTCTGATCATCTGAGTGTCTCCTAAAAGAGGAACTGATCAAGTGAGGGGGCAATGAATATATAATCAAATCTAGCCTGGAACCATGTCCAAATAGCCTTTGCAGAAGTATGTATCCAAATACATGACCAACAGATCTTTGTGTGCATAAATAATCTGATCTGGCACCCTTGTGAAGTTTTAGTTTGCTTGCCAAGCGTGGGTGAAGCACTAGCCTCCCCAATGCTTTGTGTTTGAAAGAACACACTGAATGACAAATAGATTGATAGTGCACTTTCTATTGTGCTTGAGGATCACCTGCCTCCTACCACTTATTCAACCATTTAGCAATAGCAAAGGTGTATCCTGGTCATATAAGTATTTTTCACAAACTTATGAAAGGCCTCCCCATTACTCCACTTGCAATCTCTCCATTAAGAGACTGATCCTTGAGGTTGCAATTTGAAATGATAAACTTCTTTGGATCATTTGACACCAGAGCTGAATTGTTATCATAGACAACGATTTTGTTTATAAGCTTGGCCATTAACATAATTACAAAATCAGTCTATTTGTAATTAAGCTTTTGAAAGAATACATCGAATTAGACTGTTAGTGCTTTTCCCTTTGTGCTTCAAGATCACCTGCCTCTTGCCACTTATTCAACCGTTTAGCAATAGTGAAGATGTATCTTGGTCATAAGTCTTTTTTCACAAACTTATAAAAGGCCTTTTCATTACTCCACTTGCAATCTCTCCATTAAGAGACCGATCCTTGAGGTTGCAATTGAAACAATGGCTTTCTGGTATCATTTTACACTGGAGATGAATTTGTTATTATAGACAGCAATTTTGTTTATAAGCTTGGCCATTAACATAATTACCAAATCTGGCCGCATTCGCACAAAAACCCTCTGGATCTAGATTTTTCAGCTGTCTTGGATAAGTTCTGTTTAGGCTGCTGAGCACCTACTTCGGATGAAAGACCTCCGAGACCAGATATCTTCCATCAACAAAAAGGTGGAGGATGATGATAGGGTGGCTTTGGGTCTTACATTCTTCATATGAGTCATTTGTGGAGGCACTCCATTTAATGGCTGAGAGTCAAACTCTTACGTTTGACAAGGTGAGTTCCTACCTGTTGCAAAAGGAATGAAGACAGACACAGGCTCAAGAGTCTAGTTCTGGACAATTTGAGAGCGCTTTTGTTGCTCAATCCAAAGGAAAGTGGAAGCGACAGGCTGATACATCTACTTCCTCTCCTAAATTTCAAGTGAAGTGTTACTATTGTCACAAACTTGGTCATGTGAAGAACTGTCGGAAATGACTCAATGCCCTAAAGAAGCAGAAGGGGCAGGCACATGTGGCAACAATTGAACACGAGTTAGAAGATGAATATGCCCTCATGGCATCTTGCACGGATAATGGCAACCCTACTCGGTGCTGGTTTTTGATTCTAGAGCATCACAACACTTCACATGTCAAAGAGATTGGTATGTCAATTTTCATTTATGTTCTTCTGATTTAGTTACTTTAGGGGATGGGAGATCACATGTTATAGAAGGGATTGGGGATGCCCGCATTGGGGATCTGGATCTTGTCCCATGAAGGTTTTTAGTAGCTTTGTGTTTGTTTTCTTCAAGAAGTATTTTTATTTAGATTATATGATTTATGCTTTAATATCTATACTTTTTATTATAGATTTCCCTCAACAAATCCATTATTGTCCATTGATGACTTTTTTACATTCTTCTATGAGATCATGCTATTTGTTTCCATTATCTATCAATGTGGCTGGGAATACCTTAACTGAATACTGTGAACAGTTATGATTTTCTGGGCCATTTTTGAACCATATGGTCTCATCATGTATTGATGTGTCTTGTCATGACCTTCTCTTCCCATTGAATGGAGGTATCTTCTATGGTCATTGAGTTCTGCTATATGCTTTGGGTATTGTTCTCCTTGATTGGTCTTTTGTATCTCTATTTGCAAAACATGCTAAGTCAGCCTGCCTTTCACTTTTTGTTTGCTCTTCCCTCACGTTGCATATACCTTCAGAGCTGAAAGGACTAACTCTACATCATCTCTACATCATTTTTTAAGTAATGAGCAAAATTTCTATTTGGAGATCATGCCAAATCATCACTCATAATGGCCAAGGCATTGCAACAACCTTTTCAATGATGGCTTTTGGTGCTTCCATAAATTAGACGAGTCTTTAGGAAGGGTAATATGCTGTTTTAGCTTTTCTCAAATCGTGCATTCCTTTGTAGTTCTTATCTAATTATTGCAATTTACCTCCTGTTGATATCTTTGTATGAATTCAAAAACTGTTTACTCTCATCATCATTTCTACCAATGTCCACTAAAATTTGCAAATACACAAAAAAATGTTGTGATAGAGTTTTCTCGAGTCCACAGTTAATCTATTATTGTGCAACTAAGCACAAAGAGAGCATAGGCTACCGAAGTGAATACAAAATTTCAGAAGGATAGCAGCATGTTATTGGTGTGAGCAATGTGAGTAAGTATATTGTGACCAGCCAAGGGAGAGGTACAATGCTCACATTGTGATTATTTGATCAAGACTCAAGTTTGAATGGGTTGTCCTTATATGCTTCAAAGGCTCCCATACAATCACAAGTGTTGGGCGTAGCCACTCAACAACTATTCAGAATTACTTTGTATGCTTAACTTATTAGACTGTAGATAAGACTAAATAATAAATCATAACTTTTATTATCGACATGCATGTAATATTGGAGTGGAATTTACTATTGATATATTCTATTTATCTGGCTTGTTCATATGAAATTAGAGTTAATTATTTTTGACACTAATCACATGCCTAACCCTCTATTTGTGTATAAGTTCAATCACAGTATGTTCAATTATTTGAAATTTGGTTAATTCCATGATCAAATTGAATCTTGTTATGCAAGCTAGTTTTGAAACTGGAATATCAAATTTACTTTTTAATATTACACTACCACCAGTGATTTTCCTAACAAATAACCAATTAGGACTAGCAATTGCTCCCTTGGGTGCAAGTCTACGCCGTTTAAGCTTTAGCCATGGGGTTATTTTAGCTGGATGTTACATTTAGTGGTGGTAACAAAATGTTTATAGAAATTGTGGTAATTGAAATCCAGGATAAGTAACAAGTATATGTTGTATTATTATTCCTTAAATTATAATAGTATACATGTGTAATTTCCCTTTCGGGCTAAAAACTGAAATGAATGGATATTGCACAAACCCTAATAGATAACAAACTTAAAACATATGACAACAAGTACAACAAACTGATTTATTTATAACAATCAAATTTTTGCAATTTCATCTCAAAATACTCAAATACAAATATACCCAGATGGTTCCAAAGCTTTAGAAATATTTTTTTAACACTTAAGAACAAGGAAATGATCATCCAAGCCACCAACTGATTTTATTTAATTAAATTTATGACAGCAGTGAGTACACTCACAGATATGGTCGGAAATAATGATTCCAAGGCCCAAATACAATTCCAAAAAGTACAATCAGCCTCCAAAAATATGAAGAATCCAAATATGGGAGGAAAGTGAGTTGCCGTGCCCTAGAAACCAATGAACTCTTCCCAAGGAGGGGTTGCTACCCTAGGAGAGGGTCTGAAATTGGCCAAACAACCCTCCAAAGTATGGCGCTTCCACCCAATGGACTGAAAATCTGCCCAAACCCTTGTGCTGATCCAACATGGACTCTTGTGGCTGTTCCACACTCAAAACTATGCAAATCTGATCTGCCCTAGCTGAAAATGACTGAAAATAGATAGTGCACCAAAGAAATCTGAATGTAGCCCAATGTAATCTCTAAATGAGACCACCTTATGCAGATTTTGAGGGTTTTTCGTCCCCAAATCTGAATGCTATTGAGGGGCTTCATCCTCAATAGACCTCCATGGAGGGTTTTCGTCCTCAATGGAAGAGAGAGAAAGCAATTTTGTGCTCCAACTCAAAGAAAATGAATTCCAAAGTAAGTGTCCCCTTTTCCAAGCCAAATGACCCCTTTATATAGCTAAAGGTGGTGCCAAAAACAAAAGGATGATCCCCCAAAGAGGACCGACCTCCTTGTAGAAATATTAAGTTTTTATTTTATTTTTCAAGTTGGTATTTGCACTTTTTTGAACCAACTTGACTTTTCTAAGTCATAATTAAAAAGTTGCTTGAAAATAATATAAAGCTACAAAAGCAACTGACAATCATGACATTAAATACTTCCCTTGCTCTTTCCCTTTAAGCCCACGGGAAGTGGAATGGGCCCAAGGTCTTCAAAATGAACTAGCCGGAGAAGGGGATATTACAACATGTATGTGAATATTGTAAAATTTTTATGTAAGGAGAAAGTAATTGAAACTCGGTAGAGTTTGGTGCGTCCTGTGATATCTACTCATAGTGTTGATTTGTAGAGGTATAAACTAAGTAAAAGTAAGAGTTTTGGTAAAAGGTATTCACAATAAGGAAATGGATTTTTAGACCTTATAAGCATTCATATGTATACAAAAATTGTGGAATTTTAATATGTTTTAATAAAACAAAGTCATACACATCAATATAGAGACTCTTGCAGAGCGATGGCCCTCTACACGGACCCTAGCCGAACCTTTTCCCTCGTTGCTTGTCAAAGTCTGCTAAATTTGGTGATGGCGATCCTCTTGGTGGCGTTGGCTCTATGGGCACACGGGTCTCTGGTGACTCTTTGGGACGCACATGTCTTTGGCGGTGGTGGTGGCCGCGATGGGTTTGTGCCTCTGTTATGGGTTTTGAGTTGACTGTTGGAAAGATCTCTAGTGATTTTCATGACAGTGGTCTCTCGAAAGGCTGTGTGGGGTCTGCATTTCGGTTTTAGAGCCGGTTGTTGAGAGGTTCCTTCCTCTTTTGTGAAGACCTCTTTCCGCATCGTGGCTTCGCTTGTGCCGTCTTCTAAACCGCTCTTTCTTTGCTAAATCCACTCCCTCAACCTCTTTTGGGAGTCGGTGTTAGAGTTTGAAGATTTTCTCCAACCTCGGGTTTGATGCGCGCTTGATGACCCTGCGGCTTGGTCTCGCGCTTCTTCACATGTGGATCTCTTTCAACTGGTACCCTCTCTTATGCAGTAAGGTGGACATTTACCCTTGTGTTAGGGGTTTTTATTGTGGTTTTGATTACGATGATGATAGGGATTCTATCCTCTCCAAACTGTGGGAACTACATAATCATCGCTTCGATGAAATCGTGGTTTTCGGCCTTCAATCCCCCACTACTACATTCAACGTCAAACTTTTTGGGTTCACTTACCCCATCTCCCGCTGCATGCAGCCTCCGGGGGAGGAGTGCTTGATTGATATAGGCAATGCTTTGGGCAAATTCTTATCCATTGATTCCAAAACAGAATTCTACACTCACACTACATATGCAAGAATCTTAGTGGATCTGGATACCTCTTTGGATCTTCTAGCTTCCATTGATCTCAAAGTTTTGAATAGGGTTTGGTCACAACCTCTTGATTACAAAGGCTTTCCTTCAGGTGCAGGAAATTCTTTGCCCTCGGACATCTTGCTCTGATTGCCGAAAGTAAAGCAAAAGTTTAAGGAAAAAGTTTCTTGGTGGAAAGATTCCCATCTCACCTGCTGGTTGTTGGGGATGAATCGATTCTTGTTCGGAAGATCTAGCGGAGGCTAGTGAAGATCATGTTTTAAGCGAAAAAAGCGAATCTGCCGGTTGAGCTGTTTCCCCCCGTGATGATTGGGTTGGGAAAGGTGGAACAAGTGGTGACACTCCCTTCGGGGAGTCAATTGTAGGAACCAAAGAGGTTTTTGATATTCGGCTTCCATTACATCCAGATGAAAACTCGGATCCTAATAGGTGTGATGGATGGACAATCGAAAATTGAAAAAGAAAGGTATTCCTCTCCATAAAATGAGATTACGATCTCATGATTAGGATCCTCTGGAGTAATCTGTTTGTGTTGCAACCGAGGATGCTTTAGCTTCTCTCTTTTCCCTCTTCTCTTGTTCTTTGCTTTTGTGCCTTAGTGGCCTTCTTTCTTTTGTTGCATGCGGGCTTCTTTTTGTTATGCTTCAATGCTTTATCCAACCTTAAGGGCTTTTGTACAAGGATGCGGATCCTTTCAAAATCCACACTTTTACCCTTTCAAAAATAAAACAAAGTTTTACACAAATATTAAGTATGTATTTTATGTGATATGTAATTAAATTCGCACAACAAACACAAAATGGTTAATTAAAAGTAACGAGTACAATTCTTTTGTTACATTGCATTTTAGTAGAGGTTGTAGCATCGAGTTTGCATCATCTCATTACAATAATCAAATATTTTCTTTATCTAATGTGGCCGCGAAAGGTCAATCTAGCCTCTAATATGTTTGATAATGTTATTCATCTTTTGTTGCTAAACAATGTACAAAACAACATATACAATTATTCAAGAGTCAATTAGTAACAAGTAAATTCAAAACCGAAAAGCTTATATGTAGACTTGGTGCCTTATTGTGTCCATTAACTAAGCATCAGGTAAGTGTAATGGTTAGTAAATTATTCTGCATATACATTATAATTTGCATTTGTGTTTTCTAAATTAGCTCTAGTTTCTTCTTTTGGACGGTATTCAAATACATTTGTTTCCCCCAAACAAGCGGAAGGTGTGTTTGCGCTTCTTAGTAGATGACATTTTACTTGAATGATATAATCTAGAGTGTCCTTCATGTTTAGCAGTATTGTTAATATCTTTGTTTTTAATCTCAGTGTTGGAAGATGTACTCAAGGAAGAAATAAAGGGAAGGCAAATTGCACACTATGGAGATAGTGTGTCCGTCATTATATTATGAATGAAGTAGTTACAAAACGGTTGATATAGTTACAACTGGTTACAACCATCTTTTAGTTAAATAACTAATGACATCCTTATAAACAAGCCTTACATTCTAATATCCCCTCATAAGGTTTATCCTACATAAAACAAAAACACACATTTTAACAAAGCTAGAACCAAACAGAACTACGCAATCTTCAGAGGCTTTCACTTTGAAAGTAGTGCTTTGACTAGGTAGGGCTCCATTAAGCTGCTTTGTGACATTCGTAAAGGTGTAGCTCCCGAGCTCAATTCCCGAGTTCTCGATTCCACCTCCCCGAATGCTTGAGTCATAGATCTCTCGAATTATTGGACAACCATCCATATTGAGCCATCCACAAGCTCCATCAAGTTGTCTCATGACCCTTTGAGGGTATAATTCCCAAGATCCAGTCTCCTGAACTATCTTAACAAGCATCCATATTGAGCTTCATCTACCCGGTATCCTTTCCTGTCTTCAAAGTTTAGAGCATCTTTATATTATGTATTCGCCATTGTCCTCACTACCTTCTACATCTGGTGGGTCTTCAACCATGGCTATATTGGCTGTATTTGATATGCTTTTACCCTTGAGCACATCATTGGCTCAAACACGACAATGCCACAAATTTTTATTCATAAGTTGCATTTTGTATTTTCACTTTCCACATATGAAAAGTTAGACCAGAATATTTTTCTACTAGAATTTTCATAAAATAAAATACCGGTTCTTTGCTGCAACTGTGATGTGCACAGTTCCGTGCCCTAGCAGATAGCACAAACAATTTGAAACTTTGTTGTGCCCTCGATTTGATTTGTGAATGTGACTGTATTTTTGCCTTTTCGAATTCGCGAGTCACGTTTTTGTGTATATTCTGCCCTACAATTGGTTTCATATCTATTTCGTGGCTATTTTATGCTAAAAACTGCAACTGTATTTTGCTTGGGTTCGTGTCTTCATCTTCCCACGACTTTGGCTTTGTTTCAATGGTGGAAATGCCTGTGAAACTTCGACGGGAAAGGGTGGAAATGATTGTGTTGTTACGTGCCTGTATATGCCCTAATAATACTTCAGAATTGTGAAACCCGACTGCATATTAATGGCTCGCGGACTGAATATTAATGGCACGACTGTATTTTCGTGACTGCAACTGTATAATAGTGCCTTGAATTCACTTCGATCCTCGTTTCATACAACTGTGCCCTCGAAAATCTTTTATTAAAAAAACTTTTGATTCAGACTTCGTGCCCTAATGGGACTGATCTTCTGCCCTTCTCTCTTTCCTCGCTTGTCTCGCTTTGATACCAATGTTGGAAGACATGCACAAGGAAGAAATAAAGAGAAGGCTGATTGCACACCATGGAGATAGTGTGTCTGTCATTATATTATGAATGAAGTAGTTACAAAGCGGTTGATATACTTACAACTAGTTATGACCATCTTTTAGTTAAATAACTAATGACATGTTTATAAAACATTCTAATACTTAGTTGATTGAAATTAGTCAGAAAATGTGATAAAAATTATAAGACCTGCAAAACTTTGCCAAAGTTCATTCAAAGAGCATGCATTTAAACACATCTTCCAAATAGAGTTGTGTGTTATTGTAGGCGGGGGTTACGTGTAGTGGTGGGAATGTAATGTTAGTAGGAGCCTTGGAAATTGAAATTAGATGTATGTATGATTCTAACAATGGCCTAGGTGGCAATTCTAGAGGAGTAACTTCCGGGAGCCATAACTTCTGCAACGTAGTTCCAATTGACTCCATTCAAAATGCAACAAAAAACTTGGAACGTGTAGACTATGGTGGAAGGGTGCTGAACTCCGTTCAACAAAGTTTGTCCCTGAAATCCGCATCTAAAGGCTTCAAAATGCAATTTTTTTAGCGCTGTCTAAAAATAACAAATTTGTGAAATTGTCGCCTACCTAATTCACGAAAGATGAACCACCTCGTCTCCTCGAGATTTGTGACCTTCCACATTCTTGTAGGCGCCTCTTCATATTTCTAAAAATTGCATATAAGTATATGTAACCCATGAGGAAGAACACACATTTCCTCACAGAGGTAGCTATTGTAATCACAATCTTTGAGCAATATATACATCTCTTTTCAGGGATAATTTTAAGCATTATACATCTTCTCTCGAGAGATAGCTTTTACATGTTTACATTTGGCATAATTGTTATCCTGTCCTTTTATCCCAAAACCCCTTGAGTTTTGGATCACGGTATCAGTGAAGTTGTCTTGAGAGTGTATGATTCCTAGGATGAGGTTGGGCTATAAGAAGCTTGGGTGGTCCACACAAGATCCTTCAGAATACTTGATTTGCTCATTGCAGGAGACCTCAAATGGCAGACAACATTGAGACAAATGATCCTCTCAAGAAGATGGTGAATGAAGCTCTCATGGAGCCGAAGGAGTAGGTGTTATAACAATTCACCAGATCCTTCAACAACTACAAATGGGGAATCCCGCATCCTCCTCTGCGATCCGGCCTTTCCGCGCCCGACACCCTTTAAGGTTCAAGTAAATTTTGATATTCCTATTTTTGAGGGTAAAATAAATTCTGATGTAGTAAAAAATTGGTTGGACCAATTATCCTCCTATTTTTTTGTCAATAAATTCACTGATAAAGAAAAGATAACATTTGCTCTCTTGAAATCGTCACTTTCTGTCAAAAATTGGTGGGGGTGTACAAGAACAGACTAAATGGGGATGAACTGGGCATTGTAGAGGATCCCACATGGGATGATTTTGTGGATGCCATAAAGGAGGAATACTACCCTGTTGGAGCCTATGACGATCTGTATATACGGGGCAACAACTCCGCTAAGGTAAGGACCAGTCAGTTCAAGATTATACTAATAATTTCCATTCTCTTTCTGCAAGATTGGGCATTCAAGACATAAAACAACACAAGATCCTCAAATATTGCAGTGGCTTGCAATGGTACATATGAGAGGACATGGACCTCTTTCAATTCCATACCCTCGGTGAGGCGTACAAATTTGCGGTCAAGATTGAACAAAAGCATCGAAAGAGAAATACAAAGAACCACCTCTAAAGGGGAAGAATGATGAGGAGGGCGGACATGAGGTCAAGGTTGGAGACAAAAGGAGAAGATAGGGAAGTGGTGCGACCTCCACAAGACTAATCGACATTCCAAGGAAGAATGTCGAGCCATCAAGTCTTTGCTTGCCGAGTCATCATCTCCAACACCCATTGCTCCACCGGCGACACACCTCGAGGTTAGAAATGAAGAAGATGAAATTATAGATGTTGAATCGGATGTGATCATTGCCACCTCGCAAGTCAAGAAGATGGATGAGAAGGAAATGTTATTTCACTCTAAGTGTAAGCCTCTACATTTTATTCTTGATAGTGGAAGTCAAAAGAATTTAATTTTTGTTGATGTTGTGAAAAGTTTGAACCTTCTGTAAAGCCACATCCCCATCCATATAGTATCAGTGGTTGAACCCAAGAAGAGATCTCCATGTCACACAACAATGCCTCCTCCCATATGCAATCAAACCCTTCCAGGATGAAGTCCTATGTGATGATGTTCCATTGGTCACCGTTACTACTGGGTCGACGCTATCGGATACCCGAGGTCATTCCCTCCAACTCTGTTTCCTTCCTTGGTGTCAAGCAATGTAAGAAGCTAGTGGAGAAAACAAAGCAATCCATCCGATGATCAGGCCAAAAACTACCTAGAAAGTTGTTGCGGCCACCTCAAACACACATTAAATGCAACAAATGAAGCAGACGAACCAAATCATAACTGAGTATGATTATTTATCCCAGTCACTGAAGTACAAAAGGCAACAAGGTTTGTTGAACAGATTCAATACACTCAACAATAGGTCCACGATATCTTACGAAAGGGAAGAGTATAAACAATGCCATGATCAACACGGAGTTGCAGATGCGAGACGGAAAGGCTTGCATAAGTCAGACAGGGAAATCCGACCTCTATAGTATGGTCCTTACACTACCAAAGTGCCTACCAAATACAAAAACAATTTCCACGCTTGATGGGACCCCTTGCAAAGTGCAATGGGGACCATTACTTCGAAGGAGGAGGAATGTTCGCATAACGACACCAGTGGCAATTCTAGAGGAGCAACTTTGGGAGCCATAACTTCTGCACCATAGCTCCAATTGACTCCGTTCAAAATGCGATGGAAAGCTTGGAATGTGTAGAATATGGTGGAAGGGTGCTAAACTTTGTTTGACAAAGTTTGACCCTTGAAATCTGCATCTAAAGGCCTCAAAATGCAATTTTTGTAGTGCTGTCTAAAAATAGTAAATTCTATGGGAACTCCCCTTTTCTTCTTTGCTCATCAATTGGGTTACTTCACTAATAATGTGGCTGAAATCTTGGCAATTCAATGAGCTCTCCAGGAAGTAACTAAATTGGGATGTCTTAGAATTATAGTGGAATCTGACTCTAAGGTAATTATCCATCTTCTGTCAGCTCAAGAGCAGCATAGATCCAAAAATTGGCTAATTGCCAAGATTCAGGATAATATTCGGAGTTATTGCTAGACAATTTCAGACCATCTCATATCAACATGTTCCTAGAGATTAGACATGGTCTCCAGAGAAGCGGAATCAGATTGAAAAGATCCTTCAGTTGCTTTCATCGGATGGATAAGCTGATGCTATGCTCTCTTTCTTCTTTCTTATGTTGTTGGAAGTCTAAGGATAGATCATGGAGTATGAGTACCATGGCGTGGCATTGTATTTTTAATAACTTATTTCTAGTAATATAATTTTGGTTTTTTCTTTAGAAAAAATAGTAAATTCTAAAAATAGTAAATTCACAAAATTGTTGCCTATGTAATTCACGGAAGATGAACCACCTCGTCTCCCTCGAGATTGGTGACCTTCCACATTCTTCTAGGTGCCTCTTCATATTTCTAAAAATAGTATATAAGTATATGTAACCCGCAAGGGAAGAACACACATCTCCTAACGGAGGTAACTATTGTAATCACAATGTTTGAGCAATATATACATCTCTTTTTAGGTATAATTTTAAGCATTCTGCATCTCTTCTGAGAGATAGCTTTTCTATTTACATCTGGCACAATTGTTATTCAATTTTTAATCCCAAACCCCCCTTGAGTTTTGAATCAATGTAACAAGCACACAATGCATTGTTTTTATTCATTTAGTGATAGATAAAATAGGATAAGATAAATATATTAATGTCTGGCGAATGACCACAAAGTAGGTCAATGGGACTGAAATGGCCAACTAGGGAAAATACAAAGCGGGGAACCAAATGGTCCCAAGAAAGAACAAAACGAAGAAGAAACAAAGGGCTTGGAAAGGCAGCGACAGTGGAGAGAATAACCCAACACCTAGATCAGGGGTGGGTTAACAAGCGAGAAAATGAGAAGAAAGAAAGGCTGGAGCAAAGAAGAGGAGAGAGTCCATCATGGGATGGTGGAACTAGCTCCCCTAACATTTGAGGCCGACTGGAAGAAATCCTGGATGGAGAGACTGACCAAGCGAGGAGGTGGCAAAGTGCAAGGGTTGTTACTAAGTCATTTGCTTGTTTGGTGTCGTCGTTGTTTCCGAGAAGATTTGGTAGTCTGTCTCGTTTGCCGCCTAGTACCTGGCTTGGTATTGACATGAAGATGATGGCTTGGTGAACTATGAGTGTTATCCTGGGATGGACCAATGTGGAGCTAGTCGTCCATTGGTGCTTGGTGCCTCTCGTTGAAGGTAGCACTGTGAAGAAGGAAGTGATCGGTGGCAGAATTTGATCCGGAATGTAGTTGAAGAGTATGCTCACGAAGCCTCATGGCCTCCTGAATGTATAAAGCAAGGCATTTTTGTCCTCATATCTGAAGAAGTCCGAAAGAGTCTGTGCCCCTCTGAAGAGACAGTGAAACCTCCCTTTGATCTCATAGTATATGGGGCATTTGAAAATAAAATGCATCTCAATCTCGGGCTCCCTGAAGATTACATAAATGGCCGACCCCTGTCGAGCGATCAAGATGGTTGTCTGTCTCGCATCGAAGTCATGGGAACCAACTCTGATCTAACCGAGAGTGATGCGGAGCGCATGCGTCCAATGATGGCGAGTATACATTGTGGACAAATGATGAGGCCATCGCTCATCTCCATGAAGTGTTTGGCGTAAAAGGCCATCTTGGGGTGAAGACCCCCTTGGGGTTTCGCCTAGGTGGTAAGGATGAAACATCTATAGATATCTTCCTTGATGGCCCTATTCAAGTACCTGTCTAGTGGGAAGAAGGTGGCGCGGCGCATCTAAGGAGTACTGAAAAGGAGGGAGACGATCCATCTGAATACCAACTGTCCCCAAAAGGTTGGAAACCTCCGCAAACCAACAACGACCGCGACGGGGACTATCAAAGCGAGCAATAGCCTCGATGAGCGGTAAGTCGGGAGTAGGTACCTATCCCGCCCCTCCATCGAAACGATGAAGCCTCGATGCGGTGAAGAGATGAAATTAAACATAACCTCCAATCCGAATGGACCGAGTGCCAAACTCAGGTAGAATAATATGATGAGGGACGGTTTGTTTACGAGGGGATAATCCGCAAAGGAGAAGAGTCTGGACTTGCTCGATTGAAGCCCAGTCTGTCTCGAGTAAGGAAGGCCCCCAAACAACAAATCCATAAAGGATAGTGGGCCTAATGAGAGATTCCATGAGGGACATTTTGGAGGAGACATCCTGGAAATGATGGCGAAAGCACTGTCTCTTGAGGAGGGCTAAGGAACCATAACCCTTATTAATTCTAGGTAGAAGGGCCTGTTTTAGACTGAACCATGGACCAGAAAATTGAACACCCAAGTATGTATAAGCATTGGTGATCTCTATCTCCTCGCCCTTGAAGAAAAAGTGGAGGTGAGAGGTCTTCAACCCATTAAAGATCATAACCTTGGTTTTGCTCGGGTTAATCATCAACTATTAGAGATCACAGAACAAAGCTAGGGCATTTAACTGTCTCTGCAGGCCCTCCGGAGAGAAAGCTAAGAGGATTGCATTGTCCATGAAGCAAAAGAATGTAGATGAAAACCTGATGGAGAAGACACCCATCGCTGTCCAGTATGTGATCACGGAGGAAGGACTCAAGCTCATTGATACATATACCGAAAGGAGTCGGGGACAGAGGGCACCCATGTTTGACCCCAATGGTACTCTTGATGAAATTCGATTCTTTGTGTGTCGTGTAGAGGTGGCCCAAAGCTGTCTCGTGAAGACACATAATAGGCTGTGAGAAGGGTCTCTGAAATGCCGATATCCCTGAGCCATTGAAAAAATGCCACATGTGGAACGGAATCAAATGCCTTCCGGAAGTCTACAAAGCAACAATAAACTTTCGCCAAGCGGTGGCGTGCCTCCTCGATGATAGCCCTGAGAGTGAATATGTGATCAATAGTTTGGTGAGTAGGCGAAACCCTGCTTGCCCCCTAGCTCTAAGGCGTCTTAGTTCCAACTCCTTGGAAAGTTGCATATGGAGGACAATAGCATAAAGTTTGGAGAAAGTGTGACCCACCATAATGGTCTTGTAGTTATTGGGATCTGAACTAGGGCCCGACTTGTGGATCGGGTGGATGGTATGATGTGACCATGCTGGCGGAAAACCCGAGCACACAACATGATTAAAGAGGTCAGCCAAATAGCTGCCAAGAACCCCACCCCATACTTGAAAAATTCTGCTTGAAACCCCTCTTCATCTGCTGATCTGCTTGCTATTCATCATTCTGATAGCCTCTTTGATTTTCTGGAGGTAAATAGGTGACAAGAGGAAGGGGGCTTATCAACTTGAATATGAGGTTGGCCAGGGATATCATAAAGATTGGAAGTGTGGGAGAGCATGGCTCTAGGGATAAAATTTGTGTGATGGAAATTGCCGCGCCAAAAAAGTTTAGGCAAGTATCGGAGGGAAGCACAAAGAGCTCGTCTGCGCTGGGAGATATAAGGGCATTTTTTGCGGCGGAGAAGACGTCAATTATAGGTTTTCAGGGTGGGATAAGAGGGTGGGCCAGGTAGAAAGCATGCCGTAATTGGCGGTGGAGGGATTTGCACTCGTTGTCATACCACTTATTCATGGGGCAAGCCTTTTGGCGGTGGAAAGTGGAGGGGAACAAGTAGAGCTAGGAAAAGAAAGTAAGGTGGTTTCGCAAATGGTTGAGAATAGTCGAGAGTACTTGGCAATGACACTATCCATGGAAAAGAATAGGGACTCCGAAGGAAGAAGAGTTACTCGAAGGCGGGAGGAGAAGGTGTTGGAGTCCCCACCGCCGAACCGGAAGGTGGTGTGAGGGGGCCAAGATAGGGATTAATAGGAGGGGGTGTTAAACCGGAGGGAAAAGGAAAGAAGAGCATGATCAACAAGGGGGTGGAAGAAATAGAAAAACAATTGATGAGGGATAAGGAGTCTTGGCTCGAAAGGACATAATCAATAACACTCGCACCACCACCACGAGGCCGGCAAGTGAAGAGATGCGAGTTTGGGAAGCAAATAATCCTGTTAAGGATCACTAAATCTTGTGATTCACCAAGCTGTAAGAGGTGCTTGCCATAAGTTGTGAGGGGTCCCGAATCATCCTCCGAGGTGCTTTGCGAGACCAATAGACTTCGGATCAAGTGCCCAAGTGCGAGCAAATCTTCTCCGTGGTCATATAGAGGGACCTGAAGGGTTTTGGTGCGGGCATTGAAATCACCCAACATGAAGATATCACCAATCTGTTGAGTAATGAGCAATGCTATCATGCAAGTCAATGAAAGGGTCACCATCAACCCCATTGTGGATGGCATACAGGGAGGAGGCCAAGGGAAAATAACATATTGCGATATAGATGTCCCTGGAACAATGAGCTACTCCCTGTAGACGGACCCAAAGAAACCTGGCGAACTCATCTCTAGCAACTAAGGAAATTCTGCTCTGCAGGGAATCTTTGTACAAACATGCAACACCACTTGACCCTCGACCGCCCGAGCTCCTAGTTTCTGTCGACATGCGAGTACCATTGACACCCCGTGCTTTCTTAGGAGAGGCCGCAAAGGGCACTCATGAGTCTTTGTGATGAAGAGGATGCTAGTGGGTCCAAGAGCATCCTACTAGAATTTTTTGAGAGAGAGAATAAACCGAATAAACGTTTAAAGAATGATTGAAGAGATAATCGGAATACACACTTTGTGCAAATGGGTTATGTTTGGGTATTTATTATGGAAAGATGGTTACAAAATTAGTTAGCGATTCTGCATTGCATAAAACAACACAATTATAAAAGGGGAAGTCTTATTCATTTATTCCTACACCCCCTCTTAAGACTTACCCTACTAAACAAAATGATACAAATATGTATGTCACAACTAGAGATTATAGAACCAAACAAAAGTTCGTATTTTAGAAGCGTATCTATTGAACAACAATTTTGTTCCTGGAAAGAGCTCCATCAAGCTGCCTCTTGACCTTCGTAAAGGTGTTGTTCCTGAGTTGAATTCCCGAGTTCCCAGATTCCACCTCCCCGAACTCCCAAATCACAGATCTCTCAAATCATTGGACAACCATCCATACGAGCCATCCACAAGCTCCACCAAGTTGTCTCATAACCCTCGTAAGGGTATAATTCCCAAGATCCAAGGTCTCCCGAACAAGCTGGGCAACCATCCATACTGAGTTGTACTTATACCAGGTTTCTTTGTGCTATCAACATGTGCTCCTTTGAACACGAAACTTCTTCCTTGGTTTCTCTAAAGGACATATTCCTGATCAGAATCTTCTCCACCTTCATCATCAGGTGGATCTTCCATGTGGGCTACATGAACTTCGTGAGACTTGAGCTTTCCTTTGAGAACATCATTAGCACGAACACGACAATCCCATGTTGTATGACCCATTCTTTTGCAGTAATAACACTCTATGTTCTTTTTGTCCTTATGCTCTTTTCTGTCTTTATGTGACCTTTTATGGGAATAGAAGGCACTTTCCTGATGAGAAGTACCCTCATCTTCAGCAAGTGTTCTGCGTTCATCTGCAAGAAGTGTTGCAATAGTATCATCCAAGGATTGCTTAGACATTTGACTGAGGGTAAAAACAATATTATTATATTTTGAAGGCAAACTATTTAATAGAATAGCCTTCGCATCCTCGTCATCGATCGTGGTCTGGACATCTGCAAGTTGTCTAATAAGAGATCGAAGATTGTTAATATGACTTGACATAGATATGCCTTCTTCCATTTTGAAACTAAACAACTGCAGTTTAAGCGAAAACTTTGCGTTTACTGCTTTCGCACCAAACAATTTATTCAAAGTTTCCCATATTTCTTTGGAGGATTTTTCCAAGTCAACATGGTGTAACTCTGAATCCGAAAGTGCGAGACCAATAATAGCCTTTGCTCTATCATCTCGCGTACTCCAGTCTAGGAACTTCATAGGATCTGTGGGTGCTGGCTCTTTCCCGTTAACAATGCCCCACAAATTTTTATGCATGAGTTGCATTTGAATTTTCACCTTCCAAGTATGAAAATTTAAACCGGAATATTTTTCTACGGGAAGTTCCATAAAAAAATAAAAAATAATTATGACTGAGATGAGAGATTTTACCCACGATTTTTTTAATTGCCCTATTTGGGTTTTTATTTTCTGCCCTAGATGCCCTTTGTCATGATTTCTACAGGTCGCTGATTTTATTCGCGTTTTCTGCCCCTCCTAGGTCGGCCACGATTTTTCTTCTTTATTCTACAGGTCAGGTCGGCCACGATTTTCTTCTTTATTCTCACGATTTTTCTGGTTTCTCTTTGTTTGCCCTTCCAGCAATCTCTACTCCCTTCACTCTGATACCACTGTTAGAATTTGTGGAGAGAGAGAATAAACCGAATAAATGTGTAAAGAATGATTGAAGAGAAAACCGGAATACACATTGTGCAAATGGGTTGTGTGTCCAGGTATTTATTATGCAAAGACGGTTACAAAATTAGTTAGCGGTTACAACCGCATAACAATACAAAACAATTATAAAAGGGAAGTCTTATTCACTTATTCCTACACATCTTGAACAAGTCCCGGTGAGGACCAAAAAGACCCGTTCCCATTCCAACACCTAATAGTTATGCCTGTGCTCTGTTGCTCCTCCCTCAAACCCTGTCATTTGGAAGTCCCAGGGCTGGACCCCCACCCAGTAGGGAAGGTGTCTCTAATAACAGCTCGGAGATTCCGAATAACTGCCCATTTACCCACCTTGTTGCCATAACCTGTTCTCTGGAGTGTTTGAGTTCAGCCGCTTGTGATTTGGTAAGATCCTCGTCCAGGAAGATCTTGTTAGGAAGTGAGAAGAGAAGCTTTTGGCTCGGAGAGCCCTCATCCTGTCTGCTGCTGACCGGAATCGAATGAAGAGGGTTGATTCGTACCCAAGCCAGGCATGGTCCAAATTGATATCGTGGATACCAAGGGTCTCTTTGATGAAAGAGTTCCCAACTGTCAAGGGGTCCTGTGATGGTTGGGGTGGGGGAACCCCCTAACCTTAAGGTTCAGCTCACGATCCCGCCTGGTTCGTTCTTCTACCAGTTTAGCTTGGACTACCTCTTCAACAGCAGCCAGAGGTGGGGAGGATTTGTCCTTGCCTCCAACCACCTGAGCCCAAGACTGAATGTGTGATTTGGTTTCTTGTTTGAGTGAGACTTGTTGTAATCTGATTTCCTCCTGGTTATTTTTGAGGTTCAAGATCTCGGCTTGTATTTTATCACTGTCACTGGGAGAGGTTTTATTGTCTACACTGCTGAGAATCTTTTCTTTCAACATTGCATTTTCAGCTTCAACCGCTGCCATATGGTTTGAAAGGATAAGAACCTCTGAGTGGAGGGCCTGGTTATCAGCTTCCATCCGTTGGACCGGAAAGCAATTCAAATATAGAGGGTGGATGTTTTTATAGAAATTACGTAAGTTGTACTTTATGGATTTTTTTAATAGTTTTTAACAGTGAACATGGTATTTGAGTGTGTAAGATATTTGATGGCATTTTTAAATAAAAAAGTAATGAACAGAATAATATGTACAACAACGTAGGAGTTTCAAACTGTTACTATTCAATATGATGTTTGATATTATTTTGTACATATGTTATAGTTTTTGTTCGTGCTTTCTGAATTCGTGCCAGTGCGTTCAATGTTTGTAACTCTGATGGTGCATGCTTTTTTCCCTTGTAAGCCATTTAACCATCTTTTTCCATAGGTTTGTGCTGTAGTAGTGGTTGTGGTTCACACTTCTCGCTTCCTGTATTTGAATTTGTGTTAATTTTACCTTAGTTTTATTTACATGCAATGCAGGTAAATATGTTTTTAAAATTAAGCTAGGAGAAATAATGTACGTAATTGTAAAAGGTGTATATATACTTGTTTTTGTCTTGCCAAGGTAGTTTTCAAGCTATTTACTTTGTATTCAGGATGGTGCCTAGCTTCTGTGGCACATCATAAGATTCAAAAGAAAATAGCAGAAGCGTGGATGGCGCCCAAATCTGTTATCATGATATCTCATCAGGTGGAGCACATATTCATGTATTGGACCTCCTTAGTGGGTGACTGCATTAACATCACTATTCCTGTTGGGAACACAGATGAAATAGGCGACAAAGGGGGCATATTATCATTTTCTTAATCCTCACAGTTTGACTCATGCAAGTGATAATTAATATCAGGGTTGTTGTCACCTTCAAGCGAGTCCAACACGGAAAGAGTTAGTAAAGGCTATGTACTGCTAATATCACCATCTCCATCAGTAGCTGGCAGTAAAATACATGAGCAAAACCTTTTTATTTTCCCAAATTGTCATATCATTCAAGAATAATAGTGTTCAAAATAGGGAAACTGTAATCATGATAGCTTATAATTGTTATTTACAAAATCTAATGACTAACAAAATACAATCCATATTCTATAAAATGCCTAATTGTATACTTTTTTCTTAAAAAGTTTTATACAAAATCAGTGCCATACCATGCAAGGTTTTGAAAATACGGAGAGCAAAATACTAGAATCAAAAGTGGTTTGTAAAAAAGAATTTGGCTTCAAACAGGGTAATCCAAGAATAAAAGAAGGAAGCACGCCCCCGGGCGAGGTTTAATTGTCAATTATTATGCACATGTCAATAATCATGGCCTCACCTTTGCATCTATTATTATATGTTTCACCACACCGGCCTCTTATCTCCTACTAATATTTATGCTCACCGCCAGGGATTTCAATTTGATGATCACACAATTATTCTGGATTTGGGTAGAAGTGCCTTGCAAAATCGCTGCATCCCAATGTAAATGTTCAAATTTACAATAAAATACTCAATTTTTGGTATTGAAAGAGAGGAAAAGTTGTACAAGGAGGAAAACATAGGGAAGCCATAGAATATTAGAAGACAATTAAATTTCTGCTACTAAGGAGCAAATTAATGTGGGAATAATCTGCGTGTATATATGAGTTGAGACCAAAATTTCAATGTTGTTGAACTGCGCATGTGCATCTTCCAGCAAATGCAAAGAAAACATACTTACGAAGCCATACCCAACCTCAACAAAAACACGACTTCCTCCCCTAATGACATCTTTCTTTTGTGCTATAAGTATTTTACATGTTTTTGTTAAGTAACACGTCTCCAAAATAGTAATATTGAATAAAACTGTTTCTGGAGTAATAAATTCGTGTGAAATAATTTCTGGAATACTACACTATTGCAAAAATATCACTTCACAGTTTCAGGTCATTTTGTGAATAAAATGGGTTGTTATTACAGAACGATAGATCATTATTATGGGCATATGTTTTTCAAGGAACTTTTAATCTGTCAAAGAGCTGGATTGAATTCTAAATTCTAAATGGTTCATATATTTGATTTTATTTGCTTTTTGTGGGTGCTATACTACTTTCCTCTGTTTGGAAAATTCAAATAATTTCTTTTTTTTTTGGTGGTCACTTGCCATAGTTTAATAAAATTGTGCATCCATTACTATCAACTCTTTGTAAACGAAGAACACTCTAGTACATTCATTTACATGATAGTGCTTTTAACCTTGGCATCTGTGAGATGTGTGTAAGGGTGCATGACCACGTCTCTGGCCTTTCTCTGATACATAGCAATAAAAGCAGAAACTACAATATATCATATTTAATCTCTTATTGTCAAAAATATTCAATATGTTTTCCTTATATATAAATTCCCTCTGCTGTCTCCCATTCCTAAACTGCTAAGAAATCTCAAAACAAAATTATTGAAAATCGTGGGTATATTTGTCCTGTAATAGGGATTTCAGAACACCTCCAGTCCAAAGATTGTTGTCCTTTCAATGTGGGTGACGCCCAAGAACCAGAGAATAATACAATAGCAAACAAAATATTCAAATAAATAAACAAGGCAGCAGAGGTGGCAAGGTAGCGGTGGTTTGTGAGGTAGGAGGCCACCAAACAGATGCCATGCCTAGACCACCAATGGACAGCACAATGGAAATAAATGAAACAGGACGAAGGTGCATGCGAAATGATATGTCCAGAGTTAAATATTACATAAACGACCGAACATTTAAATGCCTGTATAACCCATGTTTAAAGAGCCAAAGCAGCTGGTTTGCGACTGACAAGTGGAGTGACTAAACACCCGGGAGACCATCGTCATCCGGGTTTCCCCTGACAGTAGATGCCAATGGTGTAACAAGGAAGTGGAACTGTATCACCTGACAGCTTATATACCTCTGTAAATTCTCAAGTTTTTCTTTTGCCTTTTTGTTGAAGTCTAGTTGGTCTAATTAATAGCCTTCAGAGGTGAAAAATAGTGGCATAGTTTTGCAATTTGAGTATGTTTGAATCTTTACCTCCCAGAGTGGAACATTGGGCACATTTTAGGTTACATGATGTTGAAGCACTACTATACCTCAGAATATTGAAGTTTAGCCTGCAGTGCCATTGCATAGATTTATAGGGTTAGTAGGAATCATGTTATAAATTTGTTCCTTTATAAATTCCCATCCCTTACACAGGTTGTTTGCCACAAATTCTTATAATCATTAACCTTTTTAGGTGGAGGTTTTGCATTGAGTCCACGACTTTGATTTGGGTAAAAACTAATCTTAAACATCCACAAGGTTTATATTTTTGGACCACTCTACCTCATTTAGAGAAACAAAGAAAAATACATGCAGCTTGATTACTATTCAAGAAATGATTCAAGGTTGATACCAACCACTGAATTTACATGAGCACCTACTTCCCTAGACAAAATTTTACATTTTAAAGTTTTGAAGGCAAAGGATATGATGATTTCGATATGCACCCGTTCAAGTTGAAGCATATTTTGGATATTCAAGGAGACATTTTTGACAGGAACATGTGTTGATTTTTGGCTTGGATAATGTAAAAACTTTACCTTTTTAATTCAAAAAGTTACTGTTTTTCACAATTTTTGGCAGCTTAAAAAAATCAGCAGCTTGAGATAAAAACTAAATTTCATGGTTACCAATTCTAGACGAGTAAAAGCTTCAAAATTCTTGATTGTTCTCTGCATTTTTTATTTGTAATACATAATTTGAATTTAAAAGGTATGATTGTGTTTTCAAATCATCAAGCAATTGTATGATTTTTTTTATTGCATTAAAAAAGATGCCATTAAAGGTCTTATATCAATAAGTTTGAAATATTGACATTGAAATATGACGATAAATTTAAAACTAATGGCAGGTCCAGAATGTGTTATTCGTTGTGCCAAAGAGCATAGGAGTTTCCCTAAGCCAAGCTACACATGTTGTCTAGCTATGGATGGTGTTAAAGTACTGGCTTCAGGTTTTGATAATGAAGAAAAGGTGTGATGGTGTGTGAAGTTTCCATTCATATGGAGTTTAGTTGAAGCGCTCCATCTACTGCTAATTGTTTTTAATAAATGGAATGCAACCAAAAAGCATTACTATGTCATCGTTGAGCTCATATTCATGATTTTGTTTTGAGAATATTTTATATCTATAGTTGATGATGTTTGTAGAAGATAAATTATCATAAACTCAATCAATTAAGTTTTATTCCCACAGCCTATTTTATTCCTTTTGATGTACCCGCAGTTCAAGATAGAAAAGCTCGTGACTGCCATGTGTGGTGAACTGCAAACGAAAACATCATTGGATATTGACTTTTTGGTTGCAAAAGATGTTTTGGCTGCAAAATACAAGGTACTTGGTGGTTAGTTATGCAATTATAATGTTTTTGTAAGTGAAGGTGAAGGCAGGAATGCTTCAACATGCATGTCTATGGAATTTTTTTCTCATGTTCATTCAAAATAAATCTAACAATAGAAATATTGCACCTTGAAAGTTATGCTCCTTGAATCTATTGTCTGGTAAGTTTTCATTCTGTTTTATAACAACATGCAATAGGTTTTTGCATAACATTTAGGCTTTTCTGATCCTTTTCTTTTCATGAGGTTTAATGCTTTCCTTATAAACACCTTAAAAATTCTAAGTCTATTCTCTGTTGTCCTTCGCAACGATGTTTTTATGTCAAAGGGCATAACCCCCAATGGCAGGTGGAGTTGCTGGTGGAGTGTAATGTCAATAAAAATGTCTGACCTTAAATTTGACTGCCATAAAGCAGTTTTTCTTCTTGCTTAGAGAAGGTGATAAAAAAATCGCAATATCTTGGGTATATAGTGGAGTTTGGAGCCCGTTTATTTTTTCCTAATAATATTTTTTCGAGCCCGGTGAAGCATTGCAGACATGTTAAGGTTATCAATCACTAAATAACTGGATATTTGCAATCAATCACCAAAAGTCATTTTTCTTTCACAATAATGATCCCATATCTTTAAAAACTTTATGAAAGCAGGGGAAGACATATGGAGGTTATTTTGTGTCAAATGAAAGACGATATAAATATGACCATGGGCACAACAAGTGTGCTAGCGAATGCCACATTCACCTCAGCAAATTGCTGATGCCAAATGTTTTCAAAATATTCCATACTTGTTTATGTTAGAAGGAAATTGTGAATGTCAATTTCAATATGTAGTGGTACATTATTTGAGATGAATGTGTGTTTGGTTATGGATATGAAGTTCCTGAGTTGTTACCAATTATCATTATTGCTTCCTTCCCAAAGAATTTGTAGAGGATGACTTGGGAGTCACCCATGATAGGGATGAGGCGATCACATCTGAAATGAGGCCAAATCGTGAAAACCAATAATGCATGTATATCATATAGAGATACCCCTGAACCACGGTCCTTTTGGAATGTTCAAACTGTCCTCAACAACCACTAATTCAGCCTTAAAAATAACTTAGAGAGGAGGTGGAAATGATATTTATATGTGAGCCTAAAATAGTCTCTAACATAAGGATCCTCTTAAGTAGGAAAAGGTGGAAGACCATTATAGATCCAACATATGCACAAAATGCTGGTCCACAGAGTGGTCGGGGCTATAGACAAGGGCTGTGAGCAAATGAGGTTGTCATTGGTCTATAAGTGGAATCCACACACACAATCTCGAAGGTGGTATAAGGTGAAGGACCTTACTAGATCTATGGTGTCATTAGATGGTAAGCAAGGGCTAAAAGAAACTAAAATGCCATTAGGTGTTAAGCATAAAATATCTAATCTAAAGGTTGTAAAAGATGCGACTTAACAGTAAGCAAGAGCTACAAATAATAATAATGTAAAAGATAGCATAATGTAACAACAATATGCTAATCTATCCTATCCAATACACAAAGCATATAACAATCACCTACCAAAGTACAAAAGAAAGAGTTTAAGTTAGGGATACTTAGCTTGGGTTGATTTGTTGGTGCATTAAGCCGCCCCTTGGCATTTAGCACTTCACGAGTAGTTGTCACAGGTGGAGTCAAGATGGATAGGTGGAGAATTAAGTAGACCGAAGTTGGGCACTCCAAGGACTAAGGTAAACCTCATTAGCGCACCTCCTATCCTTGATGTTTACCTAAGTCCTAAGTCCTCTTCTTCTTCCTAAGGTGGATTTGCGAGTGCAAGCAGGGCAGATTCAATGTTCTATATTTGAAAAATGATAGAGCGGAATCTGATAACTATGGACCTAGAACCTAAAAGCCAGAATTTAGTTTTATTTGATTTCATTGCCCAATGACATTGACTAAAGCATGGTGTCTGTAATATGTCATTGACCAGGTTGATGATGTTGACTTGAGCGCACAAAGGCAAAAAGAGGGTTAGAAGAGGGAACCAGAACCTAGGAATACAAATATGCCGATTTAATGATAATCTGCTGGTGGTAGTAGGAAGGGCTGGATGATTAATCTCTTACAAAGTGCCATGAATCAGACCAACCCCAATTCCAATGTTCTATTTAGGATGTATACTCATATATATTAATGTGCCATCAAGGCCTGCAAGATAAAAGTGTTAGTAAGCAAAAATAAGGTGTATACAACATCTACTTCGAGAATTGGTGGCCCCTTTCTCTAAACATGTTTACAAGATTGGAAAATTTCCTAAGGGGGAGAAATTTCTTTCCAAATTAGATAGATGCCTTTTTGACAAAGTGATTCCCCCTGGATGAGTTAGTGTCCAAAGAAAGTAATGTCACCTTATCAAAGGAGTGTTATAGCAGCAATAATGTATTTTCCCACATGAGACGGGTTGTGGCTTACTTAGGTAGAAAAGGGCTTGCAAGAGGGTTGGTAAGTGCATGGAAGCTAGTGGTAATATTGGTCTACTTCAAATCAAGATGCACATAATCATGAAAACACACCTACATCATCTTCATCCAAATCAATATTGTCAAGGGATCTGAAAAAGGACGCTTGCATTCCAAATGGTGTGAAAGGTGCTACACCTACCTATAATACATGTTTGAAATGTTCTCTTGGCATTTTTGCAATGCAATGCTTTCCCACCTTCATCGATATCCAAAATTCTATTGTGTAAGGGATCTTTTACACCGATAAACCTATTATTTATTCCACGCACACAAACTCCAACCATCAATGTCAAGCCATGTCATTTTTATATTGTCTTTTGTAGTTGTGCATCTCCAAACTTTTTAGGAATGACACTTGTCAATGATTTAATCTATTGATGTGCTAGCGTATCTTGATTTTTTAGTTTCTATATATTCATGGCATTTCATGAGCGGATGGTTAGGGAAGGCTTTCTTCAACATGTCTACAACATTGGATAATTCCGTAAGGGCTTGGAGAAATTTCGTTCTATGTCAGACAAATGCCTCCCTGATAGAACCAGATTCCCTAGACGAGTTAGTTGTGGCTAGATGAGTTAGTTGTGGCATAATGAAAGTAATGCGGCCTTACAAAAGGAATATTGAAGCAGTTATAATGCATTTTCCAACATGTGATGGTCTGTGGTGTGCTTTTGTATAAAAGGGTTTGCAAAAGGTTTGCTAAGTGCATGTGAGCTAATGCTAATAACAGTCTACTTCAAATCAAGATGTGCATAATAACGAAGACACATCTACATCATCTTCATCCAAAGGAATATTGTCAAGGGATCTAGAAAAGGATGTCTGCATTCCAAATGGTGTAAAAGGTGCTACACCCACCTACAATTCAAGTTCGAAATGCTCTCCTAAAATTTTAGCAATGAAGTGCTTTCCCACCTTGATCGATTTCAAAAATACTATAATGTAAGGTATCTTTCACCCCCATAAACCTATTATTTATTCCATCCACACAAACTCCAACACTCAAAGTCAAACCATGACATTTTTATATTGTTTTCTCTGGCTGTGCTTCTCCACACTTTATAGGAATGACACTTGTCAACGATGTAATAGATTGATGTCCCAGCTTATCTTGTTAATAATTTCTATATATTCGTGGCATATATTAATTTAATTTTGATTCTTTGTTTAATAAATATTTGATTTTGCAGGTTAGTGATTGTGTATCATATATAATTTTGTTACCTAAAGTAAGCTATTTGTATTTTCAAAAATTGAGTTGAGGGTGCAGCTCAGAAGAAAAAAACCTGCTAGATTGATTTTGAATCGTTGAGCTCTATTGTATGGATGGATGCAGTGGGCATTGAATGTGCTGGGAAAGCCAGTAGTGAATATTGATTGGTTGCATCAGTGTTGGCGTGAACATCGGCTTGTTCCACATGAGCCATATAGAATGCTTCCCTTTACTGGATTGACAATATGTGCAACTGGAATCCCTCCAGGTGGTAGCAATTATTTTTCTTGGTTGTGGCTTTTTAGTGCAAGATAAATTGAATGAAAGTCTCATTTTTGATATTTTTGTTTTCATTAATATATATATATCGAATAGTCCTAAGATGTTGGTATTTTCTTTTGCAGATGAAAGGAAGCATATTGAAGGACTTATTATAAAATATGGAGGTCATTATTCTGCAGACTTGACAAAGAAGTGCACCCACTTACTCTGTAATATATCCTTTTAGATTTGTATTTATAAATAGTTTTTGGAGGTTTAAATTCAGATTATCTTTTTAATTAAGCTGATTTTGTTTTATATGTTCAAAATATGTTTGGTATCCGTATAACCTTACTATTATTCTTGTTTCATATTTGCCCCATCTTCTGAAATACATGATGACAAGTACGGGTTTTCTAGGGCTATCATGCAGTTCATGTCTTTCCCATTTAATTTAACGACCATTTACCTCAATGATGCCTTTGGTCTTCTTGTACCTACGATAAAAGTTAAACAGTCAGCCAAATCTTTCATAGAGATCCTCTTTCAATTGTCATTGCTATATTATCATAGCCCCCTTTTTGATTGGTGGTTAATTTATCATGTGATGATACGTCGTCAAAGCATATAACTATGCTCACATTAGTATCTTAGAGCCTCTTGCCTAGGAGTACAAGGATTTATGATCTGTGCACAATAGCATAGTTCCTTTTTCCTAAATGGAAGTCACGATAGTTACTCTAAGTAAGTTGCTTTTTTTTTTTTTGTCTGTTATTTATTTGGAACAAGCCCCACTTTTATGGATTGAGTATACATCATAGCGAGGAGGTCACATTAGCCACACGAGCACCGAATCAGTGGACAATGACCCTACATAAGGGTAAGAAATCATTCACCCTACTTTAAGCTAATCCTATTCAAAGCTTAGTGTGAGATGCATGATAGTGGAGTTACAAAAATTGTGAAGATTGACAGTAATAAGGACCGCTATCTATCTGTTTGGTTTGCATGTAATCTGTTAATGGTCATGTATTGTAGCATGGGTTTAGTAGGCCTTATCTATACATGTTTTTGAAGTATTTAATTTTGCTTTTATTCAGAAAACACTGCCGCGAACGTTGGTGTAATTTGTTCTATTTAAATAGCAACGTATAACTAATACCAAAAACCTCTGTAATTTTTGCACAACTTAACTGTTATATACATAGCAGAAGGAGCCAAGTATAAGGTTGCAAGAAGGTGGGGACATGTAAAAATTCTAAACCAAAAGTGGGTTACACAATCCGTTTCTGCCAGAGGTAATTTTGAATAATGTCACTTTTATAATCTGATGTTCATTTGTATAACATGGCTGCCTGAAAGTGAGCTTGATTCGTGCCTATTAGATTTGTTTATTCCATAGTTTCTTTCTTGTTGAGGAACTTTTGTCAAGCTAACTAAATGTTTTATTGTTATCTTTAATATTCTTGTGCTATTCACAGCATGCCTTGATGAAGAGTTATATCCAGTGATATCTGGAAGCATGCCTTCAACCATTCCTATTGATGGTATTTCAAGGGAACAGTTTAAACAAGAGAAAGAGATTCTATCTCTAGCTGTGCCAGCTACTGCACAGAGCTGTGTATCCCAATCTTTGTCATCAACACCTTCAATTACTCCATTGTTAACAAAAGAAAAGTCAGATACAGTGGTTCTGACAGCTGAAAATATATCAGAAAATGCTGGGTGCACTGGCAGTGGCTTTCAAAATGAGGAGAGTGACCTTTATTTGGAAAACTGTAGGATTTTGCTTGTAGGCTTTGAACCTGTTGAAATGCGGAAGCTAGTTCGTATGGTTTGGAGTGGAGGTGGTTCTAGATATATGTCATTCAATGATAAACTGACTCATATAATAATTGGAAGACCATCAGAGCTGTAAGAAAATAATTTTTTCTATATTAATCTTCTGCTTTTTTCAATTTGGAAACAAATTTGAGCAGTCTTAGCATGTTTTGTATTTGTTCTCAAAAGAAAATCTTTAAGTATTCAATACATAGTTAGTTTCAACATAAGTAAGGAATTTCAAATCCCGTGTTTCCTTAGATAGTTTCTAAAGGTTATCTGTTGATAATGGACCAGTGAAATGAAGGAGATTAGAAAGCTCACAATGTGGGGTGTTGTCAATGCGGTTAACGTTCTATGGCTTGAGGACTGCACTCGGAATAGGCAAGAAGTTGATGTTGGTGAAAGGCACATTTTTTCTGAAAAGACTTTCTTTCAGGGTAATTTTAATTTCAAAATCAGATTTTCTTTTATTTGTTAATTTTTATGATTTGAATTTATTTAGGATGGAATTGTTACTGTATTGTATGAGGTGATCAGTTCTAGGTTGTATAATTCTTTGCAGTATGCATATTGGTTGAGGATACCGGCATATTTTCCTGTCAAAAGATACTGTTTCACATTTTAATTCAATTATATCTTGAATCAGGCATTGAATCTCATAAAAGACCTAAACGGCTGGTTCTACTTTGAGTTCTCAAGAGCAGAACCGTATATCATCCTTGGGCAACTCAAAAGCTGGCTTTGCTTTTAGTGAGAAAATAAGTCTGATAGAAAATCAGACATGGGAAGCATGTAATAAGGAGTCTCTAAATACAAAGAAAGTTTCTTTGGAATCAAATTTGCAATCTGATGATGCCTCGGGGAGATACCTGTTTTGCGAGAAACCATGGACCAGAGGAATCTTCCAAACCAATCAGAAATGGATTGTGGCTCAGTTCAACATCTAAATGGTTCTATATCCAAAATGGCCAACGTTTTTAGAGGATGCAGATTCAGATTTTCAAAAGGGTTTCCAGAAATCTTGGTAAGACTCTAACATTTTTAATTGCAATGATTTAATCTTCTGGCACACAAGACTTATCTGTGTTTGTAGCTGCTTTGTTTTAAATTTCTAAAGGAGATGCATTCAAAAGTTTTTGGCAACTGGTGTATTCTAGCAATATCTACAGTCTCACCTCATTTAGTAGTTTGGGTTTTGATCAAGCGACAATTAAATCTGTTTTTCTGGGATAATTCAGGTGAATGGTTTCTACCTAGTTTTGTTGTTACTTCAATCTGAATGTGTGGTATATGTGAGCAGAAACCTGAGATTGTTGAGTGGGTTCTTCAAGGAGGAGGAGTTCTTGTGGAAGATGCTGAGAATAAGAAACCCACTTATATTATTGAGCGCCATGGATCAAGGAATAAGACCATCAACCATGGTTCTCATACCACATTTGTTTCAAGTCATTGGATTAGATATTGCTTAGAGGTACGCTGCTTAGAATTTTATTATTGCGTTTGCATGCACTACATATGGAGTCTTTTGACATTGTAGACATAATTTAGAAAATAACTATTCATATTTTACATTATTATTTTCACAAGCCTTTCTTGCAGGCAAGTCCCAAGTCATTTGAAAGTTTATTGTCATTTTCTCATCCTGCGATTCTAATAATAGTGGGCATTCCCTTATTTAATCCTCGTGACCCACATTTGTGATGGAAGAAAGCTTCTCCTTAGGTTATTAATTGCAAGGATGTCAAATGATGAAGCAAAGAACCATTTTCCTATCATTAATGCATATTAATGGACAAGAAAACGATTCATAAGGGGACGACCATAAGCACAAGTGCCCATGTATTAAAATTCATGTGCTGCAAATATTAGTTACAACAATACTTCCTCTATGTCTACATTACCTCAGTTGTCCGATTTGCCATAAATCTTTGTTCATCTAGAGCGATCATATTTGCATCCAATTGTTATTCAAAAATAGTCCATGCGTGAGCGTGAGGATATTGTACTTCACCTTACAATGTAATTTTATCCTTGGACCTTGTTTTCACACTCATCGTAGTCCAGTCTTTGAATTTCATGTTAGCTACACTTTCAAACTTGTGGGCCAGCTTATCATCAAAATTTGCAGCCCTCGCTTGTATTATGCGATCTCAGGTAGGTAAGTTGAGTGTGATGTTGATGGTTTGGAAGGATTTGATGACATGGAATTTTGTTTTTGGTCATCTCATTGCAAACCCTTTTCCTCTTTTATCTCCATAATCTCAATGCTATTGCAATCCAGCTGGAACACCTCATAGTTATATGTTTGCCAATGGAATAGAATTTTGAGGGAGTTCGTCTCATCTTTCGAGCACGATTGTAACTCCAAGATCCATTCTTCATTTTGATCCATTGTACCTTTGTTTCCATCTTCCAAGCACTCTTCATTGGAGTCCAACTTTGACGAGTCAGATGAGGCTTGCTCTTTGTTTGCTGCTTGACCCTCCAGATCTATCACGTATGTCCGGCCTTTGTTTTCAACGGGAGTAAATTTTATTCTAGTTGTGGTTGGATCTTGCTATTATCAACTAGCCTTGACCCAACAATGCATTGTAGGCCTTCTTCTCCATTGAGATGGCTACATAATTCAACAAAAAGCGATGGGTTCCAAGAAATACCTTTTTCCCATTAGTGCAACAAATGCTTTTATGCCTACTGGTCTGTGCCACTAGTTGGAATGTCGAAGGCTACATAGTGGGGCTTTCTGATGCTTTTCCAACTGTCCTTTTGAAGACAATTGGCACTCCAACCACCATCCACAATGATGTCTTGATTATCCGACAATGGAAGCTTGACTATGGCTTGACTATCAAGTAGAGAAGCTGATCTTATATCAGGTTGCAACTACAACCATCCAACTGTGATTATATGATTTTGATTTTACCAAAGATAATTTATGACATTTTCATCTCCCTTCATAGGAGTGGTTATCAGTTCTAGGATGTGATTGATGATTTTTGACAGTCTAGTTCCTTTGTGTATTGATTCTAATAGTTTCCAAACTTGACTAGGGGATTCCTGATTTCTTATACGAAGCAAGAATTCATTGTTAATGCTTCTTAGAATGATAGATATAACCTATTGAGCGTTCTGCTGGTAAGCATTTAAGTTATCAACAATTTGTCTTCTAGTAGATATTTTTTCAGTTCCATTTACGATGGCCCATAGTTTTCTAGCCATAAACTCAACTTTAAGTCCTATTTTTCCAAATGTTGTAATTTGCGCCATTAAGCATTTGGGTTTTATTCATACTAAAATTTCTTGAATAATCAATTTTTAGGTTTAATGAATTTTTTCTGAAAAATAATTAAAAAAATTCAGAACCTTAATTTTTTAATTCTAGACATGATTTTTTTTTTTGACTCAAACTTTTTGGTACCTAAAAATAATATTTTTCCGGGATTTAAAAACTAATATCTATTCTAAAAAATATTTTCCAATATATATATATATATATAAATTTTAATGGCTGTAAAAAAATATATATTGAAAAAATACTCTTTTAAAAATTTCCTTAAAAAAACAGGTTAGGGGTTTGAACCCCAACCTCTTTAATGATTGGAAGTTTTAGCAAAATAATATGTAGCCAATTCCGCTACAAGTTTTGACCAAGTATATGTATGACTAAATTTGTATTTGAAAACTTACCTGAGCGTGAATCGGAGGTGAAATAGCGCTATTCATTGAGTTGGTTCTCTAGTTAGCTAGAGTGAGATTAGGGTTGTTGACCCTCCTTAATAATGTTTTGCTTCAATTTGTCCAGCATTAACTTGCTGCTCATTAGGGTTTGGATGTTTTTCTTGTTTGATTTTCCAAAGGGTGTCGGCTGCTTGCATAGTCTCCGCCTCTGATGTTTGATTGCCACTTTGGTTATAAGAGCTGGCAAGGGTGAAACTCACGCTCATAGCAGAGAGTAGCTTGCTACTTTTCTTATGCCACAGAATATGAGAGCTCGGATGTGGTCTCTATCGTTGCTTTGAAAGATTGTGTTTAACTTTAGATCAAACTCACTTGGTTTTTCTTGAGCCGAGTTACAGGGTTTTGCCACCTATGAGTGTCCACCACGACTTTCAATGTTTGTTGCAGGTTTAGTTCAATATATGTCACTTCAAAGTTGATATTTGCCAAGATGTGAATTGTAAGGTCGAGATCTGCTCAGGGGACCAGAACATGAGTGAGGTGAGCTGTTTGGGCAGAGAGTAACACAAAGGGGCAAGCTCACAGAAGCTCGTGGAGACAGGGGATCAAGCTCACTCACTCAAGTAGCTGCCGAGTTGTTCCTGCAAAGAATACACACAAGTCACAAAGGCTGAGCTTAATTATGAAGACTGAGTTTGAGTTGGGTCAATGAGCCAAGGAGGATGGAATGAAGCTCGACAGGGCCGAGTTGAAGGGATTGTTGAGGCTGCGCTTGACCTAGACTGCCCGGAAATGCCCTAGACTCCCTCGTACCAGGCCTGGTACGTACTGGGTATGGGTACGGGTATGTCTTGGGTATGTTGTGGGTATGTACCCACAGGCCCTGAGTTCGTCTCAGGTACAGAAATTCGTACCTAGGATGTACCCAGGACCTGTGGGTACGTACCTACAGAGTACCCACACAATTTTTTTAAGTGCAAAAAATAAATAAAACATGGGGGCTTTGACTGGAATTGAACTTTGGAAAGTTGGCAAATATCTGTTTATAAATTATTATTATTCGGTTATGCAATTATATGCATGTAGGGTTTTCTGCACAGATATTAAAACCACAATATTCTGTAATCAAACAACGTGGTGTACTTATCCATAGATGACACAAAACTGGTTTCTTCTGGAAATCTTTTAATGCTCAACAAATTATGTTTTGTCCAACACCACAAATATAATCAGTGGATGCCATGTGTATGTCAAGTGCCAAAGTTATTAAATGCTTGCTTTTGGCTATCAAATGCCTCATGGAACGTATAAAACAAATGTAATTATTATCAAATATATTTTCATTTTGCACAGTTAAATATATTCTTAGCTTATGTATCTATGCCATTGCTCTTCTTTAGTTTTATATTTTAAATGTAGTTATGTGAACAATTTGTTTTAGCAGGATAGCTTAGTAAATATAGTATGCTTTCATGATATTTTCATTCTTAAACAAGGGCTAGGAATTTTAGTGGCTTATTTTTATGAATAAAGTTAGCTCGTTATTTTTTAAGGGCTATGAAGAAAGTTTAAGTAAGATTTGTAAGTGGTTGGTGAGCTTTTATTAATTCGAATGGTTTGTGGGTTCTTAGTATTTGCACGGCAATGTAATTAATGATTTAGAAATTTTGTATTATGTTATTAACTATTATGTTTTGAACATTATGAATCAATACAAACTCAAGTCTCAATTTTTCAAGTATGGGAAATTTGTTTTCATGTTCTATGAACGATTGTAAGTTGTATGAGTAATAAATTTCAATAAGTATGCAATGTATAATATGAGTATTATTTTAGTAAGTATGCAAATGCTTCTTTACACACACACACACACACACACACACACACACACACACACACATATCGTACCGAAAAGCGTACCGTACCGAAGTTTTTAAAAATTTGCCATATCAGCGTACCATACCCATTACCAGTACCAGTACCGAAACAGTCTAGAGCTAGACCAATGCAACCCTTCAAAAGTTTTCCTTTTCTTTAGAATACATTTTTGTAAATTCTTCTGCAGGGCAATTTGTAATGCAAATTTTGATCGTGCAAAATTTCTATAGATTTATTCGATCTTACAAAATTTGTTAGATAACAACTGGCTCTGATGCCATGTCAGGATTAGCAAGATCAATTATAAATATGCTATCTAATAAATCTGACAATGAATTTAATTAACATATTTGCAGCAAGATTGAACTAGAAATATATAGGAAATGAAATAAACACATAACACAGTTTATGTGGGAAAACCTGTTAAGATGGAAAACCCCACAATCCAATTCACTATCCATTTTTATTAATCAAGAGGAACTTTTACAACTTTGTCAACAATTATAGGCCTCAAGAACCCAGTTTCACAGTATCTCCTCAATTCTTCAATGCATGTATGCGAACACAATTAATGATTTTCACTGTTTGTAATTTCCACACATTGGAAAGTAACTTTATAAAGATGCTGATCAGCTAAAACCACGAATGGTCATACTGATTCATCTCCCAATGAATTACATTAGTTGGTTTCACACACACACACACACACACACACACACACACACTGATTCATCTCCCAATGAATTACATTAGTTGGTTTCACACACACACGCGCGCGCAAACACGCACACGCACACACACGCACACACACACACACACACACACCCACGCATGCACACACACGCGTATATAAACCTAAGGTTTAATTTACATATAAACTTATGTGGAGATAAGTTTGTGATATACAAGGCACTATAGGTGTGTCCCCACAAACATTATATGCTCTAACGATATTGAATACACAGTTCTTTTTAACATGGGTATGTACATTGCAGATCTGACAGTATTCCACGAGGCAATCATATTTGGATTACACCTCGTGTTTCCAACATATACTATTAGCCATACATCTTGTGTTTTTAGCGAAAAGGTGGTCTGCATCTCATTCAACTTGTTATGCATTTCAGTTATGCAAACAAATAAGCAAGCATTTCTGCCATGAATGCGCAATGAATCCAGCTGTAAAAGCAACTCAACTGTTTCTAAACATATTTGTCTTTTCCAACAAGAATGGAATGAAAGGAAAAGAGATATTTTCTTGTATTCTCATTTGTAGTTAGGTTTGACCTTCATGGAAAGCAAATCAGTCCTAAAACCAGTCATTTTGATTCCATTTTTCCTCTAATGATGATGCATTTTAGATTTCAAGTACAGCATACCATGCTTATGCACAGGAAAACTATCAATTCCAAATAACACTTTATCATTCCAAGGGGATAACAGAGATTTGTATTCAGCGGATACCTCTATTTGGTGCATTTGTATTCTTTACACATGGATGAGGGAATATACTTCACAGCTGAATTATTATTTATCTTTTTTTTCCACGGAAAAAGGTCATAACTTTATTAGATAAACAGAGTTACACTTTTCAGATGCTTATAAAGCTTGGCAGTAACCAATTGTGGTTTCCTACAAGGAGCAGATGTACCCCGAGTCAGTTCAACCTGACGCTGAATCCCCAGAAAAATAAAATAAAATAAACTGCATCCGAAAGTTAAAAACAAAAGACAATAAAAGCACCTATAAACCCAGGAAAAAACAGGCCTATACACCCACAGTGAGCCAAGGAGCCCACCCAGAATGTATAATAAAGACCTAAAAAGAAACATGGAGTCGAGAGCACCCACAACAAAAAGATATAATTTGCTTCCACAGCGCCAAATGTGTTTAAATAATCTCATGGGAAGGGGGATGATGATACTCCTTTGTTTGACCTTTTGTTTCTTTCTGAATTTTCCTTGAGCCGTATTGCATAGGAACTCCGTCCTTAGACCATCAGTCACAAAATTTCTTTCCCTATATATGTGAGTGAAAGTTATAGTATTAAAAAGAGCCGTCAACTTGTGGATTTCCAACAATAAAGGGTGAAGGATATAACTGTCGCACAATTGTTCATTATGGAGCCTTTTTATAACAACCGTCAAATCACCAAAAATCTGCAGACTACCATCAAATTGTATAATGTCCCATGTTAGTGCTTTATTTCCCAATAGAAACCACATTAATATTTTACACTTGGATGGGCAGTGGAACTTCCATACAGCCTTCCATCACCGGACTCTTTCTCGTTGAAAATCTTCAACACCGAGAGTAGTGTAGCCATCTTTTGGTGTATAAACACCTGATGGCAATTTAGACCAAATCAGAGAATCTTCATCTTCATGTAACTTAATATGACTTGACTTCAATCGTTCGGTAAAATGATTCCATACCTGTGCTTCTTCCCCTCTGAGTCCCAGAAAGTCAGCAGAGATCCATCCCTGTGACCAAAAAGTGGTAGAGCCCGGATCCCCAATATGTGCCAGGTAAAAGTAGCCCCTTTGCCTTAAAGTCTGAATTATAATAGGTGGAAGTTGATAATCCATGCCACTTCTAATCCAAGGATCCACCCCAATTTAACTCTAAACCCATCACCAACTTTCCAAATAAGTTCATCACTTATCAAAGGGACATACGACACATCAGCTTTCCAAATCACAGATACATTGTAGCTTGATTTTTCAGACCTGTGGAGCCAATCCTCAACCGATGTCGGGGCTATATATTTTTGGTGCACAACCTTATACAATAATCCTTACCTTGTATCAATCTCCAAATGCTCTTGGCTGCAAGAGCCTTTGAAAAGAGAAATATTGTTAAACCCCAACCACCCAAAGATTTTGGGACAGCCAGAGTATTCCATTTGATCCAAGCCAAACTCTACTTATCCAAACTCCCAGACCACAGAAACCAGAAACTGATCTTTCTAAGCTTTTCCAAAATACTTTTCAGTATCCAGGATAATGATGTCCAATACACCAGGAAAACCTCCAATACAATTTTTACAAGTACCAGCTTCTCTCCCTTTGATAGCCACCTCAAATACCAATTTGTAATTCTTTTTCGAATTTTGATATGAGCCAGTCGCAGTCCTTTTTCATATAGGATGTTGATTTCAAAAAGAAACCGATAGACTTCAAGCTGGAGTCCAAGTCTAATCCTTTATAAGGGAATAAAGACATAAAGTACTGAACTTCATGATCCTCAACACCATCGAAATATATAGAAGACTTACCAATGTTAACCCTCATCCCAGTAGCAATACAAAAAGATCCAGGATTTCCTTAAGCTTCTTGATGTTTCTCCTCGAACAATCACTGAAGATAAGAATGTTGTCCGCAAACAAAATATGAGACAACAAAAAATTTCCCCCAATCTCATCCCTTAGAAACTGCCCCTCTTTTAGCGGCCAATAAAGATCTGCTAAGCCCCTCAGCCACAATAAGAAAAAGTAATGGCGATAAAGGGAAACCTTGCCTTAACCCACGATTAGGCCAAAAAAACAAGAAGCAGAGCCATTAATCAAAACTGCAATGGAGACGGAGGTTATACAGCTCATCACCCAACTGATGAAAGGAACACAAAAACCAAGGTGAATTAGCATTAACCTCATATAAATCCAGCTAACCCTGTCATATGCTTTTGACAGGTCAATTTTAATAACCACTGCCTTCAACTTTTCCTCCTAATTATATCCAGGCCTTATTGTACAATGCCAATGGCTTCATGGATCTGCCTGCCTCCCAAAAAACCAAATTGTTCCTCCGACACAGATTTAGAAAAGAGTCTTTTAATCCTTTTCACGATGACCTTGGATACGATTTTATATATACAGTTGCACAGGGAGATTGGTCTGAAATTGTCAAATGAAGAAGGGTTATCCATTTTAGGGATTAAAGTTATAGAGGTAAAAGTTGAAAGAAGCTAAAACCTTCCCATCAGTTCTTGTCTCCTCAATCACACGTAACGGGTCCTTTTCCATCAAATAAAAAAACCACAGAAAAATTCAACAGGCCACTCGACGGGTCCTGGACTTTGGTCCTTCTGAAAGCTATGGATAACATCTTGTAGTTCCTCCTTTGTGACCTTTTACACATTAACAAGGTTATCCTCTTCATTAACAAAGTTAGGGAAGAACTGAGAAATCCTGAAAACCTCTGCAATTGTAACTCTCTCATCAGCTTTAATAAGGAAGTTGAAGTGTTCTACCCCAATTCTAGCAATATCTTCAAACTTATTTATTACCTCTCGACAACTTTTTAATTTTCCAAATAGAATTAGCATTCCTCCGATGGTTAGCATACTTGTGATTTTTTTGTGTGTTTTCATCACCTTTTTCAAGCCACAGAGCACTGCTCTTTAATCTCCATTCCGCTTCCCTTTCTTCTAGTATCTTCCTTATCTTCTGCTCAAGATTTGCCATCACCGCCTTAGAAGGCTCTGAAAGATAGCCAAAACCTACTAATTCGTATTTTTCCCCAATAAGGATTCGATCAAAGCAAGCTCCCGTGAAACTCTAATTTTTCGCTCATGAGCCCATCTAACGGTCCACTTTTCTACTTGCTAGAGATGAGCAGCAAACTGAATTGATGCTGATTCTGTTGAAGAAACATCAAAAGGGGCCCATGTATTTTTAACCTACAGAACAAAGTCCTCATCTTGTAACCACCAAACATTAAACTTAAACGGAATAGGGGTTTTGATCCACCCCCAACTATTTGGGGAAGTAGAAGATGATCCGACACCCCCATCATTGTCGAACAAGAAAGGAATCCTCTAATAATTTCTCCGATGATAAAAATGATCCAATCTCTTTGTAATTTTGTCATGTCACACACGCTTGTTCCGCCATGTAGGAATGCATGAAGGTGGTTTCGTGATTGCTCTAGGTTGCGGTTGTAACCTACCAAATCGTGGCTATAATCTACCAAATCATGGCTTTCTCTCTGTTTGCTCGTGGCCTCTTAAACGTGGCCCCGATTTGTTGGAGGGTTTCCGCAAGGTCGTGGCTCGTTTTCCATTTTCGTGACCCCCTTTTCTTGGTTTCATGGTTCGATCTTTTGCTCGTGGCTCGTTTTTGATGAGTGTAGCTCGTCTTTGGCCCCGAACCGTGGCTCGATTTGGCTCTTATATTTTGATTCGTGGCTTGCCCTTCGTGTCTACAACTTGTAGCTCGTGGTCGAGGGTGGTGTTGTGCCGGGATGCTTGTTACTTTGCTTGCTCGGGAGGGCACGGGTTTTGTGCCAAATTCGTGGCTTTCTTTGCTTGTGTCTACCATTGCTTTCCTACATGTCTGCGTCAAATTTCGAGCTACCTCCTTCATTGGTTTCCCTCCCTTCTAACTCCACATGACCATCCTCGTGTCTTCCCTCTTTGTCTCTGCTCTTTTCCCCTTTCCCGACACCCTTTACCTCTGCATTGCCTTTATGCATAAAAATCCTCCTGACCAAGCTGCTCGACTGGGGATTTTGGGGAGTTCCCCAGTGGTCCTCTCTCCTTAACACCTTTGAGACAATTTTTCCGCACCTCTCCATAATGTCTTGCTCCACTATTTCCCCCTCCACCTTTGCAGCAAATATTATCCCTTTCTTGGCAAGCGGGAACATGGACAACCGGAAGATGGACGGTTAACCGAGCTCTCCGAACCGAGGTGTTTGAGCTTACATCACGGATGGAGAAGGTTGAAGTGGACAACATTTCTTTGCGGAGACAGCTCACAAAATCTAATGTACTTTCCAAAACTACAACAACCAATGATCAACTATAGGCTGAAATCTCAGATCTCAAACACAAACAAGAGGAAATCTCGACTCAGCACGAAAATCTTAAAAAACAAGCAGACACTTGGGTCCAAATTGTGAAAGGCAAAGACAAAAACACACCCATGGCTGCGGTGGAAGAAGTCGTGCAAGCTAAACTTGCTGAGGAAAGAACCAGACGGGCCAGAGAGCTTAATCTTAGGGTGCGAGGGCTGCCCTCACCCCTTCCTTCTTCGGACCCCTTGGCCATTGCATCGGATTTTATCACAGGCAGCTTGGGGCTGCTTGGTGTGCAACTAGATAGAGATGGAGTGGTCGAGATGCACCCTCTTTCGGACTTTAAAACACCAGATGATAGGTTCAAGGCACTCAGAGCCAAGCGCAAGTTATTCTCTCTCCCCAATAAGATCTTCCTCGATGAAGACCTTACTAGAGAACAGGTGGCCGAACTCAAGAAGTCCTGTGAAATTGTTATGGCAGCCAGGAAAGCGGGGAAATGGGCAGTCATTTGCAACCTCAGGCCTGTCATTCGTGATTCTTTTCCTCTTGGTTGGGTTCCGGGTCTGGTCCCAAATGACGGTCCCATTGGGAGTGGCGTCAGAACAAGGGCATCTCCATTACATGTTGGAATGGGAACGGTTCATATTGGTCTTCTTCGGGTATACTATATGATGCTCTTGGTCTCTTAGACCTCCTCTTTGTCATAGAAACTCATGCTAGCCTGTTCGCCCTCTCCCGGACATCAGAGGATACTATTGGCTTTCGGTTTGCAGACAGGAGACTCGGAGTTCGGGAGGGGTTAGAGGGTCTGGAGGTGTTGCGTGCCTAGTCAAGGATACACTTCGGAGTAGGATTTTCGTGGCTGCAGAGGACGAGTTTGCCCGCTTCCTCTTTATTAAGATAAGGAGGACCTCGTCTCATCTCAGAGATATCTTCATTGTAGTTTGTTATTTCCCCAAGCTCCTCTTCTTTTGCCATTCATAATGGCCAGATGGGGACCCCTTCTTCGATCTCTATATAAGCTTTTCTCAGTATTCGGCATGCGAGGAGGTCATAATCTTGGGCGATTTTAATGCACGCACGAGAAATCTCCAGGTTCCCTTACATGTTTGGGTGATGCTCTCTGCTTATTTGAGGTGGACCCCGACTTGGTTGGTTTTTAGAAGATTCAAAAATATGACAGTCCTCGACGTCATACGACCGACACCTCCTTGGATGGGGGAATCTCATGATCTTGTTGATCCTTAATGGCATCCCGAGCTTCCCTGACTCCCGCTTCTTCACATGCAGGCCTCATTGTGGAGGTGCTAGTGTGGTGGACTATGTGATGACTACTCCCAATTTGATTCCCTTTATTCACCACTTGTGTGTCTCCCCCATTCCCCTTACTGATCACGCGACCCTTTCCTTCTCTTTCTTGGTCACCCCCATTCCATGACCCCTTCCCACGCCCCCTCCTGTACCATTTGGAAGTTTGACGAGGGTGATCTAGTGGACTTCTCTTTTCACCTTCGCTAGCTTCTTCCCCCTCCACCCCATTTTGCCTCACTCCCCTCTGATCGGATGTTTGATACCCTTTCCTCCGCCATTCGAGACACTACTCTGCACTCTTTCCCCCACTCTACCCCCACTCTCCCTGCTAAGAGAACCTGCCCCATGAACTAGTGGTACGATGATGACTGCAAAGCCCTCCACCGTCAGCTTCGCCTCGCCTTCACACATGCTCTCCCCTCATTCCCATCTCTCAAGTCCAACTACCTTCGTCTCCTTCACCACAAGAAAAGCACCTTCATATCTCGTCGTCGCTTTGAGCTCTCGTGCCTCCCTTATGCACTCCCCTAAGTGTTTTTGGCGTACCATCCTTCCCCGCCATTCCTCCTTACCCCAGGACCTACTTCCCACCTCCATGTTCACTCATACTTCCACCCTTTATGATATTCCTGGCCAGCCCCAGATCCAGGTGGTTTCCCCTCCCCCTACCTGCCATATCTTCACCTACAAAAATGCGGAGAAAGCCGGTTTGCCATGAATAACAGGCAGGCGAGTTGATTTTGAGGATTCGGGTGGAATTCTTCAAGCACGACTTAGACAACCTAAACAACTGCCTCGTTGATATCTTCAATCAAGTGGTTTGTATGGGGTTTTCGAAGCCTTGGTCCCATCATATCATTCACCCCATCCACAATTCGGGTCCCACTTTTGACCTGAACAACTACAGAGACGATCATGGTTGGCCACACGTTCTCTAAGCTCTATGCCAAGGTCGTCCACATCCGACTCTTCGAGTTCTGGAACAACAACATTGCAGAGCCAAGGGGCAAGCGACGTTTTGCCACTTACCAGACCATCGACCACATTCTCACCCTTGAGCCATCATTGAGGAGGCTCGTTACCGATCTTCTAAGGTCTTCTGTTGCTTCATTGATTTTCGGAAGGCTTTTGATTCTATGCTTGGGAAGCTCTTTTCCATGAGACTCAAAGACATCGATATCTCCCAAACTCTTCTTCTTGCAGCATTATATGCCCTGTATGAGGATGTTCTTGGCCGCCTTCACACTGCTGCTGGTTTTTTCGATTTCATTAGGAGTACCATCGGGGTTAAGCAGGGCTGCCCCCTCTCACCCACTTTGTTTGGTATCTACATCGATGAGCTGGAATCCTTTCTCTAGAGACCATATTCAGGAAGGGGACGGTTGTCTTCTTCACCATGTGTTGATCTACATCCTCCTCTTTGCAGACGATGTAGTCCTTGCTTCTTTCGAGGAGGGGCTGCGAGAGACTTACTTTTTGACACATTAACATTGGTAAAACCAAGGTCATGATCTTCAATGGGTTGAAGACTTCGGACTTTCATTTCTTCTACAGAGGAGAGGAGATTGAGATTACCAACTCCTATACTTACCTAGGCATTTTATTTACTGGGCCCCGATTCAGTCTTCGACTTGCCCTTTAGCCCCGCGTCAACAAGGGTTATGGTTCTCTGGTGATCTTGGAGAGAGTGCTTCTGCCACCATTTCCAGGACATCTTGTCGAAGATGTCTCTCTCAGATTCTCTTGTGCGGCCCACGGTCCTTTATGGTTCCGAGGTTTGGGGACCTTCCTTGCTCGATTCTGATTGGGCTATAATCGAGCGCGTCCAGATCCTCATGCTCAGACGCCTCATCCGGTGCAGAGAGACGGTTCCACATAATATCATCTTGGCCGAGTTCGGGGCTCATCCCTTTAGATTGGAGACTATTTTTGGCCTAGTTTCACTTTTGCACCACATTCTAAGGTTCTTTGACTGTTTTTGCAGGCAAAGATAGGTATCTTTACCTCGCCTCTACCATTCCTCGAGACTATTGCTCTTTCGACCATTGCGGCCGCTCCCCCTTTGTTGGTATGCTAGAGTATCACGTCTTCTCTGCTCTCTCGAGATTCAAATGGACAGTCTCCCACCTTACAGATACTCCTAGATGTCCTTGCCCGGCGCCTCCGGGTAAAAGCGGGATCTACACAAAATTATTAAGGAAAACATTTATAGGCAGTTCATCCAACATACTTGGATTAGTCCCCGGATGGGCTTTATCCTAACATGGTTTTCTATGCTGCACATTTTCTTGAGATCACAAACGAGCTTATCAACCAAGCTTGCGTATATCTCTCTGCATTGGCTACGAGATACTCCGCATTTCTCTGGGCGGTTGAGTGGATTCTCATAAGCTTCGTGTGGAGGATCATCAACTAGACCGTTTTGAGAGGATTTATCAGCTCTGCTCTCTTCATGAGATTGAAACGAAAGACCATTTCATTTTCAGGTGCCCTATTGTTGGCTAGATTTTCTATACTGACTAAAAACCTATGCAGTCATGAGATAAATCTCCCTCATTTACCGGTGAGGCTCTCGATTAAGATATTTATCAATCTGGTAAGTATAAATCCTAATAACTATTTGTGGGGGTTTTACTTTAATTACAAAGCTCATGAACCATAACTAAGCAATTTTGAAGCAAGTAAGCAATTGTTTATGAAGTATTTACAGAAGGGGGAAATAATGAAATTTGGGAAAGAAGAAAGGAAGATATGTAATTCGACTAATAGTTTACAGAGTTGGTCTCATACATATAGATTAAATAAACAAGTAGATCTCACAATATTCAGAAGTAAAGGAAAAGAAAAACTTCTAATCTAAATCTCAGATAACACAAAGTTTATCTAAAGATCCACATAGAAGTAAGAAACAAATGCATCGTGGACACAAAGTTCTGAAATCTGCCTTTTTCAATTCCTCAGCTTTCACAAAAATGACATCAAGGGCTGCAACACAAAGTCTGGAACTCAAGAATGTTGATTAACAAATTGTGATCCTTTAACCCGTAGGCTCTTCCTCTATTTATAGTGTATAGAGGGCAATTACAAATAGGAAGTTTTTTTAATGAATTGCCACATGTGGAAGCTATGAAAAAGGGAAGCAATTGACAATCTTCCTCTTGGAATTCCTCTTTGCATGACATGCATGATTTATAATTGAAAATAAAACCTTCTATTTTGCATGTTTGCCACCTATTTCCAAGTAATTGACTTCTTCTAGTAACTTGAAGTAACGACTTTTATAGCCAATTACCTAAGTTTTACAATTTTAATTGATTGCTCAATTGTTTTGTCGGAGAAAATAAGAGAAAGAAGAAGAAAGAGGAGAAGAAATTAGAAGAAAGCTGCAACACTCCTAGTCTTGTTCTTCTTCCATACTCTGCATGCTGATCCAACTGTATTGCACTTTTGCTTCATTCACTTTAGCAATGAATGATCTCAGTATTGAAAGGTCTAATAGGAAGAATGAATAGGCTACGGCAATCATTGCGAGAAAACAAACCAAAACACAAACAAAAAGAAATAAAACAAAACAAAACAAAAGAAGCTGCAGACAATTGCTTGAAAAATTTCTCCAATTAGCTGATTTGCAAAAATTCTTCCCCTCGAGTGAATGTTCTGTGGTAATAATGATGGGGTGAAGTGCTTTATATAACCTAAATCCTCCAATTTTAGCTCAATCTATTTTTAAAAGAACTTTATTTATTTAATAAATAAATAAATAAAATTCTCTCAAACAAAACCTGGCGAAGGGATAGAGTGAGTTTTAACATGTGGGTATTTGGGGAATTTGGCTTTTATGACTCTCTGGGGATACCTTAGAACAATGCAAACAATCATGAGCAAAACAAACACAAAACGACCCGTTATTTGAAAAGAATGATTTTTTTTTTAAAAGGGGTAGTCCCAAATTTCATTGTTTATTTCAGAGCACCCATCTCTCGTGACTCTCTTCAAATACCGTGATCAACAGTGTCTTGCTCTATACCTTTAGGAGGCGCTCAGGCTCCGGAATGAGACCCTCCAGTCTCCTCCCAGACAGGCTACTTCTCTACAAATTACTTCTTTTCGGTGCTTCCCTCGGTAAGGGCACCAAGCGGCACCTTGACTCCGGCTTGAATTCCCCAGATCAGATCTGTCTGGACCTAGGGGGCTACCTCCCAGTCTAGAGACTTTCGTGATTGCACTTGGATTAGGGCCCGTTCTTAGAGGTTGCGTCCGACCAGGCGAACACAGAGAGCTCGTCTTGCTTGTCCTTCTTCCGTTTACCAACATTCCAGTCTCCTCACGGCTTCAGATACAGGACACAAACATATTGCCAGCTACTTTCAGTCGGCCTCGGATGCTAGGTGATAGGGTGAGTGGTGGGTATCTCTCGTCCTCCTCTTCGGCTCCACCCATCTGCACTCTTTTGGTCACGGCGGCCTCTGCTTCTCCTTCTTCTTTCCTCTCTCTCTTCTCTTCTCTTCTTTTGTTGTTCGGGTGACCCTTTCGGTCTCCCTGCTGGCACTTCTTGCATTGTACGGTTCAGTCCCATTGACCTACTTTTGTGGTCATTCGTTGGACATTAATAAAATTATCTTATCTTATCTTATCTACATCCATAAGGTTCACCTTTTCCAACTTTCACATAAAGAAATCGGATAGATAGTCAACCTCCTAGAATAATGTCCTCTTGCTTCAAGAAATCCTTGGAAAATAACCTCTCCTAGAAGGACACCCTGTTGGAATAAGGGCCATACACATTCAACACTAGAAAGCCTCATCTGAAATCATGGGAGAAGAGTTCGGTCCTAAACCAAATTCAAAGGCCCACATGTTAGTACAATTTATACAAACCACTACGCTAACCAGAGATCAAACCCCCAATCCACCGTTGACATCCAAAAAGAAAAACTCCCATCCCCCAGGTAAATTTGACAAGACCGTAAGAATCATACTACCCTCAGACATAGTCTCTTGTAACAAAAGATTATCATGCTTGATTGATTCCACTATCCGCCAAGGCTAGCTTTTGGAGGGGCTACCCAACCCCAACAATTTAGAGACATGCAAATCATTTAGACATCCGTACCGGGGTGTTCATTGCTTTAAGAACCCCATCTAAAGAGAATTGCCTACCCTGTAGCCACTTTGCCGGTTGCCTTCTCTTGTGCCGGATATAAATGGGATTTTCTCCCCTTTCCCCCGCTTTTTTCTCCCTGTATTCATGCCTAACCCCGAAAAAACCATTTCCCCCTTTCCAAGGCCACCCTTCCTTGGCCTCGGGTTATACTTAAACAACCACCTCATTGGTGTCGGAGGAACAAACATTTCTTTTATGATGTCCTTTCACCTTCCAATCAATCGAAGTTTAACCGCTTTGGAGTAGGTCAGAGTATCCCCATTAGTATTTGTATGACCAAAGTACATAACCAAAATGGCAGCTCAATAATCAATGTCATCTAAGGGAACACTTGTGAATTGCTCCTTGCCACTAGAAGTATTCAGTATCACAATCATCTACATTTGCAAAAGGGATCTCAACCAATCCTTCGCTTTACTCTTGATCTTCGTCAAGCTGCCTTGAATCTTTAGGATCTACATCGCACCGTAATGTTGGACTCTCCTTGTATCTTTGGTGTCTTGGTATCTCCATGTACAAGAACAAGTTTCTCCGCTCTCTTAAAGGTAAGTTTTTTTCTTTTAAGATGATGGATCCACCCATATCTTGACCAATTCCTCTCAAAAGTAGAGGAATTAAAAACTTGAGAAAGAAGGCGAATGACAAGTGTATGTAGCAATCATAGAGGTCAATATAGTCACCACCAACTAATTGGACTCTCTTGTGCCAATGTGCTCCTATCTATCTTTGCTGAAGTTTTGTAGCTTTTAAATAAGCAAACTTAAGCCAATCGATTATGACTCCTGAACCATTTTCTGCATTATACATTTTTTTAGGGCTTTCAAGAAACCCTTCCTCACCACCTCATCATTTACAGGGACAATCTTGCTAGGCCTTTCATGATACCATTTCGGATTTAGTGCAAATGCGGCCATGTGTAAAGGGGTGTTCAACTTCTCCGAGCTCCTCTCAATGATGGGCTGAACATGTTGATAGTAGAACTCCGAGGTGGGGTCCTTTGCCCAAATAACAACCTTCATTTAGCCAAACATATTGTTAATACACTCATATATCTCATTAAGGTCGGGGCTATCAAAATCCACATATATTATCACACTGAAAAGAGGAAATACAATGGATGTGATGTATCTCACATCTGTCCAAAATATCTTTTTCACCACCATTGCTTTCACCTTCTTCCCTTGCTTTGTCTTGGACCCATCCCACCTAGACCACTTTGATGTCATGAGCATACATTGTAAGGACTCTTGCAACTCAACCATCCTATCCAACAAAATAAAGTAAGATGCAAAACATGTGTCCACTAGCTTGAGGAATTCCTTCCTCAAAAAAGTTGTGAAAGAGTGACAATGATGTATGGTGGTTGCAGATGAACATTTGCACATCTCTAGCATCTGCCACTACACTTTGACCCAATCAATTTTTCTAATGTCTTTCAGTGCATTGTTCATGACATGCACACAACATGGGGTCCAAAATATATGCCAATAATGAGTCTCAACAAGCTTACTTGTTGCCTTGCAGACATAAGTTGCATCTGTAATAGCCTATACAATGTTGACGGGGCCAACCTCCTCAATGGCATCTTGCGAAATAGTGAATCGAAACTCTGCATCCTTCTTCTTTCATGAACAATCAACTGCCCCAAAAAAGTAAGGACCCTCTCTACATGAAACAAGGATATTTATGAGTGGGTTGTGCACGATGTCCGTCCACTGTCCGTCCATGATGATGCTCAACTACGAGAGACCCATGTGCACCTCATTTCTTCTATAAAAAGTTAACCTTGGAATAATTTTTTTATCAAGATTGTGGTCCTCAACTTTGTCTCTTGGGGCACATACCTTGACCTGCTTTGGCTATCTTAGCCATAGCCTCCTTGTGATGAAGAGAACAAGCAACTAAAAATGGGATGCTAGTAAGCAAAAATGAATTTTCCCATGGCATCATCAACGTCTTCCCTAGCCTTTGTATCATACATGTCCACAATTGGATTGGGGGCCATGACCTTCCTCGCCTTCCTAATAGCAAAAGCATGCACTTCGATCACCTCATAAGTTGCTAGATTATTTGAGAAACCACTTTTAGAAGTTCTCGGAGAGTGAGAACCAAAAGGAGTGCTACAAACACCACGAGCACAAACTGTTGGAACTTTGTCATATCTTCATTATACAACTTCACCATTTTTGCCATCTTCAAGTGATAGTTGTCCACATAGGCCAACACCTTTCTCTGAGATGTGCAATAAATACGCATTCAACTTAGTAATGTTGTCCAACCAAGTCAATGAGCATATATTGCACTTCTATATTTTAGTCCCCCCTGAAATGTTTGATCTAGGACCCTGTACAATTTGAGAAAAGTGTTTCAAAGGTTTCTTTTGTCAAATGTTATTCTAGCATATTTGCTCAACATTGTGGAGGGGCAACTAAACTTGTCAACACTCCCATGTGAACTATTAGGTATTCTTTCTCCTTGCACACCCCACCCATCTCATTACTCATTTCAATCTCACATTCAGCTTCATACTTGTTTGAACTCATTTTGGGGCTGCAATAATTAAAAAACAACAATATAACTATACATTTTAAAGTTTTTAACACACTTTGCATTTGGAATTTAAAAAAACAACACCCTTGTTTAAGTTTTTAAATTTTAACCCTGCTTGCATTTAGAAATTAAAAAAACAATGCACAAATGACAAATGTCCTTGTTTAACCCATTTTGCATTTGAAAATAATAAAAACAAAAACCAGCAATGTATGCACTTTGAAATTAAAAAAAACAACAATGCCCTCCCTTGTTTAACCCATTTTGTTGCTTGCATTTGGAAACTAAAAACAACAGTATGCAGTTTGAAATTGAAAAAACTCAGCTTTTCCCTCCCTTGTTTAACCTATTTTGTTTCTGGGATTTGCAAAAACAAAGACGGGAAAAGAAAAAACAGCAGTGCCCTTCCTTGTTTAGCCCACTTTGAAATTTGCATTCGGAAATCAAAACAAACAAACAAACAAACAAAGGGTCATTGTATATACCTCTTGCTCTTGCTCCTTGCTCTTTGCTCTTTGTGATTACAATGAATGTGAGTTGTGCTTTTTATAAGTTTTTGGGAGCCTTTTAGGGTTAGAGTTGAGTAATAAACTTTTAGGTTAAAGATAAGAATATGTTTTTTTAAAAATATTTTTATGTTAAACATTGTTGGCCCGTAGGGGACACCGGCATATCCCTCAATTGTTCCAGGGTCATCACGGCATCCCCTCAATTTGAAGAACCCGGGACATCACCTGAACTCAAGGGATGTCCTCGGGATTTTTGTAAAGTCCGAGACGCAAGGGGGAACATCCTGTTTCTGTTCCCAAGTTCCCAGGATTCCCAAATGTTCAGGGGATGGGGTAACGTACCCGCATAACACTGGAAATTTCATGCTTGTAAGTAGTGAGAAATTTTGAGTAGCTCATGGCTTCTAGGTGATACAGTAAGAAGTCAAGAAAAAGTACAGGCAGCTGATATAGCCCCATTTGATCAAGACTGAAAAAACAGATACTTCTAAGCTATGGTTAACACTCTTGATATTTAATTACTGTGGGAAAACAGTGTTAGAAAGCCAAATGATCTGTCTTATCTAGCAGCAAATAACCTCTCAAAGACTCAAGCAGACGACAATGCCAAAGAATGAGACTCCAATAACTCTCACTGCACTCTCCCCAGTTTTTGTTTTAAAATTTTTAAACTTCGATAATTTTCCATGGATTGGCAGTATCTATTTATTAATTGCCAAGAGTTAATAGCTATAGCACGTGTCTATAATTTTGTGTTACTGGGCAAGGACTGTTGCAATATGCAGATTGCTTGCAATTGTGTAATTTTGTAGACTTTTCTAAAATTAATGTAAATTACTACTACTAATAAGAAAACGTAAACAAGCGAATGCAACATATCAACACATTATAATTACCATCATTCCACCCCATACACATAATGTAGACTTGATTGTTATCCTCGTTCCACTTCATACACATGTTTTAACTGTGTACATGCTCTTGACTTACAAACTTCTTTCATATGTGATAATATTTTAGACACTAGGTCGGTGGGATGTAAACATACTTCCAAGCAAATGAGTTAGTGCTGGAAATATATTTATCTATAAAGCAACAAATGAACAATGGTTTAAATTTTGATGCCACTACAACTTTATAATGCACTTAGAGGTTTCAATGATCATTTTAATGGCTTGCTGCAAATTAGAGATGTAGTGCACCTTTTAAAAGTTAGTAGTGCCATCTGCTAGAGTTCATCATGAACAATTTAATTATACATTGTTTATTACTGTGATAGGTGATAATTCCAATAGAGAGATATATTCAATCACTCATTTGAATTGTTTCACATGCTTGTTGCTTAAAGGAAGGGGCTATGCTGGATGTTGGAAGTCACATATTATATAAGCCATTGGCATGTCAAATTCCCTTGCCTGGATTTGAGAGTATGCGCTTCTCTGTTTCACAGTACGAAGAGAAAGATAGGATATTGCTACGTAATTTGTGTTATGTTCTGGGAGCGAAATTTACTGGGAAGCTAAATAAGAAGGTGACTCATTTGCTATGCATATTTGCTGGTGGACCTAAATATGAAGCTGCATGCTCTTGGGGTATTGAGGTCATTACAGCAGATTGGATATATGAATGTGTAGGAAAGGTATGTATAATCATCATTTTCCAATGAAATTTTTGAGCATTTCTCATATGCAAGTTGTGCTGATAGTGAGATGGTCTCTCTCAAATTTGTTATTGTAAAAGTTTAATGAATGGAAATAGGGCAATATCATACAGCTTTGGGATATAAGAATAAAAGAAGGGCACCATGGTTGGGTTTTGTGATGTATTTAAAGTTTACAACATCATGTTATGTATATGCATTTCATTTGTATTTTGCTGTTCTTATATGGTATTTGTTCTCCATGTACTTATTGTTTGCGGCTCTTGAATTAGGATAAAGTACTACCCCTTGATGCATTTCGTCCTAGAGAGATGTCAGCAGAAGATAGAAATGCCGGTTTCTTTGGCATGACTCAGTGCCCAACTCAGGCTGCTCATTTAGTCTCTGGGGAGCTTCCATCTCAGTGGCAAACTGATAGCCAACCTAGGTCACAAAGCCAAAAACTTGAGGGTGGAGGTATTAGCTTTGGAAAAACCCTCATCACTGCTTAAATACAATTTAAAATACAGGTATGCATGCAATCTTATCATAATATACTCATTTTCTGTCAACAGGAGAGAAGCAGGAAGGGTCCGCATCAGCAAAGAGAACATCGAGTGTCGGAAAACTAGAAAACGTCACCATCCTAGCAATGGCTTGTTAAAAAGGGTTTCTGCAACAATTGATGTTGGGTGCAGTTCTGATCCGTGGGACGAGCAATCTGTTCAGTGGTTGGAAGGGACAGAGAAGGGTTGCAAGGAACACGCAGAATCTTCTAAGGTTCCACGCAAACGAGCAAAAAGTCCCGATTGAAAGCTACACAAGATCTTGCCAAAGATGCAGTCACTGATAACACCGTTGAAGAAGTAGCTGGGGACAAGTATAAACAGCAATACAGTATAAAGGAATCTGTTGAATCATATTCAAAAAAAAATCCAAGTGATATTATAACAACAGATGAACACTGTCGGGAAACTGGCAGGATTGAAGATTCTGAAGCTACTCTTGATGTAGCTACTGCAATTGAAGATTTAATTGCGCAGTCTGAGGTAAGAACATGAACAAATTCAAAGAAATATCTATGCTATTCCTTCGCAGTGAGAAAATAATGTGAAAACTTGTAATTATTTTTTATATTTTTGACAACTTATTTGGTTTTGTTTCTGATATGAAGCTATTGCATAATGACTCGCGAACTGAGACAGTGGACAATCGGAATGTATCCTTATTACTTAAATGAAACTAAAATTGTTGTTTTTTCTGGCACTAGAAAATTGTGATGCATTTTACTTAATGATTTCCTTGATGGCTATTTTAAGAAAATTTCACAAGAGTTTCCATTACTTTCTCGATATCGAGAAGAACCTTCATGTGCTACCTTTAGAATTCCAAAGGAGTTTTTGGCAAGGTATGTTTCTGAACTTTTCAAGTTTGCATGTTTAACAGTAGCTGCCACTCATTTTACAGGTCTGAGATTTGGCCAATGTTTGTTTCAGGCATGAAAATGAAGATGAGAATCAAAACATCTCAAATGATGTTGTTCGCAAAGCTCATGATGATTACAATGAATCACAAATGGACTCTCAGGTCCGGTTTTTGTTCATAATCGTCCACTATGTTTATTGATAATTTATTTGAATTGCTCTCATGATTAGCTCATGCCAATGACATTTGTTGCAGGTGATTCGATATGAAGTAGAAAACACAGCAAAGAAGATGTTAATGGAAAAAATTCAAACTCGAAGCATGGCTTCTTCTGTAAGGAATGAGGGAAGAGGGCAACAGATTAATAATGATCTTGCTCGCCTGTTGAACGTAGTAGACAGTGGAGGCAAACAAAAAATTAGAAGGAAAAGTTGACTGTACATTGTTTGTATACAACCCACACTTCAATGTATATTTCTAACAAAATTTCATGCCTCCCAAGGAGGCATGTAATAGTTTTCCAAATAGGAAATTTGCTGAATGGGTATACAAATGTGAAGAGCTTAGCAGTCTATCTAGATAGAGATGTTGATTTTCTGTTCAACGCGTGTAGAATATCGACTCTCTTTTGTACTCCAATTCAATGTTTAGCATGCATGTGGAAATGTATTAGATTCCATTGATTTTGGCACCACAGCAGACCATTTTAGCTTTCCATTTACTCATATTATTGATAATTGTTGCATCAAATTCACCCAGGGCCAATGCAAGAAGCCATTTGGGTTCGAACTTGGATTTTTAGACAGCAGTGCTTCGTGTGAACTACTTGACCATGGCCTGATGTACTTCTCATTATACATTCAAATTGTATCAATACGCTCTTGAAGTTCTCACGCTCTTTCACACTGAGATAAAAGTATTCAAGTGTCCAATGATACTATTTTTTTGAGATCTATGCGTACCCTTGATTCAGAAGTAAGTGTTCTGTCTTTCTATGTATGCTATTTTTGTGTGGTATCATCCAAACCTCCAACCGTGACGTCAATCTAGGCACTGAACAGTTTTTTTTTTTTTTAGTATTTGAAAATTTGACCGACATTTTTATCGACGTCATTAGTTCTTAGAACAAGATAAATAGTGAATCTATAATAAATTCAGTAACAATACTCCTAAGAATGATATGTTTCACTGATAAGATTGGTTTGGTGTGGTAATATGGGAATTTTAATTTGTAAAGGGGTTAGCTTAGGATTATATTTGCAAATAGATACTGCAAGTGGGGATGAATGGAAGGTGTTGATTATTAACGGTGTTTTGAGTTAACAAGACAAGATTATTACCCATAGCACTATCATTTCGTCAACACTAAAGGGATCTAATTTTACATACTGTCTTTAATTACAACTTTTTGTTATCAAGGAAAGACTTGACAAACTTGGCTTTGTCAATGGTAAGTTTGTCAAAGGTGTGGGAAAGGTGTAAGCAACTTGGCTTTCTATGTAGTCACATTCAAATTGAAGAACTCAATATAGAATCACTTGTCACAAGGAATGTTGATTGATGTCAATGTGCTTGGACCTAGTGCGACACACTAAACTATTGAGTTATTTAAATGACATAGATTATCACATTGAAGAACGATATGTTATTATTGAATTTTAATTTCACTTGACATTTTTAGTGTCCAACTACTTGTTATCTTAAGGGCATTGTGCTTGTCTCAATATATGAGAGGAATTTTTGCATTACTTGTTGCTTGACCATATAAATAGATCCAAACCAAAGGGGAATGTAAAGTTTGATTTAGGTGTCTTATCATTGTGGTCACTAGCAATAATTATGGTTTGCGTGACAAAAATAGCACAACCTCGATAAGAGCATCTCTAGTTGACATGTACATTTTATTACTTGCCTTCAAATGATTGTCTTGCAAATTTTACATGTATTTGGGAACAATTTGATATCACAAGCTACATTTGATTGTATGAGTCGAGCATATAAGCAAATTCACTATCTAGGCCAATTTATCTCTATATAACAAAGGGATGCATGTAGTTTTGCAAATTTACATATGCAACTTGCAAAACTTGAACACCAATTCAATATGCCAAAGCACCATGTCAATATCATAAAAACATATAAAAGAAAGGAGGGCAAATTCATCCTTATAGGCACATGAACTTTGTGTGTATGGTTTTCCTTATGCAGTTGGTGAGCTTAGGCTACAAGGACACACATGCACTCTACCCCTTCGATTCAATCTTGTGTTACAATGAATCAAAGCAATTCATTGAATGATTATGAGTTAATTGCATGCATGAGAAAGGGATCCTTATAGGTACATGAACTTTGTGTGTATGGTATCCCTTGTGCAATTGATGTGCTTAGGCTACAAGGACACACATGCACTCTCGCTTAGCCGTTTCAATCTCGTGTTACGATGAATAGAAGCAATTCATTGAATGAGTTTGAGTTAATTATATGTGTGAGAAAGGGTGGCCTTTCGTGTGCACTTGATTCGTGTGTCGGGTCGAGGTAGTCAACGTTAGGATGATGTGAAAATGGGGGTCATGGATGATGTGAGAGGTGATGGGGAATACAAATATCTAGCGATCGAGGTGAAGAGGGTAGATGATCTTTTGTGAATGGGCTAGCGAGAGTGCATTACTTGTTGCTTGACTATATAAATAGATCCAAACCAAAGGGGAATGCAAAGTTTGATTTAGGTGTCTTATCATTGTGGTCACTAGCAATAATTATGGTTTGTGTGACAAAAATAGCACAACCTCGATAAGAGCATCTCTAGTTGACATGTACATTTTATTACTTACCTTCAAATGATTGTCTTGCAAATTTTACATGTATTTGGGAACAATTTGATATCACAAGCTACATTTGATTGTATGAGTCAAGCATATAAGCAAATTCACTATCTAAGCCAATTTATCTCTATATAACAAAGGGATGCATGTAGTTTTGAAAATTTAGATATGTAACTTGCAAAACTTGAACACCAATTCAATATGCCGAAGCACCATGTCAATATCATAACAACATATAAAAGAAAGGAGGGCAAATGCATCCTTATAGGCACATGAACTTTATGTGTATGGTTTTCCTTATGCACTTGGTGTGCTTAGGCTACAAGGACACACATGCACTCTACCCTTCGATTCAATCTTGTGTTACAATGAATCAAAGCAATTCATTGAATGATTATGAGTTAATTGCATGCATGAGAAAGGGATCCTTATAGGTACATGAACTTTGTGTGTATGGTATCCCTTGTGCAATTGATGTGCTTAGGCTACAAGGACACACATGCACTCTCATCGCTTGCGTTTCAATCTCGTGTTACAATGAATAGAAGCAATTCATTGAATGAGTTTGAGTTAACTATATGTGTGAGAAAGGGTGGCCTTTTGTATGCACTTGATTCGTGTGTCGGGTCGAGGTAGTCAACATTAGGATGATGTGAAAATGGGGAGTCATGGATGATGTGAGAGGTGATGGGGGTACAAATATCTAGCGATCAAGGTGAGGAGGGTAGATGATCTTTTGCGAATGGGCTAGAGAGAGTGCAACTTTCTCGTCAAGGCAATGAAACTTCTACCCGCCCGATCACGATGGATGTTACAATTAAGGATGATGGTAATGCGTATTTCTTGATCTATGTCGTAGTTATTGAATGGTGGGATGTATGACTGAACTACATATATAAAGTAGTTGTGCGATATTGGTGAGAAAAGTTATCGGTGGACAAATTGATGGTTATCTTGTCAACGTCTCGGGACTATAGGTCCCTCTGCTTGGGTGGTGCAACTCCACTTTATTGTGAATGAACAAAAATGAAAATATTTTGTTGGCTAGGAGGTCGGGATCCAACAAGCACACTCCACTGTACCCACGACAAATGCTTACAACGAATTGTAAGGGAGGAATTTGTTGAAAGGTGGGGGAAGGGGAGTGAGAAATTAGATAGGAGAAATTAACTTTGCAAGTAGAAAATCATATTCTTGCCAAAGCTAATTAGAAGTTTCACATTCACAAATTATAGGAAAGAAACAACTATGTTTAGAACATCAACGACCAGAGGAAACCATGCACACAAAGTTGCACACATTCATGAGTCATGAAAAGAAGCAATCCTTTCTTTATTGACATCTTAACAAGTTGTACAATGTTGGAAAATAGAGGAAAATAGGTAGGGAAAGTGGAAGAATAGCTATCTCTTTTGCCTTGCTAAAAATCCTCTCTTGAGTGCACAAAATTGACAACCCTTAAGAATGAGGGTGTCATTACATTATATAGAACTAGAAACGACTCTTCGGCTACCCCCACATGACCTTTCACTTGTCCTCACAAAATGTGACTCTTGACATTCTTAGGAATGAAATTAAGTTCCCTTTTATATTAATCAAGGGCAACTTATTACAATGTTTGCTAAAGCCACATTTAAATGAATAGGACGAATGTCATGATTGCTCATAACGAAGAATTAGAAAGGGGTAGAGAAGAGGGGAAATAATGAAGAGAGAAGGGAAGAATGCTCTGAAGCATGAGTGGGGATACCTCCGCCTTCGATGAAGATCTTGTCGACGATGATCACAACCTTTGCATGATGCACTAGACACCTTGGACCATAAAATGAGTGTTTAGAAACATTGTCATGAGATTTCCCAATGTGAGCTTAGGATGAACACATATAATGCCCATGATGATCCTCCTTGAAACTTGACTGATGAACTCTTTGACTCATTGAACTCATCTTGACCGACTCACTTTGACTCACCCAACTCCACGAGTGATGAAGATGGATCCACTGTTGTGCCCTGCAATGCCCTGCCTTGTTCTTGAATACAATTGAACTCACGATGATGTTTTCAGGACCTCTTTGAAGTTCTCTTTCCTCCATTTGACCCATGAAACCATATTGCAACCCCGCAGAGAGCCCGAAAAGTGGAATGATAAGTGAAAATGAAGCCATCTGCAACTTTCTGCACTTGGACCGAAAACTGCTATTTTTGGAAACTAGGTCCCAAGAGTTGCTATTTTGGGCAAGGTTACTTTTTTGCCTTGTTGTTTGCACTGCGGTGTTTCCTTCACATTCCAAGTAGGTTCACAGATGTTTTGGGTCCAATTTAGAACACTTTCTATTTTTAGAAAGTTGCTTTTTGCTTTTTGATTTTTTTGCCTTTTCGACTCGTGTACCCTAGTATTCAATTTTTTGTGATTTTTAGTGTTTTGCTTCTTTTGGAGGATTTTTCCGTTTTAGGAAACTTACTAAAAATGGCAAGTGCAAACCAACGACACTTACTATTTTTAGAAGTTGAACTTCCTCATGCCATTTTTAAAGAAATTTCACCTTCATTTTTCTGGGTTTTCAATCTGGGTTCTCTGTTCAAAACTTAAAGTTAAACCGCTTCTTGGATTGATGGAAAATACTAAGGAAGAGACTGGGGCACAAAATTTCAGTTGGCTGCCATTAAAAATTGGGGACGTTTCTCAAATTTTTGTTTTATGCAGCTCAAGGTGTCTCTGGGAGAGGAGAATTTGCCCAAAGTTTTTTGCTAAGATCCGATCACCGGTTCGAATGTTAGAGCAAATCTTCGTTGTTCACCATGAGGGTTTTTTGCGGCACCCGGGCATGGTTTCGTCTCAAAATCTCTATTTTTCTTGTTACAACAGTGGGGAATGGTGGAAAATGAGTGAGAGGTGCAATGACAAAGCTTTAAAGCGCAACAATGGATGGAGGAGGAGAAGAAATCCGGTAGTGAGTGTAATTCGTGCGTATGTGTGCGTATGTGCAAGTAGACCTGGAAGCACCGAGAAGTAGCAATAAAAACAGAAAAATTACATATATGCTCACGTTGGGAAGGAGCACACTTTCTTGTCCCAACCGTCCCAAATGTTTGGGATGGTTGGTGTAAAACGTGCACCCCCTTCCTATTAGGCCACTTGTTACGGTGTAATTTGTAGTTGAGGATGAGAGGGGGCTGAAAAATAACACCTTAGCAACCTGCTAGGGTCACATGGTTGACCGAGGGCCAAAATGGGAGGCGACACATTTTTGATTGGACGGAGTTGGGGGCTTGAATTTGGTGCACGAGGGCTTAAGTCTGCAAAAGGAGCTTTAAAATGGTCATATTGAGGTCAAGGGCTTAAATGGGAGGGGGTGCATTTTTTTGCACCAAATGTCCTAAATATTTGAGACGGTTGGTGCACAAAATTGTGCCACCTTCTGATTGGCTCAAATTTCAAGGCAGAAAATTGACTAACTCCTTAAGCCATACCTTGGGGAGCAACTTGTCAAAGCCATAACTTGAATTCCGTAGGATTTTTTTGATGTTTCTTTATATGAAATTGCATAAAAATGGCCTTTTGAACATAATGGTGATGGTATCATGCCTTGATTCTACATGCAACCCTATGAAAAAAAGGTTTTTCTTCGAGATCAAAGGTTGTGCATGCTAAAAACAGGTTGTGGACAGAACCTCCTGAGCGTTGTGAAAAAGTGAGACAACCATCCTCTAGGGCTTTGAATTATATTTGACGATATTTTTTTGGCTCCTAACTCCTTACAGAACTCTCGAGAATCACTTCCTGAAGCTCATGAGCTATTTTTGCACTATGCACTGCTCAAGCCTTCAAGACCCACTTTTGCTAAAACTGCTCCAAAACTTCTGAAACTTCCCAGATTCTTCCAAAACCAATTACACAACATTATTAGCTCTCTGAGACACCTCCATAATGAGACTAATTCCTTCATTTTGATATGGGGGTGAGTACCTGCGTTAAGAAGACTAGAGAATAACCTTTCCTAAAGCTTGTTAGAGAGTTTGTCTTGATGAATCTTGTCTTGGGAGCTCTTGAATGAACTTGCTTTCCCTAAATCACCTATGGACATGTTAACACAACACATTGGACTTCTCAGAGAAGTGGGATAGGACTGACACAGGATTAGGGTGATATGAAGGAGGACTCAAGATGACCTTTAAGCAAAAAATTTCATTGTAAGGTATGGTTGTCATGCTTTCAGGAGCGAATTTTTCCCTTGCAAAATCTCATGAAAACATGTGAAGATGGTTGATCCTAGTTTGAAAAAGTCAAGTGGGGACTAGAGAAAGAGGAGATGAGGCTAGACTTGAGGATGAGAGAACTTAAATCTCTAGGGGCAACAATCTGTTTCCTAAGAAGTTGGATGGGGCGATTGTCATGCGAAGGCGGTGGTACTTCACTCTCGGGATGATTAGTTGATTGATGATGAGTTTTGTTATGTTTGTGGAATGAAAGATATAATGTCTCAATAAGGAGAAAATATTGTCTTGAATACTATTATGCTCGAGAAGAAGCAGAATGCTAGGGAAATGTTTGGCTTACAAGAACGACTTGGCTATCCAAAGCCATTCACATGCATACAAGACTATTTGTTCTGTGCTACTAGCTAGACTTGGCCCATGTATAACTTGAATTGTGGTTGTGTGGATGTGATGGCTAGATTTGGAACTGTATGGATGGACATTTGTGCCTAAAATATGATATGTTTGCACGATCAATTTTTGACTATAAAGTTAATATTTCAAGAAAATTTTCTAAAAATTGTTACAACACATTGGTAGGTTGTGCTATTTGTAAGCCTAAGGTGTACGGTTTAGTTTGTTGACTTTGGTTGTAGTATTTGCAAACATGCATGATAAATATGCTCTTCTTGGATGGACTATGGCTACGACAAGAGTTGTGTGGATGAGTTGTGGCTTGAATTGGAGCCGTAAGGGGGTGTTTGGAAAATGTTTTGAAAAGTGATACCTTGTTGTTCTCGAGATATATAAGTCATTTTAGACAGTTTGGTTATATATAGGGCATTGAAATGATGGTACTATGGTTTGGTTGCATGGGGAGGTGATGTGTCTTGTTTGAGGTTGAAGCAATGTGCTTATTTAGTTTGATTGACGATTTGAGACTTTTTGATTGTTTGAGTGAATGATTGTTTGTTTGTGTGATTTGGATAGTTCATTTGTTTGATTGCATTGAATGAATTATATTAAAACTGAAAAATAAGTGATCGTTGGGAATGAAAATGTGATTACTAATTAACTCTATGCTAAAACCTTTGCATGCAAAAAGAAAGATGAAAAAACTACTTTTTCTCTAATTTGAAAATGACATGCAAACCCAATACTTCTTTTATTTCTTTGGAAGGTTTCTAAAATAATATGGGATAATGAATAAAATCTAATCTACAATTGTAAATGATTGGTTTTTAATGGCCTAAACAACACACTAATAAAAATAAATTAAATCTGCAATTCCCTTAGTGCAACTTGTAGTTTCATATCTAAGCTAGGTGTAAGAGCAATATGCAATTACTATTCTAGAATGTTCTTTCAACAATAAGAAAAAAAAATCTAAATCCTAATGACAATGAATTGATTTGTAACTAAACATAGGGTTGAAATCTAATCTTTGATTGAAACAAAGTTTAACAAATGATGGGATCTACAAGTTAATAATGTGTTTTCAAAACAAAACCCGAGGTTAAACTACATGTTTTTGGTATTTTCTTGGAATGGGATGTGGTGGATGCAATTACAAAAGATTTACAACCTAGATGCAAATAGTGAGACAACGAAACATAAAAAAGAGATTAGATTTTGGATGTGGGAATAATACAAAGTAAGAGGAATTAAATCTAGAAACCAACAACAATTAAAATTCAAATAATGATCTAAACTAACTATTTTTTGCTTTTTTAATAAATAGCTTTCAAAATAAAACTATAATACATGCATTCAAAGCAATTAGATCTAAAGTTTGGTAAAACTAAGCATAACACACAAGATCTAAATTATATCTCCTTGTGTGCTCAATTTGACCAATATGACAACAATGATGAAGCAAGATGAGATGGAGGCAACTTGAATGTGTTTGCACCCAAAATGGTTCACCTCATTTTGGGGCCTTAGAGTTAAAGTCTAAGCTTGAACAACGATAAAACTATCATTTTTTCCATCCTCATGTTTTCAAACTCACCAAAAATGGTTGCACATTGTCATGTCCTTTTTGGAGGCTAAATTATGAAGACCTTAACCCATTACTTCCCCTAGGGGCTATCGAGAAGAGCAAAGGGAAATCTGGATTATATTTTTTATTGATTAGATAGTCGTTTTCAGTTATTATTATTATTTATCCTTTTGGAAGCCTTTTTTTGTAGTAGAGGAATTTAAATAGTTTATTAATTAAGGTATTATGAGCATGTAGGTTTCAAATACTTTTGTAATATTAAAAGCACTTACTTTAGGGATCAAACATGATATTTATGACTCTTTAAGCACTCATGGCTTTTTAAGGAGGTCTTTTGGACATTAATGATTCATGTTTTGGGGATTATCTTTATTTTGGTGAAAGTTGGCTAGTGTAGCCCTTTTACTTCTCTCTCTCTCTCTCTCTCTCTCTCTCTCTCTCTCTAGGACGAAACCCTTGGGTTGAGAATCTCATCCGAGGAGAAAAAAACCCTTGGTTGGGGAACTTGTGAAGGACGAAAACCCTTCATGAGATTTTGGTGTGTGCAAGTAGATTTGGAAAGCAATAAAGTATCTTTTCTTGCATGTTTTGGTCTCTTTGGTGCAATATTCTATTTATTTAGAGTGGAGCGACCCACTTGGAGATAGATATTTGGTATGTGTGATGTGCATTTGGCAATTTTGAAATTACTAGCTTATTCTCCATAATTTATAAGGCCAATATCTTGAGTTTCATGATTTTTGGTGCTTCCTAAGTTGAGTTATGAATTTTTATTTTGGTGCTTCCTAAGTTGAGTTATGAATTTTTATTTTTGGTGCTTCCTAAGTTGAGTTATATATTTTTAAAATAACACCATAGACAAGGTTTTTTTGAAATTCATTTCCATATCTAGGGCATTAAAAATCAGATTTCTTGCATTATATGATTGTTGAGGATATATCATAATTTTAGAAATTCAAGTGAAGCTGATTTGAAGGGTTTGAAGGCATAAAAGTGGGTGTGAAACCCCAAAACAGGTCGCTCCCCTAGAAGGGTGTTGATTGGCAGCAGTTAAGGGATTTCATACATTTATTTCAGTCACTAATAGCTCACTACAAATTTGAAAAGTGTTGTTTATCTTCAACTTTTGGTCATTTTCTAAGGTCCCCCAAAAAGGGGCATTACAGACATCCTTGTTATGCATGTGTATAGGTTTCTCCAAGAAACTTGGAAGATTTTGAAGCGGTTTTGGATCTTAGACATTCAATTGATGTTCAAACCCTAGTTTCTCTTCAATCGACGTGAGTCACAATATTTATTGATCATATTTGTTAGTGTAGGTTATTATTTATCCTTTTATTTGTTTATTAAGATAAATCTTGCACTTGGGTTATCCCTACATTTGTTGGGTTAGCTTGCTTAGGTGTACAAGTTGTGTGAAGTTAGCTTGCTAGTCTAATGGAGTTAGCTATCGTAACACTTAGTGACAGTTCTTCACCACTGATCTAGGTAGTAGTTGCACTTCCCTCCTCCTATATGTACATCCTTATTATTGAGCTAATTAATGTAATGAGAAAATGACATTATGATGGATTTCCATATATGATATTTTAGCTCTTTGTTTGCAAATCCTTTTGTAAGGTTATTTTGGCGAATTCCTTTCATCTTATCAAATGTGGTGTGCTATTATCATCTGAGATATTCATGGCTTGGAACAATCTTCTTATCATTCCTTTCATGGTATCAGAGTAGTAGATGATGTAGACATCCATTTGTAAGTTTTTTTACAAGCAAGGGTTTACTTATTTTCATATATTTTGAATTTGTTAGCACTTTGTTGTAACATCCATTTTTACGTAAAGCAGAGGGCTTTGTTGGATTTTGAGGACAAAAAACCCTATAAACGCATCAGTAAACTTGGCCATTGAAGGAGACAATATATTTTTTTGAGTTTGTTTTAGTTTTGCAGAGGTGGACACATACGTACACACCCGCTTGAAATTCATGTACGGGAGGAAATATGTGTCGTGAAGGCAGAAAGTCTAGAAAAATGGTTTCTAAAATTTTTCTCATTTTTTGTGTTCAGTATTGGTTTTTTCCTTTTGCTTTATAGAGTTCTGTTTGGCAAGGATATGAAGATCTTAAAAATATGTGCCAACGAGGTAGCGAGACAAGACATAAAGTCCAAAAAAATAGTTTATGAGTTTTCCTAGGTTTTTCATGTTTGGTATTGGTTTTTTCTTTCGTTTTGTAGAGTTTCTGTTTGGAGAGGATTTGAAGATTTTAGGATCCGTTTAGAAATCCGTTCGGTGAGATAAAATGTACAGAAAAATGCTTTTTGGGTTTTTCGCATTTGATATTGGGTTTTTTGTTCCACTTTGTAGAGTTCCTATGTGGCGAGGATCTAGGATCTTGTAGATCCGTGCGACTTCTAAGGAACTTAGAAATCCGTGTCGGCAAGGTAGAAAGTACAGAAAAATGGTGTATGGGTTTTTCACGTTCAACACTAGTGTTTTTATTCCTATTTCGTTTTCTAGATCCATAATTTTTTAAAACACAAAGAAAAAAAAAACTTTTGATAGACAACTCGAAATCAAGGGTTGTTTTTTAGAAGTGCTTATTTTTTCATGTTTATTCCATTGGAACTATTTATTTTTATAAACAGACTATAAATTATAAAATGTCATTATTGTAACACACACTCAATTATAAAGTTCCATCCTTTGGGGGGCATTGTACTCACATGTGGACGCATTTTCGACTGAGCCCGACATCCTAAATTTTTGAGTGTTGAATTATTGTATCTATAATGGATATTGACAGGAGATGCTTTTCTCTAAAGTGTGCGGACTTCGAGGAGGATATGGTCAAATTTTTAGAAGGAAATCAATCTCTTAAGAAGCAAAACTCACTTCTACATACCCTCATTCACAACAAAGATGACCTCATACACTCCCTACAAATGAGACACTTTCTCGCTTACAACATCATCCTCACATTGTGGACGCTTATTCCAATTCTCTTAGTCCACGTGCAATTATTGCTCATGCACCCACTAACCTTGATTTATTAGTTTTTGATCCTTCTCCCGCTTCTAACGCTCTTAATCATGTTTCCTCATTCGCATACTCTACTTCCACACATATACAAATTGCAATAACACATTTTGTGTATTCTACTTCTACTAACATTTTGACTCCTTTAAGAAGTATACAACTAGATTTGGTTCTCGCATGATATGTTCATGGGTTCCATTGGTAGAGGTAATGGAAAACATTTATAGGGTATTGTTTCCCCTATTCTATCTCTAGTTAAGTGGAATTATCTCCACAACATTAGTTTTCGAGCATTTACTTCATTGGGATCATACATTGACAAAACTTTTTTTTTTTCTCGACTCTTTCGAGAGGATCATGAGCCGCACATGAGTTCTACACCTTCACTCGGGCATGAGAAACCTATGATTTCAACTATCAAACATGATCAACCTGACACACATTGTGATGTTCCTATACATGAACCCGTCGTGCATTTTTATTGAATCATATGCGGGAATCTTGTTCATCCATCCGTGTTGATTTGGGGTGGATTTCTGATCACTTGTGGTGGTGACATAGGTATTCATTGAGAGAAATCTACAGTCGTGGCTCCTCCACCATTCAGATTCTTGCTCCACTTTCTATACCATCTGCATTGTAATGTTCGTTGTTTTAAGCATTTTATTTAGCATGTGTAGTATATCTCTCTTGTTTGTTGAGATATTTTGTATCGTATTTTTGACATTTTTAGCATGTTGACAATCTCTCTTGTCGAGGAGCTATTCTAGTGAAGTGCAATGTTAGTTTGTCAATGTTCGAGTAGTTGTTTTGACAACTCATACAAATTTGTAGTGTCACTCCACCCATTCAACAATATGGGAGGGTTTGTTGTTGATCCTGCTTCTTCGGGTCTTGTGTCCTTGTCTTGTTTGCTTGGTTGTTTTTGGATCGTGGCACTCCTATTTATTTAGATCTTGTGTCCTTACCTTTTTGCCTTGGTTATTATTCTGGATTGTGACACACCTATTTATAGTAGTTGATCGAATTGCGTTTGGTGTTTTTTTGCACTTTTGACATCACTCTATTGATAATATCCTTGTATGGAGCTATTTTGGTTAAGCCAAGTGTAAACTTATTTTTATTTTTATGATCGAGAAGTGGATTCGGACCACGGTGCGGACCAAACTTCTTTAGCATTGTATGAGTTTTTTGAGTTGAGCTTCTTGGTATGCCTTACATCGGGTTTTTGGTCTCTTTGCTTTGTTATTATTGGTTTTGGATACCTTGCAAAGTGTGACTTTTTATCGGTTATTGTACGTGGGCTCATTAGGCCTTATTTCGAGACCCACCTTCTTTTCCACCCACCTAAGCTATGCTTATGGGGGTGTTAGTGTAGGTTATTATTTATCCTTTTATTTGTTTATTAGGATAATTCTTGCACTTGGGTTATCCCTCCACTTGTTGGGTTAAGTTGTTTAGGTGTACTAACTGTGTAGAGTTAGCTTGCCAATTGTGTGGAGTTAGCTTCCTATTCTTGTGGAGTTAACTTCTAATATTAGTTAATGGGAGCTCTTCACCACTAATTTAAGTAGTAGTTGCTCTTTTCTCTTCCTATATGTAAATCCTACTTATTAAGTTAATTAATATAATGATAAAACAACATTATGATGGATTTCGATATATGATATTTTAGCTCTTTGTTTGCAAATCCTTTTGTAAGATTATTCTAGCAAATTCCATTGAAATTATCAAATGTGTTGTGCTATTATCATCTGAGATCTTCATGACTTGGAGCAATATTCTTATCGTTCCTTTCAATGAAGCATGCGAGAACCTAATCTAGTGGTATACTTCTCAAAGGAGTCGGACATGTTAGTAGAAGGAGCTAAAGCTAACCCAACAAGTGTATGGATAACCCAAGTGCAAGAATTATCCTAATAAACAAATAAAATGATAAATAATAACCTACACTAACACCCTCCATAAGTATAGCTTAGGTGGGTGGAAAAGAAGGTGGGTCCCGATAACAAGGCATGATGAGGTACCCACATACAATAACTGGGAAAAAGGGACACCACAAGATACCCAAAACCAGTAATAAAAAAGTAGAGACAAGTAAAAACCCGCAGATAAGGCATCCGAAGAAGCTTGACTCAAAATAAACTCATACAATGTCGAAGAAGTTTAGTATGCATTGTGTTCTGAATCCACTACTCAATCAAAAAACTCAAAAACAACTAGCACCGGGCTGCACTGTGAGAATACATCCATATAAGGAGACTCATCGATAGAGTGATGTTGAAAGTGTAAAAAACATAAAACATATTTTCATCAACTACTACATGATCCAAGAACAATAATAAAGGAAAAAGGCAAGGACATAAGATCCAAATAAATGGGAGTTTCACGATCCAAGAATAGCTAAGGCAATAAGGCAATGGCAAAAGACCCAAAGAAGGGGATTAACACCACACCCTCCCATCTGCTCGAATGGGTGGAGTGACGCTACACATATGTATGAATTGTCAAAAATACTCAAACATGGACAAACCAACACCGTGCTTCACTATAATAGATCCCCCAAAAGAGAGATCAACATGCTAAAAATGTTGAAAATACATGTATAAAATCTCTCAACAAAAAGAGAGATATACTACACCCACTAAATAAAATTTCTCAAAACAAGGAGCATTACGATACGATGGTATAAGTGGAGCAAGAATCGAATGGAGGAGAATCCATGAGTGATAGGAAATCCACCCCAAATAAACATGGATGGATGAAGAAGATGTCCGAAGATGACTCAAAGTGTGAAATGCACAATGGGGTCATGTAAAGGAACATTAGAATATGTGTTAGGTTGATCATGTCTGATGCTGAAATCTCGGGTTTCTCAAGCCCAAATGAAGGTGCATAACTCATGTGTAGCTGATGATCATCGAAAGAGTCGAGAAAACAAAATAGTAGTTTTGTCAATGTGTGATCCCAATGAAGTACTGCTGAAAACCAATGTCGTGGCAATAATTCTACTTAATAGGTGAAATAGGGGAAACAATACCATACGAATGTTTTCCAATACGTCTGCTAATGAAACCCATAAAAAGAAGCATGCGAGAAAAATCTAGTGGTATACTTCTCAAAGGAGCTAGACATGTTAGTAGAAGGAGATAAAGTGGGATACATCGGGTGTGTTACCGTAATAGGTATATGTGTGGAAGTAGAACACGTAGTAACAAGTGCAATAGGCATACGAGCATCAAAAGTAGAAATAAGATCAACTGAAAAATCAAGGTCAGTGGGTATTGGAGAAACAACTGCAAGTGGACTAGGAACATGGGAATAAGAGTCCATAATGTGAGGATGACACTTTAAGTTAGAAACTTTTTACTATAGGAGTGTTTTTGGTATAGGTTTCTCCAAGAAACTTGGAAGATTTTGAAGTGGTTTTGGATCTTAGATTTTCAATTGATGTTCAAATATTTGTTTCCTTCAATAGCTAGAATGTCAATCTTTATTGATCAAATCGGTGATACTTGTCACCAAAATGTTCTCTCAAGCCTTCACATGGTAGTCACTTTGTTTGTTCACCTTGGGAATTAATTTTGTATTCACCATGGGAAAGATTAGGATGTGGCTTATAAGTTTGAAATACCTCCTTTGTTAAAGTAACATAAAGGCTCCATGGTTTACTCTTTTTCTCGAGCACAAAAAATACGACACGAAGGTTGAGTTAGATAGTTATCGAGGTCACCTAAGGTAGTCTCGAGCCCAAGAATTGAAGCTGGGGTTGAGGATCCCGAGCACACCAAGGCTTGAAACTAGTTCATGTGGACTAATGATGGTGTTCCATGAGATCCGAGGATGCGATGAATTCTTGTTATCCAATTCCCCACAGGGTGAAATTGGGACGACTTGGAGCGAGAAAAACAAGCATTCTAAAGAAATTTGAAATTCACGGGAGGAATTTTTCCTCTTCTTGGTCTTGTTCGGAGTTCAAGGTTTTACTTAGTTTGGAAGGAGCAGATGTGTGGAGCCATATGCAATGAATGGAAAAATATGATACACAACTCGAGACACCTTCACACATTCCACTCAACCTTGCTATAACCGAGGAGCCCAAGAAATTGCATAAATATCGAAGGAAGTACGAAATCATTTAGCTCTTGAGATGATCCACCGAGTTGTTTCATGAAGAATTCACCAAGATTCCTTGAGGCGCATCGAGTTGCAACTAATGAATACCGAGCCACTTTAATTGAAGACCAAGTTGCATTGTGAATTTAGGAACCAAGCTACATTGGTGATGCGAGGGGAGAGCTAGCAAAAATTTGACCAAGTCAAAAGCACAGAGCATAGTTAAAGGTAGACTAGAGTGAAGAAGAATGAGTCATCTTGATGATAATGATCGAGTCATTTTAATAACAAAATGGTGAGTTACAGGGGGTGAGCCGCCTTAATCTCCATCGAATTATTGAGCCCCTCAAATCCTGCAGGAGATCCCTTACCCGGAGTGATGGGTTCCTAAACCAGCTCAACTCATCGAAATCACAGAGCATAGTCAAAGGTAGACTAGAGGGCGAATAAAGTTTTGATGTGGAAGACAAGGGTGCGCTATGTGGAGCTCGAGGCCAATATGGAGTGAATAAATATCTTGCGACGCTGAATAGAAGGAAAGGGTGAGCTCAGGGCAGAAAGTGTTGAAACATAGAAGGGAGCCATACTTACTTAGAAAAAATGGTGAGTTCACCAGATAGGCCATGTGGCTGAGACGACATACCGGATCTAGGAAGGCCCAATTGGAGATCAGGACAAGGAAGAGCTTGGCGCTCATGCGGAGATGTGGGAAAATCCGACCCAAGTGGCCCTTTGGACGTGTGGGACATGTGGGCCCAAATCGTGCGAATTTTCCACAGAAGACCCATGTGGGTATGGCGGGTTGAAACAATCCAAGTGGCCCAAGGGCAAGTTGGGCCTCGTAAAGCTGAAGTTACCGCGACAGTGAGCTTGGTCATCGGCATGCAAGTGAGCTTGTGCGGAAGTGAAGGCGGTTGGAGGCCCGAATGCAGGCAAGTCGGGTTTTGTCGGCATGAATGGCCGAAGAGCAGGATGGACACAAGTTTATCGAAAAATACTTTTGCCGAGGATAAAGTGGGGCTTGGTCAACTCCGAACTGGCATGAGATCCATGCCCAATGCAACAAAAACCCCACCGAATTATGTTAAATGCATTGCCGAGGTGGAATATGAGGTGGCGTCAGTGTGCAATAAGTAGAGCTCACCATTCAAGAGATAGCTCGGAGCTTGTGGAGATTTAAGGGGTCAACATGGATTAGAAATAGTGGCGTCGATTAAAAATTGAAGGGTCAGCATAAGAAAGGCGTTGTAAAACAATAACCATCTCGGCCGAGTTGGCAGACATTGATAATATTTAAACATCAAAATCCCCCTCCCCTTCTTTAAAAGTAATCATATCAATGATGGGCCCAAAAACATTTAAATACAAAATCATTTATAGGATATGCATAAACATATGAGAAAGAGTGAAATATTTTTAATGATCTTCCAAGCTAGATTTTAATTTTCAGTCTCGTAAAGATCAAGGTAAACCTAGTAAACACCAAATAACTACATGTGCTCAGAAGCTCATATCTTGAGCAATTCTCAACGAAATTGCACAAATGAATACTTGTTGGAATCATGGCTTCGAGCTCAATGCACATCAACCAAGAAATTCAAGAATTGATTTATATTTGATGGAGAATGTTTTAGAAAATGAACCAGGTTCAGAACATTGATTTTATTGGTGGTTGTGAGTGTAATTAAGAGGCATGGGCAAACATTTTTCATGGCTACAAGTCATGGGACGATATGGGGTGCCTTATGTAGGTCATGTATCATCATTTGGGCACATTTATGACATCTTACAAGTAGCTAAAAGGAAAATTTTGGGATTGCAATTCTCTTTCTCTTCTCATTCTATAAATTGTAATCTTGGACTCATTTGTAAAGGAGTTGGTCATTTTCTCTCCCGCCTCCTCTCTCTTTCTTCTGTAGGGTTGAATGTGGAGCTTTAGCCTCCTTCCCAAGCTTTGTAATGACATTTTCTTACCTCTTTCCCACTAATGATATACTATGTGAATTCATGGAGCAATGAAATATGTTTTTTGATGCATCTTGTCCATCCTTTGCATATTTTATTGTTTCTTCTTGCCTCTCACCGTTGTAGGGTATACTTTGCATATTATGATATTTATTGCAGGTTTGTGGGAGATGTGTTTAATGGGTTTGAAGTTTTGTTCTACGTGAATCTCATCTTTGGCTTGTGGTGCACCTTTTCCACCCTCTCCATTGCTCACCTCTATCCACTTCGAGCAGTTGGATTGTGATTAACCACCTCCTTTTTTGGTGTATCACCATTGTTAGTGTAGGCTTTACTTTCATGCACTCTCTCTCCATGTCTCCTTGGAAGGTTAGATTAGGATTAGGTAGTTTTCTTTCTGCATTAGGAGTAGATTGTGGTAGGTAGTTTAGGAGCAGAGAACAAGCCTTCTCTGGAGGGTTATCTCAAGCTCGCAAGTCCCACAACTTGAGAGATGATCCAATGTTACACAAATTACACCAAATGCCCCATCCATATTTTAGGCCATTTGAGGGGTGTTGTAATTTCTTGATAAAAGTTTTGGCACACACGGTGGGACATCACAAAATTTAAAAGTTTAATCTTTCAGAGGTGTTCCATTTCAAGCAAATCATTAGTTGGAGTGCAGACCCAAACATTTGCAAAGACTTCATTTCAACAAGTAGGTGTGTTCTTATTGGAATTTTGGCTTTTGGAAGTATATAAAACACATCTGGTGACTCCATGTGGTCAAAAACCCATTATATAAAGTTGCGAGACCTTTCTTCTATCCATTTTGACCCATTTATTTCCATCTCTTTCATTTTCTCTCATTCTATGAAGTTGTGCAATCATGGCTTCATTCCCACAGTGGAATTCACATTTGCAACAACTTCCATATAGTCCATACTCTCCTCCAAGCATGCAAAATCCATTCCCAAGTTATTATCAACCTCCTCCATACCCATGTTATGAATAAAATCGGTAATGTGCATACTCATAAGAGTAATATGAATTTAGTTTGGATACACGCAAGATTATGCAGGTATGGAAGAGCAAGAGTATGTCAATTATGGGGGATATCTTACGCTCGAGAATGTGGAGTTGTATATGAAGATAAACAAATTGGAGGTAGGTATGATGCATGCCCGAGTTACAAATCAAGAGAAAGCATTCAAGATTGGATTTAGGGTCCCTTGTCTTTGGGAAGGCCCTAGTCCAAGCTATTTCAGCCCTCAAGAGAAACTCAGTTACATCGTTGAGATGCTGATCCAACTTGAAGAATGGGTTAATGATGTTGAATATTTTGTAGGTCAATGGGAAAACTCAGCATTAGCACCCCACAACCGTCTTCCCATTCATCAAGCACCACCATCTTGTCTTGAGTTTCAATTTCCAAGTTTCTCACCTACTTCCCCCATTTTGGAATTCACTTCTCCATCTTCTAGTCTTCCATGTCATATTAGTTATTTTACCATTTTCCCTTCCAAGCAGTCATCCCCTCTAAACAAACAAGAATTTCTACCTCCTCCACCACCACAAGCAATTACAAATCCGGTAATAACCCAACCCATCCCTCCTCCCGCCTTACCAAGTTCATCTTGGGAAGGGAAAATTAAAAAAGCCACCAAGGGAAACAAGAAGAAGAGCCTAGTCAACAAGAAATGATAGACAATCTGAAAAGATGGGATCAAAGGTTTGGTATTGAAAAGATACCCTTGATGGTACAACGTAAGGAGGAGGTTAAAATTGAAGAACTAGTGGTGGTAAAGGTTGATTTTGTAGTAGCATTGGAACAAGAATAAGACTAGCAGTCTGTATGCTCTAAATGCAGTGTCCATAATGGCACTTTGTTTGAAGAGGTTGCTGATCCAATTCAAGTTACAAAATCAATCCAAGAAGAGGAAGAACAACCAACTCCAAGTCTAGTTGAAGAGGAGCACATGGAGGTGAGCAAGATGGATTCAGAGGCACTGAATCATGAGCAGGTTGCGTATAAGAGAGTTAAGATATTTCTCCCACTTCATCTCTCCAAAAATATAATTTTTTTGAAGAGTTTGAATTCACTAGCTTCATGTTTGAAGAAGAAGAAGACCATGATGGAAAAGTTGCAGATTCAAAGGCCATCATGCAAGAGGAAGAAGCTTTGGCACAATGGGACAATGAAGAGCTTGATTTCCTATTAGACTTGGAGGAATGTTTGGATGAGGAAGATGTTAGGGTTAGCACATTGAATGTACAGATAATATATCAGATCTAAATACATGAAATGAAAGTGAATATTCTACCAGAATAATTATACAAAACAATAGATATAAATCAACACCAGATTTAATGTGGTTCACCCAGTGTAGGTTACATCCACCAAGAAACAAGCTAATCTATTATCCAAATCTTTTACAAGATATACAATTGAATATCTACAATCTTCCACACCTCTCAGATGTATAGTACTTTCTTTCACTCAAGATTTTGATTCTTCTCCAAGAATTCTCTCTCTCACAATTATTCTCACAATAATCATCAAATTTTGCAAGTTCTTCTTAATTATTACTTCTAAACCCTAGCTTTCATGCTTATATAGGCGTATACAAACTTAGGGCACTTAGCCATGTAATTACAATCAATATATCTGCTTTAATACTAAAAATAGATATAATTCCCAAGAGTTAATTAAAACACCCACACACAGGTAACCGATGTCGGTTAGCCCTAACCGATGTCGGTTCCTCCTTATCCTGACTGATGTCGGTCCCTCCATAACCGATGTCGATTATTGTGTTTTCCAGCAAGTTTCATATTGCATGTTAATCTGAAGTAATTGAGCTCCACAACTCAATAATCTCCCACTTGGAGATTAATTACTGCACCATACCTGTACAACATCATTCTTGGATCCTTCCTTAGCTTTGTTTCTTTGTCTTCAAGCCTAAAAGTTGAAGACCCTGAAGTGGAGTGTAGCTCCAACTTATCCTTCTAACGACTTCGCTAGCATATCCGTAGGGTTATCACTCATATGAATCTTTCCAGATTCAACCGCCCAACCTCGATACTTTCCATATGAAGTGATACCTCAACTGAATGTGTTTCATTCTTGAATGAAACACTAAGTTCTTTGTCAAATGAATTGCACTCTGATTTATTCTTGAAAAATTTGCAATCATCTTGCTCCTTTCCTAACTCTTTCATGAACCTACTCATCCATATCATCTCCTTGCTAGCTTATGTAGTTGTAAAATACTCTGCCTCTGTAGTATACAAAGCCACAACCTTATGCGATCTTGAAATCCAGGATAAGCGTCGTCCCAACTACTATGAAAATATATCCAGTAGTGCTCCTCCTACCATCCAAATTTCAAGCAATATCCGAATCAACATAGCCACATAATGAAATATCCAAACTTCCATAGCATAAATGTATGCTAGATGTCCCTTTCAAATACGAGTATCTATTAGACTGCTTTCAATGCTCTTTACCCGGATTGGCCATATTTCTATGCACAACTCCCACCGCTCGTGCAATGTGCAGTGCACAAACCATAACATACATGAGACTCCCAACCGCTGAAGCATATGGAACTTGTGTCATGTATTTGATTTCCTCATGTGATGATGAATCGATCTTTGCTCAATTTAAAATGTCCGACCATATGTGTAATAATAGGTTTTGCATTACGCATCTTGAACCTTTCTAACACCGTGTAGATATAATCCTCCGAGACAAATACAATTTCTTTTTCTTCCTGTCTCTATATATTTGCATGCCAAAGATTCTTTTGTAGATCCTAAATCCTTCATAGAAAATGTGTGAGCTAGCTTTCCCTTAAGCTCACCAATTCCTGCATACTAAATCCTGCAATAAGCATATCATCCACATACTGATAACAAAATAATATAGCTCCCATTTTCAAGCTTTTGAAATAAGCACAATGGTCGATTCACATCTTGAATAACCATGCTCATGCATAAAACTATCAAACCTCATGTACCATTTCCTTGGAGCTTTCTTTAGTCTATATAGGCTCTTTTTCAACCTATACACTAATTTCTCCTTACCCTTGACTTCATACCCAAGTGATGCTACATATAAATATCTTCATCCAAATCACCATGAAGAAAATATGTCTTCACATCTAGTTTCTCTAAATGCAAATCATGTACTACAACTAAACTCAATATAGTACGAATAGAAGTCATCTTAACAACAAGAGAAAATATTTCACCAAAGTAAATACCGGTTTCTGCGAAATCCCTTTACTACAAGCCTTTCCTTGTAACTTTTCTGTAATACACCCTCTTCTTCCTTGATCCTGTAAACCCACTTGTTCTATAATGTCCTCTTACCTACTGGAAACTTAACCAAATCTGAAGTCTGGTTTTATTCCAAGGATTACATCTCCTCATCCATGACATGCTCTCCTTTGCACATGAGTCTTATCTGCATTAGTTCTTCAAAAAAATTTGGTTAGCCATTATCGATCAATAATAAATAAAATAGAGAAGGTGTAAATATTTTTGGAGGTTTACTTACCCTTTGTGACCTTCTCACGAAGTTTGGGGGTACCGAGGCTCATTCGAACCTCTTAGACATTTATATCCAAATCTTTCAAAGTGACCGACATCGGTTAGACCAATGTCGGGCCACCTGTAACCGACATCGGTTACGCTAACCGATTCGGTTGGGATCTTATAATAACCAATACCAGTTTCTTTGACCGATGTTGGCGGGGTTAGCGACACCCGTAAGCTGTGTAACCATGTCGGTATTAATTTTAAATCCAAGAGTTCATTTTCATTCACAGACTTCTCAACCATTCGTCCTTGGGTACCAAAATTTGATCCTGTACATTCTCTTTTCATTCCATTTAATGTCACGACTCCTAATAATTTTAGAATTCTCTAAATCCCAAAAACAGAATTTGAAATCACTAGATCCATAACCAATGAAAGTGCATCTCTTGGATTTTACATCAAACTTTTTCCTATTTTTCTTATTAATATGCACAAAATCTTATGAACCAAAAACTTTAAGAAAAGAAAGATCTACCTCTTTTCCAGTCCAAGCTTCCTTTGGTATTCCTCCATCTAGTGAACTTGAAGGCCCACGATTAATCAAATATACCGTATTGTATCAACTGCTTACGCCTAAAAGCGCAAGGGCGATCTAGAATGTATCCTCATACTTCTAGCATGTTCCATGATTGTCCTATTCATTCTTTCTGCAACACCATTCTCTTGTGGTGTTCTTGGAACCGTTCTTTCTCTACATATCCCATTCACTAAACAATAATCATTGAAAGCCTTGCTACAGTATTCACCACCATTTTCAGATCTAAGGAACTTTAACATTGAATTTGATTCATTCTCAACAAGATCTTTCCATCTTTTAAAAATATCAAAAACATCAGATTTATGTTTAATACAATAAACCCATACTTTTCTTGTAGCATCATCAATGAAAGTAACATAATACTAGGATTCTCCATGAGAAATAACCTAAGTTAGTCCCCACACATCCGAGTGCACAAGCTCCAATTTCCGCTCCTTCTTAGCTACCCCAACTTTGAGAAATCTAACTCTCTTTGGCTTTCCAAAGATAGAATACTCACATAAATCAAGATCTAAATATTTCAAATCGATAACTTACCCTTAGCCTTTAAGATTTGCATCCCTTTTTACTCATATGGCCCAACCAATTATGCCACATGTATGCATCTCGAATCTGAAGTAGATAATGCGAGAAAAGGAATCGATAACATAGGTAGATAAATATAACGTTCCTACCTTCTTACCTCTTGCCACAACAAAAGAACCCTTTGTGACTTTCCAAGAGTTTGTTGTGAATGTAACCATGCAACCAGCTTCACCTACTTTCCCTACGAAATAAGATTCCTCTTGAGGCTTGGCACATACCTCACATATTTCAATACCTATGTATTTCCATTATACAATTTTAGATGAACTTCCCTTTACCAATGATATTGCAAGGTTCATCATCACCCAATTAAACATGTTCAAAATTGCCCTAGACATAATTTCTGAAATAACCCTTATTAGGGGTTACATGGAAAGAATATGCTGAATCTAAAACCCATGATTCAATTCTATTATCTAAATAAAGAATAACAACATCTTGCATTACCTCTGCGTCGCAAAGCAAGATTTGTTTCTTTACCCTTGTCTAGTTGTTGGTTCTCTTTATCCTTTGACCAACAATCTTTGTTTGCATGTCCTTTCTTTTCACATTTCCAACAAATAATTCCCTTACCTCTAGATTTAGATCTGCTATCCCTTGACTTTGATTTCCCATTACTCTTACTCTTGGATCTCTCTTTACGCTTTGCCTCTGCTTTCTACATTCAAAGCATTCCCAAATGATTCCTTTGTACTCTTCCTTTGAATTTCTTCATTCAAGATTATACTAACCACATCATCAAACTTTACAATATTATTAACATAAATTGTATTACTAACAACCATTACCAAGTTATCCCAACTATCGGGCAAAGAGCATAATAATAAAAGTTCTTTCACTTCATCATCAAATGATATATCAACCGATTTTAAGCGATTCACAATAGATCGAAATAATTCACATGACTAGATGCGAGATCCACCTTCATGCATCTTAGAACTAAATAGTTTCTTCATCAAATAAAATCTATTTGAAGCACTAGGTTTTTCATATAAATTAGCAAGAGATTTCATTAAGCTGCATCGTAGAAGTCACTTACGTAATGTTGGAAGCCACGGATCTTTGCCATGCTCAATCTTATAGTTCCTAAATCCTTTTTTCAAGAATCTTCCATTCTTCATCAGTCATCTTCGTAGGTCTAGAATTTTCATCCAACGATAAGTACAAATCTTTTGATACAAACAATCCTCAACCTGCATCTTCCATAATTGCTAATTGCGGTCGTCAAACTTATCTACCTTGTATTTGTTTTCTTACGCCATTGTTGTAACTCTACTCAATCCAAAGCTTTGACAAGATATATAATTGAAGATCTCTGATCTTGCACACCTCTCGGTTGTACAATACTTTCTTTCACTCAAGCTTTTGCTTCTTCTCCAAGAATTATCTCTCTCACAATTATTCTCATAATAATCATCAACTTTTGCAAGTTCTTCTTAATTCTTACTTCTAAACCCTAGCTTTCATGTTTATATAGGCGTATACAAATTTAGGGCACTTAGCCATGCAATTACAATCAATAGATTTGCTTTAATACTAAAAATAGATCTAATTCCCAAGAGTTAATTAAAACACCCACACATAGGTAACCGACGCGTCGGTTAGCCCTAACCGATGTCGGTTCCTCCTTTCTGACCAATGTTGGTCATAGGTGACCGATGTCGGTCCCTCCATAACCGATGTTGGTTATTGTGTTTTTCAACAAGTTTCATATTGCATGCTAATATGAAGTAATTGAGATCCATAACTCAACAAAAGAGCCCATAGAAATTACAAATTTTTACGCCCACCATTCATCCTTTAGCCATAGGAACCTACTTTCATAGAGGAGAATGTGCAAGGGCAACCTGCATTATGCAACATTACTCTTAAATCGAATTTGAAGGAATTTGATCTTCTAAATGTCATAATAGATGCGAGAGGAAGGGAAAGAGTATGAAGTTGTCATATCTTCCATACCACTCACCAAGGTGAAACATCAGTTGTCTGTAAATGTGCAAGAAGAAGAAGATCAAGTTGCAGACAATCACCTTTTTGAGTAAAATTATGCATGAAGACTTTCTTATGAAAGTTGGAGTTTAGAGCGTTGGGCACATTCGAAGGACTAGACCTTTCCTAATTAGGTACTTGGCTTCATTAGAGCCAAGAGAGGAGCCACAACTAGTCATGCTTGCGTGTAAGCATGAGGATGAACCTCAACATGCCAAGGATCAACCACTATGCCTCTTTAAACCAAATGAGCAACTGGCTAAAAGAGGTATATTTCTTGTTTCTCGTTGATACCTTGATGTATAGTGGAGTGGAAAATCAGCTCACAACTAACTTTACACTCTGATCTTAGTTGAGTGTAATGCCAAATCATCCACATGGCTGCAAATTGTGAGGAAGGACGCTACTTGTCATCAATAGTGTGAGGTTTCGTTTAATTGCCCTTTTCTCTCATTAGCATAGGGTAGGAGTAGGTTTGTTTTCAGTAGAGGAAGTGCTTGTGCACACTCTGCATTCCTTACTTGAGCCATGTATGATTTATTCTTGTGTATTTATCTTTTTTCCATGTTGCTCCAAGCAATACAATGTATTATGCCTCCGTTATTGCAAAGAAGAAATCATAGTTGCATGTAACAGTTGCAAATTTCAAATTTAAACAAATACAAAGCAATTAAAATCAATTAAGGAGGAAGTCTTGATGATTCTCTCCAAGAACAACTGCAACAAACCTTTATGCCCCTGCAAGTAATTAGTGATCAACCAACAACCCGAGTCTAAAATCAGCTCTAGCTTTCTACAAAGCATACAAGTCAGCATGCTTGAAATTGGAACTTTCAAAAGAAGAAAGAAAATCATAACTTAATAGAGTTCCATGATGTCCAAGTTGACAAGTTTCACTCAAATTCTGCAGTATACTTCACCTTGCCAATCAGTATTGCCTATTCATACTTGGAAAAATCATATGTTGAGGCAACAATTACAGTGTTTATCATTTAGTCTCACAGATCACAATTCTTTGGGAATGAGTGGAATTTAAGTTTCAAAACAATTTTCTACTCTCACAAAACAAATTTCAAGATTTTCTTATGAGAGTTGGAGGATGCAAGCAACATGAAAGCGAGTTTCAAATGCAAGTAGCGAAATTGAGTATTCTGGGGTCAATATTTTCAAAGTTTAGATCAGCCCATGATGATAATATAGACTCTATGCCCAATGGATTGCCACATGCAATTGGTCATACTCCATTTAGTAGGCAAATGCCCATGCGAGTCACCAAATTACTCTCCAATTTCCTTCTCGGGAAAAATTGGACAACTTAGAAGCAGACAAACAAGCATTCGAAAGAAAGTTGAACTTGATAGGAGGAATTTTTCCTCTTCTTGGTCTTGTTTGGGTTCAAGGTTTTACTCAATTTGGAGGGAGCAGATGATGGGACCAACATGCAATGAATGGAAAAATTCGATACATGACTACGGGAAACCTTCATACATTCCACTCAACCTTGTTATAGATGAGGATCCCAAGAAATTGCATAAATATTGAAGGAGGTGTGAGAGCATTTAGCTCTTGAGATGACCCACCGAGTTATTTCATGAAGAATTCACCAAAGCTGCCTTGAAGCCCATTGAGCTGCAACTAATGAACACCAAGCCACATTAATGAAGACTGAGTTACATTGTGCATTTAGGAAATGAGATACATTGGTGATGCAAGTGGGTGAGCTAGCAAAAATGTGACCCAGTTGATTCGATATCACGAGGAAAAGAGCTAGGCTCTGCAAGTAGATCGAGCTAGAGTGAAAAAGAGCGAGTCATCTTGATGATAAGGATTGATTCGTTTTAATAACATAATGGCAAGTTGCGGGGGTGAGCAACCCAAATTTCCATCGAATTATTGATCCCCTCAAATCCTATGGGAGATCCCTTACCCATAGTGACGAGTTCCCAAACCAGCTCAACTCATCGAAATCACAAAACATAGTCAAAGTTAGCTGGAGGGTGAATCAAGTTTTGATGTGGAAGGAAATGGCAAGCTCTATGGAGATCGGAGCCAATATGCAGCGAATCAATATTCGCAACACCGAGTTGAAGGAAATGGTGAGCTCGGGCGAGAAAGTGTTGCAACATAGAAGAAAGCTATACTTATAAAAAATGATGAGTCCACAAGACATGCCATGCAATGCTTGGCCCGAGTCGATATCCTAGATCCCCTGAAGGCCTAAATGGAGTTCGGGACATGGGGCGCTCTAAACGTGAAATCACCGCACAAGGAAGAGCTCGGTCCTCATTCAAAGATGATGGAAAAATCCGGCTGAGTGGCCCTTGGGACATGTGGGCCCAAATCGTGTGAAATTGCTTTGTGGAAGACCCATGCGAGTATGGCGGGTTGAAATGGCCCAAGTGGCCCGGGAGAAAGTTGGGCCTCATAAAGCTAAAGTTATCGTGACAGTTGTCTCTAGTCGCGGGTTGAGTGGAAGTCAATGGCACAGGTGGCCCGGTCGGTGGCATTGATTCAAAATTGAAGGGTCGGCATAAGAAAGGTGGTGTAAAATAATAGCCGGCTCAACCAAAGTTCACCTTAGAGTTGATAGACATTGAAAACATTTAAACATCATACTTCCCATCCCTTGTTGGACCACGATTTCTGTTAGACCAAAACCCATAGGTTTTAGTCTCCGCTACAATTGCCAGAGTTAGGATATACGAGAGGCGGTTAGTCCATGTCACGAAACTCATGAGGAGCGCTAAACACACATGCCAACAATCTCCTCCTTAGCGTTACCTGAGTGAGTTTCAAACTTGAGACCTGTCGCTCGACACCATTTGTTGGACCACAATTTCCATTAGACAAAAACCCATAGGTTTTAGTCTCCGCTAAATCGATAGAGTTAGGATCTACGAGAGGCGGTTAGTCCATGCCACGAAATTCACGAGGAGCACTGGACACACATGCCAACATCCCCTTCTTTAAAAGTAAACATATAAATGATGGATCCAAAAACATTTTAAATACAAAATCATTTAGAGGATATGCAGAAACATAGGAGAAAGAGGGAAATATTTTTAATGATCTTCCTAGCTAGAATTTAATTCTCGGTCCCGTAAAGATCAAGGTAAACCTAGCAAACACAAAACAACTACTTTTGCTCATAAGCTCATATCTTGAGCAATTCTCAACGAAATCACGTAAATGAATACTCATTGGAATCATGGTTTCAAGCTCAACACACAACAACCAAGAAATTTAGGAATTGATGCAGATTTGATGGAGAATTTTGTGGAAAACGGACCAGGTTCAAAACAAGTGATTTTATTGGTGGTTGGGAGTGCAATTAAGAGGCATGGGAAGACATTTTTCATTGTTGCAAGTCATGGGAAAATATGGGGTGCCTTATACAAGTCATATATCATCAATTGGATACATTTATGACATCTTGTAAGTAGCCGAAAGGAAAATTTTAGGATTACAATTCTCTCTCTTTTCATTCTATAAATTGTAATCTTGGGCTCATTTGTAAAGGAGTTGGTCATTTTCTCTCCTACCCCTCTCTCTCTTTCTTCTCTAGGGTTGAATGTGGAGCTTAAGCCTCCTTCCCAAGCTTTGTAATGGCATTTTCTTTCCTCTTTCCCACTAATGATGTACTATGTGAATTCATGGAGCAATAAAATTTGTTTTGTGATGCATCTTGTCCATCCTTTGCATATTTTATTGTCTCTTCTTGCCTCTCACCATTGTAGGGTATATTGTGCATATTTTGATGTTTATTGCAAGTTTGTGGGAGTTGTGTAATGGGTTTGAAGTGTTGTTCTGTGTGAATATCATCTTTGGCTTGTGGTGCACCTTGTCCAGCCTTTCCATTTCTCAACTCTCTCCACTTGAGCGGTTGGATTGTGATTAATCACCTCCTTTTCTGGTGTATCACCACTGATAGTGTAGGCTTTATTTTCATGCACTCTTTCTCCCCGTCTCCTTGGAAGGTTATATTAGGATTAGGTAGTTTTCTTTCTGCATTAGGATTAGATTGTGGCAGGTAGTTTAGGAGTAGGAACCAACCTTCTCTAGAGGATCATCTCAATCCCACAAGTCCCATAGCTTGAGAGATGATCCAATGTTACACAAATTACACCAAATGCCCCATCCACATTTCAGGTCATTCGGGGTGTTGTAATTTCGTGATATCAAGTCTCACAGAGATGAAAATAGTTGGGAACTTAGGCTCTCGTGTTCTTGAGAACCCAAGAGCTTGAGATCGAGTAGTAGTGAAATCCTAAGAATCTTGAAGGCTTATGATTGGTCAAAAGTTAAATGTCCATGTCCAAGTGTTGTACATGGCCCATGAACACAGAGAAGGCTTTCATTGGTCCACGTGGACCAATGGCGAATATATGGTCTCATGGGTTGATCTCCAAACTCAAATCAACTAAGGCATGAAAATAAGGTGACCTCGAAATCTCGAGATTTTGGGAAAAATTGATCAAGGAGTTTTGATACCCTAAAAGAGATCCAAGGATATGAAAACAAGTGATTGGTGAAAGAGTAAGAGCAAATTTAGACACACAAAAATAGTTTCTTCTCTGTTAATTCATTCATACGGTAAAAATACAATAAGTAGATATACAAATATATAGGATTGTTTTCTCCTATTATTTAGGAAACAACTCATGACCTATTATCTCTAAATACAAGAATTGTTATGACTATTAAACAACTCACATACTAAATTATTTATATTGATTGTTTTATGATAACTCAATATAATAATATTACATATTAATTTAAATTTGATAACTAATAATAAGGTTTTGTAACATTCCCCCTTTAGTGTGAACATGGGAGAAAAATAATTGCACTTCCTTCATAGCTTGCCACTTGTGCGTGCTCATGATCTGGATGGTTTTTCAGATAACCAAAACCTTCAAGGATGATTTTATTGGACAACCACCAACTAAAAGGATGGGTTTTAGGACATCCAACCACCTCAAAAGGATGGTTTTAAAGTGGTTTACCAATAACCACAACAAAAGATGGTTTAAAGGACAACTAACAACCCAAATATCATGATGTTGCTTTTCCTTGTGCTTTTATCTTTTCCACTATATTATTACATCCGGGAAGTACATAAGAATATGCTCATTTGGATAGGAATAGTTTCACATTATATCTCATGTATTATAGTTGATCTAGTGCGAGAATGGAAATGAAACATTGGTGTGATGTTCCCCTCACAATGTGAAATTTCCATTTATTCAAACCACACAAAACAAGAGGAACACTACAAATTGCACATAATTGGAAACATGAACTCTAAAAATAAAACACATAAATGAAACAAAATGCCACCAAACCTTGATGCGGCCCTATCATTGGTGGTGACAAGAGGTCATTGATCGACCTCCATCCTCCTGTGCCTCCATCCTCCGGTTTATGACTACTCGGTGAGATGAAATATGATGCTCAAAACTATACCATCTTCTCTTGACATGGCTCCCTTCCAATGTTTTCTCGGCTATGAAATTCCAAAGTGGGGATTTGGGGCGACAACCCACAATAGGGTCAAGGGGCAACGCTCCTTGCAGGGTCGTAGAACACCTCCCTGGGTGCACTCCCTATCGTGGTATAGGGAAGGTTTGAGGGACAGAGCCCCCGAAGCCAATCATTTTTTCCTTCTTTGCAACCTTAAAAAACTTCATCAAAAACTCCATCATTATCATTTTATCTTTCCAAAATTTGGACGTTAGGTAACACCAAAAATGCCTCCTCAAGACAAATTATTTTTAATTTTCCAACACTTTGACTCCACAAGATGATTGACTCTTAAGAGACACTTTGGATCTAACTCACAATGAGTATTAATGACTATAAATAACTATACAAATTTTTAACTTGACACAAATAACACTATTACAATGATAACTAGATGGTAATCATGATAATAAAACATAAAATTTTAGATTAACCAACTATACATCGAGACAATTATAACACAAGTACTATAAATTTATAATGTGACCCACACGGACTTGACACCAAGTATAAGAAAGAATTTATTTTAATTCACTGCTTATAAACATTAACATTGCTTAATAGATGTCATCCCACCAAATACTTAACTAATAACTATTATAGTTATGAACATAAATATGTAGTTGACCATGCTTCTAATTCCTAGGGTGGACAAAACAATGACAAACTAAATTCTTGATCATTGACAAATATATAAGTTGAGCATGTACCATACTGAATTGATTTACGAAGAGCTTTGGAGACAACTGTAATGTTGGGAGTGAGCAGATCAATCTAGGTCTGATGCATTCAATCATAAATGGGTGATAGACCACATTGATGAATATGAAAGGAGTTCCTTCGTCAAGAAAAATGCACTATGCACTGTCTTATCACCACTTGTCCATGAGAATCAGAATCATCACAGTCTGCATAGTAAATGACAGTATTAGAAAACAAAAACAGATCCAAAATAGTAGACTAGACGGCTAATAAAAGGTTCATATAACAAAATCGTGCAGACACCAACATAAGGTGAGTTGATTATACAATAGCTTGGTATGTGAATGTCGAAAGAGGATCTTAAACGTCTACGCTTCTCCTTCAAATAAATAATAAACACGTCTCTCATCACTTAGTTCTGTAGCTTTCTTACGTAGCTTTGGGAATATAACAATATGATAAAATGCTAATAAACTTAAATCATAGCACAATAGACATATATGTTGGCTAATCAAGCAGTTGCCATGGAGAGTTTCACAAGTGTCTCATTGGAAATTTTCATGCTCTGATACCAGATGAAAGAGTAGGAGCAGATTTAGGCACGCAAAAATAATTGCTTCTCTGTTAATTCCTACGTTCAAAATACAATAGGTAGATATACAAATATATAGGATTGACTTCTCTTATTATTTAGGAAACCACTTACTAACTATATACAAATTGTTTTAACAACTCGTAACCTATTCTCTCTAAATACAAGAACTGTTATAACTATTAAACAACTCTCACACTAAATTTTTCATATCGAGTTTTTTTATGATAACTCAATATAATAATATTACATATTAATTTGAAAGTGAGAACTAATAATAAGGTTTCCGATAATTTGTCTATGTAGACCAATCATGGGTCACTCAGGCTCCTAAAAAGTTGAGAACTCGTGAGACAGACACAAATCCCAAGAACACCGTGAACCCGAGAACCCGACACCAAAAGGATGTGGAAACGTGGATTCAAATTAGGAGAATTTCATTCAACATGGTCACCAATGATGATAATACATGTAGAAGAAACAACTTTGAGGTTAAATTTTATGATCATATGATCATCAATTGTGTTAAACGACATAGGCAATTTCAAATGGCCATAAATTTTGACTCCGAGCTCCAAATCACATTAAATTAGTACCATTGGAAATCTTATGAAGATAGATACAAATTGAAAACAAAATTGGGGTGAATTAGTGATGTATTTGAAAATTATTTTGTGTTAGAAGTAATGATATCATTTTCTAGCCTTTTCCACCTTTTCTCAATCTAATTCTCCAAATTGATCATGTGTGGGGCCTCCTTGTGTTTCTTAAGAGTGTTATGCTTCTCAAAAACATGAATGCAACCATGAGATCTAAAATTGAATGTCGATTGCTTCCATGTGTTATTTGATCAACAATGCGATCACTAATCAATCTTGCATGCTTATTCATATCATCTCATTGGTTCTCAAGCTCCAAACTTCCATCCAATTCCATTCTAGAACGTTCTACAATTGTATAAATAAATGAAGAAAGTGCTTCATCTAATCATCTTCCATCTTGACCATTTTGGAAGGATCTCTATTCCCTTTGATTGTCTAGTTCTTAATTGTTTAATTCAAATATGTTTTAGATGTTTATATTCTTAATAATTGTAATCAATTCAAGGATACAACAATTGAGGTTTAGGATATTAGTTGTGGATGCTACTTCAGTCATAAATGAGGATAGTGTATTGAGAAGGAATCTTCCATCATATTATGAAGTGTATTCACTATGATTATTAGGATGTTGATGCGGGAGCATCAGAGAATGAAGAACCTAAAAGTGATGATCATCCTTCTTGTCATGATCTTGAGTTGTGGGAGTGTTTTAGAGGTCTTAGGGAATCAATATCAATCATTTCAATATGTTAGGAAGGCTTAAAATTTTAATTTTCCTTCTTATTGTATTTTCCCTCCAAAATGGGATTTGAAATTGTAAAAGTTTGAAAGAGTGAAAATTGGCTTGTAAAGCTTGAAAAGGTGGAATTTGGCTTGTAAAGTGGGTGAAGGGAGGTCTTAGTGTTTGTAAGAGAGTGTGTTAGGTGTCTAGGACATGTTGAGTAGGTCCTAGGAGAGATGTATGAATCATGAAATTCTTTAAAAAATGTGCAAAAATGCTCTATTATGTAGTAAGGGCATGTGAAGAGTCATTGTGAGTCTTGAAAAATCAGTTATGTTTCAAGAAGAGGTTACATTTAAGGTGATGAATTTGGATGGAAGTTAGTGACAAGGATGATAGGGAGATAAGGAGACATTCTGAGGAAGTTGAGAAGGTGTGGAAGAATAACTCCTCGTGGTCTATAGATGGGTGTTCCACTGAAATTTTGTGTGTACATTGTGATAAGCTAAAACAATTGTCAATGAATGGAAAAGAATCAACATGATGAGGGTTTGTTCCTTGAAACCCTGATGTTTGAGTTTTTGCTCCTTGATGATCTAAAGTTCTTACAAAGAAGTTTTTAGAGACTAAAAAAGGACTGAGTTGAATTTGTGAAGGTTCAAATAGAGCTAAAAATTCTTGCTCTTGAAGTCTAGGTTGTTGGAGGCCAATATTGGCTTGTTATAGAGAAGAAGGTGATATTGCGGTGAGAAGGATAGTCTCTGTGTGTGAATGAAGATTGATGTAAAATGCTAAGTTACATGTATGTTTTTATGGTTATGCTTCTCAAAAATTCATTGAGGTTCTCATAAGTTTAAGGGGTCTCTCTCAACATATAAGAGCTATCTTTGAGGTCATGAATGAAAATTAGGTATGTTTGAAGTATTCGAGTGCTAAATACTATGATTTGTGGACAATATTGATGGAAACTTGTCTTTGATGCGTCTAACAGTGAAAATTTTTGATCAAAATTTGTACTTTACATTTACATAATGAGATCTAAAGGATCATGTTGGTTTTAAGTCTTGTGGATGCATAATTTTTCATGAGTTACTAAAAATCTAAGTTGACTAAGAAGACCTAACTTTGAGTTATGCATACTGCAATCTAAGTGTTTTGAGCTCAAGACCTGATACAAATCCTATGGATGATGGATCATTCACTGAGAGGGGCATGCCTTTGAAGATGCTAAGTTGGCTCATCTCAATACAAGGGTGTTTTTCATATCTCTCATCTAGGAGTTGAGCTAAAATGAGAAGTTATAGGTATGTGAAATGGTTGTTTATGATAGATACTAATTGAAGATGTGTTCATCATGTTTTAATATTCCATTGTAAGGTGTTAGTGCTAGCTTGGAAGTTACATGATCAAAATTCAATCAATATTGGTACTTCACTATCCCCTGACTGGGTTTACATAGTCATTTTGAGCGGTAGAGAGGGAAACTCATTTTTGGAGGTCAAAATGGAAGATTTAGAAGATGAAATGATGAGAAAATATAATAGGCTCATAGGGAAAGAGGATGTAAAATTTTGGAGCTCCATATATGTACAATTCTTCATTTATGCATGATAGTGTTGAAAAGTTGCTCTTGTGGCCTAAAAAGGGCTAATTGGGAAGTTAACAGTGTTCTTGGTTTACAAAGTATGTCTTCAAGATTTGAAAAGGTGATTTGCATTAGTATGAGCTTCATGAAGTGTCTCAATGCATATATAAGGTGATACATATGGTATACATCAGTTTCTTTGGTTGCTTGGTTGTTCTGCATCATGATTTATGCTAAAAAGTGCATTCTACAGTACAGTGGTAGTATTGATGGTGTCTCAGGTATGGAAGATGGTTTCCCTCATTATTGATATGTGTCTTGGGGTAATTTCACTAATTTAAGTGTTTCAAGATGTTAGGAAGTTCATTTGGTGATGTCATTAGTTGATATGTGCTAGTGGGAGTCTTTTGGTGCTCCATGAAGAAACTGACCACCTACAGGTTTAGAAGAGGCAAAACATGTTTTTCTCAATGGTATGACACATGTTTCAAAGTTCATTCTCATTAGAAACATGTATTTTCTTGCATATATCTATGGCTTGCATGTGGTGGTAGTAGATGGAGGTCTTTGTGCTTGTCAAGGCTTGAAAACTTGTTTTTGCTCTAAAATAGCATCCTACAGGCCTGTAGGAGCACATTTTAGCATGGTGACAATGATATTGAGGTACTAATGATATTTTCAATCCTTTGTATGATATATTCATGGTGAATATGTAGAGATAAGTACAGTCATGTGATGAAATGATCTTGTTTTGGGTTAAAATGTTGCTCTTGCCCTCCAAATGAAGCTCGAGATAGTGCTACTGATTGCCTTGAGTCGGGGTATAACTTGTAAGAGGTTGTAATTTTTCTTCTAATAATAGGGGGAGCTTGGTGTAAGTATTCAAGATCCATAAAGACATTTTATTTCCTTCTAAATGGATATTTTGATATTGACATGTTATTGTCAGTCCTCTAACAGTGTTGGAATGTTGTTATTGCAAGAAGAAATGTTTTGCTCAAGGTATGTGTGAGCTCTCCAAGACAGGGGGAGTGCTTAGTTGATCCTTCATGAGATTGAAATGGTGTTCTATAGGCCATCCAAGGTGAGAAAATGTTGCTTTATTCTTTTTCATGCTTGTGATGGTAGGTATTGGCTTATATCAGTCAAATATGACTTGTAGAAGACTGAAAAAGTTACTTTAGGACTGTTAAAAGTTGTAAAGATGATTTCAAGGTATGATAGTAGTACTAGTAGCTCAAATTTGTACTCTTGAGCTAGTTTTGGAGGTATTGTGTCCAGGGGGTGATAGTTTCTTGAGTCAAAGCTTGGTTGACCTGTGAGTGCATGCTAAAATTTGTTTTAAATGCTCTAAGAAGTCTATTTTGGGCCCATGGTGTTGCCTTTGGTATGAAGAGCAAGTATATGTCTAGTTTTGCATGGTTTTTGCCTAGATAAGTTGTGTTTTGGTCAAGAAAGGTGGAGTAATGATGTGACATGGTCATTCATGTCATTTTTGGCATGCTAAAGGTGTTGTTACCCCTGTTCCAAGACTACTACAAAGTGACCTCAAGAAGCTCAAAACAGGGTTGAGGAGAGACATTGCTTGTTTTACATGCCTAGGAGGTGAAATAAGGTGTTGTAGCTCCAAACAAGGTATGATATTGCTTATTTCATGAGTTTTGATGATGTTCAAATACTGGATGTGCTTATCCCGGGGAGCATGTTGCTTGCATGCTTGAAATGAGGCTAAGAATCGGTTTTTGTGTAAAAATCAAGAATTTGAGCTTGTTTAAGACCTTTGGTTGATGTTTATAACCAAATCATGATGGTATGAAGTTGAGGTAGGTGAAGAAAGTAAGCTACATGTATGCCTTTTCATTAATGTAAAAAGGGGGAGAAGTTCAGGGTGTTTTCCATCAATGAAAAAGGGGAGATTGTTGGCATGGTGTCCTAATAGGTGTTGTCATTGATGCAAAACCACATTAATGAAAAATTGAATGTTGTATGATGATGTCATGATGTTTTATATGATGCTAACATATTGGTTCAAATGTATATCAAGCTGCTACAAGTGGGATTCAATGAGATGTGTTTGCTCTTGTAAGCCTATATAGGTGCCTAGGAGATGTAGCTTGACAAAGTGTGAGCTTATTGGATGCTTGGGAAGCATGTTGACATAATGTATAACATGTTTTGATGTTTTTGAGCACTCATAGTAGTGGAATGGTGCAAGTACAAGTGGTTCACTTGGTTATAGGTGCTCATTAGGAGTATGTATGTTTGCTTAGAGGTGTGATAGTGTGGATTGGAGTCATTTGAGCTCATGGAAGCATAATTTCAGGTGTATCATGGAATATGAGGTATGTTTGGGTCATTTTTAGAGGTTCCTTGTTTAGTTATTGCAATATTTTTGTTGACCCTAGCCTCTACAGTGAGGATCTAACATGCAAGCATATGTAAGTCCTAGTGACTAGAGATATTAAGCTATGGCATTGAAATTATAATGATTGGAGATGTTAGAGGGATGAGTCATAGTTCTCTTAGAAAATTTTTAGGTTCCCATATTGAGTATTTTTCCAGATATGACTGATTTTGTGAGATAGGGTGAAAAACAAGGCAAATTCCAGCTCAAAGTGCAACTTCAGATGCTCGTTGTGAATATTGTGCTTTGCATGGGACCTTGTGGCTTTTAGGGAAGATTATATAGTGAGTTTATAAGGTTTCAAAAAAATAATGAGGTCATTTGATCATCAGGTTTTTATGAACGAATGTTAAGAAGGTAAAGTGGTCTAAAACCCTAATTAAACCCTAGCTAGGAGTAGTTGGTAGAAAGTGAAGTATATTGACCTAGTTTTATTTATTCATAAAAATTAATGATTGTATGATGTAGATGACTCCTTAGTATTTCTAGAAATGTATGTTTTAGGTCATGGTGATGAGTGGGCCCCACCTAAAAATAGCAGTTTATGAAGAATAAGGTTTTAGGACAAGATGGTCCAAAGGAGTAGCATGAAAAATTGATGGTGCATGATTTTGAGATATTTTCTTGATGTCCATGGAGGTTTCAGGAAATGTTCATACTAGGGTCATGGTGTTTTGAGGTCCAAACAGGTTGACTAGTCAAAGGGTAGTTTTGGGATCTCAAATAGTAGGGTCTAGTAAAATAAGCATAACTTGAGCTACATGTGGATTTTGAAGTGATTAAATTTGTTTTGGAAAGAGAATTCAGATATATTTCCATTGATTGTTTTTTTTTTTCTCATGATGAGGTCATTTGATAGGGTTTCCAGGGCATTATTTAGACAAAAAAAAATTGGCGATTCAAGACAGGATGTGTTCTAATGGAAGTTTGATGTTATTTGAAACATGATATGGATTGTTTGATGATTAATATCACCTTTAATGTAAAAAGGGATGAATTTTTAATTTAATTAATCCATTTGGAAGTTTTTAATGTATGTAGAAATGATTTTATGAGCTAACCTTTGGAAATATATTTTGTGGCAAGTTGATATAATGAAGGAAAATGTTTCTGTGGTTTGAAGATATGATTGTTTCATGACTTATAACTTTCTTATAAGTGTTATAAAGGTTCTTAAATTTCCATTGAGTTGTCACATGGCATGGTTTGGTTTAGTAGAAGTGATTTTGTGGCATGATTAAGTTTCCAGGGTGCTCAGGGGTGCATGAAACAATAGTTCGAGAAATACAAAGAGCACTGGGCCCATTAAACGAAATAATTTTATTGGTTGATATTAATTGCGACCATGTATGATGTTTAAATGTTAATTTAAACATGTGTGATTATTTATGGGTCATGACTAAGGATGGTTTTGAAGTAAGGGCATTTTTATCTTTGTGCCCATGGGGTTTTGAGCCAATTTTGACACATGAAATGATGGTTTAGGCTAGGCAGACCTATGTGGTTTAGTTGTGGCTTTTATGATTTGAATTTATAATGTTTATATGATGCATGGGTTGAGCCAAAGGAGGGAAAATGTTTGAGTTTGAATTTGAGCCTTGGAGAGGCTATAAAAGTGAAGTTATGGGCATATTGTTTCTAGCTTTTTAAAACCCCTTTTATCTTCTTTTGAAGAACCCTTTTTCTACAAATAAAAACCTTTGGGCCTAGCCAAAAACACCTAGAATCCCATTCTAGGATAGAATTTAGTTGAGTTTTCATGAGGAGAATTTGAACAAGTGCAAAGTTGGTGTTGTTTCTTTGAGAGTGAGTTGGAGAAGGAGGGAAGATTTGGATGCTATCTCCATAGCATGTTGATGTAATTTTCAGGTTTTAAGGTGTTTTCAGATCTGATATTGAAGTTGAAGACCTTCTCATAGTTTTACTTCTTCATATGTGGTCTTGAGACATTGTTGATTGTATTGAGAGCACTTCATTGTATCTTGTGATTCATTGTTGAAGACACTACTCTTGTGATCTGATTTGAGAATCAATATAAGTGTGTGGATATGATTTGATTAATAAATATATGTGTCTTTGAGATCATATTATGTTATTTTCATTGATTTTACTTCATTGAAAAGGTTGTATTCTTTGATGTGTTGTATATGAGCATGTGTGATTAGGGTTTGAAGCACAAGTGTGAAAAAGGTTTTATTGGGGACTGATTCACCCCCAGTCCTTGTCACCTCCGACAAGGGTCTCTTCCTCTCTTGGAATAATTTACTTCCTCATGTTTTATGGGGCATCTAGAAAGAGTGGAAAAAAATAATCTTTAAGAATAATTTTTTCAACGCTATTGATGTCTTCATATTCATCATGGAAATTTTGAAAGCGAACATCAACATCACATTGTAAAATAATTCTAAAAAGAAGGTTATCCTAAATGTAAGTTTCAATTAGGAGTATGATCTTCCTATGCAGCTTGTAATCCCCTCCTCTACTCACATCAAAGCTTCTACATGTTGGATCCCACCTCCTTGTGGTTGGTTCAAACTTAATGTGAATGGATATTCGAAAGGAAATCTAGGTTCTTCTAGTTTTGGTGGTTTCCTTACAAATGACTCAGAAAATCTAATACTATTTAGTGATTTTAACATTAGATTTATAAGTAATCTTAGGGATGAAGCACTAGTAATCCTCAAAGGGATGGAAATGGCTAGGAAACTCTCTATTGGTCCACTAATCATTGAAAGTGACTCCTTGAACATCATTAACATGCTGCTGGAGGACATGGATCTTTCTTGAACTATAAACAACATTATCAAACATATCAATGCTCTGAAGTATGATTTTGAGGAGATCAAATTTCAGCACATATATCGATGAAGGTAACAAGCTGACAGATTTGCTTGCTAATATGGGAGTCATTGCTACGGACCCCATCTTGTGGCTTGATAAATTCCTGAATGAAATTCTGAAAATTGTTATCTCTGATGTTGCAAACTTTAAAGATAAATGAATCCCTGTGGGTGACTATGATTAGGTCCAAGCTATTGGTATGGTTGCATCCTCCCTTTGAGCTGCATTTACTCTTTATGAAATATCTATTTCCATGCTACATCTATGTACTTGATTTCTTATATTTCATCTCATTGGGCATTGTAAACAATTTTCCTATCGCTAGTATTTATAACGATCAATCCTTTTCCATGTGTGAATTTTTCACGTTCTTCGGGGATTTTATGAATAAGTGTGGAGGAGATACTATCTTTGTGAGAAGTATTTTCCACCTTATGAGAGGCACATGTGTGGGAGTGGGATTTCCTTATTTAATTCCAATATGTGTCCTTATTTTCATAAAATTTCTCTCTGTTTTTTTGTTGAACCCTTCTTCCACCATGGGTGGAGATGTTCAAAGAATAGAACCAAAAAATTGTCAAGATGCCTCAAATGATGTTGAATTTTAGGATATTCGGCCATGATTACCAGTTGCATTTTAGCTTCCTAGAAGAATGGAAAAGTTAGAGTTAGGGATACTAAGTTCACCATTTTTGCCAAAACCATTGCAATTGCAACTAGCCTCCGACTTCATGTGTTGAGTTTGAAAAGAGGTCCCTTGTTGTGGAACTTGCTAGGTTTTTGGGTTAGGAGGTAGCTAAAGATGAGAGGATTTCTATGTATTAGTTAGGTTTTGAAATGATTTCACTCAAGTCCCCCTGGGAGAAGGTTGCAAAGCAAGTAATGTAATTATTTAAGGTGGACGGGCGCTTCAAAGTCCCAAACGATGTTCATTTCTTCCTTTTATCATATTTTCGCCATGGGAGAAAGGTTAATTTCTCCGAATTTATGTTTAATTACTTATTTGAATCTACTAGGAAAGGTGTAGGGTCGGTTTTACATCAAGGGTTGTTATACCTGCTCTTCTAAGGACACTCATGTTGTGGTCTTCTTCTATTATCCTATCCATGTGCCTTGGGGAAAGTGTAAACACTTGTCTTCTACCTCTTACCTCCTCACCAATACTACTTCCTTCATCTCCCCCTGGATGCTTTATCCATCTTCCCTAAGTCCTCTTCTCAATCCTATGGCTCTCCCAACCCCCTTGTTTGTTATTTTGATACCCCCTCATCGTTGACTCATGGAACTCACAATTGTAGATGCCACCTTGAGATCACACTCTGCAATTATGATGACTTGGTTGAAGCGGTGTCTCCCCGTTTTCCACCTCCTCGTTTCTTTGTTCCTTAGATGTAGCATGAAGATAAAAAATAGGGTCCTCCTTGCCCTCTTTCCCTGCTAATGCATCCATCATCAGTTGATAAAAATCCATATTCGTTGGTGATTCTTGCAAATCTTCAAGGATGAAGTTGATGTGGTGCATCATGTTGATGAGAATATGCAAAAGGTTCAGGTGGCTCCACAAACCTGTTGTGGAAAATGTCTCTCGAACCTTTATAGGGTGAAGTGAAGATGACTACACTTGATGCCACCAACAAAATTTTACAAAAAGTTTAGAGAGTTTTTACTATTATGAATGACCTGGAAAGCATGTACGATTAAAGTGGGCACTAATCTCGAGAGAATACTACAATGAGATTATTAATATGATCGACACTCTGTAAAATTTGAAAGATATGTTTCAAATGTAGATAAGGAGGTTGCTAACATTCTAAAAAAATTAGAAAGATGTAATGCTTGATTTTATTGGGTTTTACTCTTTTGGGTCCTCTTATTGGGCTTGTTGTAGAAGGACGGGGATCCTTTTGAAAATCCCAAATTCACCCTTTTAAAAAAAAAAATAGTTTTGGGTGTATGATATTTTATTAAATCTATTTATAAACCACATCTAGTTGTGGATGGTGGTTTCCTCCTAAATACCTAAATTATTGATATCATTATCATATGAGGATAAAACACATTTTATTTCTTTATAGTTTTGAGGCATTGTGTAGATGTTTTGTGTCCCATTAAATTCAGAAATTTTTACATATTTATATCAATTATTGTGAGATCAAATCGGACACCTTTAGGTGGAGGTTCATAGGAGATATTATCAAGACCACATTCACTTTAGAATATGCGCAAGTTATTCTAGGTTTGTTGATTATATGGGCATGTATGTTCTATGTTGTTCACAAGACACATGTATAAATGAGGGAGTTAGCATAGTGGGCCATAAGGTCATATTGGTATCAACTAATATCTTTATAGTCCAAATGAATATTGTATACAAATTCTTTAGTTTAAATACCTTTAAGGTGATCATAGGGATGGTTGTGACACATTTTTTTACACATAAAATAGAAGTCCTAATATTTTATATATCGGTTTTTGGTTGTAATGGAGCAATGCACGATGTACAATTAGGATACAAGGATATAAGGTCAAATAACACATGCCTTATATTGGTTTTAGGTTAGACAACAATTAACCATTTTCTTAATGATACTACTCTTGTCCTAAATATGGGAAAGGTTTATGATGTATAGACCTATAAGGATACCACTATTAATAACACTAGGTATTCCTAGGATCCTAAAGTGGCAAATAGTGCCAATTGTCAAGGTTCATGTTAGAGGTTGGAAATAACGAAGAGGGATGATATAGTGTGAAGACCCTACATAGTCATTTTTGACAAGTTACCTTTATGGCTAATGAAAATAGTGGTACAAGGTAGTATTCATATTAGAATTCATTACATATGATGGTTTGAACACCACTCGATGTTGAAGTGAGACGAGAGAGTCCAAAGAACTCTTTGGTAGTAGATCTTAAAGATATTTATAATTATAAAATCATGTCATAACAAAATATGGAATCTAGTTTGGATGAGAGTGTTACTTCGGATTTAGAAGGTATGAACAAGATTGAAAATCACCTTAAAAGTATAGCCCTTCTTATTACCATTCAATATTTCTGTTATTGGTGATAGAAAATAAACATATAAGGATGATTATGTAAAATCTTGGTTTAGATGAGTGTCACTCTTGGATGAAGGATATGGAGGAGGAAATATAAGTCTTTCAAGAAGAAGAATATATGGGATTTCGTTAACTTCACTTCTAGTAGAAAATTGATAGGTTGCAAGTGGGTTTTAAAAAATGAGTTCAATGCATAAGGAAAATTAGAGAAGTAAAATGTTGGCTTATTTACGAAAGGGTTATCTCAAGTCGAAGGGATTGAATTTGGTGAGGTATTTTCTCTTGTTGTGAAATCAAATTCTATCATATTTGTTTTATAAATTTTTATTGTGTATGATCTAGAGAGGGAATAAAATGGATGTCAAAATAATGTTTTTACATTGAGAGCTTGAGGAAGAAATCCACAAGAACTATCCTAACAATTTTAGATTCAAAGGAAGAGAGGACTTGGTTTTTCACCTAAAGAAGTCCTTATATGGCCTAAAATAATCACCAAAGACGTAAAATTAAAAATTTGACAAGTATGCACACAAACTTATCCTTGATATGCGTAATAAAAATCATTGTGTGTACTTCAAATAATAAGGTGATTATTTTATCATCATACTTCTCTATGTGGATGACATGTTGTTGATTGGGAATGATAAGGAAATGATCAAACAAGTGAAGGCATAATTTTCTATATAGTTTGACTGAAGGATCTTGGTTCCACGAAACTAATTTTGGGCATGGAGATCAAAAGGGATTGTTTGAAGTTAAATATTTGGATTGATCAAAGTAATTATTTAAAGATGGTGTTGGTATGCAAGAGAATAAGCTAGTGAGCACACCTTTCCTATTTGGTTAGAGACTCTTAGTTTAATAATGTATAAATACACAAGAGGAGTTAAGAGGACATGACTTAGGTTTCACATGCAATTTTGGTGGGAATCTTGATGTATGTAATGATTTGAAATTTACTTGACATTGTACATACAATGAGATTTATTAACAAATATATGTCTAATCTAGGAAAGGAACATTGGAGGGTGGTCAATTGAAAATTAAAATATCTACGTGGAACATTTGACCATGTTATTTGCTATCAAGGTGAGGTATTACCATGACAACATCTTGGTGTAAGAAAGGAAGTGAGTCTACATGGATTTTGGATTGTGACTAGGATGGATATATTGATTTGAGAAGGTCCTCCAAAGGAGTACGTTTTCAAATTGTTTGGGCAGCACTAAGTTAGATGAAAAAACATCAAGCAATTGTTTCTATATCCGCCACGCGATGTTGAACACATGTTAGCTACACATTTCAACTATACATGTCGGTTATGTGCCTCAATAGGGTTTGTACAAAAGGCAATCAAGATAGGTTATGACTCACAAAGAGTAATTTTTATGACAAAGAACCCCCTCTCAAAAAAAAAAAAAAACTGATGTGCAATATCATTTTGTAAGGGAAATGGTGGAAGAGAAGAGGGTGATGTAAGAGAAATTGGAGACAAAGGTGAAAGTATCGATTCATTGACTAAGGCAAAGTGAGTGTTGAGAGGTTTTCTTGGTGCATGGAAGAAATGGGCTTGGTTCCCACAACTGTCAAGGAATGAATTTATGGTCTCCTTGATGGAAGTATTCAACAAGTGAGAGATTAATTTTTCTAGCCTTGAAGGTGCTTCTAAAAATCCCTCAAATGTGATAGCGGTGGAAGGCCTAAGGAAGAAGGTATATTATGTTATAAAATAAATGGATTTGAGAAATAAATATATAGGATTCATCATATCCCATGATAATTCAGTCTTGAAGGAAAAAAAAACACAACCCCCTCCATAATTCGGTCTTTTCCTATTTTTAGCTTCATGATTATTTTTTTGGATTGGATCCCAAATTTCAAGGATTAGCTACACACAATTCTTGGGCTTAGCTAACAATGAATGAGGGGTTTTCACTCTCCCAAATTTTCCCATGTGACAATCCCATCCTCATCCCTTATTTATTGTATTTATTGTGATTAGAGTCTTGGTGGATGGATAGGCAACACCTTTACACCATCATACACATCATTGTACCACAACCCATTCAATTTCATGATCAATTTTCACTTTCTTGTTTTTTCAAGCTTGTAAGTTACTCATAATGAGATTATTCCTTAGGTGACTATAATAGTTGGATTAACTCCTTCAACGCTCTTTTCGCCTCAAAGAGATCCAAAAGCTTCAAAAAAACCTTATAAATCCTCCAATCCTAGAACCCCAAAACCTAGAATTGATAGAGAATTAGGAAAAAGAAATCCTTGAAATATTACAAAGACTAAAAATTATAAATTAAAGATACATTATGGGGAAAAATATGGACCATGTGCTATGATACAAAGATAAAGTCTAAGTGTGATCTATTTGCTTCCTTAAAGAGGTTATTGCATGTATTCACTTTGTGAATCACACTTGTAAATGCTACTACATATCTTCAATTATTACAATCATGATTTCATGAGGAGAGTTGTAGGATTTTATGGTGTCATTATTGAAGTCATTTTGGTCCTTTGAAAAGGCACAAAAATTTTAACAAGGAGGAATATGGAAACTAATTGTCACATTAATGGCATGGTGCCTACATGAGGATAAGAAAATTTCTATTTTTTTGCGGGGATACAGTGATATCAGGCACCATTGGAGAAAGAAATGGGAACATTATCCCATGTGTAGTCATAGGGATGCTTATACATCTGTGTGTGTGTGTACATATATATATACATATATGTGTAGTCATAGGATGCTTACACACGCACGCACGCACGTGCGCGCACACACACACACACACACACACACACACACACACACACACACACACACACACACACACACACACACACACACACACACACACACACACACACAGATGTACAAGCATCCCTATGACTACACATGGGATAATGTTCCAATTTCTTTCTCAATGGTGCATGATACACACACACACACATACATGTATGTATGTATGTATATATGTATGTATGTTTTTATGTGTGTGTGTGTGTATGTATGTATGTATGTATGTATATGTATGTATATGTATATATATGTATGCATGTATATGTGTGTGTGTGTGTGTGTGTGTATGTGTGTATGTGTGTGTGTTTGTGTGTATATATATAATCTCTCTCTTTTTGTATCCAATTGTCACATTAATAAAGCATGGTGCCTACATAGGGATACATAATGATATTGGGCGCCATTGGAAAAATAAATAGGAACATTATCCCATGTGTAGTCAAAATAATTCTTATACATATTTTCACACACGTGTGAGCGCGTGCGCACGCACACATAGAGATGTGTGTATACATATACACACAAAGATGTGTGGGTTTTTGTGCATGTGTGTGTGTGTGATCCCACATGGTTAATGTTATACGTGCATACAAGCCCACTTATATTTTAAGCATGAAATTGATTGGATTGACACATAGAAATGGATAAAGTAAGCACTAATTCAAGGTTGAATTAAGGTTTCTAAGCATCTTAGGAAATACTTGAAGAAAAAACCCCTCTCACTTTTAAAAACATTTTACAATGTAAAATTTGATTGAGGTTGAAAAAGACATATTTATACCTATTTATAGAGGATTGATGTTGAACTTTTCTTTTAGATAGATCATACCAAAAATTTATTTCATTGATCCCAACTAGGGATTGGGAATGAATTTTTTTCAATTATATAGTGAATTGAAGAGAAATAAATTGATAAATAAACATGGGAATTTCGATTAAAAACTATTTTTTCTTAAAGTGTGAGTAATAATCTTATAATACCAAATTGTTGTGTTTTTGCCAACAAGTAATCTTTATATGCAAAACCACGATTACTAATGAAGGAATAATTTTCTAGGGAACAATTATGGAGGGAATTATACGATAATGTTGATGCAATTGGGTTATATGCTAAAAATAAACAAGGATGACTAAGAAAATTTGACACTATTTTATTTATAAGAGAAATTAAAGGACTTAGAGTTATATCATTTTTGTAAGAAAATCCAAGTAACTCAAGGATACATATACTAACAATTCACATCCTTCTCATAGAAACAATACTTTGGTTGGACATCGTGTATATGGACTACTTGATGGATCATTTGATGCTGATATGGATTTGCAAAGAGTGGTATTTGGAGTGAAGGCCTATCAATTCCACTATAAGAAATAACAAATATTTACTCAAAAGTAAAAATTACAAATAGAGAATTAAATATTTATTTTCTTCAATTATACTTGCCTCCAATGGCTACATCGGTGGCATTATCATAAATCTATAAACCTTTTCCTAGAAAAATTTACATACATGCGCAATTTCAAGTTACACCTAAGAATGGGTCACAACACCAAGAAATCATATGATCTTATAAATCGACCATATTTGTTTTATGTGTAAAAATATTATTAATTTTTTTATGTGTATGTACACAATTTATGTTATTGTACAATAATATCATTAAATGGGTTGATTAATATAGAATCCCCATGTAACTTTTTTACGTCAAGTTTGCAAAACAAGCAACATTAAGGGAAATCTTTGCAATGGGTGCGCCCAATTGTTGATGCCATAATTTTCCTAGGGCTTAATCTAACCTTGTATTAACTGTATTTTCAATCCAACAGACCATGATCCATACAAGTGGATGGACCATTGTGGTGGACCATTGACTTTTTATCCTTTAAATGTGATAAAAGTTAATGTTCTTTATTTCTTGTATGGTGTGGTACTACTGAAATTAAATCCATAAATAGACATCATGCAAACCATGTCAATCAAAACGATTACCGGTGAAAATTATCACTTCGTATTATGTATAAATTAATCGAAATAAATGTATCATGGACCATTAGCAAAAGTAAATTCAACAAAATTAAAATATCAACGTCGACATAAATATATACTAAGAATTGCACATAAGTTGGAAGGTATGTTGAAAGGGATGTCAATGTAAACTTAGTTTAGAAATTCATTTTGATATAATAGTTGGTGTGTAATGTATTTGTTAGCATCATTTTTGGTTTACATGTTGTCGTGAGACAGGTTGAAAATTGATGCATTGAGAAGAATGTATAAGAGGAAATTGTCAACAACAAAGTAGATTGAAAATATGTCCATAACATTCATTGTTGTGGTGTTTGATGGAAGTGTGTAGAAAAATAGTTCCCATTTCATAGTTTTATTTCTATTTGCATAGTCAAGTGGGAGGTTAAGATGTTGATCGAATTTCTCTTTCCTATTCAGATTAGTGAAATATATATTAAAGAAATCCAAACAACTCCAAAATGCAAGGGTTTAAGGTACTTTAGAAAAAAATAGTGATAAAGAGTGAGCGCAAAGTAGATGACCTTGCTGAAAATTAGATGAACTGCGCAAAAAAGGTAATTAAGAAGAAAATGGATTAGATGGTGGATGGGGGGTTTCCCGATGAAGTCGATTCCAAGAAGTGTTAACTTCCTTATATGGATTTCAACCCCATGTTTGATAAAAGTAATAATAATGAACAAGATAATATGCAAAATCTGAGGCACACATAAACTAAAAATGTAGAAATGTAAGGCACATACAAATCTGATCTAGATTAATAAAATAAAGTATACCTGGGTGGGTTGATGGTGACCTAGGCTGCAGAGGGCAAGTCGAAGGCAACCTGAACAAATGGATAAGAACAGATAAAATGCAGACTGAGGACTTTGTACATAGATTCAAAAGGATGAAGCTCTATGATGTTTGATATCAACCTGCAACATATACCTGAAACCATAGAAACAAAAAAGATGCAAGGAAATGGATATCCAAGGTGGTAGGTTGGGAATAGGGATCCGATCGATGACGACTAGGTAGAGTTAGCGGCGATCGCAACCTGACAGAGTGGATCTGGACCGGGTACGTAATGGCAAAATAATAGGTCTAGAAGGAGATGATTCCATAAACAAATAGATAGGATGGTAGTGGATCTAGATGGCAGAATGGGTAATGTAGCAAGGTCTAGGTCGATGGCGATCCGACATGGTTGACAACGACACTGGTTGAACTAGGTATGGTCGAGAATGGACGGATTGGACGAACAACCTACACACAAAATAGATAGGAGGAAGGGATGGATCTAGATATCGATGGCGTTAGGCCTAAAAATGTTAGTAGTAAATAAATAATAATAATAATGATGTAACAAGAGGATAAATCAACACAAGGTGTAGATGATATCCCTTAGGTCTCCACAGATGGTGCAAGTAAGCTCAAATGAACCTCCAAAGGACTGAAGTAGCTACAGAGATGGTCAAGCTCCAAGATAGGATCGCAAAACGCAATATAATTCTAATTATTCCTCCTTTTGGGTGGAGAGGTAAATGTTTCCTTATAGGTCGCGGCGACCGGGTGGGTCACCGCCAACTATAGGGAACCATCCCTTTGGATGGTGGATGAGTGATTTATTCAAGATATGGGGATTTTATTGATTAGGATGAGTGTTTTAAAGCATATAGGTAGGTTAGGGTTTCTAGGGAAGTGTCATGGGTAGGTGGGAGATAAAGATGGATTAAATAAAAGCTAGAAAAAGCATAGGGATATGGAACTAGGTAGTTAGGGATAATAAACAACCTAGGAGGGGAAACTAGGAATAATTAAATAAGATGAAGATTAAAGGATGATTAAATGAAGATTAATTAAAAAGTGATAGGTTAATAGATAAGGGGGTGAGAATTTTAATAAAATAAAATGAATTAAAATAAAATGGGTCTAGATAAGACCATGGTGAAAGAAGCGGATGTGGGCAACAAGGGTAGCGATACCAAATTTTGGTGTCTAAATTTTCCCCTTTTTGTTGAGTGGTTTGTGCTAAGCAAGCCATGAGACAAAAACAATGAGAGATAAAGAGTAAGATGAATACTAACGAAGGATTGATGATGTGCTCCCTCAAATGAGGGATCGATGATACAACGAGGAATCAATCACAAGTTTGAAAAAGATAGATGAAGAAGGGCGGGTGGGAAAGAAAGAAGGGTAAAATAGTAAGGTAAGGCAAAATGCCCCAAGCGAGAAGGATTTAAGCAACAATAAAAACTATGGTGGTGATTTTGATATCACTTCGGTAGGAACAAAGGACGGTCTCAATGGAGACGGAGGCCATGTCCTACGAACCAATGAGTGGGCGAAAATTATTCGGAATGGAGGGAATCTAATGGGAAACCACTCAAATGGATGCAAGCCATGGGCACCAATGGGTGATAGGCACACATCAAAATTATGTGTAACTAAATGTGAAAATAATGTGAAATCCTTCATACATGAGGAATTGGGTGAAAAAGGTATGCGTCAAACAGGGACGAGGATGATGATAAAACTAATGGTTCCCCCACAAAGGACATGAAAATGGCTAAAAAGGCAAAATATGAAAAAGTGATGATATAAATTCCCCAAGGGGAAATACATATGGCCAAAAAAGTGGACTTGAGATAAGATGAGATGATGAGATGGTGCCCTAGCAAAAGAGCACAAAACGAATGAGGAAAGAAATAATGGTACCCCAATAAAGGGCATGATAATGGCCAAGGAGGTGAAGTATAAAAAGATGAGGTATGGTGCCCCAAGAGGGAACAAAAATATGGCCACAAAAGTGGACTTGAGATGAGATATGGATGATAATATGGTGCCCTAGCAAAGGACACAACAATGGCCACAAAAGCAAAAATGACGATAAAAGCGGAAATAGCAGGAAAAATGTGTTATGGGTGACACACCAAAAAAAAGATGGAAGGAAAGATGGTATACATGGATGATAGGATACCTGATTAAATGGTATCCTTTGATAGATAAAATATAGATGCTTTAGGCATGGTAAATGTGATGCGGGTAAAATAGAATGCGACGTGATGATTGGCGACCTATGGGTATGAACAATGCTACGTCATATCAAGGAGTGTGTGAGGAAATAATGCCTCTAACCGCATTGGAGGTAAATGAGAAGGGGATCCAAGTAATGCAAGGCACATGTGACCAAAATAGGTGTTAACACATAACCAATGATAGTTAGTTATATCAAAGATCATGAAAGAAACATGGATGGAATGAACTCATAAACCTAATGTTGACACGACAAAGGATTTGTGATGTAACTTGTACATGGGAAGAGGGTTCTCCATAAATGGTATTCCCTAAATCTATGCCCCAACTTTGGGTAGGGGAAAGAGCAAATTGATCAATTCAGAATTTTTCTAGAAGAAATCTTATCAATACGGAAAGCTTTCTTAGGATGCTAATAAAATAGAAGGTTGATCAATGCGGGAAGCCTTTGATGTCATGATACAAAAGAGTAGCCATCCTTCGAGGGTATGGTCTACTTTATACATATATGATATAGATGGAAATAATGATACACATGATAGCCGTCCTTTGAGGGATCGGTCTATTTATTTGATTGATTTTTTTTTACATGAACAATTGTCCTTGAGGGAGTAGTATGTTTTTGATAACTTTGATTTTTGATAAGAGCATCCATGAATTTTGATTTTTACATGGGGAAGAGTTAGGAATAGCTAGGTAGACCACTTAGAAGGGGACAATGAATGTACAAGAGACACCCATGGACCCTTAGCATGGTTCCAATAGGTAGATAAGAGGGTGATGGATGTAATGATTGTGGATTTCTCACCAAGAAGGGAGAACCTATCCATAAGGAAAATGCTATGGAAAAAGCCGTGGTGCCCATATTTAAGGTCGCATGAGGAAAGTAATGGTAGACCACATAAATCCATATCATTACAATGATAGATGGAAGAGGCTATGATGGAGGGATGATCTAAGGATATGACTAAGTGCTCACTAGTAGGCACACTAACAATAGAATGGTCACAAGTTGCAATGTATCAAGTGGTTCCACTTCCGGTTTACCATTAAGGGAGACCAAATGATAGACTGTTGACCCATACGTATGTGTGATAATGTATGGTCCAATCTAGTTGGGGGAAAACCTTCCACGTTGGATCCTTTCTAGGTGGTAAGATTATGATTTAAAGACAAGGTCATTGACATTGAAGTCTTGATATGATAGACTAACAACTTGCAAAAGATAGGATATTATGAGATAGATGAGCAAAGATAAAAGCTATGCACTTTCTTAAGGAATAAAAGAATATATGCGCCCCTAACGAGATGAATAAATGGCCACAAAAGTGTACTTTGGATCAAAATATGGTGCCCCAAGAAGGGCACAAAAAGTGGTCTTTAGATGATAAAAATGCTCCCCAAGGGAAGCATGAATATGGCCAAAAAGGTGGACTTTGGACGAGGGGGATAGATAAGAAGATTTGGATAAGATAGATTAGATAAGATTGGATGAGATGAATATGATAAATATACGTAAAACCTTTAAAATGAGGAAGCAAGAAAAGAGATGAAAATGGCCACAAGAGTGGGCTTAGGATGGGAATATGGTGCATGGAAGAGGCACAAATATGGCCACAATAGTGGACTTAGAATGAGGTTATGGTGCCCCCAAGAAGGACACAAATATGGCCACAAAGGTGGAATTAGAATGGAATAGATGGTGCCCCCAAAAGAGGCACAAATATGGCCATAAAGATGGAATTTGATGAGAAGATGGTGCCCCAAAAGAGGCACAATATGGCCACAAAGGTGGACTTTAATAAAAACATGGTGCCCCAAAAGAGGCAAAAATATGGCCACAAAGGTGGACTTAGGATGAGAATATGGTGCCCCAAAAGAGGCACAAATATGGCCACAAAGGTGGACTTAGGATGAGAATATGGTGCCCCAAAAGAGGCACAAATATGGCCACAAAGGTGGACTTTGGATGAGATAATATGTTAAATAGATTGGCTGGCTAATATGAGACAATAAACTGGATGAGATTGGATGAGATGGGTTTGATAAGATTGGATGAGGTAAATAAGACAATGTCAAAAATGAAGAGGAATTAACTTGATGGTACACCAGATCCTAAAGTGAAGTCCCCCAACATCAAGGGAGTTGTTTGGATGGATAGGGGATGAATTGATGTGGATAATATGTGTTGATGAAGAAAAATATGTGAGATGATCAATAACAAGGGGAGGATGCTCCCCCAACGAAAGAGACTATATTACATTGGGCAACTTAGATGTAGATGAGCTAGTGGATGTCGAAGGAGATTGGATGGGATCGTTAGAAGGAATGTCGATGATAAATTTGGATTTGGATTGGATAGATGGTTGGGGATCATAGGGGTGATTGGAAAGACAAACAATATCGATGAACAAGGGAGGACCCTCTTTAGGAGGAATGATATGCGGAGGAGAGATGATAAGGGATGATGTGGATGAAGGAGGAGACTTAGAAAATTTGATGGATGGGGATGTAGAAATAGGAATTGGATTGGTTGTGGTGGATGGAGAAGGAAGATCCCCTTGGATGATATATTCATCTTCCTCAATAAGATCATAGATGATGGTTTGGAGGGCCTTACAATGCTCAGTGTCATGACCTAGGGTACAATGATAGGCACAAATGAGATTGGGATCAAACCATGATGGTTTCTTACTATGAGGATCAAAATATTTAATAGGAGGAAGCGTGATGGAAGATATTCAAATTAAATGTCGAAGGGTATTTGCGTAGGACCCGATTGAAGTGTTGGGAGGAAGATAGCTCTTGTGGGTTTTGATAGGATATTTTGACTTGGATTTAGGGAAGGAGTGGATGTAGATTGGATGGGTAAATTAGATGTCTTATAAGATGAATCAAATTTGGGAGGAGGATTATATTGTTTGGATTTGGATTGATCATTGGGAGATGTCTTAGATGAAGTACCGGCCCTAAAATAGATGGGGGTGCTCTAGGATGGATTTTGTGACATTGGATTGCTGAGGAGAGGTAAGATCTAACTTCTTACGAGGATGCATAAGAGACCTTTGGGGATGCTTACCAAGAGTCTTAGGTTTTGATCGAGAAGGTTTACCCTTGGTAGGGATGACAATAATCTCAATTGGAGGATCTAAATATTGTGGTGTAGGTGATCCGAAAATAGATTGAATTTTTTTAACGATCTTTGGACCCCTATAGGCATTAAATTATTTTCTGAAATCACCCCATTAAAATCAACTTAAATCTATGCAAGAATTAAATCACATTGCAAAACAAGTTGATAACGGAGTTCGACAGAATGCCTATGTCTTTGGGTTCATCAATAGAATCGATATATTATCAACTTCAAATGACTGTAATAAATAATACAATCTATGCATGATAATATTGAATACATAAGAACAAGAATATTTATACCAAGAAGCTACCCTGGTAGATTCAATCATGTATTTTATCCATGAATACCTCTACGCCTCCATCATGGTGCTAAGTATTCTCCTTTAGGTACAATGCTTTATGGCTCCCCGATTGGTTTTTCAGACGCTAATACAATGCCCTATGGCTCCCGATCGGTCTTCCAGACATGACGTACTCTAAAGTTGTGGCTTAATAAGCTTGAAGAACAAGGACCTCCTCCACGACCACCAAGTGATAATCCTCGGCTTATGCAGTAGATCCGATATTTTCTTTGTAGAATATCCTATGGCACTAAAGTACAGGATCCGTAATATGCAGTGTGGCTCAAAGGGCCTATTGGGTAGTTTTTGCAATAACTCCCAATTACAATTTTTCCTATTAAAAATAATAGGTCTTATCTTCGTCTTGCCAATAACAAATAATATTGGTCCTTAATGAAGATGATGCCTATAGGATATAGGTCTTATCTCTCCATAATACCTATTTTAAAATAGGTCTTCAGTCTCCATATCGCCTCCATGATCGCCTTCGAACTGCATGTTGTCCTTCTTGGCTCGGGCATGGAACATTGCTTCTAAAGAGAATTCGGAGCTTCAAAATATTATTTCACCTATTAAAATAATAGGGATTAAAAATAATAATAATAATGCCTATATATATTATAGGACTTATATATTACATGCCTATAATAATAGGCCTTAGCTCGGAACATATACCTATATTAAAATATAGGTATTTCAAAATAATAATGCCTATTTTAATATAATAGGACATTAAAATATAATCATGCCTATATAGTAATATAGGTCTTACAAATATGTGCCTTACTTTATTAAGGCCATATTTTAATACCATGAAGGCCTCGAGCTTCAAATATGAGCTTCTCCAAATAATGGCCTTAATAAAAATGACCCATTATATTCATAATATCCTCCCTTAGCCTCCACGGGCTTAGCTTGGGAGAGACTAAGCTCCACCAATGAGCTTGTGTTTTCCAATGGAGTGGGAGGGAGTGGCTTTTATAGCCAAATGCGACCCAAAAATAAGGATATATACCTTATCCCGCCAATCAAATCCCAACCGAGATAGGTGGCACGGTGGTCGGGTCGCTCTTCATGCAAAGTGTAGGTCGCGGGTTCAAATCCTGCTCCCCACACGGCAAGTGCGGCTGTTTTGCTTGCTACCACCGACCGCTATTCCATGTGGGCCTACGACCCCAATCAACCACATCCACGTCGAGCTATGGCCTCACCGCTGCGACCACCACGTGTCCCCTTTGATTCTCTATCCCACACAAGATTCCCCCTTTGTCCATGTCACCAAACAGTTGGGGTGGAGTTTGGTTTTCTCGGACTGGTGAGTCGTTTTCCCTATCCGCAGGACTCGGTTGAGCGCAGAAAGAAAACTTGGATGAAGCAGTAACACCAAATGGATGGAGAAGTGGGGTATCCACTTCAGGAGTGCCCTAAAAGCAATAGGGAAATAAAAAATTATGTGACGGAGAAGTTTAGGAACATCATGTGACAGAGTAAAATTATATCAAATATTTCAACCCCACTTGGGCCCATGATAACAAAGCTTATTTAAGGGTGGATATCAAAGGTAAGGCTAGGATTATTTTGGCTCAGTTGAGGACCGGGTCACATCATCTTCACTGTGAAACAGGCAGATGGACTATTCCCAAAGTAGAGTGGGAAAGGAGAACTTGTCTTTTCGCAAGACGGGGTTGTTGAAACAGAATGGCACTTCATCATGGAATGCTCAGCATATGATGACATCCGCTTCCAGTACGAAAATGAATTACAAGTGGACAACCTAGATGAGTTATTTGAGGAAGCAAAGCTTCAAAAGATTGCTAGCTTTGTGCTCAAGATTCACAGTAGGCGAGAGGATTTGGAAAAGAACTTGGTTTCAGCTTAATGTTTCTACTTTTCTTGGTCCCTTTGACTCTTCAGTCACGTAGACGTCATTAAAATCTTTCATTTCATTTCATTTCATATCCACGTGCATGTTAATTTTCCCCATGCGTAGGGTGCTAAATAGGATGTGCTTTAATAAGTCTAATCCTTTATACCTCCCTTTTGACTTTGTACCACACCGTGAACTTTTTCCGGTCAATGCAAATGTATTAGCTCGCCACTCAATCAATGTATTAACTCGCCCAATACAAAGCATAGATCGATTGTAACTTGATGTCAACTCGCCATATAGTTTGAAACATAGATCAATGGCTAACAATTGACTCGCCATTGTTAACGTGAGCTCGGTCCAATGTGGAAATGTGGTGGTAGGCCACGTGGGAAATATTTTGTCAATCATGTATGAAGATGAAGACGACATCAAATGACAAAGACCGGAGGTAAAAACTCGAAAACATCACCTTCACATGATCATACTTGCCACTACTTCATGACTCACCAGTTGACCCGGTCTTGCCTAGGGTTGACCGCAACTTTGACACGGTCACCAAATGTGCATACGGACTCCATTTTCGATGTTCAAATAGTCGACGGAAAGTCTTGAGTCATCTTCCGCACTATATTGATCTTGGGATATTTAGGGAGCATCTATTCTCATTTTTGAATCCAGACCAGTAGGGGTGGATATTGATGGAGAAAGAGGTGTTTGTATGATGTGATTAATGAGGTCTATGTGAGATGTGGATTGTGTAGGTTTTGGATTGGTTAATGTGGAAACAGTTGGTTTTGTAGAGGAGACATAAATACCCTTTGTGTTTGTCTTAGGTGGGGGTGCTTGTTTCATAAATGTTTCAAGGGGTATGGATGTGATTGGTGTGGTAGTAGGTATAGATGTGGAAATGGTAGATGTTGAAGGATTAAGTGTAGAAGATTGGGATAAAATAGGTGATGTGGCCATGGGAAAATATGTAGGTATATGTGATGAATATGTTCAAGTATACGTAAGTGAATTTGTTGATGTGGTAGATATAGAGGTAGTTGGGATTGATAGGGAGGTGGGTATAATTGGGATGTTTAGGGATGTAAGTGATGTAGTGATAGGTGTGTTTGATGTAGATGTGGATAAGGGGTTAGATATGATAGGTTGGGGCATGATAGATGTGGATGAAGTGGTAGGTATAGTCAAAGTCGATGTGGATGTGGTAAATGTAGGAATAGATGTAGATGTAGAACAAGTGGTAGAAGTTGATGTGATAGGTGTGGTAGTCGTGGATATGGTTGATGTAGATGTGGGGGTATATATTGAAGAATTCATAGGCACAATGTCTAAGGTAGGGGTAAATGATGAGGTAGATGAGATAGGTAACTATGGAGGTATTTGATGTATAGTGTTGACTATATAAGGGTTAAATTTGTAAGATGTGGAAGGTGAAGATTGATTTGTTGATGATGGATTAGGAAAGGGGTGTTTGAAGATGTCAAGGGGTTGGCTAAGATATGAGACAAAATTGTCTATTTGGAGATCCCCCTGATTTATAAGTTGTTGAACGTGATCTTTAAAAGAACGACACTTTTTGATGTTGTGACCTATGACTTGATGATATTTACAATAGTGACCATCGTGATATCAAGCAGGTTTGGGCTATGAGTCATCAATAGATTAGATGAGAGGAAGTGTAATAAGGTGAAGCACCATCAACTTATCAAATATTGAACTGTAAGATTTCCTAATGGGGTATAATTAGTGTATGGTCTAAAATTTTTGTGTGAAGGCACTGCATAAGAGGTAGATGGTTGTGGTTGTACAACATGAGAAGTGGATGGATAAGGATGTAAAGAAGCTTGGGGTATGTTAAAGTTGAAGGGAATTTTTGATAAGAGGGGATATAATTAAGGGGTTGAGATTGAGTTGGTTGGGGAACATGTCTTTGTTGGAAAGTAGGAATGTGATAGGATGGTTGGGATTGGATGGAAATATTTGATTATTGAGGAATGTTAGTAGATTGGGATGGTTGGATAGGCATTCTAGTGATAATATTAGATGAAGTAGGGATAATGTTGATATGAGGTGATGGGGGTGGAATAGGATCCACCAATTGAGTGGATTGATAGGATTGAGAGATCGTGGGAGATCTACGAAATAGGAAGTCATAAATGGGGCTAGAAGGAGGCCCAAGAGTTTCTAAAGGAGAAGGAGATGGTGGTGTGACCGGTTGGGGAAATAGACTAATGAGAGATAGGAGAATTGGTTTTGAAAGGGGGATCGATTTGGATGACATGTTCTTCACAAGGTTGGGAGGCCTAAGGCGAGGTCTCAAGGTCATTCAAGGAAGGGATATTGTTGGATATATTATATTGTTGTGTTGTCTTCTCTTGAGAAGGAGTATTAATAGGTATAAAATGGGAAAAGATATGTTTACGAAATTTGCTAACAATCAAATCAAGCAATAAAGTTTTTATTAACATGATTAATCGAAGATGTGAGAAAAATATAAGATGGATAACAAGGGTACCTAATGAAGGAAATCTAAGGTTGGTTTTAGGTAATTTTGGTTGGGAGTCCTCAATATACTTGAAGGTACGTGAGGCCCGAGTTTGTGCAGGATTTCTAATGTGGCAAGAACACCGCGGTGGCTTTCCTATTGGGTGATCAAATCCCAATTAGGTCCACCTAGTATGGGATTGTTTTGATGTGTGGATTAATGTGTGAGTTTGGTTGTGTGTGATAGAATGTGAAATGTAACCAATTAAACCTTACTTATACTAGATGAGCAAGCAAGGATGCAAAAGGTTCTTTTTAAGCCCAAAACCAAATGTGACAGTTCGATGAGAACAAACACACAAGAAAGGGAAAATATAATGCAAAAAGGAGAAAATAAGATAAAAAGGAGAATACCTAGAGAGCACTTTTCCTTTTTATCTGATCTTCAAGATGAAGCAAGCGAAGAGCAAAATCCAAGCAATCCAAGAAGCCCAACGTAAACAAGAAAAATCAAAGCTCTACCTGTAAATGTTAGTGGAAAATAGAAGAAATATGGAAAATGAAATGAAGTGCAAGAGACTCACCTAAAAGGGTGGTCCCACCGAGCATGCAGAATGTTGATCTAATTTCTCTTTCATGTTTAGATTAGTGAAATATATACTAAAGAAATACAAAAACTCCAAAATGCAAGGGTTTAAGGTACCCTAGAAAAATATAGTGATAAAAGGGCGGGCACAAAGTAAATGACTTTGCTACAAACCTGAATGAACATTTAAAACAAAGGTAACTAAGAGGAAAATGGATTAGATGGTAGATGGGGGCTATCTCGCGAAGTCGGTTCAAGAAGTGTTAACTTCCTTATGCGGATGTCAACCCCGTGTTTGATAAAAGATGATAAAAGCGATAATAATGAGCAAGATAATATGTAGAATATGAGGCACAGGCGAAAGTAAATAAATGTAAGGCACATACAAATATGATCTAGATTAATAAAATAAAGTATAGTGGTTGGTTCGATGGCGACCCAGATCAGAGAGGGCGAGTCGATGGTGACCTGAATAGATGGATAAGAACAATAAATAAAATGTGGACCCAAGGGCTCTATACACATATCCGAAAGGATGAAGCTCTGTGATGTCTGATATCAACCTCGCAGTGATACGAAACTAGAGAAACATAAAGGATGCAAGGAAATGGATATCCAAGGTGGTAGGTTGGGAATAGGGATCCGGCCAATGGCAACTAGGTAGAGGCGATGATCGCAAACCGACAGAGTGGATCGGACTATGTAATGGAAATAACAGTGCAGAAGGAGATGATGCCAGAAACAAACAAACATGATGGTAGTGGATCTCGGATGGCGAGAATGGGTAATGCAAAGCGAGGTCTAGGTCAACGGTGATCACACGGTTGACGGTGACTTGGGTTGAACTAGGTATGGTCGAGAATGGACGGATTGGGTGAACAACCTATACACAAAATACATAGGAGGAAGGTATGGATCTAGCTATCTCGATGGCAAAGCTAGGCCTACAAAATGTTAGTAGTAAATAAATAATAATAATGATGATGTAACAAGAGAATAAATCAACACAAGGTGTAGATGATCTCCCTAAGGTCTCCATAAATGGTGCAAAGCAAGCTCAAATGAACCTCTAGAGGACTGAAGCAGCTGCAGAGATGGTCAAGCTCCAAGATAGGATCGTAAAAACACAAGATAATTCTAATTATGCCTCTTTTTGGGTGGAGAGGTAAATGTTTCCTTATAGGGTCAACGGCGACCAGCGGGTCACCGCTAATCATGCATGGGAACCATCCCTTTAGATGGTGGATAAGTGATTTATTCGAGATATGGGGATTTTATGGATTAGGATGAGTGTTTTAAAGCATATAGGCAAGTTAGGGTTTCCTAAGGAAGTGTCATGGGTAGGTGGGAGATAAATATGGATTAAAATCAAGCTATAAAATGCAAAGGATATGGAACTAGGTAGTTAAGGATAACAAACAACCTAGGGAGGGGAAACTAGGAATACTTTAAAAGATGAAGATTAAAGGATGATTAAATGAAGATTAAATAAAAAGTGATAGGTTAATGGATAAGGGGGATGTGAATTTTAATAAAAGAAAATGAATTAAAATAAAATGGTTCTAGATAAGACCATGGTGAAAGAAGACATGTACACGGCAACAAGGGTAGTGATACCAAATTTTTGTGTCTACATAAGGCCCAACCAATCATTGCATTAATAGAAGGGCCACTTTTATCGTGGCATCAACCCTCTAAGTAAAAGAATCATTTATATTAGGTTGATCAAGCCTTTGAACTAATACAAGATTAAACTAATATGTAAATATGAAAATTTTCAAATTATGAAACTCATTTGCATAATGCAAAAATAAAGTATATAAGGCATTTTTATAAGAAAATTGTAATTTTTAACTAAGTAATTCAAAAATATATATTTGGAAAAATCTCATGACATAGCATGTAAAAATATTTGAAAAAAATTGGCGATGGGGTGGGTGGAATGGTTTACACGATGGTTGTGAATCGGCTCCACCCAGGTTCAAATCCCACTTAGGCATGATCCTTGTTTGGGGTTGTAATGTACGAGGTGGTGCGAATGGCATGTTGATTTAATAGAGGTGGATTCTAGTTTGAGATTGCCTACGCTAGAAGTGTGTTCATGTGTGGTGGATTTGGCTCGCTAATTGTTGAGCTTAAAGATATATCTTGGCTGAATGTACTCCGTCTCATAGCTCCGATCAAAAGCGTTTATCTATCTAAATATTTTTTTGACAAAATGTCTCACATAAATTATTGAAACATATGACTGGTGAAGTGTTTTACAAAATGGGCCATAATAGAAGAATAATTAAAGGTGATAATTGCAGGATATAAATAAAACGAATTTATGGAGAATGCCTTGAATGTGTTTTTAAAATTACAAATGATTGGTTGTTGATCTACAATCCACAATGTTTTCCATCATGCTTGAGACCAATGCCACACTATCTTCCATCATGCTTGAGACCAATACAAAAATAGGATATTTTAAATATGGCGTGAGGTTCTATAATAATCTTTAGTTGAGGTTCTATAATAATCTTTAGTTTTTTTGTTGTCTAAGTTGTAAAGTCTTAATAGACAATCTGAAAAATGTAAGTGTATACTAGACACAAAAATCATTTGGCAAAAGCTTCAAATAAATTCTTTGAAAATATTATGATTCCTCGCCTTATTTTTGATATCTCCCATAGCACAAAAGCTATTGGATTTATATATCATCTTGTGGATTTCCAATATTTTCCATCTTCTAAGACTCCAACAATTTATCTTTTTAATATTGTATTTTCTCACAATAAATCTTATTATATAATGAACTTATCATTGTTTTAATTATTTTATCTTGTCTCATAATTATGCTTACAAAGGGATATCACAACACTTAGTGGTATTTCAATGCATAAAGATATCCCCAAGCAAATGTTATGTTAATGGTATAATGGTGCGCACACATAAATTTCATCCTTGTAGAAGCTTGAGATTAAGCAATACTTTGTTGGAATCACTAACAAATCCAAAGTCTATATTGATTTGGGACAATGATATTATCCTAGATGCTACAATTAGGGCTAAAGGTAAATAATTGATGTGATTGTTCACGGTTTGCACCTAAACATGTAGTTGGAATGAGAGAAGAACATACTTTGAAAAAAATAAAGAGGGATTGTATCCGACAATACCTATTTTAAAACATACACTAAATTAAATATTAAATGCAATCACTAGAAAAACCTAAAATTGCTAAAAATTGGTACTTACCATAGCCTTACCTACACAAAATATTAAAAATAAAATATTTGGAACATGTATGCACACACATCAAAGCTTAATGGAAGGGGCATGTCAGGTAAATGTTGTGTGATGTTGTAATTTAAATAAACCAACCACAAAATGAATGTACATGAAATTGTACACCTAGTCAAATCATCTTTTAACACCACCACTATATACCATCGATTGTCATTTGCAATGAATCCATTACGAAAAAGGAGATACCACGACATGTAGTGGTATTTCAATAAATAAAAAGACCCCTACCAAATGTTATGTTATTGGTATAATATTGCGTGCACATAAATTTTGGCCTTGCACAACTCAAGATCAAGCCCTACTTTGTTGGAATCCCTAAAAATCCAAAGTCTATATTGATTCCAATACGTGAAACCCATTATGCAATGATATTGTCGTCAATGTTAAGGCTAGTGCCAAAGGTAAATAGGTGATGTCATTGTTCACATTCGACGCCTAAACATGTTGTCAAAATGAGAGAGCATACCGCAAGATGATAAATAGGGATTTTATAACACACCATTTTAATACATACACTAAATTAAAAATTTAATGCAATCACCAAAAATCCTATATTTTCTAAAAATGGTACTTTCCATAACCCGACCTGCACAAAATATTAAAAATGAGATCTTTGGAACTAGGTATGCACACTCATCAAAGCATAACGGAAGGGACATGTTTGTGCAATGTTTTAATTCAAATAACTCGACCCCAAAATGAATGTATATAAAACTATATAGCCAATCCATTCCTCCTCTCACACCACCACCATGCACCTAACGTGTGAATTTAATATCTATAATGGAACTTTTTATAGATTTTGCAATAGTTTTTCATTTAAAAATACAAAAACCATTACAAATTCAAATTTATTTATTTACCTTTGTAACGCCTTGAACTTTCCCAATAAAGCCACATATTACTCCATCTGATAAAATAAAATTAGAGGTAAAATTTCAAGGTAATGATAAAAGTCGAACATAGCATCAAAAAACTTAAGTGAATTACAAGGAAAATACCCGAAATTCTATCTCCGTTGAAAATATTATGAATGTTAGATTAAGACAATAATTTTGTTTGTTTATCTCCCTTTTTAACCAATACTTGGTAAGCAAAATAGTTATAAACTTATCAAAATGATTGTTGTCTAAATTGGTGGGGGTAATGATTAAGTTCTTTGTCATGTCATTTGGCCAAATAAATACTACTTAATCTAACTTTTATATTGACTATGTAACTTAACTTGTTTTTTAAAATCCCCTACTTTTTTTTTTGAAGAAACTCATTTTGCTTGTTTTTTAAATCGCCTGATTTTAACAATATAGACAAAACAATCTTAAATCCCGTGATTTTAACAACACATGCTAAGCAAAAAAATTAAATGGTAAAGTCATTTTCCATGACATTTGGCAAAATAAATACTCAATATTTTTTATGAGAAAAACCACCATAAATCCCCTAACAATATGGTCCGAGAAAACAAATCGTGGTAAACGTTTTTTTGTCATGCCACAACCTATGATCCATTTTTTTAAAAATAGTCCTAAACTTATTGAAAGTGTTGTAATATAACTATTGTAGATGATGGTAACGTGTTTTTCATAAAATTTGGTAGAATGCATACTCCTCAACTACTAAACCATAAAAACAATTAATAGTGTATCGATCCGTAAACTTCTCCTTTGGAACTCTACGAATCACACAACTATGTTGTTCTACTTTCAACTTTGGAAAATGACATATTTGCTTGAAAATTAGAGCTTCGTGACTGATTATCTAGTGTTATAGAAAGGAAATTGTAGAGAAGGAAATAATTCAAACTTCAACACCAACAATTTTATCCTGGAAACCTCTAATGGAGGAAAACCAGTCGGGAAGGGAAAATTGCTCTTTCTTCCTACTTTTATTGGTTTAGTATAGACAATTACAGATTACAATAAGTATGAAAAGAAGAAACAATGTAAACCTTCTCTCCAATTACTTGTTTGCTCTATTTCTACACCTTGCTCCTACAATTCCATTCCAACACTGAAGATCTTGCTCACTGCTCTCATTAAACTCTGCTTCTCAATCTCTTTGGATCTTTAAATGCCCATTCTCTTGCTCCCTTCATGCATTTATAGGCCTTCCCATGTCCTCCCATGCATTGGAGGTTGTGAAAGGGCATGGAAGGGGAAGAGACACGACTGTGTGCTTCAAGTTCGCGTCCATTCATGTTCCATTATTCTTTTATGTTTGAAAGTGTCAAGACCGCCGCCTTAAGCAGACCGGCGATCTCAAGACCACCGCCCTAGGCTGGCGGCGGTTTGAGACCCACCCCTACGAGGTGGAGGTTACAAACCGCCGCCCGCACAGAGCGGCGATTCCTTCCAAAACCTCTGTTTACCTCATTTTTCTCACTTTTCTTATTTCTCCTTCTTGGTGTTGATGGAACTGATGAAGTGGTGTGTTTTCGGATCCCTATGGATCATACCTCCCCTACTTAGGAGGCTTTTGGTCCCACAAAAGATTAGTGGGGGAGTGGTAGAGGAATCGACTCCCTCTCGTGCTCATTCGAGTACCACTGGGTCTGCCTTGGTGTCTTCTCTCGTCCAACCTGCCAAGACTCCTGTGGATCTCTGGTTTGTTGTTCCAGTGCTACATCCTCCTCCGAGTTTCCTCGAGTACAATCCTCTTTGGAAGGTAAATTTTGTATCTTTCCTTCTTTTTCATGCATAGATGGCATTAGTGGATGTAAGCTCTTGCAACTTACTATCGTGTGTATCTGTATGAAGTATGGCCTAAAGGTTTCTTCTCCAACCTGCTCAAGTATGGCAAAGGTCCCATACTATAGTGGTTTAGTCCTTGCCTATCTTTGTTTCTTGAGATGGATTGGTCAAATCCTCTCCAAGTGCATTGTTGCTTTAGTCACCACTTGTTCCTTGTATCTCCTCTTCTTCTTGTTGCCCCACGGTTAGGTCCAGTGAATCCGTAGGTAGATACGGTGATTGCATAACGGAAGTTTGTTTTTCTCCTTGAATGAGCAGTTCCTGTGGTGGCTTCTTCTACAAAAAATAACAAGTGCTATCCAAATTCTCCATCCTTTGGTCAGAAATATCCGTGCTCTCATGCCCATTTTGTTTTTCTTCCAATGAAAGCAAACAAAATTGACGATTTTCCTGAATAAGTCTTGGTGCTTGGTTGGCACTTACCATAGCTTTCTTTGATTTTCCTGGTGTGCCCCGATGTTAAAACTGACTCCATCCTTGATCCATCTGTACCGGTTCTCCCTCCTTATGAACACAACATCCCTGACATACAAGTAAGGACTTCCGAAGACAACATCAAATGCATCAAGTGGAATAATATCACCTCTAATACATCTATGTATTGGGTATTTATCCCAAACTGAAACTTACACTTCCTTGTAACTTGTATTTCTACACCCTTCTTCACCCATCCTAGTGGGTATGGATGTGGATGCGCGTAAGTATCTAGACCAAGTTGTTCTACAACCGCATCAAAAATCAAATTTGACTGAGAACCAGAATCTACTAAAGCGTTTACCTTAGTCTTCTTGATTTGGATTCTGATTTGAAATAACTTACTCATCTCTTCTTCTTCTGCTACCTCGTACATGTTAGTGGCCATGCATCCCAACCTCTCGTCTACATCCGAATCATCCTCAATATCCACCTCTCTTTCTGTCTTCACAGTGGCCATGGATTTCTTGGAATCCTTGGTTCGGTGTTTTGGGTGTAATTCGGATGCAACTTCCAACATGTGGCATCAGTATGTCCATTTACATCACAATTCTTATAGAAATTCTTAGGATCTTTACAAGTATGCAAAGCAAGTAGCGGTATGTTTACCTTTCCATTTACCTCGATACTTGTCTTCCCTTGTTCTTTGTCTTGCTATTCTATTGACTGGTCTCCCTTTGGCTCTATTTCTCCTTGCTTCTTCTCATCATCAATGTAGTATGCTTATACACAAGCTTCATTGAGATCCTTGGGCTTTGTGGAGATTACCTTCCTCCGAAGGTGAGTGTGAAGTCCTCCCAAATACTTGGTCAAAATGTCCTCATCCTCCAAGTCCATATTAAGCAACATGGCTTGTCTCTAAAATTTTGTAGTGTAGTCTTGCACACTTTGACCGTTGCCCTATCTAAAGTATTGCCACTTAATCATCATGTCAGTCTTATGGCTAATAGGATAGAAGTTAGCTCTTATCAATTCTTTAAAACCTTTCCAATTGACAATAGGACGTTTCTTCTTCTCACAAGTGGCTAGATGAGTTTCCCACCAAACCAGAGCATGACCTTCCATTTTGAGACATGCAAAGGTGACCCTTTGTACCTCAGTGGCATTATGCACACTAAAGTAGACTTCTAGCTTGTTTTAGCCATTTATCCAGAAATTATGCATCTACTTGTCCTTCAAAATTCTTTATTTCCACTTTCATTTATACTTTAAAAGGTGCATATTTTACCTTCTCGCTTACAATTGGTGTCTCTTCATGTTCTTCCCATTCTTCCTCTTCGTGGCTCTTTCCAATACCGAATTTTCGGCTAGTGCTCAAACCACCGAGCACGTGGAATATTGCTTAACTAAAGTCGTATTTTGCATATCTAAAAGCTCTTCTTGTTTTCTATGCAATCTATTCGTCATGGTATCTAACATCTCGACTCTACGGACCAAGTTCTCTTCCTCCATTTGAGCTCAAATTCTCTGTTTCCACTTCTTTGTAGAAATATCTGGCTCGCAAGGTAAAAATTCTTCACCTTTGGACCTTGTCACTATCATACAAAATCACAAGAAATATTTAAATACCACAGTCCTGGATATATAATCAGCTTTGATACCAAAGTGATCCGTAAACTTCTACTTTGGAACTCTACGAATCACACAACTATGTTGTTCTACTTTCAACTTTGGAAAATGACATATTTGCTTGAAAATTAGAGCTTTGTGACTGATTATCTAGTGTTATAGAAAGGAAATTGCAGAGAAGGAAATAATTCAAACTTTAACACCAACAATTTTATCTTGGAAACCTCCAATGGAGGAAAACCAGTCGGGAAGGGCAACTGCTCTTTCTTCCCACTTTTATTGGTCTAGTATAGACAATTACATATTACAATAAGTATGAAAAGAAGAAACAATGTAAACCTTCTCTCCAATTACTTGTTTGCTTTATTTCTACACCTTGCTCCTACAATTCCATTCCAACACTGAAGATCTTGCTCACTTCTCTCATTAAACTCTGCTTCTCGATCTCTCTGGATCTTTGAATGCCCATTCTCTTACTCCCTTCATGCATTTATAGACCTTCCCATGTCCTCCCGTGCACTGGAGGCTGTGAAAGGGCATGGAAGGGGAAGAGACACGGCTGGGTGCTTCAAATTCACGTCCATTCGCATTCCATTCTTCTTTTTCGCTCAAAAGTTTGAGACCGCCGCCCGAGCAGGCGGGACTCCGGGCGAGCTCAAGACCGCCGCACATGCAGGTGGAGGTTCAAAGCCGCCGCTCTGTACAGAGCGGTGGTTCCTTCCAAAACCTCTGTTTACCTCATTTTTCTCACTTTTCTTATTTCTCCTTCTTAGTGTTGATGGAACTGATGAAGTGGTGTGTTTTTCTGGATCCCTATGGATCATGTATCAAAAATCTAGGTGTTATTCTTCAATTGAAAACAAGTATCCAAATTAACAAAGAAATGGGTGAATTTGATATAATAGCATGCATTGCCTTATGGTTTTGACCATTTTTTTATAAATCCATAAATTTATTTGTCTCGAAAGTGACAAATCCTACATGCGATCCTTTGCCCCAAACTTGCACAATGATCTTCTCGAAATGGAACCGCATAACCATAACTTAAAAATGAAGTGGAAGTGAAATTGTGTGTTACGAAATTCCTTTTAAGAAAATAAAAATAATATTTCCAAAATAAAAAAATTACATAAGATATAAATTATCTCCTTATTGTATTAATTCAATCATTTTACCATACAATAGTGTACTTCTTAGTATTTCTACATGTCCAACTATATGTAAGCAAATCAATGGGTAAGTGTCATAGTGATATTACAATACAATAGGTACCAAAATCATGGTCCAAGAATACAACCCATAATGATAATTCATAGAAAATATACAACACATTTACAAAAAAAAACCATGTAATGCTTGTGCTCACGAATTTTTTTACCATAAATATCCATTGGGATGGTGTTCATATGTTTGCAAATTAAAGGAAAAAGTGCCATAAATAGGGAAATTGACAAATCCCAATAATATCTTGTTGAACCCTGGTACATTTTTGTTTTCCTTGATGTCAGGTGGCATTGATGGAAAAGGTGTGAGTGGTGAAGTGAGGCTCAATTTAGGGAGCATTTAGGATGGTTTCAAGATGAATTCAGGGTGTTGCAGAAGCTTGGTTAGTGAGGTAGGAGACCACTGGAGGTATGGAGATGGTTGGTAAGCTTGGATTAGCATGTTCTACATGTCATACATGATGATTCTAACATGTATAAGATATTTTGGAATGAGCAACAAGTTAAGTGTTGGGAGTCACAATTGAAACTAGATCATTTAGGCCTAGTTCTAGAGCCTAATGAGGTGTATGGGCACAAATCAGGTCATGAAAAGACTAGGTAAGAATGGGAGAATCCTAGGAAAATTTCCTAGGGAATGTATGAGCATCCACGAGGATTATTATAGCCTTTGGAGGCAAAATGCAAATTCTCACTGAAATTGACTTTGAGGACTAATAGTGAATGCTTAGGAAAATGAAATTGGTTTGGGTTTTACATGAATATTTATGAGAAAATAAGGTATGGATCATGTATATGGGTGTTTTGTAGTGCTTCATGTCAAGTTTCATCAAGAATTGAACAAGTTTATGGAAGTTATTCATGTTTTACTAAAATTGCTTTATTGAGGAATGTAATATGAGCCTTCTTAGCATCCAAAAAAAATTGGAATCTCCTTCAGATAAATAATAGAAGGAATTTTTGAAGGTCACTCCAATCTTGAACGTTTGCATGAAAAAAATTAGAGAAATTAGATAAGAAACAAATAATTTCTATGCATTTTACTATCAATGTTTTTCTCTCTCCAGGACTCCTTGAAGTGGTAGACACAAAATGAGTTGTTTTGAATTCAAATAATTTTTCAAGTTTCAAAACCCCTCACAAGTGTGTAATACTCTCTCTAATCCATTTAGGTGATGGTTGTGTTAATCAAGTGTAAAGGTATTGTATGGGTTGTACCTTGTTTTACAAGTTTTGTGCATACACAGTCTTGTTTAAAAGAGTTACAAGGTGTTTGAAGGATGTCCATGTGCATTTGAGTTATAAAATGGTCAAAAACACTCTTTGTAGGTCAAAAGTGTTCTGTTGGAGCTTTTGGTATGATCTTATGATGAGTTTTTGAAGTTAGCTCTCATAGCTCCATTGTTATCCTATAAGAGTCTTGTTAAGAAGACTATGGGTGAGTTGTACTTGCAATACTCTTCTTACTAATTATAAATTCAAGATTTTTAAAGTGTTATATAGTCCCTTCTTGAAGTGATCTGACTACAAATGGTAATATAGAGAAGATTTGTGAACCGAAGTCTCAAATCAAAGACTCGGCCTATAGTAGGCTACACGGCCGTAAAATACATGTTTTTGCATGGTCTCATTCTATGATTTTGTGTGTGTACCTAGTGTGACAAGGTGTTTAAGGCATATAAATTCACTTAAATGTTACCTAGATGAAGTGGACATGGGTCTATAGTAGTAACTCATCTCTTCCTGAAGACTCTACTTATTTGTTTACAACAAATCATGAAGAAGCCTATGACTATGCTTTTAAAACTTAATCATATCATATATCTCGATGAAAAATAAGGTTTGAGTTTTTCAAGGAACTACCAATGGAGCTACTCCCGATGGATATTGGCCTAAAGGTGAAATCCAACAAGCTTTAAATTCTTAAAACAATGACCTAGTGTTTGGGCTTTAAAACCCAATTTGTGCAAAACTTGGAAGTTATGCCAAATTTGATCTTGTAAGACTAAATATTATCTTGAGAAGCTATTCATAGCCTTTTTCTTCCTAAAAATATTCTTATGAAGATGTGTGTGGCTTAGGAGACATGTATGCTGCTAAATCCTCAAAGTTACATCTTTGTTCGTGTAAAAACATTGAATTACCTATCACGGTGAATGGTTTATGAAGGATATTTGAAGTATCATGCATCTCTCGATTGGGTTAGACAATACAATGATCACTAATTATTATCTTGAAGGTCTGAAAAACAATTGAACACTTTTTTATCGTGTACTAATATTCTCTTTCACTAAGCGTATGTTTGAAGCTCCTCCATGCAAGTGAGTCATAAACTGCGTAAAATAAAGAAGAAATGTTGAAGCTTTGAGAAACGAAAGGTTATTGTCAGTTTAACGAGTGAAAACACTTGGTAAAGTCTTTTCTAGGCCATGAACCAAAGTCTATTCGTTGGAGGAATAAAACAAAAGTTTGAGCATGTGTTATCTAGCTAAAAAAAAGGTCAAAAGATAACATCACAAGCTAAGGACAGAGTGGAAAGGAAGTTCAAAATAGTTCTAGATGTCATTAATGATCTTAAGAGCATCTTGAATGGGTCTACACCTCGTAGATCAGAATCTGATCTATGTCATGTTCATCAAAGACATTAGAGGCGGTTTTAAATTGAATTCCTTTATCTCCTTGCACGAGATATCTAGAGTGAATTGGCTTGTAATAGGAAGTTGAAAAGCATAATGTAGAAGTGTGTAATGTCTACAAAAGAAAATAATTATGTAGGCATTTATTCATTGATGGGTGACTAAGGTATATTAGTTTATAGGAGTTAAAACTTGGGTGATTTGGTTAGAATACATGAAGATATTGCAGATAGTTTGAGATGAAATTGATAAAGAAATACATAAGATAATGATAGGTTGATATGTATGCAAATATGAACATGAGTCGAGTAACCAAAACAAGATATCGAGCTTTAAGAGAAGAGGAGCGTGACGAAAATTAACAACTACTTATCTAGACCAACCCGATATTGAATCAGTATGTCAGTTGAGTGAGGAGGATTGTGTAGAAGAGTTAAGTGGTGATAATCATGCTTTGGAGGCACTTGTATTCATGAAACACGAGAATAATTAAGGTGAATATCTTACCGCAACAAGTTGAATGCATGTGAATTAGATGTTTTGTTTTAAGAACTAATGAGTGAGAACATGATGCAAAAGTGTGGGTGAAACCATATTTGCATAACAGAGTATAGTGCGAGAGATGAGTGTTCTTGAAATAGGGTGTGAGATGAATTCAAAATAGAGCGCCAAAGAGAAGACGATCTTATGCGGGGTAGAGTCTTGATGCTAATTAGCTGACTTGAAGAGATGGAAATTAGGAGTATAATTTGAGAAAAATAGTGAGTTGATCTAGTGGTCAATATCAGTTGTTTGAGACAACAAAATTAGAGTGATTAAAGTCTTGATTAAGGCTAAGTTGTTGCTTAACAGTGAGGGAGTAGTAGTTTCCTTGTGAGTTGATGCTTGCAGAAGAAACAGTAGAAGCCTGATTGATACTTGGGAGTTGAAGCTTTCAGAATGTTGAAGCTTGTCAAATACTGAGTAGTAGCTTGGTTGAATCTTTGGAGTTACAGCTCCATGTTGAGTAGAGGCTCAACTTGAAATCAATGTAACATTTACAAGACATTCTTTTCCTAAGCTAGTTCTTGATTTCATTGGGTTTTTTCCTAGTTTGGGTTTCCCACATTAAATCATGTCTTTGTGTGCTCTCTCTCATTATTTTGTTTTTTAATGTTGTTTTAGCTTCATCAACACTAATTTAGTCTAGTCATGAATCATGTCAACCTTCCATAAAATCCAAGGTTGAAAAATGTGATAAAGTGCAAAGTTGAAGACTTTAATGGAAGAACTAGAACAAGAAAGGAAAAGGGAATTGAAGGGTGAATCAATCCATGTATCATGCCAAGGATACTCTAAAGACAAGAAGGACATCAAAGAACACAGGAAAATGCATCCAAATGCATGGAGACTCTCAAGTAAGTTTCGTGGAAAAAAATTTGTGCCATGTTTTTGGACATAGACTTGGGGACTACATGAGTAAGATAGACAAAGAACACCCATGGAGAGATTCTAGGACTAGATATAAAAAAGAATATATTGTGTTTAAATTGCAAAGAAAAAGGTCACATAGCCAAGTACTACCTAAAAGAACCATTAAGTCAATTTTGGGAAGAAAAGGACTCAAGAGGCAAGAACCAAGTTGTATGCTTCAACCTGTAATAGAAAGGTCATTTTTCCAAACACTGTCATGAATCCCCTAGATATAGATATAAGTTGAATGCATTCAAAAGGCAAGGAAAAAAATTCAAGTTGAAGGAAAAATCTAAGGACAAAACCAAGTCAGCCATGGTTGAGAGAGACACTGGAAAGAAGAAAGTAAAATGGATATACAAGGTCAAGAAAGCAAACTCGGGAGTTGAAGAAGTAAAGAATAATAAGAAGATAACATGGGTAGATGTTGGAGATGCACATTTATCAATGATACATGGAAGAGAAGAAAAATCAGACAACAGAAAGTGATGATAAAGGCAAAAATAAGAAAGAAAAGTTCTAGTGCAAATCATGAAGAATCTCTACCTCAAGATGTGTTAGAGTAGGTGTATGAGTTGCATCATGTATGTCTATCAGAAATAAATCAGAAAGTGAGATCTCATGTGATGTGGTTGTCACACCAAGGAATGCATCCAAGAAGACTAACAAGGTCATAAGGACTAGAAGGGAAAGAATTGAGTCATCATGTTGCTTTGATGACTTTCTCCTGTTTTGAGGTGATCTCACAAGATGGTATGCCTTCTCTAGGCTTCTAGAAGGTATATACTAGCTGAAAGAAGCATGGTTTGCTCTTCATTTTTCTACCAATCTTCCAATCAAGTGTTCTTCATAATGAAGTTGAGTGAGTTGGTTAAAGTTGCTCCTGAATGAAGGTTGACACTAGTAGTTACTGATTGCAGTCTCTATCAAGTTGCCAAGTTATGTCAATTTGTTGAAATGTTTGTCTTGTTATGTGTTAAAGGTCCATCACCTTTGGTGAAAGTTTTTGAATATCTTCTTGAGCATACATACAAAGGTAATATGGATTATAGTGTCAAGGTATGTGTCACTTCCTTCTATGATGTCATGTTTGAGTCATAGTTGAGTCATCCTTTTAGGTTGTCATCCCTATAGGGTATTGGAAAATGTCTAACCTTATGATCTAATACAAGTAGTTTATAGTATGTAATAGGTCAGATTGAGGCTGAAAAATATTCTTTCTTGAGGAGTCGGAGAGATGTGAATTCTTTCTCTTCATATTGTTTGGTTAGTGCTCTAAAGCCTTGTGTCATGAAAGAAGTTCTTATCATCTGTCAAGGTATGAAAATTGTTGTTAAGCACAAATTGCTTGAAAAATCAATAACTGAGATTAATCTGTCATAATGGAAAAATGCCTAATTGCCTAAAATCTTGATTTAAGTCTAAATTGAAATGCTTCAGTTTTTTTTCTGTCATGATCCATAAGTTTGGTCACATTTGTGAAGTGTCTATCATTATTGGGCAAAGGTGTTGATTTGAGTAAACAAGCAAAGGCAATGTTGACCTTATCAAAGGTGTATGCATCGAGAATATCAAGATGATTAGTTTTCCTGAATGTTCTGAGATGGAATTTTCTTCATGAGAAGATATAAGTGTGGAAATTAAGGGTCTCGGTCTATATGTAGTGTTTTGCGGTCGATTTGTTCCTATGAAAATGGTCAAGAAGGTTGTGTAGTAAGTTGGTTGAAGCATATCAAAGCGGTTTATCATGATGAACTCTCCAAGAGGTGTCATGTCTCTGTCAAAAGGCTTGAATGAGCTTTAAGTGAACCAAAATCAATATCAAGAAGCTATTTAACATGTGAATTGTACAATATAAGAATCTACAGTAGAAACGGTAGTTAGAACAAGGTAAATTAGGATTAGCCCATCAAAGGATGTTATAGAGTTTTGAGAGGTTGTATCTAAGTTATGATTTAGTTTCATAAGAGGATGTCTCGGTTGCCTAAAACTAGACAAGTCAATTTACAAGTTTGATATGACAAGACAATTTGCATCTTTGTTGTTATGGAGCAAAATTTTGCTATAGTTGAGGGACAAGAAGATTATTGTGATTTATTTCTCTGTAAGAACTTAAAATGGTGTATAATATCATGTTAAAGAAGTTTAAAGCAAGGTTTTTATAGCCTCTGTCAATACTTTAAAAGTAGCATTCTATCAATAGAATGTATTTCCGAGTTGAAGGCTTCATCTCAATGCATGATCTAATAGTTGTGTTTCGTGTCGGTGGTCTAAGTCTTGAGTCTAGATCTATATGCAAAGCATTTGTGAATTATCTAATGAATTAACAAATGAAAATGAAGACACACATAAGGTTACATAGCTAGGAAATAGTGTAAAATATTTACAAGATGTCATACTGTAGATGAAGTTTGAGGATCTACTTTCAAGCCTTGAATATTGATAGGAAATTCAAAATGCATCTTTGATATTGAACATGTAGTGTAATGGAGTCTACAAGATCAAGATGATGCAATCATGTCAAACATCATGAAGTTTAGGCAACAACACTTTAAGGTTGGATCAATTATGTGCTAAACTTGAAGGATCTCAAAGACAATTACATACTGGGTTGATATATCTCAAAAGTATCATCTTACATTGATACATGATATGAACAAAGAGTATAACAAATTTCTTACTGGACAAGATCACACTGATTCATTGCATTGAATTTTGAAATGTACTATGAGTTACAAGATCTATTAAACTGGGTGATGGACCCCAAAAGGATTGTAGAGCTTGTCTTGACCAAACACTCTAGAAAATCGGGAAGAAAGAAAGACAAGATAATCAAGGTAATCATGATCAAGTGATGGTGATTTAAGGAATTAAGTAGCTTGTTTGCTCACAAGTTTGTGAGAAAGGAGGTCAAGGATGGTTAACAAAGACCAAAATATTGTTCTCATGCATTTTGAGTATGTTGCAAGTTGTAGGATGTCAAAAATAGTGTCCCACAAGTTTGGAAGGTTTATTGGCACAAGAGAAATGGATGATATTGTCCATAGTTGAATTGAGGTGGCCAGAGCCTAGAAATCCTTGTAAATCACAATATGAAAAGATGGCATTTTCGAGGGGGCGACAAAAAAATCAATCAACAAATGGACAAGAAAAGCAAGAGGAAGCACCGAAGAGGTCCTTTAGGACTAGCTAGTATTGAGTGACTCGTTCCTATGGTTTGAATGTACAGAAAAATATTGATTTTTTGCGGCTTCAGATAAAGGAGAATGTAATGATTTCGGGGGAGTAACTTGTGCTTAGTACATGATGTACATAAATTCTTTGGATGACCAAAGTTGAACAAAAATCACTGAAATTTTGATTCATGGATCTTTGGTCCAAATAGCAAAATTCACTAGATTAAGGCAGGATTGAGCTCAGTGTTGAGCATGGTGAAGTGAGATGGCTAAATATGAAGATAACATGTTCAAGGGGAGCATTTCATCTGTTTAATGTATGACCCTTTGTCATATATGTCAAAGGGGGAGAGAGTGCTATCAAAAACAAGAATTGAATGCTTTGGAGATGGTGTGATTGTTTTCCATCAAAAGCTTCGAGTTGTTCCAATTGTTATGTTTGTGGAGCCTATTTTCATGTTAGAGTGTGGTACACCTTCTATGTGTTACACTCGGGTATTTTTACGGCGGTCCCGCTCGCCGGTGAGCGGGTCAGGGGGGTTCGAGGGGTGAAGCCCTCATCGAAGGGGGTTCCCAAAGCAAATTTTCATGGGTGGTTTATTAACCCATGGGTAATGGGTAACCGTTATGGGCTATTTTTGGGCCCATGGTTTTTCGGTACCCATTGTTTTGTAAAACCGCCTCTTCGGCTACCCATAGGTTTATGGGACGGTTTTATTTTTGCCCATTGTTTGATACCCACGGTTTTGTAAAACTACTTAAGCAGTTGTCTATTTATATGATCTTATGCATATGATAGATAGACAAGAAAATGTATTGCGAGATGTGTTTTGAATTCGGTGTGAATTCTATAGAGTTTGTTGAGCATAGCTCCAAACGGATCCAGGTATTGTATTGAGAGAGAGGAGGTTTGTAATAAAATATGAGCAAGTGATTCTTGGTGGATGTAGCCCAAATTGGGTGAACCACGTTAAATCTTGTCTCTCGTGTTGTGTTATTTATTACGCACTTTTATTTGAGATCTATAATATTTTACGCATATTAGTTTCTATTGTTGCATTCTGTAAGGGATTATTCCACATATTTTATCTCTTATTTCCTAACAGCAATCAATGACAAAGGGGGAGATTGTTGAACACTTGGTGCATTTGTATTTTTATTGATTTCATGTAGCATTAATGGAAAAAGTGTGAGTGGTGAAGTGAGGCTCAATTCGAGGAGCATTCGGGATGGTTTCATGATGAATTTAAGGTGTTACAAACTTGGTGGTCGGAGGTAGGAGACCACTTTGGAAGTATGGAGATGGTTGGTAATCATGGCTCGGGTGTTCTACAAGACATACGGGATGATTCTATCATGTGCAAGAGATTTTGGAATGAGCAATAGGTCAAGTGTTGGGAGTCACAGTTGAAACTGGATCATTTAGACCTAGTTCTAGAGCCTAATGAGGTGTATGGGCACAAAGCAAGTCATGCAAATACTAGGTAAGCATGGGAGGAACCTAGGAACATTTCCTATGGAATTTATGAGCATCCACAAGGCTTACTTTATCCCTGTGGAGGCAAAATTCAAATTCTCACCAAAACTACCTTTGAGGACTAACAGTGAATGCTTAGGAAAATGAGATTGGTTTGGGTTATACATATATACATTTATGAGAAAAAAATCTATATATAATGTATAGGGGTGTGTTGTAGTTCTTCATGTCAATTTTCATCAAGTTTTGAATAAGATTGTGGAATTTATTCAAGTTTTACTAAAACTGGTTTATTGAGGAATGCAATTTGAGCACCTGTCTTATTAGCATACAAAAAAATTGATTCTTCTTTAGATAAATCATAGAATGAATTTTTGAATATGACTCAAATCCTAAAATTTTGCGAAAAAAATTTGAGAGAAAGTGGATAAGAAACAAAGAATTTCTATGCATTTTACTATCAATGTTTTTTCTCTCTCGTGACTCCTTGAAGCGGTAGGCACAAATGAGTTGTTTTGGCTTCAAATAATTTTTGCAAGTTTGGAAATCCCTCACTTTTGCAAGTTTGGAAATCCCTCACAAGTGTGGAAGAATATCTTTAAGCCATTTGGTGATGGTTGTCCTACTCAAGTGTAAAGGTATTGTATGGATTGTACCCTATTTTGCAAGTTTTGTGCATACATGGTCCTGTTTTGAAGAGTTGCAAGGTGTTTGAAGGATATACATGTGCAAACGGTCAAAAACACTCTCTATAGGTCAAAAGTGTTCTGGTGGAGCTTCTAGTATGATCTTATGATGATTTTTTGAAGTTAGCCCTCATAGTTCCATTGTTATCCTATAAGAGTCTTGTTAAGAAGACTATGGACCGAGTTGTACCTACAATACTCTTCTTACTAATTATGCATTCAATATTTTGAAAGTGTTATATAGTCCCTTCTTGAAGTGATCTAAATACAAATGGTCATATAAGCGAAGATTTGTGAGCCAGAAGTATCAAGTCCAAGAATGGCCTATAGTAGGTTACACACTCTGTGAAACACACGCTTTTTCATGCCCTCGTTCTCTAATTTTGTGTTTTTACCTAGTGTGACAAGGTGTCAAGGCATGGATCTTCACTTAAATGTTCCTTAGATGAAGTGGAAAAGGGTCTGCAGTAGTAATTCATCTCTTCCTTGAAGATTATACTTGCTTGTTTACAACAGTCATGAAGAAACATGTGACTATGTTTTTAAAACTTGAGCATATCATATATCTCGATGCAAAATAAGGTCCGAGTTTGCTGAAGGAAATACCAATGGATCTACTCCTCATGGTTATTGGCCTAAAGGTGGAATCCAAAAATCTTTAAAGTCTTAAAACAACGACCTAGGGTTTGGGCTTTAAAACCCCAACTTGTGCAAAACTTGGAAGTTATGCCAAATTTGATCTTGTAAAACTAAATCTTATCTTGAGAAGTTGTTCATAACCTTTGTTCTTACCGAAAATATGTTTCGAAAATGTTCTGGCTTAGGAGACGTGTTCGCTTGCTAAATCCTCAAAGTTACATCTTTGCTCGTGTAAAAACATTGAACTACATGTCACGTTGAATGGTTTATGAAGGATATTTGGAGTATCCTTCTTCTCTGGTTGGTTTAAACAATACAATGATCACTAACTATTCTCTTAAAGGTGTGAAAAATAGTTGAACACTTGTTTATCATGTACTTGATATGCTCTTTCACTAAGCGTGTTGAAGCTCCTCCATGACACGGTGAATCATAAACTACGTAGAAAGAAAAAATATTGAAGCTTTGGAGAAATTGAAAGGTTATTATAACTTTTAATGAGTGAAAATTCTTGGTAAAGTCTTTACTAGGCCATGAACCAAAGTCTATTCGTTGGAGGAATAAAACAAAAGTTTGAGCATGTGTTATCTAGCTAAAAAGGTTAGAAGTTAACATCACAAGCTAAGGACAGAGTGGAAAGGAAGTTCAAAATAGTTCTAGATGTCATTAATGATCTTAAGAGCATCTTGAATGGGTCTACAACCTCGTAGATTGTAACTGATCCATGTCATGTTCATCAAAGACATTAGAGGCGGTTTTAAATTGAATTCCTTTATCTCCCTTGCACGAGATATCTAGAGTGAATTGGATTGTAATAGGAAGTTGAAAAGCATAATGTAGAAGTGTGTCATGTCTACAAAAGGAAATTTTTATGTAGGTAGTTATTCATTGATGGGTGACTAAGGTATATTAGTTTACAGGAGTTAAAACTTGGGTGAGTTGGTTAGAATACATGAAGATATCACAGAGATAGTTTGAGATGAAATTGATAAAGAAATACATAAGAGAATGATAGGTTGATCTCGTATGCAAATATGAACATGATTCAGAGTAACCAAAAGAGTATATCGAGCTTTAAGAGAAGAGGAGAGTGAAGAAAATTAGCAGCTACTTATCTGGACCAGCCTCGATATTGAATCAATATGTCGGTTGAGTGAGGAGGATTGTGTAGAAGAATTAAGTGGTGATAATCATGCTTAGGAGGCGCTTGTATTCATGAAACACAGAATAATTAAGGTGAATATCCTCGCATCAAGTTGAATGCATGTGAATTAGATGTTTGGTTTTGAAAACTAATGAGTGAGAACATAATGCAAAAGTGTGGGTGAAACCATCTTTGCATAACAGTATAGTGTAGATATAAGTGTTCTTGAACTAGGGTGTGAGATGAATTTAGAGTAAAGAGCCAAAGAGTAGATGATCTTATGCGGGGGTAGAGTCTTGATGCTAATTAGGTGACTCGAAGAGATGGAAATTAGGAGTAAAATTTGAGAAAAATAGTGAGTTGATCTAGTGGTCAATATCGTTGTTTGAGACAACAAAATTAGAGTGAATAAAGTCTTGATTAAGGCTAAGTTGTGGCTTAACAGAGGGAGTAGTAGTTTCCTTGTGAGTTGATGCTTGGAAGAAATAGGTAGAAACCTGATTGATACTTGGGAGTTGAAGCTTTCGGGAATGTTGAAGCTTGTCAAACATCTTGAGTAGTAGCTTGGTTGAATCTTTGGAGTTGACTCCATGTTTAGTAGAGGCTCAACCCAAAATCAATGTAACATTTACGGGGACGTTCTTTTCCTAAACTAGTTCTTGATTTCATTGGGTTTTTTCCTAGTTTGGGTTTCCCACGTTAAATCATGTCTTTGTGTGCTCTCTCTCATTATTTTATTTTTTAATGTTGTTTTAGTTTCATCAACACTAATTTAGCAAATTGAATAGTTTGTCAAAGTTAGAAAAGATGGTGATTCACCCTCCCCCTCGGTGTCCTAGTTTTCAACATATCCTTCAAATACCAATGGGGATTGAGGGGGATCCAATGTTTCATCCATATATGTAATTGCTTTGTTAAGGGCACAAAGAGATATCAATGTTTTAGCTTCACCTTAGTTGTTAATTGAATGATCACTCACAATCGTACTCACAAAATATTGTAATGAATTTTCCAACTTATATGTATAAATTCCTCCCACCACCTTCATACAATTCACTCATAAAACAAACTACATGGATGAAATTATTTTTGGAATGTTGACTTGGCTTCCCTATTGAAAATATGTATTTAATGAAATATGTCATAAAGGCTTGTTTCTAATAAGGTCTTCACACAATAAGACGCCTCCGATTGTAATAACAAGGTGTTAGTACACATTGGCTTTAGTTCATATTTCCTATTAATCATTTTGTTTAATTAATCTAAAGTTAAAAAGATGTGAGGAGAGTCTTGCTCAAAAAAGTTTGACACTTTTGGGGAAAGATTGTTAGAATAGATTGTTTACTTTAGCTCATGTTCACCTAGGTACTTTATTTACTTTCTATTTTTAGTTATCCTCACCCACTTATGTGTGGATATTTATTTTATCTTATTTAGATATAATGAGGATATTATCTAGTTGTTAGGTATATTTATTTCCTTGATATATGGTCTTGACTAGTTCTTTCCTTGATCTATGACTTGATCTTTGGTGTTACCTAGTTCTTAGATTGATCTTCCTTGCTTATATAAGCAAGGCACCTTCTCATTGTACAACATAAAGTTCCATAGATATGATATATGATATCGTTGTTCTTTGTTTGCAAATTTGCTTATAAGTTTATTCTATTGAATTGCTTTCATATTATCAATGTGATGTTCTATTAACATATGAGATATTTGTGGCTTAGAATAATCTGGTTATTGTTTTTTTTATGGTATCGAGTGATAGATGTGTAGATATCCATTTGTAGTTTTTTACAATAAAGGGTTTTTTTTTCATATATTTGGAGATTATTCTTTTCAAAGTGGAAATATTTTTGTGCAACGTGCATTTCTACACAAAAAGGAGTGTGAGATTGGATCTAAAAGGCGGGAAAAACCCTAAGGTCAACTATAAAATTAGCCATTGTGGATTTTTGGCTTTTTTTCCAGCTTTTGTGGCACTATAACCACACACGAATTTGTTTTTGTAGCGCAAATTTAAATAAATATTTTACGAAAAATTGATAAGCTTGTAACTTTTGATAAGCAACTCGAAATCGAGTTTCATTTTTATCAAAAGTGTTTATTTTCCCATATTTGTTCCATGGAACTATTTATTATAAATTGTCATTTTTGTAAAATGCACTAAAAATATAAAATGTCAAATCTAGGGGGCCGGGGGTAGGGGCTTCTTGCATTTTTTTACTCTTTGGTGATTTTGATAATAGTGTCTTTATCTTCTTCGCATTAAACCAACTTTAGTCATTAACACATAATTACCACCCATATAGACCAAGAATGGAAACAATCACTAAACGCAAAGGATTATGGTCTTTAACTTTTACAAAATAACCAGTGTTCACTAGAGAATATGATAAATTTCAATATCAATGCAAATTTGATGAGTGTATGGGTTTGATATGAACTTATATAAGTGACAGTATTTTGTTTCATTTGGAAGGATGTTTATCCTTTCAAAATATGAGAGAAATTGGATGACTTATTTGATAAGGTGGATCACATGAGAGCCATGCACCTTGAAATTGAGATCACTTCTCTTAGTCTTAAAGATGTTCCATCAATTAATAGATTGTCTTACCAAGTTCAAGCACTTGTTGAAACAATTGAAGGGGAGTGGAAGAGATAAGAAATATGAAGAGTGTGTTTACCTAATTCTATCCAAGTTGAGAGGTCCATTCCAAATATTTGTTTCTACCTTTTTCTCTAGCATGGATGCATTAGGTGACACATTCAAAATGCCTAGCTTAGAATTATTTGTGAAAGACTTATTAGGAAGAATCCAAAATGTCTAAGCTCGAGTCTTCCACCTCTCAAAAGGCATTAGCAGCATCTAATCCTAAGGGTGAGGGAAAACCAAAAAGTAAATCCAAGTTCACTCCTCCATCTCAAAGTGTTACTAAACCCAAATAAATAACTCTAAACTCGAGGAGCCTTCTAAATCCAAGAAGAATTTTAGCCTTTCATGCTCTTTTTTTTGGGGGCAAGTGGTCATGTAGAAATAAGGTGTTGGAAGCACATGCAAGCCTTAGAGGATGTATTCGTAACACACAAAATCTCTATCTCTATCTCCACTCCACCTCATTTCAATAAGCATGGAAAAGCACTTAATATTGTTGGGAGATCTTAATCAACTATTACATATAGTTGGGTTATAAATTTTGGTGTTTCTCACCACATGACTTCTTTCAAGGAGTCTTTTGTATCTCTAGGTTTGAGTTCTACTTCCAAAATTGAGGTTGGAGATTCTTCCTTTATTTTTGTTAAGGGAAAATGTGACATACACCTTGATGGTGGCAGTATCCATGAAGCATTATATGTTTCCGAAATCACTACAATTTTTTTTCGTGTATCAAATTTTTCATTCTTATCAATGCAAAACCAAGATTTTTACACCACAAGGGGAATATACGAACCTTGTTGGAGCATCATTCACTTGTTACTCAGGTATTGTTAATCATAGTTATAGACTTATCATTTTGAGGGTTTTGATGGCACTTCATCAATAGGGACATGTTTGGTTTCTCATGTAGATTCAAAGAGTAAGCTTTGTCATGAGAGATTTAGACATCTTAATTACATATATTTGAAGGAGTTGAGCACTCATGGTATGGTTGATAGTCTTCCTAGAGTTTCTTGTCTTGAGGGAGTTTACCCTAGTTGTGCATTAGGGAAACAACACCAAGATTTATTTCCTAAGAATATGCCCTAGAGAGTTTCTTCACCACATGAGCTTGTGCATAGTGACTCGATGTTTTTTCCTACTCTCTCTTTTAATGGAACTAAGTATGCACTTACATTTAATGATAAATTCTTGATGTGTACTTGGGTTTATTTTCTCAAGTACAAAAGTGACATTTTTTCACATTTCAAAATATTTTAAGGCATTGTTTGAGAAACAATCTTCTAGTTGCATAAAGAACCTTCACATTGATAATGGGGGAGTACTTCAAAGAAAGAGTTTTTTTATTTTTAAGAACTTATAAAATTATTGGCCAACGTTTTGTTCCTCATACTCCACAACAAAATGGCTTAGTAGAACAAAAGAACCAAAATTTGAAGGAAATGGCTAACTGTATGATGCATTTTAGGGATTCACCTCCTGTATACTGGGTAGAAGCGATTAATTGTGCTAACTACATTCAAAATCACACAGACACAAAGCACTTGAGCATTTGACTTGAGAGGACTCTTGGTCTTGAACTAATCTCGATGTCTCATTTTTTAGAGTCTTTAGAAGTCATATTTGGGCCTCTGTGCCAAAGAAGAAAAGAAAATTCTTGGCTAAGAAGAGCAAACCCTTGATCTTTGTAGGGTATTGTGAGTACATGAGAGTTTATCGACTTTTGGATCTTGATACTCAGAAGGTTAATTTTCAAACACATGTTCGGTTTGATGAGCTCTTCTCTTCTCATGATTCTTCTTCTTCCATGTGTACTTCTTATTTACTTCATCTTAAGGATCTTTCTTTCAAGAATTCATTGAGGAGGTTAGGAATGCCGATGAGGATCTTATTCCCACCGATATTGTCACTATGCCTAAGCGTGATCCTACTACAACTTTTAAGGCAACACCTTTCATATAGGTTCTTCCACCCACTAGGTAGCATCATGCACATTCTATAGGTTTTGAAATTTTGTGTTGGGCAGTTTCTGGGGATCCACAGTCTTTTTCACAGGCTCATGGGATACAAGAGTGGGATGATGCGATGATAAATGAGTATTCTTCTTTGATGAAGAATACTACTCGGGGTTTGGTCTCACTTCCTAAGGGAAGAAAGATGGTTAGGAGTAAGTGGATATACCAAACCAAATACGCAATTAATGGGTCCACTAACAAATACCAGGCCCATCTTGTTGCAAAGGGTTTTTCACATGTTAAAGGTATTGATTACCCTAATAATTTTGCACCCATTGCTAAGAGAAATTATGTATGCATCAGTACTTTATATTGTTACATCACAGGGGTGGTCATTATACTAGATGGATGTGAAGAGTGCCTTCTTACATGGATTATAGGAGGAAATCTACATGAAGCAACATGTTGAGTTTGTTCATGACTCTTCTCTTGTTTCAGTAGACTCTAAATCTCTCTCTACAATCTCAAACATGCCCTTTGAGCCTAGTATGAGAAGATGGATTATTTTCTTATATCTATTGGTTTTTTTCACTGCCACTTAGATCCTACAATATATCTACAACATGTTGGCGAGGATATTGTTATACTTGTCTTGTATGTTGATGATTTTTTGCTTACTGGAATCTCTTCTTCCCGCATTCATACTATTCAATGGGCTCTTTCCACGCAATTTGATATGAAGGATCTTAGGTTATTGCATTTTCTTTGGTTTGCAAATTTCTCAAACAGATTCAAGGATTCATTTGAGTCAGCAAAAGTACACCTATGGTCTTTTTCAGCATTTTGATACGGCTGATTGCAATCCAAGTCCATCTCCTTTTCAGTTTGGGGTTACTCTTACTTCCACCTACACCGGTCCTCTGTGTGATCCTACCTTGTTTAGGCATTTGGTTGGAAGTCTAATGTATATGACCCATACTCCCCCTGATATTTCCTTTGCAGCAAGGTGTGTATCTCGGTTTGCACATTCTCCTCCCAACAAACTATCATTGGCAAACCGCTCAAACAAGTTTGCGATATTTGCGCAAAGACTTCCCACTTTGGAATACGCTACACCGAGGTTCGACTCGGTTGGTTGGATATCCGATTTAAATTGAGCAGGTTTTATTGACGACTGACGCTCCACTTTTTGGCTACCTTTTTTGTCTTAGTTCTTCTCCAATTGTTTGGGTGTGCAAGAAGCAATATGATATGGCACTTTCATCTTTAGAGGTAGAGTACAAAGGCAATGGTTACAACGAGTCACAGATTCTTTAGCTCCAAAAGTTATTGACAAAGTTTAAATTCCCACACGATTCATTGATTGTACTTTGGTGTGACAACAAAAGTGCAATTTACATTTCCCACAACCATGTTGAGTACCAACAGACCAAGCATATTGAGATTCACATGCACTTTATTCATCAAAGTGCATTGGGATGGAATTCTTTGCTTGGAGTAAATTCCAACTTAGTAGTAAGTTGTCGACATCTTTACGAAGCCTTTTGCATCACCTCGCTACCTTGAGTTGTGTGGCATGCTTGGGATTTCGGAAGTTATCTTTGGGGGTGCTCATGAGGGCATCTTCCTTCTTCTCTCTCTTTCTTCTAACAATATTTGCTTTCCTACTTTTGGTTTGAGATTCATTCATGGATATATTGTACACGAGTACCGATCGTGCCTTGTTATCATGACTCATATTATGGATATGCCACTTTTATTTTGGGCCTCTAGTTTCACTTGAGGGGGGTGTTAGAGTATGTTGTTTACCTTAGTTCATGTTCACCTAGGTACTTTATTTACCTTCTATTTTTAGTTATTCTCACCCACTTATCTCGTGGATATTTCTTTAATCTTATTAAATAGTATAAGGATATTATCTAATTTCTGTTATAGGTCTTTCCTTTACCTATGGCTTTGACTAGTTCTTTCATTAAGCTATGGCCTTGACTAGTTCTTAGATTGTTCTTCCTTGCCTATATAAAAAGGCACCTTCTCATTGTACGACATAAAGTTCCACGGATATAATATATGATTTGTTGCTCTTGTGTGCAAATTTGTTTGTAAGTTTATTCTATCGAATTGTTTTTAGCTTATTGAATATGATGTTCTATTAACATTTGAGATCTATGTGGCTTGGAATAATCAAGTTATTGTTCCTTTTAAGGACTCCCTAATGTAAGGGATGCCTCCGTCATAATTAGGATAAGAAGGGGACCATTATATGATATTGTTGCTCTTTGTGTGCAAATTTGTTTGTAAGTTTATTTTGTCGAATTGCTTTCATATTATTGAATATGATGTTCTATTAACATATGAGATCTATGTGGCTTGGAACACTCTGGTTATTGTTCCTTTTTAAGGACTCCCAATGTAAGGGATGCCTTCGTCGTAATTAGGATAAGAAGGGGACCATTATAGGGCCAAACACAAGAGAGTTGTAAGATGCTAAAGCCGTGGATCTGGAAGATGGCAATCCACTCTCTATCAAAGGTGTAGGGTTCCAAAGTCTAAGTCTAAGATAAGGGGTGGCATCTTACTAGTATCATAATAGTACTTAGATTGTAAGGATTGTAAACAACAAGAAGATATCTATGTTAGGGTTGTAAACATTGGTTGTAGATCGATAGGTTGTTACATTGTTACACCCAAAGGGTGGGTTGTAAGGTAAGGGCCGATAGATAAATGATGCAATAGATTAAGAATGTGTGACTTTAATCTTTCTTATATACATGATCAATCAAAACTGAAAAACATAAAGGAAAATGAGGTTAGACATACTTACCTTGATACGGACCACCATCGGTGCATTAACTTCCCTGGGGTTAATAGCACCTTTTAAAAGAGTTAATGTGGGGGACCACAAGACGGATAGGAGAAAGACCTAGGTAAACCACTTGTTGGGGACTCCAAGAACTTGGTAGACCATAGTGCTAGACCCAATGCCCTAAGAGTAGACTTCCAAAGATAAGCAAGACCAACTTCTAGACCTTTAAGAGCAGCTTGGTGAGCACAAGCAGACTAAATGGTCAATAATGATGTGATGATAAATGCACTAAAATGTTGCTTATAAATAGGGAACATAATTAGCTATTACAAATCCCTATCATCATGGCACAACCATGAGGAATGAAACTCATATAATATCAATCGGGTCGATGTTGTTGGCATTGGGTAATAGCATCTCATGGGCTCCTAGAAGGAAGGCTTAGGAGATGGAGGAAGACTCTTGAGCCAATGAAAGTTGATTGGATGAAGGTATAAGGGTATTGTAAGTGGATATGTAGGTGATCGTAAGGAGATAGTGATGTCATAAAGAGGTTGTAAAAGGATTACTACAAGATGTAAAGGATAGGGTGTCTAAGGTAACATAGATTATACCCCAAAGCTCTCTCAAACGTATCGCCACTAACCATCCCGCCTTGGTCCCAATGATACCCCATAGGATATCACTCAGAGGAGGTTATTGCGCTAATGGTGCTTGTGAAAAGAGAGATCATTAAAAGTGAAAAATAAGGTGTATACACATATATGCCCAATATTCTCACTTCTATATACCCTTCTAAGGTTTCTCTTGTTTGCTACAAAAGCATTCAATCATTGCCACAACAATATACCGTCTTCTTCAAAAATAGTTTGGACAAAACCAACTCTTAAACTTAAAGCCTATACTTGACTCCTTATAATTGTTTAAGCTCAATCTGAAGAGGATGATAGGTTGTGGAGAGACCTCAAACATTGGATAATAAGTCTATCCAACTTTAAATCATGGTCTGTTGAGGATGTGCATTGGTTGTTGGCACCTTAGATGATCCTTACAGCTGATACGTACATGATTCTTTTGCAAGAGATCCAAGCAAGCTAAGGATTACACCAAATGGTAGAAGAAATCCCCCAACCTATAAACATACGTGCCCAATATTCTCACTACTACATACATATTGAGAGGGTTTTCTTATCCAATATCTCGCTAAAAAGCATTCACTCATTATCATAGCAATAAATTGCCTTCTTTAAAAAATCTTTGGACAAAACTAAAGTCTTAAATTTGAAGCCTATACATAACATGTAATTGTCTAAGCTCCATGTGAAAAGGATGATAGGTCTTGAAGAGACCCTCAAACATTGGACCCTATGCTACCAACCAGATCGAATCCTAAACAACTTTCACTAGAACAAATATTTTGAATACATCTATCTCGAAAAACATCAAGAGATATCAATCTCGAGGTTTTTATCTTAGATTTTTAGCATACCACAATTATTAATAACTTCATAACTTCTTCACAAATTTCCCAATAAATATTGGCAAATGGTGTCAATTAGCTACAAGAATGTGCAAGAGTTGAAAAAATATTTTGGAGGAAAAGAAAATGGGCTCAAAACTCCATCGTATGGCCAAGATATAAAAAGTTCTGATTGACTTCTCTATAGAAAAAAAAAAACTTCTTAGTGATGGTCAAATAGACATCAAATTTAAGAATAGAATTAAAAATGAACACACTCACAACCATTACAGCCCACCACCACCCCCTTTGGATGCCATTGTAGAATGCCTCTCAATGTATCAATGTTCTGCTTTATTCAAAAGGCATTGAAACCAAATTGATAGCAATGAAATGAAAAGCTTAAGAACATCGGAAGCAATACCCATGAGTAAATGTTATTCGCATTGTATGCATCTAAATCAAGTTATAAAAAATGATGACATGGGACACTTTTAGTTTCATCTCTGCGTTTTGCTTATAATATATTCAACCCTCTGCAATTGAACAAATACTGAAATAAAAAATATTTCTTGGGAAAATTCTTTGTTTCATAGGAAACTTTGTGACTGTTAGACATTTCGAAAGCTTATCTCCTTACAAACCCTTTACTTGAGAGAGAATAAATTGGAGTACTTGTCATCAGCAGGCCCTTTTGCTTCTTAAGCTTCCAATAAAAGTTTACTTGAAGGCCATTTGTCTATTGCCAACCATTTTCTCCTCCTTTCATGCCTACTTAACGGTCTGCAACATATCTAAATTTTGGTGCTCATAAGCCACCTTGAGTGGATAACTACCACCTTCGCACCTAAGTGTAGCCTTTCTCCCCATGTTACCGGAATAAGTAAAATTTCTCCTGTGTATATAAATGGTTGTGGGCTTGCAATTATGTAAGATAAAAAAGAAAAGAACAGCGTTTCAAACCATCATGCACTAGTCAAAGGTTTAAAGGACATGCTCACTGTTAAATCTAGAGGAATTGTTTATAGAACCTTTTGTATGTTATTGTTAAGGCAACTATCTGAACCAGAAAACTAATATTAAGAAAGTGGAAAACCTGACAAGCAATTCAAGTTTTGGTACAGACAAGAAATTATAATCGGATTTTGTATTGTCAAGAATTGCTTATGTGCCATCAAATGCATTACTGATACGAGTTCCTTTGAATGTGTATCTGAAGCCTTACAGAACTGTTAAAAAACTTAACTTCCTAGTTGAATTTCCAACCTTTAAGTTCAACCTTCCTAGTTTGAATGTTTATAGAACCTTCTGTATGTTATTGTTACGGCAACTATCTGAACCAGAAAACTAATACTAGGAAAGTGGAAAACCTGACAAGCAATTCAAGTTTTGGTACAGATAAGAAATTACAATTGGATTTTGTATTGTCAAGAATTGCTTGTGTGCCATCAAATGCATTACTGATACGAGTTCCTTTGAATGTTTGTCTGAAGCCTTACGGAACTGTTAAAAACTTAACTTCCTAGTTGAATTTCCAACCTTCAAGTTCACCCTGAGCTTATATTATGATTTCATAACTGCTTCTCAATCTTCAACCCCAGATAGAAAATATACAATCTCTTTGACCAGCATTATGTCTGATCACATGATTTGTCTTGGTGTATAAGTGCTTTGTATACATTCCAAGCTTTTTAATGCCCGAGGAATTTGAGGAATCAATTTAAAATCCTTGGGTGTGAATTTGCCCATCAGGCTTTTGCTGGAAAGAATTATGCAACCATTCCTAGTTCTTGGGAGTCTGGAATCACAATATCCAGCCTCATCATGGATTTGTACTCTTCAGGTATCATTGCCCCTGCCTGCACACAAAGCTCCACAATAGCAGGTGCCTGACCATAGAATCTCTTAAGCTCATTGCTCAAAGGAGGTCCATGTGGATCAGGAACATGCCAGACATATTTTGGAGGTATCAGGTCATCGATAGTTGCTGTTTGCCAGCCATGCATTCCATCGCGCTGCTGATGTTTGTATTCCCCACAAAGCTGGGCTCTGTGCCCAAAGAAACCAACATGCACTTCAGGACAATAACCACAAACCTTCACATGATATTTCCTCATCAGTTTACTAGCTCCTTGCCTCATGGTAAGCCACGCTTTAAGTGTTTGTTCTGCTACATTCTTGATTTCTTCCGAGGATAGAGGAACCATGCTTGTTTGTTGGGTTGGTTCATATAGATCTATTATCTCAGTTGATTCTGTTTTCTGCATATCATCAATCGCTTCATCTTCATTAGGATCGACCATTTCCTTTCCAATATAAAACACAGGTTCTACCCTCCTCCTTGTTGGGTACTGAGGTAGATCTAGACCTGCTTGGATGCAAAGCTCCACTACTGATGGTATCCTTTCTACAGAAAACCTTTCTTCATGGGTCACACGCCTTCCAAGACGATCAAATAGATGAAATGATTCAAGAGGAACAAGAATGTCCACACTGTAAGCTTTGCCCCATTCATGAAGCGAGTTACGAGCCCCAAAATTGTAACCCTGACAATTTTTAAAAGGATGACCAACTGGACCAACATGCACTTCTGAGCAGTGTCTGCACTAAATTTACAAACTTACCGCACGAAAACAAAATGATAGAAAAATAGAAAAGTAGCATCACTGATTGATTAACAAAATAGCTAGAATGTGAATGAAAGAGATGTAACTTGAGCCCAATATTAGGACATTTTACCTGCAAGAATGGACTGGTACCACATTGAGCAATTCTGAAATGCCATTTATTAATCTTGTTCTTGCTTCAAAAACTTGATGGGCGACTGGGATAAGCCCTTGAACTAATAAACCATTTCTTGGAGGCCCAAGAGACCTCTTTCGTCTTCCCTTACTATTATTTTGTCTTTCCCTTGCAGCACGCCTAAGTTCCTTCACAGGAACAGGAAATGGTTTCTTTTTGTTACTGGCAGGGAATTGGGAAGGTCCACATTTTGAGGATACTCCCCTGTGATCACTAGTTTTTACAGTGCCAATGACCTCTTGAACCCAATGATTCGAGGAGTACAAGTCTTAACGAAATGCTTTGGGACTTATTTGACATGCCCTGCTTCTGTGAAAGAGAGAGAAAACATTCGACTTAGTATCCAACAGTTGCTCAAACAAAAGTTCAAAGAGAAAAAAATGAAGATAACATAGCACCTACATAGCACTGATCAAAAGTGAAAACGAAGACATTACAATATTAAAGCTAAAGTTTAAACATATAGAAATCAGTATCGAGCCACTTATTTTAAATGAAAATAAAAGCTAAAACATAATTATGAAAAGCTCAAATGCAGAAATTAGTTGAAGTCAGTAAAAATAACTATACATCTTAACATTAGTCCTAATTGAAATTGCTTGAGCAACATCCCTTCTAGGCCTGCACTCTGAGCATAATCCAGAATGGACACCCAAAAACTTAAAAGGCCTCATTGAACTTTGTCACAAAATCAAAATTACATGTGAAGATGCTTTAAGCAAAAATAAAACACGAACAAAGACACCAAGAAATGACATTAGTTCAGTGCTTTCAAAACCGAGTTCCAACCATCCAACGGGTAGTGGTGTAACGGTTCTTGGGTCTCCTTGTAATTGGGAGGTCCAAGGTTCAAATCTCGGCTTCATGTTAAGGCGGCCTACTACCGACGGTTTGGATACCCTGGTGATGGGGCGCCATGATAATGTGGTTTAATCCGTGGGCTCGCCAAGAGCTTAAACTACCATCCTTGGATGGTTCCACGGCCGGTGTGGGTTGGTGATGCCACAAAGGGCTAGGGCCCTCTCCCTAGGTAACTCGAGCAAACACAAAAACCGATTTCCAACCAATGTATTGCAGAAGAATGAAAGAAGAAAACTAATCCTCAAGTCTCCTAAGCATTCTCGCCAGATAACTGCCGTCATAAAAACCAGCAATGCTTTCCCACATTACACGTTGTATAAGTTAAATCACTGAACAAGGACTGCACACTGATTTGCGATGTCATTCAAATTCATGTAATCTTTGCCATGGTCTATCTCAATGCCAGGTTACCAAGAGATCAACACCAACAAGAGGGAATTCTACAATCTGTTAAAGGTCAGAAAAGAGGTGAATGGATAACCTTAGAACTGCAAGCTATGTCAGGATCAACAGTGAGTAATTGTTTTTGAACTAAGGTGAATAACATTAGGACTCCTGGCTAATTCGAGATCAAAAAGACAGGTAAACACGAAAAAACAAATTTAGCATATAAAAGATCCATCCTAGGCAATCAGATTTTATAGAAATTCATCCAGATCGTAGTTGGCATACTCGTCAAGTACTCGGCAAGTTCCCAAGTATTTTTACACATACTCGCAGCTGAGTATTTGGCGAGTTTTTGGACGTTACATGCAACTTGCAAGTATTTGCACGATGATGCAATTTTGTACTTTATTTGCATTCAAATCTAATAGAAAACACTTCTCCATTGTTTTACAAACTCATTTGATACATTGCAACTGTATTTTGTATAAAATTTATGTTTTTAAAGAAATTTAAGTATTTTTAAGTGACCAAGTATTTGCCATGTGGGAGAATTTTCAGTCTACTGAGTCCGAGTCGAGTCCGAGTATGCAAAGTATGATCCTGAGCACCGCTAGTAACCAATTGAGATCTTCAATAGTCTAATGTCGACTCTATCAGTGGGCTGGAGTTTGAACTAGATCCATAGAGGTGCTTGCTCTAATAAAAAGGCTCCAAAATTCAAATGACTCTTGCATTATTGATCAGCTACAAGATGACATCTAAAAAGAAGCTGGTGTTAAAGGCCTCGGTCAAGAGATTCTAGGCATGCTGCTTTTATGATCATCTTCTGTGATCTGTTGAAGGGTTCAATGTGTCACCTTGTAATCCCAGTCAATGGGCATTGTATTGCCTTTCTTTAAGTATAATTTAGGCCCATAAAGATCACTTGTTTCCAAAAGCAGGGTGGAATAAATTGGGAGAAATTACATCGAATGAACCATTTATTATTAACCAGGCAAAAATCCAGTATAAATTTATTAATGCAAATATGGTTATTACATTTAACATAATGGTTGCAATATTTATAGATATTGCAGAGCCAAACGTGGACCCTTGAGAATAGGATCAACACAACACAAACTAGGAGATAACAACCTAATAAAAGCTATGAGAACCATTATTACCAACAATACATCAAGGATATAAATAACAATAATTTTAACAACCTTGAATAAATAAATTATTTACCTTAGCCCAAGTTTACTAAGGTAAACTTGATTGTTACAAATGCATTGTCTCAAGTGAACAAGAGAGATTTTCACTAAATGCCTCTAATTTGTCCCTGAGCAAGTGACTTGGTGAAGACAATTGCACATCATTCTTTTGTCGAGAAAAATTGGAGTTGGATGTTGTGTTAATGAACATGCTTGCGTATGAAATGAACCTGAACCTCGATGTGTTTCGTATGCGTTCATGAAACACTCTTTGGATTGCAAACAAGTTTAAGATCACCATCATTGTCAACAACATACGGGATGGTTGGTTGCTTCTATGGTACTCCTAACCCTTCAAGTATGCGACGTAGACATATCACTTCGCAGACAACTCCTACAACACGATATTTTGCATCAATCAAGGATCGAAAAAACAATTTGTTTCTTGCTCCCCCGTGATATTGGACCAAATCCCAAAGAGAAGATATGTCCAGAAATGGATTTCCTATTATCAATAGTTCTGCATGATCTAAGTATGAGAATTGATCATTCTTCTTGTATTCTAGGACAAAGTTCATAGTTCCTTGTATGTATCGAAATATCCACTTTGTTGCTTTCTAGTGACATAATTTTGGCTCTTGCATGAACTATGAAAGATATTTGATGGCATAACTCTTATCCGGCCTAGTATATGTCGAGTAAATGAGCCTCCCAATCAATTGCCAATAAAGAGTTGCATTTACTTGCAGTTATGGATCTGCACGAGAAAACCGAAACTTTGCCTCAATGGGTGTTAAGAGATTTACTATCCATCATCTAAAACTTCTCGAGCATTGTCTTGACATATTTCATTTGGGACACGAAGATGTTATGCTCCTTCATCCATACTTCCAATCCAAGACAATAGTGCAGCAGCTCAAGAAATGTCAATTCGAACAATTGTTTAAGATCTTTCTTCGCCTGCATTGATCATCTTCGCCCATCTGTCGGTGATGATTGACTCATCGACATATACAAACCACAATCACAATCTCCCCCATTGCTTTTTGAGGTAGAGATTTGGAACATATGGATTCCAAAGGAATCCATGTTGAACAAGATGCTCATCTATCTTTATGTACCAAGCTTGGGGAGCCTGCTTAAGACCATATAATGATTTTATGAGTATATACACCTTTTCTTCTTTTCCAAGTGTGACAAAACCTTCTAGTTGAGTCATGTAGACTTCTTCCTGTAGATTTCCATTAAGAAAGACACTTTTTACATCCATTTGGTGGACTTTCCAACCAAACTAAGCAACCATAACAAGTATCATTGTGATAGTCTTGATCTTGGTCGTGGGAGTAAATGTCTCCTCATAGTCAATACCATTTTTAAACATACTCTTTTGCTAAGAGCCTTGCCCGTGCTTGTCAATACTACCATCTACTTTGTATTTTATCTTAAAAATCCATCTACAACCTATAGGTTTCTTCCTCGTGGAAGATTTACAAGTTGCCAAGTATTATTTTTCATCAATGATTGATATTCTGCATCCATTTGGTGAACTTTCTAACTAAACCGAGCAACTATAACAAATATCATTTTGATAGTCTTGATCTTGGTCGTGGGAGCAAATGTCTCCTCATAGTCAATGCCTTTTTTAGCATACCCTTTTGCTACGAGCCTTGCCTTGTGCTTGTCAATACTACCATCTACTTTGTATTTTGTCTTGAAAATCCATCTACAACCTATAGGTTTCTTCCTAGTGGAAGATCTACAAGTTGCCATGTGTTATTTTTCATCAATGATTGATATTTTGCATTCATGGCATCTTTCCAAGGTTTTGACTCTAGGGCTTCTGAATTGTAGAGGGTTCAATAGATTCTACAATTGTGCCCATTAGGGCCAAATTGACCTCTTCGAGCCATATTGCGAGTCCATGGTCCAGTGGTGGATGTGTTTGGGATGTCATCCAGTTTTGTATCTCATATCACATTTGTATGCCATTTACGAATACGTTCAACAATTCATGCAGATTGTGGATTTGGAGGACCTAATTGATCACACCTTTGTCACTATCAAAGCGTTGATCACCTTTTGGATTGTCAATAGATTGATCTATATGCATCGGTGAGTATGTGGAAGAAGCATTGGTCTCACCCTTCTCATCAAACTCAACATCCCTACTTATATATATTTCTAGCTTTTGGATTCATCAACTTTTTGTAACCCAATGTATCTTTATTGTACCCTAAAAAGATGTATGTTGCGGACTTGTTATCCAATTCTGTTTCTCTTCTTCTTAAGGACATGCATGTGAGCCTTACATCCAAAAACACGAAGATGAGCTATTAATGGTTTGTGCCCTAACCATGCTTCTTGTGGAGTTACTCCATCAAGAGCTACAATGGGTACCCTATTCAACAAGTAAATTGTTGTTCTTATTGCTTTTGCCTTGTATGTTTTTTCCAAACCCAAATCTTCAATCATACAATACACCATTTCTATGATAGTGTGGTTCCGTCGTTATGCAACACCATTTTGCAGTGGAGTGTAAGGTGGAGTCAACTAATGGCAAATATGACGCTCTTTCAAAAGTGCCGAGAATTTTTGTTGGTGTATTCCCCCTCGATCTAGCAGAGAGTTTTGATTTTATGACCAATTTTAGCTTCCACGGCCGTTTTGAATCTTCCGAGAAGTTTGGAAGGCTTGGTCTTTAGTTTTTACATTTTGCATGAGTAATCATCAACAAAGAGCTAGAAATATTGAAACCTAACATGACTACGTCCCATAGGTCTACAAAGATTGATATGCACCATATCTAATTTTCCAAAAGCTTTGATGGTACTTACGCCAAATGGCATTCAATGTTGTTTTCCTACTAGACAACTAGAGCAAATATCTATGTTTTTCGAGTGAAGGTAGTCCTCTCACCATGTTATGACAATTATGGCAACCGGGCATCCAAAACTCATGCGTTTGTATCTACGAGTTTGTTGAGTCTTCTCGCTGACAAGTGACCAATTCTTCTTCTTAACAAAATCAACTTGGAACGTTTTTCCAACACTAGAAGTTCATGTAACTATCTTCAAGCTTTTAGACTTATCTCTGATTAGGCACATCTTGTTACCATCAAAATCAACATTTAGGTTGTGCTCAGGAGTTGGTGATAGGAGAAGATTTTTTTGAGGCCTAGGACATACAAGCCTTTAGTGATTTTGTAGTCATGTGTGCCAAGAGGTAAGGAAATATCACTAATGCCATGAGTATGATAGGACATATCATCACCCAATGAGACATGATTTCTGGTCGCGGTATCTCTCAAATTATAGAACCAATCTTTTCTTCCGTTCACGTGTTGAGTTGCACCCAAGTCAACATACCAGATAATAATTTGTGAAGTTGATAATCCACGAGATTATGCAACATATAAGAAGTCTTCGTCGAGGATTTTTTCTTCATGTTTGGCAATGTTGCCTTGTTGCTTCGGTTTCTTTTTCCAATTTCTCTTTTTCTCTCCCTGTGACAACTAATTATTGGGCTTCTTTTTGCTTGAAGAGCCCTATTGGAATGTATTGTACCAACAATATTTCAAATCATGTCCTTTTTAACACAAATTAGGCATTATTTTGGTTGTTTGTTGCCTTGCTAATTGTTGGTGCTCAAAATAGTCTCGCTTGCTTTGCCTTTGACGATCTATCGATTTGCAGCCTTTGTCACTTTCTTTTTCCCGTGTTGTGCCTGGTTAATCTTTGTTGCCATTTTTAATCTGTTTATGGGTCATAGATCACTTATGGGTCCATGGTTTGCTCCTTGTTTCTTCGTTTCTCCGAAAAGGGTCTGTAATTTGGGTCTCCGTTCTTTGTTCATCTAAAAACTCGGGTTCTCCCATGTTTTCCGTTCTCCACGGTCGAGATTTGTCTTCCTTGTCGTTTCGCCCTAAATACTTGAAGAAAAATGAATGGATGTATCTCTGAGAAACATATTTGAGCCTTGTAACATTTCTAAATTCTCTATCCTTGGAGAAATTTTCATTTTCGGGCTCAAATGATCGATTTTTCTATATTTTACGGTTTGACGGGTGTTTCTCCTATCAAATTTACATCCTTGCATCGACAAGGGACGTGGCACCTTTTGGTTGGATGCGGCTTAGTTGGGTACTTCAAAAATTTCATGGAAAGCCTCAACTCAAAATTTGTCCACGTGGAGGAGCGGCGCTCGTTTGAGGATCTACTTTTGGTTTGGCCTTGGAGTAGCGTCGAGAGGACACGTGGAGGTTTCTGTTGCTTTGTCCAGGACTTAGAAAATTTTTATGCAGCTGGTACAGTTTGGCAAAACAGGAGACGTGGCGAGCTCGTGCTCATTCAGGGTCTCCGCTTTGGGCACCATCTTGAAATTGCGCCATGGAGACACGTGGAGGAACCGTGCATGTTTAGGGGCCAGCCCTTGAGTTTCATTTTAAAGAAGCGTCAGGATGACACGTGGAGGCCTCTGCTTACTTTGCATTTTGCTTAGACTTTTCAATGGCCAAAGGAGACTGCCTCAGAGCATGACACATGGCGCCTTCCGCTGAGCTTCAAGCATTCAGACAAACTTTGTCGGGCCAGGACACGTGGCGAGCCCGCGCTCGTCAAGGTATCAAATTTTGGGACCATCTCAAGGTGCGCCATGGTGACACGTGGCGGTTTGAAAAGTCAAAGGGGCGGGAGGCGGACCATCGGGGGCAATTTGGATTTTTGCCCCTTGACATGCAAATGACTAAAAACATCAAAATGGCCCGCAGGCTTGATAAAGGAAAGGTCAAAGCTTGCTCCAGTCAATGGCGGAGGTGCGGACTCTCGGGGAAATTTGAAAAATTTCCTTTTGGGAGAAAAGAGTTAAAAGTAAAAGGGGAAGCGCGGTTCTGCTGGACCCACCTCAGGACACGTGTCAGGCTCATTTCTCGAGGGCGGGGATGCGGAACAAAATGTGAAATTTTTCCATTTTTCCAAAAGTTGTAAAAAGTCAGAGGAAGCCCCAAGTCTGTTTTTAAGTTTGAATCTTCCACGTGGACGGCCCAAATTCAAAGTAAAGATCAACGACAATGAGAGTCTGAATCTGATTTTCCCCATTTTTACTGAAACACGCCTGGAAGTGCAAGTCTTCATGATTTCTTGGTATTTCCTACACAACAAAGAAAAGGGGAGTTACTGTTGATATCTGAGTTTGGTGGGAAGATCTGGAAAACATCTTTCGCCATTAAAATGGTCTGACTATTGTGCTCAATCAAATTTTCCGTTTTTCTTCTCCCGAGCACGCAAGGAGCCAGATATGACATTAGGGGCGGAAGTGGTTGGCAAATTAAAGAAAGAGTGATATACCAAAGGAGTTGAATGCGAGAGATATTGGATGAGATCCCCCTCGAGCACTGGCGACTTTTTGCATATCGATTCGAGAATAGCGATCGAAATCATGGCGAGCACTGGTGCATTAAACGTTTCTATCTTTTGGGGAAGAAGGGGCTCTGTGTAAATGTTATAAATGGCACAAATTTATCGTGCAAATGGTTGGAGGTTAGAGTGTTAGGGGTCGGGACTGAATTTTCTAATAGAAAAGGCTTGACAAAGCCCATCATTTTGAGAAGCCGTTTGAGAAGCCCTGTATACCTCTTTTTGTATGAAATCCGATCATGTCAAGGCGGTTGCAAGTGTATAGCCATTGACAAGCTCGAGATTGTTCTAGAAACTTTCCCCACCGATAGATTTAATCAAATTCGAGTTATTCGTGTCGTCTTGAGCAAAATGTGTTGGTTTTATCTCTAAATGTATGCAAGTAGTTTTTCTTGTTTCTTTGCAATTTTGTATTAAATCGATTCAATCACACAAGCCTCAATCCTTGTGACAGTTTTGGCGCATCTGCAATTTCATTTCTCGAAGAGCTTTCATCCGGGATTGCAGAAGCGATTTAAAATCACTTTTCTTTCATCCGTTGACAGAGATTGTCCTGTAAGCCCTCTGGGTGTACCTTAGCGTGATTTGACTCGAGATCTTGATGTTTTGTTAGATTTTCTAACTCAAGCCTTCGTGATAGAATCTCAAAGATTGTGTGAAAGAGTGCTAATCTGGACCTCCATTGAAACACACATTCTAGTTAAAGAAACATTTTAGCTATTTTGTGGCATTATGTTTGTTTAACCTCCCATTTTGTAAGATTCCTCAATGATCTAGTGAATCAAGTTCATCTTGCCTCACCTCCCACCAAAAATTCATTCAAAAACCAATCCTACCTGTACTACCCCTATTTGTCCCTGTGTATGCACAAATGCATAATCTCTATTACCAAAACATGCAGAAGCAATCAGGGTCTCAAATGTCTTTAGTAACCTTTGCCTTGTTGTGAAAATATCTCCATGATCTGGAAGTGACAACTCGTGAGAGTCAAATCTGGTGTGTTGATCATATTTTCCCAAGGTCTTCTCTATAAAATTTATGCAAAAGAAGGATTTATCATTGTTCTTCAATAAACAGAGGTTACAAAATAGGTTCTCTTACCTTGGTTGAAAGGCACAACCTAAAATAGTGAGGATAGATCAAATCCTCTTGAGGGTGCTATCCATTTCTCCACATTTGAGTGACAAAGGGCCAGTTAGATCTCATCCCGGCTACAAAACGACTCACCATGATCTAATCTGTCTCTAAGTTTCTGTCAAACCAGTGATGCTACTCAAACTTTTGAGGAGAATCAATTTGGATACCAACACTAATTATGTTAATTACCCTACTTCTAGGATTATTTTGAAGAACTTATGGGCCTCTTCCCTTTTTGTTGCGAAGCATGCGAAAAAGTATGTTCATTTGTCTCTTCTTTATGTGTATGGATTCTTCCTATGCAACATGCTAACCAACTCTTCGAAGGTCGATTTTTGTTTGGTGACATTCAATGTGGTCACAAAAATTCTCTAGGATGGTGGTAGTGCTCTCAAGACAATTAGTATGAGAATCATCTCGTCATTTGTTTGTTCCCTTGTTGATTTTGTTAATTAATTTGCTTCTAGGATTGTTTTCAAGACTCCATGGGCCTCTTCCCTTTCTATTGCGAAGCAAGATTGTGTGTGAATTCTTCCTGTTGCAACATGTTAACCAACTCTTCAAAGGTCAATTTTTGTTTAGTGACATTAAATGTGGTCACAAAAATTTTGTAGGAGGGTGGTAGTGCTCTCAAGACAATTGGTATGAAAGAGTCATCTGTCATTTATTTGCCCAATGCTTAGAGTGAGGCCCATAGAGTTGCAACATGCCTTAAAAAGCTTCAAATTTTTCACCTAACTTCAACTTGAGACGATACTGAGTTGACTCTAGAGATGGAGGACAATATTCTCATTTTTGGCTTCGTCTCTTGCATCTGCGCTTATCTCGAGCTTCCTTAGCTATTTTAGCATCACGGATATGGGGTTGTAACTCATCCGATACTCCAAACATGATTATCAACTTAACCTTTTGATTGGCTTTGTCAAACTTGCATTATTGATTAGCATCGTAGCACATCGAAGGTAAGTGTCTTTAACAATGGTCAAATATCCTCAAATTCCAGATGGGTTTTGACTTTTGTTTTCCATGCAACATAGTTGTCTCCGCACGAGCTAAGAATCAAGCAAAAAGAACTTCGGACCGTTTGCGACCATTACGGGAGATGGATTGGTTCTTTATCACTCTAAACGGGTTGCCCTTTATAAATATTGTCACTTTGATATACGTACATGGAAAAGACTCATCTTGTCGATATACTTGGCAAAACATGACAAAGACATTAATGCATGTGAGAGTAGAGTAATATGCGGAACTAAGACAACGCGTGAAAGGTATCGGTTTGATTAATGGCTCCTACTTAGTGGAAATCCTTGTATGTGAGCATAACTTCCCTATACACTTGGATTTTCGAGCTATTAGGATTTACGCCTAATGATCATTGCGAATAGGTAATGAGAGGGAATGCTTTGAGAACAAATTTTTATCCTTGTTTCTCCCCGACAATTGATGGGGGCGATGCGTAGACGTTGTTGCGGCGATTTTAGGTGATGGATGTAGTCATAGTTCGCATACTCGTACTTGGCCAATGCTTAGCAAACCCAAAAAAATTGACTCGCAATACTCGACAACTTAAAAATACCTAAATTTCTTTTAAAAACATAAATTTTATGCAAAATATAGTCACAAAATGCATCAAATGAGTCTATTAAACATTAGGGAAGAGCTTCTATTAGATTTGAAAACAAAGAGTACAAAATCGCATCATTGTGTGAATACAACAATCAACTAATAAGTCTTATGAATTTATGATGATTGTCATTGAAAATTATCATCATAAATTGCATATCTATGCAAGTTACAAATTACAATAATTTACGATTTCCAAAAACTTGCCAAAATAATAAATTGGGAATTGATAAAAAAACTTGCGAGTAATTGCCGAAAATTCACAAGTAGTCGCCAAAAACTTGTCGACATGTGACAACTACTTGGTTCAATGAGTCCAACAAGTTTTGGGGAATTTACTCACTGACTAAAAATATGGCAATTAATCGCCGAGTTTTCAAACTATGAACACAGAGTTTAAGTGTGATAATTTTACCCCTAAACGTGAACCAAAGGCAACACTAATACCGAACATTGTGAATGTGCAAAATGCACAAATTTGTCTATACTAAAGTTCTTGAAAACTCATAAAAACATTAAAAATGCATTTCTATGATGAGTTAAAGTGAAATTTTAGAGAAATTTTTAATGTTATTTTACAAAATGTGCAAAATTTCAGCTTCTGGGCATGTACGGTTTGCAAAAAATCAATGAATTGAGGTTTTACACATTTTAAAGGTAATTTTTTTAAAAATGAGTATAGTTTTGTATCTCGAAAACTATAGTGGTTATACCAAATTCTTCAAAAGGGTTTTTAGGTTGTGATTTTAGGCATTCTGGCAAACTTTTAGGGTTGAACATCAGGTTTGTTTAGTATGGAATTAACTGTAAATTTCAGGGTAGTTATGGAACATTAAAAAAAGGAGTTCTATGATAGTTGTAGAAAAATCCTCTTGAGGAATGTTTTCTAATGGCATTGCAAAGATGCATGCAAAATTTGGGCTTTTGGGCATAGACAGTTTGCAAGATATGTATTAAATGGCTTTTTGGGCACTCTAGGCAATTTTTTTAATTTTTCAGATGTTTAATAAACTTATGTATATGAATATGCAGCCCTAATATTTCACAAAGTTATTAAACTTTGGCTAAAACCACAAAATAAATTTTGAGCCAATAGCATCCAACCTATAAATGCAAATTTTGAAGCTTGGTTTGTGAAAAGAGGAAAATATTTGTCGTTCTTCTTTCTTTTGACTGATTTTCTCTCCTACGGTGGTGCAAAATTGCTATAGATGTTTGTTTCTAGCTATTTGGAGTATAGTGTGATGAAAGTACTTGTCCTTCTTCTTTCTTTTGACTATTTTTTCTCTCATGTAGGGTGTAAATTGTTGTAGATGTTTGTTTTTGGCTATTTGGAGGATGACATGATGGGCTTGGCTCCACAATGGTATGCCACACCTATCAAATAATATCAAAAACTTTTGAAAGTGGTGCACGGGATGCCAACTTTCTTTGCTAAGCTTCAACGCCTTCCACCAACTTGAATACTAATGCCTTAGCAAGTTTTGGACTGAAAAACTTCTTCCACGTGGTTGATACCTTCCTCCAGTGAGGATCAACACCTCGTAAAGCTGAAATTTGAATAGAGAGAACAACAAAAAATAAATAAAGAGATGAACTGTGCTGCTATGGAGCTTGCACGGGATAGAATGAGTGTCCGAGTCTCCTTTGAATTCTCTCTCTCTCTCTCTCTCTCTCTCTTCTTTCCGAGCTTACTCAGAGTCCCACTTTGATACCAACATATTAACTTAGCAAAAAATCCAGCATGAACTTATTAATGCAAATCTAGTTATTTTTTTATTATTGGTAAATGGTTTTGGGAGGGACCATGCCCCAAAGTACAAAAGAAGGTTCAAAACCAGATAAACATAGTTACATCAATGGTTTTTTGACAAGTGGGGACCACACCCCAAAGAAAAAAGGCCTAGAAGCCAGAATAGGAAAATAAAAACAGCGGGGGCATCCTACCAAGACGGAGCAAAATAACAACATCACTACAGCTTAACAACCGCAAGAAACCAGCATAACGAAGCACAAAGTAGAACCCAGAAATACCTTCACTTGGGCACCTTGTTGAAACACTTTTTAACCTCCTCCATAGCATTAAACATATTGAGGACAGTGAGTTGTGAGGGGTCGTCCTTGTTGATGGTAGAGGTAGCAAGTTTCTTCTCTTTTCCACCCTTCCATATCCCAAAAGGAATATTACTAAGAGTGCAAATCTATTTAACTTGATTTTCAATGAAATCCAGGAAGGCCTTGTGCATGGATAAGTGATCAATTTGCTTGTTCACAATCGCCCAATGGACTCTTCTAGAGCATTACGCTGCTTAAAACAAATTTCTATTTTGGCCTCAAGCATGGGATTGCTATCAAGATTTTTCTTTCCCTTAGGACCTTCTTTGAGTAAATGAGCCATGTCTTTCCTGAGGTTCTTGATCCTCTCATCATGCTTCATGATCTAAGCCTTCTGCACCAGATTTGGTAGTGGTGTCATAAGAGGTTTGACCAATAAATAATGGTGTTCTTAGCAATAGCAAGTTCTTTCCCTTTATCGCTAATGCGGAGGACACGTTTGGGCCGAGGAGGAGAGGGGGAGTCGAGATTCTTAGTCTTCGCCCAGTGTTGCAATCGGCATTGCATTTAACATAATGGTAGCAATATTTATAGATATTGCACAACCAAATATGGACCCTTGAGAATAGGATCGACACGCTACAAACTAGGAGATAGCAACCTAATACAAGCTACAGGATCACTATTCCCAACAATGCATCAAGGATATGAATAACAATAATTTTAACAACCTTCAATAAGTAGATAATTTGCCTAAACACAAGTTTACTAAGGTAAACTTGATTATTACAAATGTTGAATTATTAAACTAATACTAACATTTGTCAAATTTGTAACCATACAAGATTCGTTGGGTTGCCAATTTGCATTACCTATTAATAGTTGATCTATTACTTGGTACCCTCGGGGCTTTAAATGTAAAATTTCCAAATTCAATTTCTGTTTAGAACCACACTTGTTATTTTGAAAAGAATAAGTGATGCCTCATATACAATCAATAGATTTCCTCATTGGAAAGACCCACCAGATTGAAGAAAACCTATAGCTACGAGCATGAACCAAAGTCCAACGGTCTAAACATGAGGCAAGGAAGGTGGTGGAGGAGAGGGAGGTGGGGAACAAAGGAACGGATGGTTGAAAAACTTACCCTTAGATTCTTTCACTTCATCTAAAAGCTTAAAAAGACAGCGAGGGATGGGGAAGGTTTTCCTAATCAATTATCCAAATAGAAATGATACCTCTTGCACAAAAAGAAGCTTGAATGTGAAAGTGACAACACCCTAGATCATGACACCACTTAACCTTGTGCCGACTATGGGATGAATCTCAATTTTTATATTTTTTGGGTTATGGGTTTGCAACTTTGCGAGACACATTCCACATTTATTTAGGGCCGATATGTCTCTATACGAACATAGCCACCAAATACATCAACTTTTAGAGACAGCATAACTAGAATTTAATAACTAGCAATTGCAAATGAGTTGCAAATTACGCCGGAGGTAGTAGCAATATTTAGTTTATTTGAGTTGTATTTCGCGTTGATATTCCCTGGATGTCTATATGTCTGTTGCAAAGCTCTTATTTTGCTATTGTCCATATTTTTGTAAGACACAATTATGATAGTCGCCAAACTAAATCATGTTTCATCATTTGGTCAAACACCGGACATTTATCTATTAAAACTTTCAAATCTCAAAAATTTTGAACAAGATATATGACCAATATTATTTTCCAAAAAGTAAACTATAGAATTTACTTTATGAAGAATAAAATCAAAATCAGAAAACTTTTGAATCTCAAAAACTTTGAACAAGATATATGACCAATATTATTTTCCAAATAGTAAACTATAGAATTTACTTTATGAAGAATAAAATCAAAATCAAATATCTAGGACTGTAGAAAAATATCTAAATTCCGGCAACCTTTAAAATATCTAAAATCCGGCAAGATAGTAAATATTGGAGCAGCCGGAATTTGACACTTTCCAGCAAGGGCAAATCAGAAAACTTTTGAATCTCAAAAACTTTGAACAAGATATATGACCAATATTATTTTCCAAATAGTAAACTATAGAATTTACTTTATGAAGAACAAAATCAAAATCAAATATCTAGGATAGTAAATATCTAGGACTGTAGAAAAATATCTAAAATCCAGCAAGAGAGTAAATATTGGAGCTGCCGGAATTTGACACTTTCCAGCAAAGGCATCTTCAAAGTAGACGCCTACCGGCGAATAACATGGGTGTTTGGTTAGCTTTATTCCTAACCAAAGAATAAAAACAAAACATAAATACAATTTCAAGTTCATCAATAGCATGATCAACACCCTAGCAGCAAGATTATTCCTTGAGGATCGATGTGTTGTGCACTGCCCTTGTCATTTGAAGCATATAAATGATAAAGTCTCCCTCAAGATGTTCACTTATTCTATAGTGCGAGCTAATTCTGAACACAAAATTTCCTTTAAGTAACAAACTTTTCCATCATAATAATCTAAAAGTTAGTAACCTATCAATACTGAAAAGACACAGACATGTTACCACTGAAAAGCCCAATTGATCATTTCATATGGAAACTATTGCAGGCAACAGATGTAAGAGTGTGACTATCATCAATTTGGAGAAGCTTAGATAGACATTAGAAGCTCATACACCACAAACTGGAATGATAAGGCAAGTAGAAAAGATGAAATCAACAGCAAAAATCACTGACAGAAAGAATGAAGGTCAAGTTTGGAAAAGAACATGAAGGTCAAGTTTGGAAAAGAATATAATTACAACCTTAATACCCACCACTTGTATATCTTCAATATTTGCAACTTAGTTACCCTTGGCCATAAGAAATTTGTCTCACACATCTTCTTGCTTCTTTTAAAGAGCTCCACAAGATAGATTAAGAAACAGTGACAACTTACAGAAAAAGAAGTGTCCTGCATTTCACAATATTCATTGTTCAATGTGTTTTCTTAACAAATGCTTCGTCCTCACTGCTACAAAGATGCACTTTCCATAGCAACAATGCTAGATTAATGAATTACTACTGCAACTGGATAGCAACTTTCAAATTTGGAATTGATTCTTTAATAATTAATTGGTATGCCTGGTCACATTTCTTGCATCCATGCAAGTTGTTTTGTTTGGTTCGTTATATTCTTCTTCCAAAATCATGAAGACACTGGATATCTCATTTTAAAGTTAACTGCAATACACAACTTCAAACCTAGAAGTTTGGATATTAATTGTTGTGTGCAGCATAAACATCACATCCAACTAGTAAATGCTCCAAGAACCATATTTTTCCTTTCCTTCACATTAGCGAGCCTCGCCTATGGAAACCTATATTAAAAAGGCTGCATTTAGTTTCTGCTTGAATACCAGAATATCTAATGTTCTCAGTGGGGCCGGATATTGAGTGATTCTAAGTGCCAAAATTGCTATAAGAAGGAAGCACCAGGCTTGAGGGGTGTATTTTCTGTACATAACACATTGATGCATAAAACAATAATGTCAAGGGCAAGCAAGTACATGAGCACAACTCAGCAGCAAGCACTATGTTGAGGTCAATACCAGAATTAGAGTTTATCTCTTTCAACAGACCAAAGGAATTATGCTCGCAGCTTGAGTGGTTAACCACTTAGAGAGCCCCGCATTAGAAACCCATAAAGGGATTTAGCATATGGTGTGACAGCAGCCAAGGCCTCTCAGTACCCATGTAGGTCTTGAACATGGCTATGAGACTCCAAATCAGAAAAACAAACACGCCAAAGCAAATTGAATTAGAGAAAACAAAGTTATTCCAAATGAGATATTTGACCTCCAAACAAAGGCTTTTTCCACGTTTTTCAAGGTGGCTGAATCTTGTGCTTGTATGCAGAGAGTCTCATTAAAACTTGGAGACACGCCAAACCAAGAGAGTTGATCCATTCAACAGACCAAAGGAATTATGCTCGCAGCTTGAGTGGTTAAGTACCTAGGGAACCCTGCATTTGAAACCCATAAAGGGATTTAGCATGTGGTGCATAGTTACCAAATACGGTAACATTTCAATGAATTTCCGTTTTTTTCCGATTTTTTCTTATAGACCGTATAAAAACACGAAATTTCGGTAGTTAAAAAGTATTTAATACTTTTTTTCTTAAAAATTCAGAAACAAGAGATTTAAAATAATATATGTTATCACTTATTTATTATTAAGCCTCACAATAACATGTTTAAATGGAAAAATTTCAAGATTTTAAATTCAGCAGTGTAAGGTTTTTCTACTTATTTTTCAGAAGTATTTATATGATTCTCAGCAATTTAAGTCTTTAGAAGATGCGTAACAACCTAACTTGTAGAAATGGGTGACAACAGCTAGAGAAGTAACTGTGTTGCTGGTAAATTGTATTAAAAAAATGGAATACAATTACTATGTAGATTGTCTACCAACTGTTTGACAAAATACTCTGTAAAAAATACTCAAATACAATTGTGATTCTGTGAATTATTTGACAAAATGTTGCAGAATACTAAGAAAATATAAGTAGTGATGAAGAAGAGCTATCATTCAACTGAGCATAAAATATTATCATACATTTTTGTATATGTAATTTACCGTATTTTTTTCCGTATTTTTTAACGGACCGTCTTTTTTCCATAATTTAAGTCGACCGTTTAATACACTCCGTACGAAAGTTGCTACCTTGATGTGGTGTGATAGCAGCCAAGGCCTCTCAGTACCCATGTAGCTCTTGAACATAGTTATGAGACTCCGAGCAGAAAGGCCAATATGCCGAAAAAAATTGAAATTGGAAAACCAAAATCAGGAAGACACAGTTACTCCGGATGAGATACTTGACCTCCAAATAAAGGCTTTTTCCACTTTTTTCAAGGTGGCCGAGTCTTGTGCTTGGCCGCAGCAAGTCGCACTAAAACTTGGACACACACCAAATCCAGAGAGTTGATCCATTCTGACTCGTTTTGGGTCCCTTGCCAGTCACACTTGGGATTTTCATGACTGAATCTGATAGTCTTACAATTGTGGTCCTGAAGACCTTGGTGACATTGTTTCATATTTTTTGGTCCGAAGAACTATTGCTGAAATCCATAGCATAAATGCTCCTAAATATGTGAATTTGAACCTAACATCACAGGTTAAAACAGTGCATCCTATGACACCTGATTTCATGTTCTTCCAGTTCGATATTCTATCACTAAAATCCATAGCAAAGATGCTTCTAAAATGCATATTTCAGCATCATATTACATCTAAATTCATCATTCAGGGCCAAGCATTGGCAATGTACCAAGCATTTCACTTAAAGCTGTGATTCAAACCACTTCAAAAAAATTGTTACGTTAATTTAAGTTCCAGTAATATATAAAGTGGCCCTAATAAACTAATTCTAGCATGTCTTTCTACCAATCAGTGGCACCCATTTCATGATTTCCCTTGGTTTCGGTTTTTAGTATCGACCCTCATCATTGTTTTTAGAAATAAAGTGTCTATCAATAAACCTAACATTATGGGTATTATATGAATAATAAAGTGGTTCTGCAGAAACAATCCTACCTTGCGATTTGATGCTCCAAAGAAGTCGCTGCGAAGAAGCCCTCCAAATGAAAATTTGGGATAGACCTGGTTATTTGCAGGGATGGCAAGGCCATTAACATGGGAAAAGCAGATGGTGTCCATCTTCTGTCATAAATTAAGTTGGTCTTTGAATTCAATCGAACCTTGATGTATGGATTTTACTTCAAGAACTTTCAATCTCCAAGTTTTTTCTTCGTTTTGCTCTGCTCTTCCAAATGGATAAATATGGTTTTTTTTTTTCCGGATAAACGTGTCCGTGGTATTAATTGCCGCTGCAATTCTGCATTCAAGCTTGATGAAAGCACGCTCTTAACAAGCTTGGTATGGGCAACTCATGGACAACTAGCATTGTCATTCCTCTCCACAAAAGTGGCGATGTCAACAACCCAGCAAATTACCGCACCATTATGATTAATCCACTTTTTGGAAAGCTATTTGGCAGCATGGTGGAGCGTAGAATTAGTCTTTGGGCTGAAAAGGAAGGTAAGAGAGCAAAAGGGCAGGTAAGTTTTAGACCAAAGCACTCCACTATTGATCATTGTGTCACTCTTAGGCATTTGATTGAAAAGGTTTGGGACAGGAAGGGTGAAGAGGTTTATTGTTGTTTCATGGATTTCAAAAAGGCCTTTGACACGGTTCCGAGAAACAAATTGTGGGACATAATGGAAGAGTTGGGTATTCGGATAAATATAAGGCAACGGTTCACATGAGTAGGTATGGGCTAAAGTCGAACTAAGGACGGTCTGCTCATCCGAGTGTTCGGGAGTGATTGGGGTCAAACAAGGTTGTCTATTGTCCCCCACCTTGTTTGGGTTATATATAGACAAGCTAGAGGAATGGATTGACAAAAAGGGAGTGGAGACATGGGATTCATTTAGCTTCTTATGTGGTAAAATTGTTGCTCTATGCGGATGACCTTATCCTAATGGCTAAAACAAAGCAGGGTTTACAGGAGCACTTGAAAGCTTTAGAACTATTTTGCCAAGAGGTGGGAATGCAAGTGAACATTGGTAAAACCAAAATCATGATCTTTACCTTAAAAAGGAAAAAGAGACAAGTAAGCTTTGAGTTTGAAGGGGACTCCTTGCAAGTTGTAAATGAATACAAATATTTGGGACTGGACTTTCACAATAATCTCAGTTGGGAAACTTGTAGAGCTAAGAGGATTTAGGGGGTGGAAAGCTCTATATATGCTCCAAAACAGATGCAGAACATCGGAGTGGGATTGGAAGACCAAATTGAACCTTTTTGGGTTACTGGTAATCCTAGTGGTGTTATACGGGTGTGAGATTTGGGGCAGCAGTACGTCCGTGGGGAAATGGAAACAGATAGAAATAATTCAAAAGCATCTAATTACAAGTAGTTTCAAAATAAAAACCACGGTTCCTCCATACGAAGTCATCATAGTCAAGTCGAGCCTTCCCGGTGGAAGCGACAATGATGATCCCGGCTATTAGGATACTTCAAGAAAGTAGAAAACATGGATGATCCGATGCTACTATAGAGAAGGTAGAGAAGGCGTTTCGTGATATATAGTGAAAGGCGGCAAGGGTGCCGAGTGTCTAGATAGGAGACCATCCGGCTCATAACATAAATGGATTGGGGATTGGATTCTCCCCTCGACCAAAGATCGGGCGTGGGGAGTGGCCGCCCACCCTCCACACACTCTTGTTCCCCGCCTACCATCTCGCTTCTAGTTTACACAACCCGGTCATGCGGCTATGAGAATTCACCATATAGAGATAGGGGCCCCCTATATATATGGCCCCTAAACAAGACAAAATGACTCGAATAAAGGGGACTACGAGTGGAATCCCTGGTTTTCTGAGTGGGATCCCCTAGGATTCGACTCATTTGGGTTTTTGTTTTGTTCCGTTTTGTCTTATTGTATTTTTTGTTTGTGTTTTTGTTCGAATTGTCCAAATCTACAATTAAAACTTTTGATGTCATTTGGCGCATACAATAATTTCTATATGTTTATTAGAAATTTATACTTTTGTGGCCTAAAATAATGAGAGGAAAAGTTAAATAGGAGGAAGAAAACTTGGATGAAGCAAAATGGCGAGTGGATGAGCAAATGGGGCATTAGCATACAAGAGTGTCCTAGCACTAATGAAGAAATAAAAAATTATGTGAGAGAGAAATTCAAAAATATTATGTGGAATAAGCAACTTGGACGAAAAAGAGAATACTATGTCAAGAATTTTAATCCCACATGTGATCATGGGCAAAAACACTATATTGGAGTGATGATAAAGTGGAAAGCTAAAATGTTAATTACACAACTAAAAACTAGTTCACATCATCTTAGGTGTGAAACCGGGAGATGGAAAATGCCCAAAGAGGAGTGGTCAGAAAGGGTTTGTTAGTTTTGCATGTCGGGCTTGGTGGAATCGGAATGGCATTTCGTCATGGAATGTGTAGCTTACGAGGACATACAAAGCAATTATGTGGATATTTTAATAGTGGATGATCTTACAACTTTGTTTGAAGAGGAAAGGGTGGCAAAAACAACAGATTTCTTGATCAAAATCCATAGCAGAAGAATCAAGATTAGCAAAGAACTGGAAGAAAGGCAAAAGTAGCGGTTATTTTGGGCATCTTTTTGGTGTTTGGCTTCCTAGTTTGTGTTTGCACATTGGGTCCCATATATTGTTTGGTCTCGTGGATGTCATTAAAAACTTTCATTCATTCATTGATGGACCCCTTTATCTCTTTTTGGCCAACAGAAACTTTGAGGACACTTCTTTTAAAATATATATTTAACTAGCAATTGCATGTGAAAGGTGTGATGGAGACGTTGAAGGGGCTGCTCGAGAAGAAGTTAAACTTGATGAGGCAAAACATTATAAGAGGAATATGGGCAATGAAGAAGGGGTTTGAAGAAAGAATAATCTAGGGGTGGGAAAAATGTCACGGGTACCTATGCAAAAGTCTTCTTTCTTATGACCGACCACATATGGACCACATGCCCTTTTCCTCAATTGTTTGAAGGAGAAAGGGGATGTGGTGCCATTTGTTTGGAATGTCAACCCTTTTGATTTGTGGGTAGTTAGAACACATGTAAATTAAAGGATAATTTTCTTACGTGTGTCCCCGAACACTTTAAGGATAGGATTTGTGGAGTGGACTCGACATCCCATGTTGAGTCGATGTAGTAGTTGAATTTGATAACCACAAAATATGGTCGGTCAAGTGGTTTTGCATTATCTTTATAAACCATTATCTTAAGCCATTCTCCACACTTGCCCAATTAACAACAAATATTAGTCATGCAAATGTTCTCCATGTGGATTTACAATTGACATTGCCTACTCAATATTTGAGTTTTAAAACTCGTTAAATTTAAAGAATTACCACGTGTATCTATATCAAGCAATCTTTTCGTGATTGTCACTATTTCGTCGATTTCGCCATTGCTAGCAATGTTATCATAAATTTTGACCACGCGACATCGCATTGATCTTATAACAATTACCATGTTGGATCAATCAACAAATAGGTGACACTAATTAGTCTTTGAGTGGCATGTGTTGGTGTATTGCGTGAGAGGCGGGTTAGCTAGTCGTAAGTGGAGAGTCTCCTTCGCTACCACATGTTGAAAGGGAAACATGCATATGTTTGAATTCTGAACTCTGCATATGTTAGAAACAGAAAATTTGCATTTAGAGTTCCTTTTGTCGTTGATTTTATACGCATTTTTTATTAGGGTTTCTCTTTAGCAATTACAGTTCCACTCGTTAACGGTCCCGAGGACATTTCTCATCAATGACCATTGACACAAAACCTTGAATTCCCATTTCCCTTACGCGTGTCTAACACAACCACCGAGACTCCCATTTGGAAATGCCTATTGGTGTAATTAATGTTTGAGGCATTGGAAATGGGAAAAATTAATTTTTGTGTGCACTCTTAGGTCCTCCTTTAACGCTCTAGCTCATCCAAGGTTATAAATAGGGATTGCTTGAGAAACACTCTCTCCTCATCAATTTTTTATCGGTGCATACTTATATTGACAACTCTAAGTTCTTCTTCTAATAATAATAATTAGAGAGAGAAAGAAAGAAATGGAGATTAATGCGGCCTAATTCACAATGGTGTTGGCATTGTCTCTCAAGATATATTGTGACACTCGACCAAGGTAGTTGATCATGATATCCTCTTTGATTTTGTGGCTAAGTCCAGAACACAAGTTCGATGTAAAATTCTTCATGTTCAAATGATTATGACAAGTTGGAAGCAACAATTTAATGGGATGCGGGAAAAATGGTGAGGCGGTGCACAATACCCAAGTATAATATGTTTTCTTGCCATAAAACACTTGCATGGTCACATGTATCGAGACACCATCTAGAAAACACTACGTTGATCAACATCACAAATTAGCTCTATAAAACATTGATGATGAGGTATAGACTTAGCGAGAGAAATAATGAGATCAACAATATTTCAAATAATACTATATATGCAGTGGAATTATGCAGTTAGGCGTTGTTTTCTTCCTATGCTTTTTCACACAATTATAGAAATTCTCCCATCAACATTGGGGGAATGGCTAGGCATGTTTGTGTCGAGTGTGGCGGGATTATGCCGATGATCAATGTAATTAGGACAGTTATAACTGGCATAATGGAACCGATGGATTGGGAGTTCATATTGCAGAGATTGTAAAATTGTGATAGAATGTTGATGGACCCACAAGTTGAAGAGACATTTTATGATAGGTTGAGGCTGAGCTATGATGCTTTGGGAAGGTATAATATTGCTCTCCAGTCATGCTTTCTGTATATGGGTGCCTTTAACAAAAATGAAGTTATGATTGCGGAGAATTTGATTCATCTATGGATTGGACAAGGATTGTCAAAATTATTAATGCGGTGTAATCGCAAGCCCCTCAATCAAATTCAAAAACAAACCTCCCGCCTTCTCAACCACCTTCGGACGGATGCATTAATTTTGTGGCCTTTATCTTTTTCTTGGTTGTTGAAAATTATTTGAACCCCGCCGGTGCTTGCCCACTTGGCCTCTTTCCGTGACTTTCCCATTGCATTCTCCCAATAAACATGAACCATCCGAATGGGCTATTTTATATGGAAATTTCGGGTCCGGTATTTTAAATTGGTCATGGATTTTTATATAGGGACTCGCGTGTGTGTGTGTGTGTGTAGCATTTTATATTATTTCGGGTCATTTTTGGGGGATTATTATGCATAAAGAAAGGAGAAAGTAAATATTTTTATATTTACAACAACGGTAAAAATAGAAAGAGGGAGATATATAAATTTATGAGTAGCAACATAATACAGAGCAATGAATAGAGAAGAGAGAGCAACAACTCAAAGAAAATAGAAAATAGAGAGAGAATGAAATGTGAGAAAAAGAAAAGAAGATTTGGACACAAGAAGAGAAACAAATTGAAAAACATAGTAAAGTAACTCTGAGATTGTAAAATTTCTCAAATTAATATATATATTTTTGTGTGTGTGTTTTATTTGTATTTTTTTGGTTGTGTCTTTCCCTTACTAGTTGTATTTGGCACTAAATTTTGCCAACAGTTTGGTATTAGAGCAAACAAAAGAGCTCAATATTTTGTGGGTTTGTGTTTTTATTTTCTGGGTTGAGTTGTAATGGCTTCAATAGCAACTCTTGGCAACAACCCCAATATTTGATGGAAAAATTATGACATCTGGTGTATTAAAATGAAGACTTTGTTCTCTTCTCAAGAGCTATGGGAACTGGTTGAAGGAGGATATACAAAGGTAGATTGTTGCATTTAATGCATTGACACAAGCACAAAGAATGCTTTGAAGGAAAATAGAAGAAAGGATGCAAAGGCTTTAAGCTACATCTAGAATGTAGTCATGATTAATATTTCCAAGGATAGCAATAACTATTAACTCAAGCAAGCTTGGGACACCTTGTAGAATGCTTATCAAGGAAGTGACAAGGTGAAGGTAGTAAGACTACAGATGTTAAGGAGAGAGTTTGAAACTCTTCTCATGAAAGACTCAGAGTCTATAAATGACTTCTTTACAAGGACTATGACCATTGTCAATCAAATGAGGACAAATGGAGATGTGGTAGAAGAGCATAGAATCATAGAGAAGGTATTGAGAAGCCTTCCAATCATATTTGACCTAGTTGTGGTAGCCATAGAAGAGTCTAAGGACTTAAAACAAATGAGTGTTGATGAGCTGATGGGTTCTTTGCAAACCCATGAACAGAGGATGAGTAGATCAACCAGCTCCTCCAATGAACAAGCCTTCAAAACAAATACAAATGTTAGAGGCAAGAGGGAGAGGAGCATATACAACAAGAGGAAGAGGAAGATTTAACAACCAACAAGAAGGTGGAAGACATGACCACCATCAAGAGCCACATAAGAGGAAGAGGAAGAGGAAGGAGCAACAACACTTCCAGAGGTGGTTCTTCACAAAGGTATGATAAATCAAATGTGCAATGTTATTATTGTAAAAAGTTTGGGCATTATGCTAGTGAATGCAAAAAGAAAGAATATGATTTGAGAAATCATAATCATAATGCAAGCTTCTCTAATGCAAAAGAAGTTGAACCTGAGAAGAATGAAATGGGTGGAGCTTTCCTTTTAACTTGCAATGTAGTTGAGCAAGGAAACAAAGCAAGTATGGTATTTGGATAGTGCTTGCAGCAATCATATGTGTGGAAACAAGGAGATGTTTAGTAATATAGATGAAGCAATCAGATCTGAAGTGAAGATGGGAACAAACAATAAGGTTCTGTGATGGGTAAAGGTATTGTATCCATTCTCACCAAGCAAGGAGACAAGAAGCATATACATAATGTTTTCTTTATGTGTCAGGGTTGAAGTATAATCTTCTAAACATTGGGAAGCTTGTCCAAAATGGATATAAGGTGAAGTTTGAGAATGGAGAATGTGTTTTATATGATAAAGGTGGAAGAAACAAGTTGATTGCAGTTGTGCAGATGACACAAAATAGAATGTTCCCTTTGAGGATGCAAAGTGTAGTAGGCGCAACAACGTTCAAAACAATAGCCATTGATCAATCCACTCTCTGGCATCTCAAGTATGGGCACTTGAGTTATGGTGGATTGCATGTTCTTTATAATAAGAAAATGGTTAAAGGATTGCCTCCTATTGAACAACAGAAAGGTTTGTGAGGCATGCATATTGGGGAAGCAACATAGAAATGTTTTTCCCTCAAGTAAATCATGGAGAGAAAGCTCACCTCTTGAGCTTATACATTCAGATTTGTGTGGTCCCATGAAAACTCCCTCCATGAATAAAATTTTATATTTCATTACTTTCATAGATGACTTCAAGTAGAAGAACATGGGTTTATTTTCTAAAAATAAATCAGAAACATTTGAAGTATTCAAATAGTTCAAGGCCATGGTTGAGAAGCATAGTGGCCATTATATAAAGACATTGAGAACTGATAAGAGGGGAGAGTATATATCAAATGAGTTTTTAAACTTTTGTAAAGAGCACGGATCAAGAAGTAATTCACAGCTAGGTATACACCTCACAAAATGGTGTAGCTGAGAGAAAAATAGAACCATTCAAGAAATGCAAGAAGTATGTTGAAAGCTAGAGGATTGTCCAATGAATTATGGGCAGAAGCAGTTGGGACAACAATATATCTATTGAATAGATGTCCTACGAAGAGTGTGAGGAACAAAATACCTCAAGAAGCATGGAGTGGAAGAAAACCAAGTGTTGAACACTTGAGAGTTTTTGGATGTGTGGCATATGCACATGTGCCAAAGAAAATAAGATCAAAATGGGATAACAAAGGAGAGAAGTGCATTTTTATTGGATATAGTGAGCAATCAAAAGCTTACAGATTGTATAATCCAGTTACAAAGGAGATAATAATCAGTAGAGATGTTCAATTCATTGAGGAAGCATCTTGGGAAGATGCACAAGTAGTGGAGCAACCACAAACAAATGTAAATGCACCTATCATTGTGCTGAACCAACAGAAGGAAGAGAAAACAATGTACCAAGTTGGACACCCATTTCACAAAGGGGTGAATATTCAAATGGAAACAACCAACAAAGCATGCAAGGACCAAAAATGAAGCATCTTCATCATCATCAGACTCATTACAAAAAGGAAGAATGAGGAATGTACAAGAGATCTATGATCAATTAAGGTATGAAGAAAATGAAGATGAAATGATTAATTTTGCTTTATTTTCAGCAAAGTTGATCCAATTTATTTTGAAGAAGAAATTAAAGAAATAAATGGTGTGAAGCAATGGATGAAGAAATGCATGCAATAGAAAAGAATCAAACATGGGAGCTAGTAGATCTTCCTGAAGGAAAGCAAGTCATTGGAGTAAAGTGGGTTTATAAAACCAAAACTACTCCCGAAGGAAAAATTGAAAGACATAAGGCAAGATTAGTTGTCAAAGGCTATAAAAAAAAGCCTGGACGTGATTATAATGAGACATTTTCTCCAAGTAGCAAGATTAGAGACTGTGAGAACAATTATTGCCATATTGCTCATCACAAATGGAAAGTCCATCAAATGGATGTAAAATCAGCTTTTTTAATGGAGTATTAGAAGAAGAAGTGTATGTGGCCACCACCTAGTTATGAAATCCCGGGCATGAAAGAAAGGTGTACAAGCTGAAAAGAGCTTTGTATGGTTTGAAACAAGCACCAAGAGCTTGGTATAGTAGGATAGATTCTACTTGATTAGTAATGGCTTTAGCAAAAAGCAAATTAGTGAGCCCACACTCTACATCAAAGCAAACAATGGTGAGATTTTAATTGTTGTTTTGTATGTAGATGATCTGATTTTTACTGGAAATTCAACAAAGCAATTGATCAATTTAAATCAGCCATGAAGAAGGAATTTGAGATGATTGATTTGGGATTGTTAAAATATTTCTTGGCATTGAAGTTCAAACAAATAGAGCAGGGCATTTTTATATGTCAAACAAAGTATGCAAAAAAAGTTTGCAAAGATTTAGAATGTTGGATTGCAAACCAACATCTACACCAACTGAATTAAGTCTGAAATTGACCAAAGAAGATTGCAGCAGCAATGTGGATCCTACAAGGTACAAAAGCATGGTAGGAAGCTTGATGTATTTAACTGTTACAAGACTAGATATTATGTATGTAGTTAGTTTAATTTCTAGATTTATGGAGACACCAAAAGAGTCTCATTGGCAAAGGAAAATGCAAGCGTATTTTGAGGTATGTGAATGGAACAAGAAATTATGGAATTTTATATGTTGTTAATAATGATTTTAAATTAGTTGGATATACAGATATAGATAGTGATTGGGCGGTAGCTTGGATGATAGAAAGAGCACATCTGGATATGTGTTTAATGTTGGATCAGGAGCCATTTCATGGGCTTCGAAGAAACAATCTGTAGTTTTTTATCTACTGTTGAAGTAGAGTATATTACAGCAAACTCGGTCACTTGTCAGATGATTTGGTTAAAAAAATCCTCTCAAATTTGCATGAAAAGCAACAAAGGAGGTTTGTTATTTATTGTGATCTTGATTGCATTATCTAAAAATCCAGTTTTTCATGGTAGAAGCAAACATATTGCAATCAGATATCACTTCATTTGTGAATTGGTTGAGAAAGGAGAAATTGAGCTAAAATTTTGTAGGTCGAGAAACAACTAGCTGACATTTTTACCAAACCTCTGTCAAAGGAAAGGTTTGAGTATTTGAGAGAAAATTTGGCATCATAAATGGACCGCCTAGCTCCAAAGATTAATTTTTGTTTGGCTCGAGATTAAGGGGAGTGTCAAAATTTTAATTGTTGGTAACTCGAGCCCCTCAATCAAATTTCAAAAACCTCTCGTCTTCTCAACCACCTTTGGACAGATGCATTAATTTTTGTGGCCTTTATCTTTTTTTGGCCTTTGAAAATTATTTGAACCCCCACTAATGCTTTCCCATGTGGCCTCTTTCCGTGACTTTCCCATTGCATTCTCCCCAACAGACGTGAACCATCTCGAAATGGGTTATTTTTCATGGAAATTTTGGGTCTGGTCTTTTAAATTGGTTGTGGATTTTTATATGAGGACGTGTGTGTGTGTGTGGCATTTTATATTACTTTGGGGCATTTTTTTTTTGGATTATTATTGCAGCAAAGGATAAATTAAATATTTTTATATTTACGACAACGGTAAAAATAGAAAGAGGGAGATATATAAATTTATGAGTAAGCAATACATAATGTGAAAAATGAATAGAGAGAGAAGAGAAGAGCAAAAACTCGAAGAAAATAGAAAATAGAGAGAAGAAAATGTGTTCAAGAACAACACGGCGAAGAAGAAAGGGAAAATACAAAGAAAAAGAAAAATACAGGGGAAGTAGCAAAAAGTGTGAAAGAGGGAATTTTTGTAAGAAAAAGAAAATAAGATTTGGACACAAGAAGAGAAACAAATTGAAAAATAGAGCAGTAGCTCTGAGATTGTAAAATTTATCGAATTAATATAATATATTTTGTGTGTGTGTTTTATTTGTATTTTCTGGTTGTGTCTTTCCCTTACTGGTTGTATTTGGCACTAAATTTTGAAGCTATTTGAATTTTCTAGAGATAGCTTCCTAACCGACACAATGTGATCTCGATGTATTATTCTTGATGTTTTACATGACTTATCATAACAAATAACGACATGATGTTTTACATTACTTCACAATTTTTTTGGACAGTTATGCATTCATGCATCAATGGCCAAATGCTTATGGTCGTCCATGTTCGACAAGTTACAATTAAATAAGGTGATTCTAATAGGAAAATTCCTTTAGCATAATAATTTGGGGATGCAATACTATTATATTCTTTTAAAATAAAATAGTACGTACTATTCACCAAAAAATGGTGAGAGAGTGGGATCACACCTAGAGTCAAACACATTAGGCCAAGAAAGCTTTAAAATAAATGTAATGAACTATTACACCAAAACCTCAAGGCGTTAGTGAATCCGTACATCAGGATCATAAAATATCACCATGCTTCCGCAGATCCCGACGTCGAGATGGGTTTCATGCACACACTCTCATACATACGAGCCTCACTTCACCGACATTTAGGTGCCCCATAAGCCCTAGCTATATGGTGTAACCAACCAATTGGGATTTGAATGCAAGTGGTCGCTCTAATACCAAATATAATGAACCGTTACGCCAAACCTTGAAGCATTAGTGAATCCACACATTGGGATCATAACAAGAGAAAACAAAATAAATAGAGCTACAATAAAGTGTTCTACACATGACTCGACTACAAAGATAATAGAAATTCTAGGTTAGCATTCAATCAATATTGGAGTTCACCAAAAAATTATTATTTTATACTAAGAGATGTGAAATGCCTAAAATAATTGACTTAGTTCAAATTATACACCATTAAACATATCAAAATGAAATTGATTAGAGTAAAGTATATGATTGAGTAATTTAGGATCAATGTAAAATTTAATGATGAATCTTCATTAATTCATGAATATTTTGGTTTTTGAAATTTATATTTGGCTAATTTCTAGTTGTTAGGTCACTTACTATTTTGCCTAAATTTTCTAGGTACAAGTTAATTTTTTGGGTTTATTCACCTAGCATTTACAGTAATAGCCCAAATTTTATATTCAAATCTACTTTACCACGTGCACAAAAGAGAAATTTTTACCGATTGACGGTATTATGCTACCAAATAAGTAACATGATGTTTTTAGTCGATGGCATAATGTTGTTAGTTGACAACATTATGCTACTAGCCAACAACATTATGCTACGAGATGATATCACGTCGTTTCACCGAATGACAACATTTCCTTTCAATTCGTGGCATTCACCAAGATTTTGAAAGTCATTTTTATAAATTCGCCAAGTAATATCTACTGAGTTTTTTGGGGGGGTTCTTAAAATCTACCTTGTTTAGGATAAACAACACAATTAGAAAGGGATATGTTTCCACCCTAGTTAGGTTTTAGAATGTTATTATCAGACAACAACTAAAAAGGATGTAATGGTTTCTAACGTGTAAACTATTTTGATCTAAGTAACTTCTAATATTAACCACACACAATAAAAAATGCATTCAAACTTTAAATTATTGAAACAAATTATAAAAGATAAGTACTTTCTCAAATACACAAGAGTATAGATAGACATAGCTATTCAAGGAAGTACATTGAGGATACGGATGTGTGGGATAATGTAACATGTTGATCTAGAATTGTAGATGCTTCAATGAAAAATCTCGAACTACGAGACCAACCGGGGTAAGACTTTACAACTTTTTAATGGTCTAAACATGATCTATACTGATCTGACCTAGAACTATATTGTTTTGCACTTTGGCAAGTATGGACATATACCTTTCAATGTGCTTCATTTTTCCGGAAATGACCTTCACTATATGTCGCTCTTATTCGCACAACTTTGGAATGACCTGTAATCACCTGCAACAAAGTAGAAACCCTAACAACCTGCATAACCATTCATCAAAGCATTAGAAAATCAAAAGGAGAAAATATGTATGTGTGATGAGGCTAGACTACCCTTTATCTTCAAAATTCAACCTATTTAATTGATCAATTTTTGCACTACATGACCATATTATAAGATCAAACCTCATATAGTTCTCTTAAGTGCTAATACAATTGTGAATAATTAAACAACCCCTACGGGTGCCATTATGTCTCTTGATACCAAGATAGTGAGATAATTACATGGTACAAAATATACCCAACACGGTAGTAGTGAGATGTTGTGTGCCTCAACTATGTGACTTAACCATTTATTGACTGAAACCCCATGCAATGCTTGGAGTGACTTTATTCTTGTTAAAAATGGCTTTGTGACATTTTTATGATTAGAGATGGAGGAAACTAGACTCTTTGACCTGGTTGAGTGCTTTAGACTTGTAGTAAGGACTGCTCTAGATGATGTGTAGCTAATTTGGGTATATTTAGGAACCCTTTGAGTGATTTTGGAAAGATATTTACAATAGTAGCTTATAAGAGTGACATGTAAGTTATAAAGTGATGTTAACTAACTTTTATAGATTTTTATAGGTGAAATATTCTAATAAGGTTGACCTTAGGAAGATGAAATAACCTAAAGAAGGATTTGAATTGAAACTAGAACTAGTGAATGTGAAGGGGTGGGACCTTACAGTCGGCCAAGGTTGGACCTCACATCTCGACCCTTCCATACATTTTTGAATTGGAAAGATGAAAAGATAAATTGAATTTTTGTCATGAAGAACAATTTTTTTATCACCAAAAGAGGCTCCATGCCTCACTATTATATTATATTATATAAAAAGCCTAAAAATTCAGGAGATAAACGATTACAAAAACCATCCAAAGATGGAGAATCTAGTAGGAGCTATACTAAACTATATACATATAACTGGTAAACCAGAGACTTCAGTTTTCTTCCTCATCCGAGGAGTTGGTAACCATCATTGTGGGTGTATCTGCATTTCTAGCCTCCTCTTCAACCATTAATGCTACCAGGGAGTCAGCAAGCTTGAAGGCATCAAAATTTTCAGTGGGAATGTTTAAAACAGAGAAAATAACATCAAGTTTCTTGCCCTGCAACAAGCTTTCCATGGCTATGGCCTTGTTCAGCTGTCAGTGTTGGTCCAAATGGATCCCAATGTCAAAGCCGAGTTGCTCCATGTCTTCATGAATGACGAAAGAGTTTTTGTCTCCCAATAAAACTTTCTGCATGCCGATGATTTGAGAAACCTTTAAAGTGTCCAATCTAGCAATAGACTAGCCTAGATCATTCATGGCTTTCACTACTTCCTCAACTACAATTGTATCCCCAAGCCTGGTGGATAATTGTGCCCTGAGCATGTTGGTAGCCATCCACCTAAGAAGTTTAGTATCCTTGACACCATCGATGAGGGTCTTTTACCAGAAGTCCATGGCTTCCTTGTAAGTGAGCCTAGTACCTTTGTCAGAAGAAAATTGACGTTGAGTAGTTGCCGAAGCTTAAGATCATTAACTAAACCTGTGAAGGAATAGTGGACGTAATTAATGGAATAATTATGCACCAGGGAATCTTGCATCTCCTTAACTATATTACTCGCAGTGGCTTTTCCTTTCCCAGCCTTGGTCCTCATCTCCTTCTCTGCAATGATTTTCTCCTTACCCATAACCTTGACAAAGCTTCAAACTTTTGTTCTAAATGCTTGGCAGAGGTAGGTATTAATACCCCAATGTGCACGCAAGGTAAAACTTCCAACACACAACAGTTAGATATGACCATAAATATCATGTGTGGGAAGTAAATCAAGTAGATCTGCATAATTATTATGGGAGGAGGTGGGGATGCAACACATCAACCATGTATGTTGATGTATGTAGCCCCTCAATTTGTAATAAATCTCTCAATTTGGTAATTAAATCTTTAGGATAGATAATGATAAGCCTTTCATTATCATCATTCTCAACCCCTAAGTTAGCAATGTTATCTGTAACCTTATTAGCATTTTTAGGAATATGGTTGATGCGCAGTTATTAAGCATTGAAATGCATTCTTCCAATATGATGTAAGTTTCAATTATCAGTTTTTTCCTTTTTATTGCATTGATGAGCATTTGTGAATCGGCTTCCTCAATGAGGTTAATCCAGTCCTTCTTAATGGAAATTTTGAGGCCACACCAAAGAGCTTTAGCTTCAGCGAAGTTGTTGGAGTAGATGCCTATAGCTTCTGTGAAGCCTAGGAGAGGTTGCCCCAATGAGTTTCGGAAGATACCACCAATTCCAGCTCTGCCGGGTTGCCTTTGGCAGCTCCATCAAAGTTGAATTTGATGAAGTTGTGAGGTGGAGTGATCCATTTTCTTTGAGATTTAGATTTAATTTTCTTCCCAACCCCATTATCAAGGATCCCCAAAAGAATTCCTTTCCAGTTATTGTAAGTGTTTCTTTCTTCAGGAAAGATCTTGCCATCATATGGGTGCCAAATCAAGATTAATTCCTTGATTGATCTCAATACTTACGAGAGGGTGAAATCGGTATTTTTAGATACACTTTTAAAAATTCTCCTGTTTCTTTCAAGCCAAATATTCCAACAGACAATGGCAAGAATGGAGTTCCAAATTTGGAGAAGAGGAACTGAGTGAAGTTTGAGATTCCAACCTTTGATAAGATTACCAATGGATGCAAGAAGAACCATAAATAAATTAAACTTTTTAAGCAAGGAATACTAAATTATGTTAGCATACTCACAGTGGATAAGTAATTGATTGGCATCTTCTTCTGATTTAAGAAAAGGGGGCATTGCGAGGGACAAAAGAAACCACGATTACAAAGGTTGGATCGAGTGAGAATTTTTCCCCAATATGTTGTCCACAGAAAGGAATTAGCCTTTGGAAGACTTTTTTGAACCAAAATTTTTGGTGGGGAAAAGATGTGGCTTCCTATTTCGAATAGATATGATGGTGTATCCATCTTTGACATTGTATTTTCCGGATTTGGCTTCTATCCATATTAATTGATCATTGTGTCTGGAGAAATGAAAATGTTGAAGGCTTTTCAAGTAAAGACTTATTCTCCTCATGCAACCCATGAGAGACCTACATCTCAATTTAACCATTATGTTCTTGATTGATATAGTGTTTATCAATGCACCGTATCTAGCTTCACACCAAGCCTAAAGATTGATTAGAGTTTAAGAATTCAAAGGGGGTAAGAATCCAAGCATTACTCTAGAATTTTTTTTTACCTCATCCCATGGACCATCTCAAAAGGGGTTTGAGAATAACCAAAGCTTTGATCATGAGATTCCAAGTTTGAGAGCCAACTAAATGGTTCAGGATAGTGAAGATCCTTTCTGGGAGCATGTTATCCAAATACTTTTTCCTAAGAATAATGCTCCAAAGGGCATGAGGTTCTTAATACAACCTCTAGGATAGTTTGGCACCAAGGGCCAAATTCATGTCTTTGTTTAGTCTAAATCCCAATCCGCCCATCTCTTTTGGCAAACATGTGTTTTCCCATTTTACAAGAGGAATTTTCTTCTCATCAGATGTGTCACCCCACAGAAATTTTGCTTGAATGGAATTGATTACTCCACTCACATTGATTGGTATAAGAAGAACATACATCATATATATAGGAACAACTGAACACATGATGAAATCAATTGAATTTTTCCAGCTAAGGAGAGCCATTTACCTTTCCAGTGTCAAGTTTCTTTAGGATCTTGTCAATGGTTGTTTTCCATATGTCCATAGAATTTCTTCCTTGAAAAAGAGGAATTCCAAGATAGGAACAAGGGAGTGAGCCAGGACTGATATCAAGGATCCTACAAATCAAAGTTCGAGATACTCTATTTGTGTTGAAAAGAAAATTTTGGATTTTCTTTTATTAACTTGTTGATCAGAGGCTTCTTCGTAGAGATCAAGAGCATTTTTAAAGGCCTTAGCCTCTTTGATAGTGGCTTGCCCAACAAGGCCAAGTATCATTAGAAAATTGTAAGTGAGTAACTTTGGGAGCATCATTAGCTATAAGAATTCCATTCAACATCCTTGCCTGACTTAAGAAATGACATCCAACGACTGAGAGAGTCACCATAATAATAAACAGGAAAGGTGAAAGAGGGTCACCTTTCCTGAGGCCTGGATGAGTTGAAAAACCTGCGGGCTCACAATTTATGAGGACAGAAAATATGGCAATGTGTATGTAATTAAAGATCCATTTTCTCCACTCATGATTGAACCCAAAATTTTCAAGGACTTGCATGACAAAAACCCAGTTGACTCTATCAAAATCCTTAGTCATGTCCAATTTTATGAACATATTCCTAGAGTGTTGATGTTTAACTGAGTGAAGAAGTTCATGGGCTATAACAATTCCATCCAAAAATTGTCTTCCTGCCACAAAACCCCCTTGCTCAGGGGAAATGATCTTAGGTAGTAAATATTTAAGCCTATTAGCAATGACCTTAGAGATGATCTTATAAGAGACATTGCAAAGAGAGATAGGCCTAAAAGAGTCAAAAGATTCCACATTCTCATTTTTGGAATAAGAGAAATAAGAGTATATTTGGTTTTCTTTAGAATTTCTTTATTTTCCCAAATTCTTGGTCGCTTCAACAACATCTTTTCCACAATGTCCCAAAAATGTTGATAGAAACCAACAGGGAAACCATCAGGCCCAGGTGCTTTGTCAAGCTTGAAGGAGAAAACAACATTTTTAATTTCTTCTTCCAAAATTGCCTTGTTGAGCTCCATATTGTCATTTTGAGTAACCAAAGAAGGAATTTGACTAAGAATTTTATTTATGGCATTAATTCTATTTTCACCAAAATCAATGAGGAGATCTTTAAAGTATCTTTCAACTTCTTTGCAAATAAGTTTTTCGTCATTAGTTGTCTACCCACTAGGGAGCTTAATCTTTGAGATTTTGTTGTAGTTCCTTCTTATAATGGCAGTCTTGTGGAAGAAGCCAGTGTTTTTGTCCCCTTCACAAAGCCATTTGTTTCGAGATTGTTGTTTCCAATATATTTCCTCTTGAAGAAGGACAAGATTGAGATCATCAGTCAAACGAGCCTATTCTTCTTCTAGGATCATTAAAAGACCCTTTTCTTGAATTTCCTTTTCAATTTGAAGAATCTTGTCTTGTAGGGCAGCTTTCTTGGCAAAAATATTACCAAAAGATTTCTTATTCCATTATTTTAGATGTTGCTTAACCTTCTTGAGTTTTTCAGCCAAATGGTACATTTTGGATCCATTAATATTTATATCCCACCAAATTTTCATATTGTCAAAAAGATTAGGATCTTTAGTCCACATCATTTCAAATTTAAAGGGTCTTCGACAGGGGGTGAGGCAGGAGAGATTGAGAGCAAGATGGGCCAATGATCCGAGCTAGTAACCAAAATTATTTTAGATTCAATGAGGTCCTGATTCTAAATCCAATCCTCACTTATTATAAACATGTCTAGTCTTTCAGCCACAAAATCTTTCCCAAGCCTTTTGTTTGTCCAAGTGTACTGACCATTTTTATTGGGATGTCAACAAGGTCAGCATCTTCAATGAATTTAGCAAATTTTAAAGAAGAGTTAGAAATGATCCCGTAACCCTAGATTTTTCAATAGGTGAGGTGATATAATTAAAGTCACCTCCAGATATCAAATTTTCACCAAGGAAGGAGGATTTTATAGTTTTTAGAGACATCCAATAGATTTCTCCCAAAGCACTAGTTCTAGGACCATAGTGGAATTTTATTGTGAATCTAAGGAGTACAATAATACAATAAATGGAATATACTGAAATGTAAATGCTAAATAATTTATTTGAATATTTTAAATGAAATGAAATGGAAGGGGAAAGGTACTTACTGATTTGGACTTACCTCACAGTGATCTAGGACTAAACAAAGTGATGAAATAGTGGAACAAAGTATCGTGAACGAACCTTAGAAAGTACCAAAGAGAGGAAGATTTGGCCAGACTAGGGCACTTGGAGAGGGATAGGGGTGCCTATGGGCACCCTAATATGAAATTTGGGTGCCTTGGTCTACGTAACGGCTTGGAATTTGATCCCAATATGGTCGCTAGATATTCACAATATTTCTCCTTTGGTCGAGCAAGTGTCACACCTGCCTCACCGATGTCGATGCCAAATTCCAATGAAGAATCACCTGCAAAACCCCACACAAAGCATCAAACCCTAAAAAAGAAAGATGTAAATGAATGGGTCGACTTTCCTTAGCTGCCAAATGGATGGACTTATGACTAATGATGCACTACATCTCAGACCCGATGTAGTTATATGTGCTTGTGTGTGCAATAGTGTGCCTAGGGTGCCTTAGCGCCAATGATGCCAAAGTAGCGGGCAATAGCTAGATAAAATGAAAAATGGTGGATGGAATAGAATGAATACACCCCTTCCTATGTAGTGTGTGATGCAGAATAGTGCCCAAATGTAGTCCCTTGCTCTATGTAGATAACTATCCCTTAGTAGAAAATAGTCCGCCCTTAAGGTAGTATGTATGTTGTGCTTATATAGGGATCTCTTGCTCAAATTTCGACACTAATGACCCGACATGCCGACTAGTACCTAGGGAGATGGGAGGGAAAACCATAAATACCAACCTCGAATGTCTAAATTAAAACCAAGTGTGACGGGGACCAGGGTACCTAGAAATTGGGACCAGGGTGCCCCAAGTGCCCTAATCCCTATCTAAGTACCCTAGTCAAAGACTAGAGATGACAACTGAGTGAACCATGACAAATAGGAGCCCCTAAAACTTGATTAGAACTATGTGAGTGAGTGATGAATGTGTAAGACAAATAACAATAAAGACCAATAAGACTAACGACCGGACTACGGGATGAGTTTTTCTTACACAAGATCCATATATAAAACAACATACTTGGCAGTATAATAATAGTAGTAAGTGTGTGATTTTTGACTAAACATAGACATGGCACAAAGGAACGACTAGTTAGAATCAATGTTATGAAATTCCACAATTTTCCACTTAGTGCAGTCATCAATAGGAGATCCATAGAACTTTTCTCGGGTTCCAGGATGATGGCAAGTCCACCTAAGGCCCATGAGGCATTTTTGATAACATATTTACTATCTCTCTAAGTCTGATTGAAAATAAGAGAAAGAGATATCGAATCCATTTTAGTTTCTGTGGAAGAAGAAGAATACCAAGTTTTTCCTTTTCAATATAGAGCTTTAAAGAACCTCTAGTTATGTGGGGCATTTAGCCCGTGCAAGTTCTAATATGTAATGATCGTTGATTATGTTTCGGTCCACTTTATTCATGCGGGTACTTGGCCTTATTGGGGATTTCTTACCATTTTTAGTGGAATTCCCTCTTTCTTTTTCCTTTTTCTTCATTGTCTACATCCAAAGGGGATTGATTTTCTTTTTACTTCAAATTACCTATGGAGCATTTCAGGAATTTATTTTTGGCTACCCTTGCCAATGTTGATTTGAGCTTCAAGGTTCTGAGAGTTGGAAAAGGGTGGCCTTCCGGGTTTGTTTTTTCCAATTCTAATTGATTTTGTTATATTTTTTGTTTCCTCTATTTTTTTATGGTCTTGATTATCTAGTAGAGATTTGAGATTCTCAAGGGAGACATCTTTTATTTGGAAGTATTTTTCAATTTATGGTTCATATTCCTAAATTTATCCATCATCACCATTTTGGTTAGTGAGATCAAGTATTTAGCCTTTTTCACTAGGGTTTTCTTCTTCGTTTTCCAAGGCTTCAAAGTCATTTTATAGGGGACATTTTGATCCACCGATTTTTATTTTTGCACATTCTTATTCCATATTTTCTTTGTAGTTGGTATCTTTTTTTTTCTTTTAGAAAAACCATCATCATCTTGATTTTCAACCTGCTTCATCTTCAAGAATTGTCGACCAAAATGTCCATGTTTGTGACATTTTCGGCATCAAAAAGGGACATTTTCATAATCCAGGTCCTGAGACCATTCCTTGGTTTCAGATTTGAAACAAATGGAGCTTGGGAGAGGCTGAGATATGTCAAGACTTATGCATATTCTTGCATACATAGCTACGATCCCAAATTGATTGGTTTCATTGTACATATATAATCACCAAGGCGTACCAACTTGGATGAATATGTTTACATTCCAGAGCTCTGCAGGGATCCCATAGAGTCTTTTCCAAACGAGAACTTTATTCATGTTTTCTAGGCTAGGTTTAAAATTTTCAACCGAGGGTTTCATAAAGAAACATTCCCTCCCCATAAACCGAGGGCTAGAGCGGAAGGCATCATCCTGGCCGAAGAACTATTGAAAGTTACCTAAAAGAAACCATGAGGGAGAAGATTTACCTGGTTCGAAGAGGAGATATTCCAATTCTTTTTCAACCAATTGAGCATATCAGAGATTTGAGCCAAAAACCCACGAACTTGCAAATTAATGCACATTATGAAAGATGACGAATGGAGGAATTAATGTCATCATCCTTAATGCTAATGACATGCACACTCTCCGCCTTAGGGAGAATGCCACGAGCAGCTCCCATGGAGGGAGGAGCCAAGCAAGGCCAAGTGCAAAAGCACCCGAGATCACGGGTTGAAGCGAGAACAACGGGGGAAGAAAGAGACCAAAAAGCTGAAGGAAAGGAGCGAAAAGGAGTGAGCGTTATAATACTTTTTTAGTAATTTTTGAAACTGACTTGAAGAAAAAAATAATAATTTTTCTTTGATTAAATAATATTCTTAGAATTGATGAAAAATTAGGGTAAAAAGATAATCAAGTTGTAAAAGAGCTAAAGAGATTAGGAAGTTGGATTTTGAATATGAGCATTTGTATTAGAAAGGGAACATGGTCGAACTTGGCATTATACAAGGAAAAGTTACTAATTTTTAGTGTATTGTTGGTGAGAAAAATTGTCAAGTGGACAAATTGGTGGGTATCCACCAACGCTCTGAGACTCTAGGTCCCTCTTCTTGAATGGTGTAGCTCCATTTATTATGTGTGAATGAAATAAAAATATTTGGTGGCCTTAGGGGTCAGGATCCACCAAAAACACTCCACTGAACTTGCGGTAAAAGCTTGCAATTGCTTGTAAGGGAGAAATTTGTTGAGAGAGTAGGAAAGGGAGTGAGAAAATAGGGAGGGAGGATGAATATATTAGGTAGAAAATCAGATTCCTACAACCATTAATCATAATACTTCAACACACATATATGGAAAGAACACAACTTTGTTACTAGCAACAAGAAAAGACAAGATTAATAACACAAAGTTTCTGTAATATCCTCATCAAAAAGGAAAGAAATTCTTCCTCTTTCATTAATGTTTTAACAAAATTGTACATAGTAGGAAATGGAAGAACATAGAAGGAGGGAATTAGAAGAAATGCTATCTCTTTTGCTTCTTCACAAGTAGTAATCTCTCATGAGCACACAAAATTGACAACCCTTAAGAATGGGGAAGTCATTACAATATATAGACTTAGAAAAGACTCTTCATCTACCCCCATGTGTCTCTTCACTTGTTTTTACCACTTGCGACTCTTGACAAGTTCCCTTTTATTAATTAAGGGTAACTTATTACATTTTAGACTATAGTCACATTAATGAATAAGATGAAATGTAAATAAGATGAAAAATGTCACCCTCCCAATGAAGAATTAGAAAGTGGGGAAAAGAGGGAAGGGGGAGTGAAGAGAAGGAGGGAAGAAGAGAGAGAACCATGGAAGAAGTTACCTTTATTGATGACGATCCCAATCTCCACATTTTAGCATAATGCATAGACACCTTGAGCGGAGTGTTTAAAAACATTATTTCAAGATCCCCAAATGACCACATGCATTGCTCGTGATGATCTATTTTTATCTTACAATGAGAGTGGGGATCACTCTCTTGTTCCTTAGGATTTCACAATTGTCGTTCACTATTCTTGAATCCTTGACACCTACATACCCATTTTTCTTGTGTTGCAACATTGCAACATTTTCCTTTAATACTTTAAGAGATGTGAGTTTTGTCCTAGCTCACTTTCCTGGGCTAACTCAATCAACTTCAACCATTTCAAGTCAACTCATCAAGCTCAAATCACCCAACTCACTGAGAGATGATGATGAGTCCACTTGTTGCGCCCTACGATGCTCTGCCTTGCTTTTGGACACAAATGAGCTCAAAATGATGTTTCAAGGCCCTTATGTTATCATTTCTCTTTTTGAGATATGAGGTCATCCTATTATCCCGTGGAGAGTCCAAAAAGTGAAAATATGAGTGAAAATGAAGCCATCTGTAACTTTCTACACCCAAAATGAAGACTTTCTATTTTTAAGCAAGTAGGACCAAGACCTGTTATTTTGGGACATATCACCCATTTTGCTTCAATATGACCTTTTGAACCTTCTGGAACACTCCATCCTCTTTTTTGATGATACATTACTATTTTTAGTAACATTCTATTTTTATTAGGTTGCTTTTTCCTGACTTTCTATTTTGGGAAAATTGCCAATTTTCCTGGTTTTCTACTTTGCATTGTTTTTGAACGTCCTAGGTGATCCATACTTGAAATTTAGGGAATTACTATTTTTAGCATGTGGGGAAGCACAAAAGATTTTATTTTTAGTAAGTGACAAAAATGTCCTTGGTTTGCATACTTTTAGTAAGAAACAATATTTTTAAATTTGTTTCTTCGTCGCGATCTCGTGCTCTAAATTTCACCGTGTTTCGTCCACTAGAATGATTGGAAATAAAAAAAACAAAAATTTTCTGGTGTGGGTTTAGGAGCACGAACTACCATGGCAGCCATTAATAGATTCACTAATATTTTGACATTTTTATTCCCCACCTTGGATTGTGATGAAAAAAACTTCTTGAGATAGGTTTTCTCCTAGAACTTGTGCTCATAGTATTAGCTTGCTCTGCCCGCCGGAGTGATGGGAAATCGAGGATTGAGAGTCGGGGCAAAAATGGGGTTTTGTTTCTATTAATAATCTAAGGAATTATTTTAAATGCTGCAACTTGCTTCTCGAAAGCCTCTAAAAATGGAGAAGTATGCAAAACTTTTCACTTCGATTTTGCACAGATTGTGAGATATGAGCATTTTACATTTTCGGTCACGAAGTCAATCTGGCGAAGCACGGACATGGTGTCTGAAGAAATTTTAGGTTTAATGGAGGTTTGTTGCAGAAATGGACCTATGAGGATGAGGGGAAAATGTAGGATTAAATAATTGGAAGCAATGGCAATGTAGTTTTGAAGTTCCTTCTAGTAGTGAGGTTCTCTATGCATGGGGAAGAAGAAGCACGACACTTATAAATTTGCAAAAAGATAGATTTTTTAAATCTTCAATGGCTTGAGCACAATTTTGTGTCCCACATGTCCTAAGTTTCAAAGACATATGGTGCAAAAAAATTCCCCTCACCCTGAGCATGACAAGTGGCATCCTAAGATTGGTCGGTGAGGGAGAGCAAAAAAGCACTTTAAAACACCCATGGGCTGAAACTGGGTCATATGTGTGACCATGGAAGGGGCCAGGCTTGGTCACATTTTTATGTCCCAACTATCCCAAGGGGATGGGAAGGTTGGTGACAAGAAAATGCACCTATATCTGGGCTTGAAAAGTGGCGGATGGTCATTAGCAGAGGCAGAGGCGGAGAGGAGAGGGAGCTAAAAACAAGCATGTGGAGCACCTTTCTGGGTCAAGTGAAGAACCAGGTATCAAACATGGGGTTGGGAAAAAAAATTTGTCCCAAGGGGACATGATATTTGGTGTAAGAAAAATTCCCCTTCTCGGGAGGTGACAAGTGGCATTTTGGGATTTGACGATGGAGGGTGCTCAAAATTGGTGTAAGGGGGCTAAACTGGCATGTTTAGGCTCAACAAAGGTCACATGATGGTCCAGGGAGGTATATAGGGGCTAGGCACAATTTTTTGTCTCAACTATCCCAAAGGGATGGGATAGCTGGGGCAAGGAATTGCACTCATACACAGGAGTGACATGTGTCCACCCAGAAAAATGACTAAGTCGTAGAGCGTATCTTAGAGAGTAACTTGTTGACAACATAACTTGAGCATCCGAAGGTATTTTTAGAACTTATTTATATTATTTTGACTAAAAAAACCATTTGGATAAGGATGGGATGGGTCTCATGCCTTGATTCTGCCTTCAACCCCCTAAAATAGGCTTTTTCCCAAGATCATAGGTTGTGCATGTTGAAAATAGTCTGTGGGAAGAATTGCTTATGTCTTATGAAAAATTTCAAACCACCATCACTTAGAGATCTGAAATACATTTCCAACGATGTCTCGTTTGACCTCCAAATCCTTATGAATCTCCCAAAATCACTTCCCGAAGCTTAGGGGTTATTTATGTAGTGCAAACTATTTCACCCTCCAAGACCCGCTTTTGCTGAACTTGTCCCAAAACCTATTAAACTTTCCAAAATATTCCTAAATCAATTTCACAACATTCTTATAACCTTAATATTACTCCTGATGAATTTTGTCTTACAACTCTGCTCTGGGGGTGTGAACCATGTCTTAGAAAGGCTAGAAATAACCATTCCTAAGTCTCTTGAAAAGTCTGCTTTGCAAAGTATCATCTTGAAGTACTTGAATGAACTTGTTTTCCCTAAATCACTTATGGACAAGGTTCAAAAAACACACATGACTGCTTGATAGGGTAGGATAGGCTCATTACATGGGATGGAGTGACCTAGAGGGTTGTCGAGGAAGGTTGACAATGAAAATTTTTAACACTAGGGTATAATTGTCATGTTTTCAAGTGAATTTTGCCCTTATAAGAAACATAAGACAACATGTATATAGGATGATATACTTAATTTTTACTAGTTGTTTGTGAATTTCAAAATTTGAACATAAAATATGCTTCATCACATGAAAAATAGTTTATATAAGTGGCGGGGTGTTCAATACTCTCTTGATAGTCCCAAAAACTCATACCCCTTTGGTAAATGACATTGTCTTAAATTTTTGGGATTGTGTAGAGCTCAAACTCCTCCAATGTGGCAATACCTACTTTACTTCACCTTATTTTTGTATTTTTCTTTACACATTTTTATGGTGTGCAAAAAAATATTGAAACTCGTTTTCTTTCTCCATATCCCTAGCAACATGCTTAGATGAAGAAGTACCTTAAAAGATGTTAGTATTTTGGGTTGGACTCACCTCGGTGTGTGTAAAGATCATATGAAAATTTATTTAACCCTAAAATAAAAAAAAGTGTGAGTTCCTATTTAAAATTTAGATTAGGGTTAATAATAGAATATATATTAAAATTTAATTAATTAACATTAACATTCAAACCAAAACATACACATAGAACAATGTGCAAGAAAGATCAATTGAACAAGACATGAGAAGATAGATGCACTTATCTATTCCTATGGTCCTGGAAATTGATCCGAGAGTGAAAAAATGATGAACTGACTAGAATTATACTGTAAACTATTCATTTATGCTTTCCACTAGGATTTCTAGTATCGTTCAGCAACAATATTTTCTAGAATCTACATTGCTTGATTTGTGATGTATCCCAATGGAATTCCTCTTCCTTTATGCATTGGAACAAAAACAATCATAGTTGGTTTGATAGATGATCTTGTGATCTTGTATGGTAGTATTGAAAACCCTTTATTTGGTAATTCCATGGCTTGAGTGACTGTGGTTACACTGATGGAGATTGTTTCTTGGGGAAATAACCAGATTTCTTCTTGATAGTATCAACTCATGATGGTCTACATGAGTTTGAGGTGATCATTATGTAGGAAATCTTGCAAGGTGATGTGCCACTATGCATCACACTAGATTTTCTATCACTAATTATCCTTGAGCATTCATAAACTCAATTGGTTGTGTTTATGCACCTTGAATTTTCTTGGCTCTCTCTGTGAGTTCAAGGTGCGGTGGATCACTCCAATTTGTTTACTGGGCATTGCAGAAATACCCATGTCTTCCTTTTTTTGGTATGTTAGAGATATGAATGTGATGCCTTATTTTGTCATCATTCCTTGAACCATAGGTATAATGGGTCAGATTGAATAGATCTTCCATTATCTCTCTTGTGATTTTTGTCACATTTTTTAGTTCAAACTTTAAACTTTGTCACTATTTCTCCTTTTCTATCTCTTCTCAAATTTTTCCTTGAACATTGTTAGACTTGATTTATTGTTTATACTTGTCCTCGAATTCAAGGTGTCCATTTTTGAGCTATTGGTTTCTTTATTTGTTCCCTTAATTATTTTTATCCATGGGACATTTGGCCCGATGTGGTGTTGACTTAATTTTTACTTTGATTGTTGCATGATCTTGGGGTTTAATGTGTCGCTCGTACACTATCCTGAGTGATAATTGTTTCAACATTTGAAATTTTCCCCTTTTATTTTTGGCTTATTTGCTTTCTTGTTTCTTGTGTAGGTTTCTTAAACTTATCTTATTTCCACCATGTGTGTTTTGTTTTGGTTCCCTCATTTTCTTATTTTGTCACAATCGATTGTAGTTGATATTTCAAGGCTTCTCTACTCTACACATACTTGAACACAATATGATTATTTTCACAACTTTTAATTGCCACACTACAAAATTTTAAAACTTCCTAGAGTAACTCATGTTCCCAATGCACATATTGTCACTTTTTATGTTATTTCACAATCATTCACTATAGGTTTTCATCTTACACCCATTGATCCTGCTTGGTAGTATATTTCCTTGTAAATCACGCAAGATAACGGTTCCCTATTTGGTGAGATGATGAATAATGTACGAGCATTTCCACCTTAAGTGACAGATAATCAGAAAATGGTTTGAGAATCATGGAGTTGATTTTTGATCACTAGGGTTAATTGTGGAGGCCTTGAAAAGTAAGAGAGTGATCCTCACTCTTGCCTTGTAATTAGAAGAGAACATCCTATTCCCATCACAATGTAGGTATCATAACAATGTTTCTAAATACTTAAGTCATCACTTGAGGTTTTAGAAACATGATTTCAACTCATGGTAACTCATTTTTACCACATTTTCATGTTAGAAGTTTTGTCACTCAAAAACACAACTTAGGATGTTAGGAAGGTGTTTTCAACTCACAAAAATTGGCCCCATCCTCATGAGATCCTTACCCATGGTAAACAATATTCTATTTATGATAGTACTAATTCCCAGAGGTACTTATCAAAATTTACAAATATTCACCTATCACCATGTGGTGGTCATCTCTCTAGAGCTTGCAAATTTGGGGCCATTTTTGTCTAGAACCAAAAGAGGCAGCTACACTATTTTGAAATTATTCATGAAACCTTCAAGTATTAGAGAAACATGGATGTTACCAACATGTATAGGATTCACATATCTTTCCAAAGTGCCTATTTTTTTCCTCCTAACTCCTTACGGAGCTCCCAAAATCATCCGAAGAAGTCAAATTTCACCATTAGAGTGTTTGTTCCTTGCACCTAGAAAACCCGTTGTTGAGCGATTTTCCTTAAATGAGAAATTTTTCCTAAACATTCCTAAATTTCCTCCAAAACTTCCAAGATTACCTTACATCACCTCCAGTTGCTTAATATATTTCTTAAACTCTCCCATAGGGTGTTTGATTAGCTCAGAATGGCCATTTTAGGCCTCCGGAGGAAGCTATCTTTCATCAAGTCACACTGAACTCATCAATCATCCCTGCACATAGAAACAAACTTAAAAAACCTTTTTAATAATTTATTTTGAGCCAAGTTGAGAGTGGTACTGAGGCATGCTAGCCAGAGGAAGGACACACCATTTACCAGGAAGTGAAATATACATTCCCTAAGCTTGTAAAGTAGGTACTCATCCATAGTATAATTCTACCATATTCTAAGAAAAAATTAGTGATTCAAATCCATGCTCATGGGAAAATTCATGAGTCCATATATTCGATCAATCGACGCTACCTTTGGGAGCTGTGAGGTTTGTAAATTCTAATTTTGACACATTTAACACTCCTACAAATGTCAATAAACAATCCAAAAGGCCCCAAAACCTAAACAATGACTATATTCTTTCACAAAATAGATATTGATTATATAATTTAAACCCTAAAAGCTTTAGGTTGAATGTTGAAATATTGAAAAATACCTATGTAATGACTAGATTAGAATATGAAAAACTATCTTCTAAATTGTGATAGATGGAGTTGTGAGACTAGTTCCATAAGGTGTAGAGTGACCTAATTTATTATATTTACTAAAATAAATTTAAAGTATAAGAAATAATAAAGTATAAAGATTAGTAAATATATCCCTCCCATAAGCACATATACCACATAGCAAACAGGAACACGAGTGCATTATAACGTGCCCGCGTTTCATCTTCTTTGGGTTTGAAATTCCCAATCGATAGGCTTGGATTTTCCTTCAATATCCAAACCTAAGGTTTTTACTGTGTAATCTGTGAATAAATACGTGTTTTACAACAAAACCATCAAAATATCACATGTACGCTCCGATATCTCATGTGTTATAACATAAAATTCTAAAAAAATTATACTATGATGTCAAGATCAGTTTTACCTTGGCGATGATATACTTCTTTCCAAAATCTGATTAATTTAAGGCTTTCATCCATAATTTCTTTTACCAGTGCCTTCTTTTCTTGCCAAAACCTATGCATACGTTTTGGTGCACAATTTATGATTTTTTCATCCAAATTTCAAAAAAAAAAAAATGCCTCTTATAAACTCCATCCTACATGCATTAAAAAAAAAGAACAAAAAATGACTTTTTCTCAAAGTAGGGCGTACACACAAATATTTCATTTTCGGGATGATGTGTGCACTTTGAAAATTAATAAAAAATTATATATTCATCTTAAAATTATGAAAAATTAGCGAGACCTCGTACGTGGTATTATCTAACTTTCTCTTGAAGGGAATTGAAAAATAATTTATAGAACTCCAAAAATGGGGGGGCACACACATAATAGGTTCTTGTCTTTTTGACACAAAAATAGACATATTTAGTCTGCGCACCACATAAATGACCCTCTTAATCGCCATCATTTAAAAAAAAAAATTAACAGATTAGAAACTAGATTCTAAGCTCTACGGTACTTATTCTTATCACTTTGTCAAATTTTGAGCATATGCATGCCAAATTATTAGATGAAGTTTAGGTTTCACTAATTTTAGGAAAAATGTGTCCACTTTTGACCCCCTTTTGGTCCCCCATTTCCATGCACTTACTCAATTAGCTGTTTTAATCAATTAAATTGATAAATGATGAAGAGTGAAGTGAGAGTTCACTCTTATTTCACCATCCATCACTTATCAATCAAGTAATAATTAAAATTTCCCCCACAAGACCTTTGTGAGAAATTTCTCACTATTTTCCATCATTCCATGGTGAAGTTTTCCAAATGCTAAATTTTGCAAATGGAAAATTTCAACCCACTTCCCGAATCCCTACTTCCCTATCTCTCCATCTTCTCTATTAATTCTCCACTTCCCATAATTAATGAAATGATTGATGAGGCATGAAACAATTGATATATTCATGAAGGAGCAAGAGATTACATGGATAGTGATTAGAATATGTGGGAGCAAACGAGCTCAAGCATCCGCCATTGGAAACTAAACGTGCATTCAAATATTGGCCATACGCTAGCACAAAGAAATATAAAATATGTGGCATTTAGTTAGAGAATTTTGAGTAGCAATGGTTAAAATTCAACCACTTAGTCAAGTGTGATCTCTTTCAAGCACACATAGGAGGAGATCATTGTAGAATGTGGGACATCACCTATATATAATTATTGTTGAATGCAATTTCACTGCAGGTTGACGCCAACAACAAGCCCACTGGTTATAAATAATAGAATAAGAGAAAAATGAAGAAGGGAGCTCATAGCTCTGGATTCCTTTTAAACTTTGAGGATGATGAGGAAGATGACATCAAATTCAAGCTCCAAAACTTTGTCAATATCCTTACGCCAAAATATGAAGATTTGAAGATACTCCCAAGTTCCATAGAATAGTGAAGCATTTTATCAAGCACTTTGCAAATGTCCTCAATTATTTTACATTCCATTACGACACTTTTTCAAACACTTTACGTGCATCCTAGGAATTTGATTTAATTACAACAAACAGTTCACGTGTCTTTTGTGGCTTCAAACACGTCCCATGAGGTATACCGTTTACTATGAAAATAATGAAAGGTCAAATAAATACTTGGATTATTTTTGGAAATAAGAGTTAGTACAATAATATGTAGCTTGATGGTAAAATCCTACGAGAATTTAGTGTCAAAATTAATGGTCTTATAATCTTGAGCCACACACAAATATTCAAATTTGCCTTCCCTCTGTTTCAACCTCCCACTAACGAGCATTTAATTTTGTGGTCATTTTCTTTTTGGTCGTTGTATTTTGAATTGCCCGCAAAAGCCGCGAGATAAAAGAGTGGCAAAAAGGCTGCGAGATAAAAGAGTGGCAAAAAGCCGCGGGACAAAGGAAAAGGAGAAACCCGCACTATATAGTAAAGATTCGACGATCGAGGAGAAGACATGCGTCATCTTTCTACGGAACCTCCCTCGCGAGATCTCCTGGCAAATGTCAAGTCAATGAAATTAGCTATAGCTAATATTTTGTCGGGTCCGGTTTTAAGTCAAGACAAGTCTGTGGTCATATATTGACCAACTAAGGCAAGGACACGTGGTTTCATTTCTATGGAGCCAACAGTTAGTTAAGTAAAGCAAAGAGTTGTGATGCAAAGCCGCGACCTATTAAATACAAACACAAAGCTAAGAATACTGACAAGTACGAAGGGCGTGGATCTTTCTCATTGGATGGGATTTTGTTTTTCGATAAAGTCTTGGATGAAGAATGACAACTGCGAGGAGCGTGTAGCCTCCTCATTGGTTTGAGCTTTGCAAGTCTACTGAAAAAAAGACTAACAATTGTGAGAACATGGAGTTATTTTATTGGCTAATGTTTTGGGTGTGTCATTCATGGATCAAAAGGGTCTGACAACACCGAAGGGTGTGGGCGCTTCTATTGGTTCGCATTACGATAGGATCGATAGTTGAAGCAAAATGTAAAGGGTACATGGAGTTGCATCATTGGGCTATGCTTCATATTGCGAGAATGGAGGATATATAAAGCGACACCGCAACTAATGCAATACCTGCAGACACGTGGAGGCATTTGAGTCAAATAAAGGGCAAAGGATTTGAGTGGATTTAAAATCTGCGAAGAGTTGGAGCTCGTTGATTTTTCAGTCCATGTCGAAGTCAACAAATTTTGAGAGACACAAGGCGCTATATAATTGGCTCGACAAAAAGAATGAACAAAGAGAGAAAAGAAGGAGAGAAAAAACATATGCAGCACCAAACAAAGTAGAAGCTCGAAGGAGAATATTGTAGAGACAAAGAGTCGTAACTCAAGGTCTTTTGTAGAAGAAGAAAGACATGCGCAAAAACATGAGGCAACCAATAATTTTGTAAGAAAAAGAAATTGAGAAAAAGACCCAAAGAAAATAAACAAAAAGAAAAGAAAATTTGTAGAGTCATAGCTCTGAGTTTGTAAAAGCTTTCTAAACTAAATATATAGTTATATTTTATGTTTTTGTGTTTTGGTCTTGTTCTTCTCCCGTGTTGGTTGTATATGGCACCAAATTATGCCAAAAAATTGGTATTAGAGTAAAAAAAATCTGAATAGCTCGTTGGTTTGAGCTTATATTTTCTTGGTTGAGTCATTATGGCTTCTATAAGCAGTAACTTATGGAAACAAGCCCCAACATTTGATGGGAAGAGCTATGACATATGGTGTATTAAAGCGAATACTCTCTTCTCTTCTCAATATCTATGGGAATTGGTTGAAGGAGGATATGTAGATGTAAAAAACAAAGCTACATTTAATGCATTGACACAAGCACAAGAAGAATGCATTGAAATAAAATAGAAGAAAAATGCTACGACTTTGAGTTGTATATATAATGTAGTCACAAATTTAGTATTTCCAAGGATAGCAACAACTACAAACTCCAAAAAATCATGGGAAACCTTGCATAATGTTGATCAAGGAAGTGACAAGATGAAGGTAGTCAGACTACAAATGTTGAGGAGAGAGTTTGAGACTCTTCTCATGAAAGAGTCAGAATCAGTAAATGATTTTTTCACAAGAACAATGACCATAGTCAATCAGATGAGGACAAATGGAGATGTGGTTGAAGAACATAGGATCATAGAGAAGGTATTGAGAAGCCTTCCGGTCAGATTTTACCCATTTATGGTAGCCATAGAAGAGTTTAAAGACTTAAAACAAATGAGTGTTGATGATTTGATGAGTTCTTTGCAAACCCATGAACAAAGGATGAGTAGATCAGCCATCTCCTCCCATGAACAAGCCTTCAAGACAAACACAAATGTCAGAGGCAAGGGGAGAGGAGCATACAACAAAGGAAGAGGAAGATTTAGTAACCAACAAGAAGGTGGAAGACAAAGTCATCAAGAGGAAGAGGAAGAGGAAGAGGAAGGAGCAACAACACTTCTAGAGGTGGTTCTTCACAAAGATATGGCAAATCAAGTGTGCAATGTTATTGTTGAAAAAAATTTGGGCATTATGCTAGTGAATGCAGGAAGAAATAATAAGATTTGAGAAATCATAATTATAATGCAAGCTTCTCTAATGAAAAATAAGATGAACTAGAGAAGAAGGAAAAGAATTGAACCTTCCTCCTAACTTTAATGTAGGTTAAGCAAGGAAATAGGCAAGTATGGTATTTGGATAGTGCATGTAGTAACCATATGTGTGTAAGGAAATGTTCAATAATATAGATGAAGCAATTAGACCTGAAGTGAAGATGGGAACAAAAATAAGGTTCATGTGATGAGTAAAGGCATTGTATCCATTCTCATCAAGAAAGGAGACAAGAAACATATACATAATGTTTTATTTGTTCTAGGATTGAAGTATAATCTTCTCAAGTATTAGGCAACTTATCCAAAATGGATATAAGGCAAGGTTTTAAAATGGATAATGCATGTTATATGATAAAGGTGGAAGCAACAAGCTGATTGCAATAGTGAAGATGACACAAAATAGAATGTTTCCATTGAAGATGCAAAGTGTAGTAGTAGGCAACAATGTTCAAGACAATAATCATTGATCAATCCACTCTTTGGCATCTCAGGTATGGGCATTTGAGTTTTGGTGGATTAAATGTTATTTATAATAAGAAAATGGTTAAAGTATTGCCTCCTATTGAGCAACCAAATAAGGTTTGTGAGGCATGTATATTGGGAAAGCAACATAGAAATGTTTTTCCCTCAGGTAAATCTTGGAGAGCAAGCTCACCTCTTGAGCTTATACATTCATATTTGTGTGGTCCCACAAAATCTCCCTCCTTGTCCAAAAGGAGTGTTTCATGACTTTTATATATGACTTCAGTCAGAAGGACATGGATTTATTTCTTGAAAACTAAATTAGAGGCATTTGAAGTATTCAAAAAATTTAAGGCCATGGTTGAGAAGTATAATGGCCATTATATAAAGACTTTAAGAACTGATAAAGGGGAAGAATATATATCAAATGAATTTTTAAACTTTTTTAAGGAGCACTGGATCAAGAAGCTATTCACTGCAAAGTATACACCTCAGGAGAATGGTGTATTAGAAAGGAAGAAAATAACCATTCAAGAAATAGCGAGAAGTATGATGAAAGCTAGAGGATTTTCCAATGAATTCTGGGCAGAAGCAGTTGGGACAATAGTTTATCTGCTAAATATATGTCCTAAAAGAGTGTGAGGAATAAAATGCCTCAAGAAGCATGGAGTGGAAGAAAACCAAGTGTTGAGCACTTGAGATATTTTGGATGTGTGGCATATGCTCACGTGCCAAAGCAAAGAAGAACAAAATGGAATGACAAATGAGAGAAGTGACTTTTTATTGGGTGTAATGAGCAATAAAAAGCTTACAAATTGCACAATTTAGTCACCAAGGAGGTTATAATTAGCAAATATTTTCAATTCATTGAGGAAACATCTTAGGGAGATGCACAAGAAGTAGAGTAGCCAAAAGTAAAAAGCAAATGTGCTTATTATTGTTACTTTGAAACAACAGATGGAATGGAAAAAAATGTACTTAGTTAGACACCCATTTCACAAAGGGTTGAATCTTTAAATGGAAATAGCTAACAAACCATGCAATGACCAGCAAACTAAGCACATTCATCATCATCAGACTCATTCCAACAACAAGGAAGAATGAAGAGTGTTCAAGAGATCTATGATGATCAAGGTATGAAGAATATGGAGATGAAATGATTAATTTTTCTTTATTTTCAAAATTTGATCCTATTTATTATGAAGAAGCAATTAAGGATCATAAATGGTGTGAAGCAATGGATGAATAAATGCATGCAATTGAAAAGAATCAAACATGGGAGTTAGTAGATCTTCCGAAGGAAAGGAAGTCATTGGAGTCAAGTGGGTTTATAAAACCAAGACTACTCCCGAAGGAAAAATTGAAAGACACAAGGCAAGGTTAGTTTTCAAAGGCTAAAAAAGAGGCTTGGATGTGATTATAATGAGACATTTTCTCCAATAGCAAGGCTAGAGACTGTGAGAACAATTATTGCCATAACTACTCATCACAAATGGAAGGTCCATCAAATGGATGTAAAGTCATCTTTTCTTAATGGAGTGCTAGAAGAAGAAGTGTATGTGGGCCAACCACCTGGTTATGAAATTCCAGGGCATGAAAGAAAGGTATACAAGCTCAAGAGATATTTGTATGGACTTAAACAAGCACCAAGAGCTTGGTACAGTAGGATAGATTCATATCGATCAAGTAATGGCTTTAGCAAAAGCAACAGTGAGCCCACACTCTACATCAAAGAAAACAATGGTGAGATTTTAATTTTTATTTTGTATGTAGATGATTTAATTTTCTTTGGAAATGCAAAAAAAGCAATAGATGAATTTAAATTATCCATGAAGAAGGAATTTAAGATGTGATTTGGGATTGTTGAAGTATTTCCTTGGCATTGAAGTCAAGCAAATGGAGCAGGGCATTTTGTGTCTCAAACAAAGTATGCAAAAGAAATCTTGCAAATATTTAAAATTTTGGATAGTAAACCAACATCTACACCAGTAGAGATAAGTCTAAAATTGACAAAATATGATTGCAGCAACAATGTAGATCCTACTAGATACAAGAGCATGGTGGGAAGATTGATGTACTTAACTGCTACAAGACCAGACATAATGTATGCAATTTATTATTTCTAGATTCATGGAGACAACAAAAGAGTCTCATTGGAAAGAAGGCAAACAAATATTGAGGTATGTAAATGGAACAAGGAATTTTTTTGAATTCTATATATAGCTAATAAAGATTTTAATTAATTAGCTATATAGATAGTGATTGGGCTAGAAGTCTAGATGATAGGAAGAGTACATATGGCTATGTGTTTGATGTTGGATCAGGATATATTTCATGGGCTTCAAAGAAACAATCAGTTATTTCATTGTCTCATCAAAGTAGAGTATACTACAACACACTTAGTCATTTGTCGATGATATGGTTAAAAAGGATCCTCTCAAATTTACATGAAAAGAGCAACAAGGAGGTTATGTTATTTTTGTGATAATATGTCTTCAATTGCATTGTCAAAGAATCTAGTTTTTCATGGCAGAAGCAAGCATATAGCAATCAAGTATCACTTCATTTGTGAATTGGTTGAGAAAGGTGAAATTGAGCTTAAATTTTGCAAGTCAGAGCAGAACTAGCTGATATTTTCACCAAACCTCTGTCAAAAGAAAGGTTTGAGCATTTAAGAGCAATTCTGGGCATAGTAGATGTCTAGGACTTTAAAATGAGTCTTTGAAAAGATTTTTTTCAGATCAAGATTAAGGGGGATTGTCAAAATTAATAGTTTGATAATCTTGAGCCACATGCATAAATTCAAATCTACCTTCCCTCTGTTTCAACCTCCCTACTAACGAGCATTTAATTTTGTGGTCATTTTATTTTTGGTCATTGTATTTTGAATTTCCCGCAAAAGCAACGAGATAAAGGAGTGTCAAAAATGCACAGGACAAAGGCAAAGGAGAAATCTGTGTTATATAGTAAAGATTCAACGGTCGAGGAGAAGACATGTGTCAGCTTTTCAGCACCTCCCCTCGCAGATCTCCCTAGCGGACATGAAATCCACGGAATTCGTTTGTAGCTAATATTTCATCGGGTCCAGTTTTAATTCAAGACAAGTCTGCAATCATATATTGACCAACTAAGGCAAGGATAAGCGGTTTCATTTCTATGTAGCCAACAATTAAGTTAAACAAAGCAAAGAGTTGTGATGTGAAGTCGCAACCAATTAAATACAAGCACGAAGCTAAGAAGATTGAAAAGTGTGAGGGCGTGGATCTTTCCCATTGGATGGGACTTTTCATTTTGACAAGGACTATGGATTAAGACGAACCACTACGAGGAGCGTGGAGCCTCCTCATTAGTTCGGAAGCTTCCCAAGTCTATAGAAAAAGACTGACAATTGCAAGAATGTGGAGTTATTTTATTGGCTAATGTTTCAGGTGTATCAATCTTGGATCAAAAGGTTCTAACAACACCGAAGTTCTTGGAATGCTTCTATTGGTTTGCATTATGACATGATTGATAAGTAAGAAAGATGCAAAGGGTACGTGGAGCTATATCATTGGGCTTAGCTTCATGTCGCTAGAATGGAGGATATATAAAGCCCAACACCACAACCAATGCAAGACAGACACATGGAGGTATTTAAGTCAAACAAAAGGAAAAGGATGCGAGTGGATTTAAAATATGCGAAGAGTTGGAGCTCATTGATTTTTCGGGTTCATGTTGAAGTCAACAAAGTTTGAGAGACATAGGGGCTATATAATTGGCTCGACAAAAAAAAGAATGAACAAAGAGAGAAAAGAAGGAGAAAAAAACATATGCAACACCAAACTGAAGCGAGAACAAAGTAGAATCTCAAAGGAGAATATTATAGAGATAGAGAGTCGTAACTTGAGGTCTTTTGTAGAAGAAGAAAGACACGTGTAGTAGCACGAGGCAACAAAGAATTTTGTAAGAAAAAGAAACTAAGAAAAATACACAAGAAGAGAAACAAAAGGAAAAGAAAATTTGCAGAGCCGTAGCTTTGAGTTTGTAAAAGCTTTCTAAATCAAATATATAGTTATATTTTGTGTTTTTATGTTTTGGCCTTGTTCTTCTCCTATGTTAGTTGAATTTGGCACCAAATTATGCCAACATTTAGTTATCGAATTGAGATAAAGTTAAATCAAGACAATAATTTTCTAGTTATTGAGAATTTTGAGTTGGTGCAAAGTCAAAAATTTCTAGCATCCTCTCGGTCCATGTCAAAATGTGAACCTTGAGAAACTCTCATGCATGAGAATTCATTGAGGCATTTTGTCAAACATTTGTTTCTCTATTTGTTTCCTTTAATGCATTTTGTCAAACAATTAACATCCTTGCACGTTTCTTAAAAGTGTAGACTAGATTGCACACCCCTTTGCAAACCTCCTCTTTGTGTTTGTGTCGAGTGTATGTCAATTATCATTTTTGTGGATATTCATGAAAACTCATCACTCAAGAACAAAATAGGAGCTGGATGGTTTGCCCATTTATTTTGAGAAATGAAATTTGTGAGAGATTATGTAATTTCAAAAGTACAATGCAAAGGTAGATTTATGGAGTGTGGGTGTTTTTCTCTTTTAACTCATGATAAGGATTCCACTATATTTTCATAATAGTAGACTCTTGTTAGTACATGAGCATTGTAAAATCGAATGAACTATACTTTCCACCTTATGTTATTGGAGACCTCGATCCCGATTGCATTGATTTATGATTATAAAATATTGCACGTAGAAATCTAGTTGAGTGATAGTCATTTGAGGAGTTATTCAATCATAAGTTTATGGTCAGGCAAGCTCTATTAGTGGTCTTGAAAACCTTAATAGAGTGAATTCAGCTATTGAAAACACAGAGGGTCCACAAGATAATTACATACCTTTCGGTTTGTATAAGGATATACATATTCATTTTTATTTCTTTCAACCAAAAAGAGCATCTCCCATTGTAGCTTAAGAAGCTATGTTAGCCATAAGATAAAATTACAAATATACAAGGTCAAAATTTAAGATCAAATGTCAAAGGGAAGTCAATTCTATAGTTGGTTCAAAGAAACTAGAGATTTGTAATGCAATGAATGATGATAATCAAACTTGTATGTTAGAGTCTCGAACATGCATGCACTTTTTTGTGAGCTATTTCAAATCTAGAAGAAAGAAAAATAAAGAATGAGAAACTTCATAACAAGAGTAAACAATTTATTAAAAACTATTCCACAAAATGAGAAACCTAGTGTAAACAATCAACTATGATTATTCATTGTACTTTACATCCGAAGTTCGGTTCATATTGTGTAGAGAAGAGATTCAAGACTTACATGTAGCTCAGCAACAAGCGATTGAAGTTGAATATACCTTATTTTTTTAGGAATATACAAAATATGATTGTTGAACCTATTTCAAGTGCTCGTTATTTACAACCCCTCATGAAGAAACAAAGGTTCCATAAAGAGATTCAACACCCTTCACAAGAGAAGATTCAAAGTGTGTACAAACATGCACAAGTTTTAAACAAAAATATTTGAAGTTGAGCTGTACCCCTCATGGGAGTTTGAATTTCACCAATTTCAGAAACCAAGACTTTCTCAAAGGTCAGCGATCGAGCCACATACAAATCAGAAAATTATTAAAGCGTATTATTTGCAACAGTGGGAAATTGATGACAAATTTGATATATCACTTTGTGATGAGATGGATTTTCCTAATTCTTGCGGGATCACCAATCATAGAGATGAAGACAAATTTGAATATGTTCTTGTATGTATTTCTCTTCCCAAAGATCTAAATTTTATTGGAAAAGAATCTTAAGCTCTCGATTCTCATTGTTTGCATACTATCCGAGTATGGAAATTTCTAACATTGAGTTCAATGAAGATGAATCAAATGATGGCTTCCAAGTTCAAGAATCAAATGTAAGGTGTAAAGATGATCAAGAAGAGTTATCATTGACAACATACATGCTCCTTGAAGACAAATATAGACATATTCCTATTCAATAACTTCAAGATCCTAAATCACCTTGCTTGCATTCCTTCTTAAATGACGAAGTTCCATCATGGAGTTCAATGATTCCCATAAAGATGAATCAAATTATGATTTTCTAGTTCATAGATCATACCCGTTGAAAAATGGAAATTGTGGAGATAATAAAAAAGTTCTCTCTTTGGAAACACACATGTATCCTAATGATGAAGATTCATGTGAAGATATTTTTCCTTCCATAGAGGTAAATGATAATGTCATCATAGAATTTTCTAGTCTTGAAATGAACATGTGGATTAAGAAAAGTGATACATACATTTCTCAAAGTCTCTTCCCAAAATTTCAAGATGAAGCATACACATTGAAGAGCAAAAGCTACAAATATGGTTGGGAAATACTTCCTATTTCAACATGCATGTTTGATGATGAAGATAAAGACGATGGAGAAAATTAAGTTGTAAATAATTAGCATTTAAAAGCAATGCTTAATGACCTACCCTTTTTGTCTTCCCATTGAAGTGTTAATGGATTATGGCAACGATGAAATAAAATAACTCAAATTGGAGTACTTGTCAAAGCTTCAAGAAGTGTTCCACGCACAATCAAATCATATTCTCAAGCGTGAAGTGGTTCAAATTGTGGAAGACACGAGGGGTTCATTAGCTAGGCAATATACTAGCACTTGAGTTCATATTGAGGTAATAAAAATTAATAAAAGTAAAGTCAATATATCGGTAGACATGAGGGGTGAAAGGGTTTAATTTATTAAAATTTTGAAAGGTTAGAGAGGTGGGCCAAAGGAAAGGGAGGTTTAATTTTAATATAAAACTAAAACATTTGAACCCTAGTTTTTAAAACTAAATACCTTAAAATTAAAATTTAAGGAGTGTGGTCATAAATTTAAATTATAATCTCTTTTGAATAAAGAAATCTCAATTAAGATATTCTTAACCAAGAAATAATAAGATGGTAGAAAACTAGGATTGAGTATGCTTTTCAACACAAGTGATATTATTTCACCATCTTAATTATTTGAAGAAATATTGATAAATGATTAAATCTTAACATTTATAAGGTAATTGGTAATAGGTCTTGAATGAATTCAAACTATATTTCGAGAGAAAATGCATATTAAAAAAATTGAGTGAGAAATATGATATATTTTATGTTTAATATATTAGGGTAGAAATAAAAAGGGTAAATAAAATTGTCGTGGAAAAATGGGTAAGGTACATGGAAAAAATAGGGGGTATTTTCATTCTAATAATATAATGGGAGGGCTATTATCAATTGAATAATTAGAGGTAAAAACTAGAATTAAGGGTATTATTTAATACCCTTCGAATGAACGTGTTATACCATACTTTTACTAAGTGAACCCCCATGGTGGAAGATTTCAATGCAAGTATAAAGAACTTGATGTAATCAAAGGAACACAAAAAGATCATTACTCGAAAGAGGGATTATTGATCATGAAGATAATATTTCAAATCAAGCCTCAAAGATTCTTGAAAAATACCTTCATCGTAAAGAAGATTCAAGCAAAAAAATTCTACCTTCCATAAAGGTATGTCAATTTTCTTGTGATCAAATAGGTGCGCAAATTTAAAAAGGAGACATAAATGCATCCCAAGATCCCATCTCATGCCATGGTGAAGGAAGAATCATTGAAAATATCATATCAACTGTTGATTCAAAAAATGAACATTGTTCCCAATACTACTAGTTGAATAGCGTTGAGAAGGTGACACCCGAATATCATTTTCCAAAGTCATCTCTATACATGAGGGAAGCAATGAAGTGGTACAAAGGAACTTTGTTGAATTTGAAGAAGAAGCGGGCACCATCAAGATATATTTGTGCACAAGTTGACACCAAAAAATTAAATACGTAAAGCGTGAAGAATTTTTTTCAAAATCTACGCTAGAAAGAGGGATTTTTTTGAAACAACAAGCAAGAAAATATTATCCATTTTGGAAATTTTTTAATTACATATGGGATAATCTATTAGCTCCTAACTTGTGGGAATTCAACATCCTTCTTCAAAGCATAGATGGAGTTATGTTCTCAATTATTCTTCTTTTGAAGTAGATTCTAGTGATCAACTAGTTTAAGTTCACTCTTTTCCACTTTTGGAAAACTAGTGAATTTGACTCGCTTTTCCGCAAAGGGCTCATATTTCTTTAAACTTGTCAATGGGTTCACATAGTCCTTGTTTTCCTTGTATCATCCCTTATACATAAGTTTTGTCTTTCCCTTTCCTATTTTGTTTTATTTTTTCAATTTTCCCTCATGTGTGTCGATGTTTGTCTTCATTAAAGTCCAATCAATAGATAAGGAACCACTTGATAACAAATTCATATTTTGGGTTCATTATTGCATCCTCTAGAGTCCTTGTCCCAAATAAGAGCCAATTGTTTTCCTAAAAATTTTAACTTGCCAAAATTTCAAAAAAAAAAAAATTCAAAACTTTTCACATTAGTGTGTTAGTGATAGTCGGTGCAAAGACATTGTTTTCCATACTCTGAAACCCGGTTGTCAACATCGTAATGTCACTTTGTAACATTCTTGTCATTGTCATTTTCATTTCTCACCTTGCATACCTGTTTCTCGCAAATTATTTAATTTTAATTTAATTATTTAAAATTAATTAATTAATAATATTAATTTAATTAATGTTATCGATTAATTAATTTTAAATAATTAAATTAATGTTATTTATTTTACATAATTAATTAACATTATTTAATATATTAATTAATTCATGTTATTAATTTTATTAATTAAATTCATCTTTTTTTTTGGAAATTGGTAAAATTTGAGGGTTTTGAAAGGACCCACATCCTTGTACAACAAGCCCTCAAGGATGGATAAAAAATTTAAGCATAACAAAGAGGAATCCCTAACCACAAGGGAAACATCAAGAGAAAAACAAAAAGTGAGAATAAAAAGAATACCAAAACACATATTGTATCACCGCAACAGATTACCTTGTAACCTCCCTTACATGGGATCTTAGATGTGTAGAAAAACATGGGATCTTAGATGTGTAGAAAAAACATTCTTTTTTCGTTTGACAAAGAATACAATCATCATACATTAGGGTCTACATTTTCATCCGAGTGAGTGGAGGTTAAAAAGCCAAACCACGAATTGGCTTTCGTGATGGAACCAGTAACAACATCGTTAGTAGCAATAGCTAGAGTCGGTGTTGGCACTTGATCCACCAAAAATAATGCAACCTTCTCCTCGGTGGGTGTAACCCGAGTTTGGAATTGATTCCGATCAAAACCCTCTTTAGTGTCAGAAGCTGACTCCGGTTCCATATCAATAAATAAAATATCTTGATGAGATTCCTTCCACTAGAAACCTTTTCCTTCTAAGTTTTTGCTTCACCATCTGAAAATTTGAAGCAAGATGTCCTAGCTTGAAGCATTTTTACATTTGAAAGGAAAACCTTCGTAATCAAGGGGATGAGACCAAACCTTTTCCAACACTTTAAGGTCAATTGAAGCAGGTAGATCGAGAGAAGTATCCAGATCCACCAATAATCGTGCAAATGTAGTGTGAGCGTAAGATTCTGTATTGGAATCAATGGATAAAAATTTACCCAAAGCATTTCAATAACAGTTAGACTTTCCTCTCCCCAAAACTGCAATGATCAGATGGGGTAGATGAACCCATACCAGTTTAACAATGAAAGAAGTTGTGAGTGGGTTGAAAGTCGGGAACCAAGGTTTCATCAACAAGTGATGATTTTGCAGTTCCCAAATCTTAGAGAGAATGATAGCCCTATCATCCTCTACACTAAAAGCTACAATAAAAAAACCCCTTGCACAAGGGTAGATGTCAATCCTACCTGAGACAATAGGGTGCCAATTCAAAGCAATCCACGAGTGAAGAAGTGGAAGACCTGGCCAGAGTCCATTGAAGCGACAGATCAAACCATTGGAGGAGAAGAAATCCTCGGTCTCAAGCACAAATTCCCCAAGAGATACCTGAGGAGTAGACTTGGTAGCGAGAGAAGGGTTTGGAGAACGAAGTAACGAAAACAACAACAAAATAATGCTTCCCAACCATTAATTTAGCCAATAAGAGGAAATTTAGCCAAGTAATCATAGCTAGATTAATACCATGGTAACATTCATGTCTACTAGTGCATACCCTCTTGGCCTAAAAAAGTAAAAAGAAGACATTTAAGGATAAAATCAATTCCTTATGCCTTTGATTGATGGAATTCTCTTCAAAAGAGACATTGATGGAATGTTGTTAAGATGTATTGAAGGTGAGCAAGTGAACAAAGTATTAGAGGAATTCCACAATGGATTCTTTAGAGGACACTTCTATGCAAAGGCAACAACAATGAAAATTATAAAGGTAGGACACTTTTGGCCTACACTATTTGTTGATGTGCACAAATGGGTTAGAAAATGTAAGGAATGTGCATTCTTTGTTGGTAAGAAGAGGTTGGTTTCCCTTCCACTTAATCTAATCCAAGCTGATCATCCATTCTCCCAATAGGGTCTCAACTTCATTGGCATAATTAATCCTCCATCAAGTGTTGGCCACAAGTGGGTTTTGATATAAACAAATTACTTTACCAGATGGACAGAGTTTGTGGCACTCAAGGAAGCTACTTGAATCAGCTATCCTTGATTTTCTTGAAGATATTGTGATAAGGTTTGGGGTTCCTCAAACTATCACTTTTTACAAAGCAAAAGATTTCATAGGCTCTGAAAGTTCTAATTGGGCTCTTAGAATTGGAATTTATTTAAATACTTCTTCCAATTACTACCCTTGGGGTAATGGTTTGGCAAAATCTACCAATAAGAACTTGATAAGGATCATGAAGCGGAAAATGGATATCGACCGAGGCAATGACAAATAAAGGTAAGGAATGCTCTTTGGGCTGAAAGAATTACAATGAAAAAGGTAATTGACACTTCTCCTTAAAAACTTGTTTATGGTAAAGAAGTTAGGACCTTCCTTTATCACTTGAGTTGGCCCAATAGTTGGAATTGTAAGTGCATATCAAAATGGAAAAATTGGTTGAACTTTAGGAGTTAAGAAACTCTATCATGATCGAGAATAGAAGAGCATCAAAGATCAACCAAACAATGGTTTGATAAGAATTCTAGGTCTTAAGAATTTAAATTTGGTGACTTAGGATTGAAATGAGATGTAGACAAAGCCAAACCAAGGTGACACTCCAAGTTTGATGCAATTTGGAGTGGGCCATACATCATCGATTGCTTGCAAGAGGCCAAATATGTTGAGTTGTCCAAGCTTGATGGAAATGCATTACGAGATCCCAGTCAATGGGATTTATCTTAAGCATTTCCATTAAGTTATTTTATTACATCTTGTACATATATTAATTTTCAATTCCTCTAGGTGCTTTTCAAAGCATGTTATCTTGTTGGCAGTGTAGGTTTCCTTTCCTTAAGTGCTTTACACATGTGTTCTTATCACTTTTGGGGTGGTACTCTACGTTTCATAATGGTTCATGGAATTTTCGAGAGAAAGGTGTGCTTGGACTAAGTGAAAAGGGTAGTATTGCAAGGATTCGGACCAATTTATAAGGATCCAATAGTTTGCATTGCGGATTAATTACTCATGAATTCCTAATATATTGGATGGAAGATAAATCTCAGAATAGTTTTCCACTCTCATTAAATCTTAATCAAGATAATTTTCATGATGAGAATGATCAAATCAGGTAGAACAAGTCCATGTAATCCAAGTAATACTTCATGTGGATTTAAGGGTCAAGTTTTTAAAGTTTCATATCAGTTCAAGTTTTCAGACTAACCCCAAGCTCAATTGATGCTCAAGGCCACTAAAATTGTCATCTAGCGGGAAAATGACCCTAAAATTCACCAAAATTGTTTTCCAAAATCACCCCCTGTAATTTTGGACAACTCATCTAAATGGACTTAGTCATTTTCGAGCTTTGTAAACGCGTGGGAGACTAATCCAACCTACTACAGAATCCAAGAAATTAGCGTTTACGAGTTCTCCTAACCCATGAGAACAAAGGAAAGAGCACTTAGAGACTTGGTGGATTTAGTAAAAAATCAATATTATGCAAAGTATTCCTCCCAATTAAAAGTATCAAAAGGATGACTCCCTTGGTAGAATGCGAGAGAATTTCGGTGTCATAAGTTGCATTTGCCAAGGAATTAAAGAATTTTGACTAGGTTAAAAGTCTTGGAACATTTTTTCAATGTTCCACAAGTTTTCTCAAACTCTCAAAACATTGGAAATAGATGCATAACTAATAAATTATAAAGTGAGCCCCGAGCCCCGATGGTGGTCCTTTGCGGAATTGGGGAATTATTCAACATTCTTACATTTGCCTCGGGGTTCGTAAAAATGCAAACTTCTTTCCAAAAATTTTCACCTGATACCACGTGGCATCTCTGTGGGCATCTAGAACTAATATGTAAATAAGCAGTTCACACTTGCAAAGATGCAATATGAATCCCCACTCCCAAAACTCATCGTTCCCTATATCGGGCCTTCGCGGCTTCATGGAAAATAAGCGAGGTTTACATGCTAAGTACAATATGCAAATGGAACCCGATCCCCGGTGGTTGTAGTCAAAGAATTCACCCCACAACCAATTAGAAGCTGACACGTTGCGTAATTTCGTAGACAGATCAGGGACGTGTGTCAACATTTTGGTACTCTCAAGGGAAATTGTATTCTAGAGCTCTAATTGCATTGCTCCCGAGCTGTAAAAAAATTCAAATGGTCATAAATTTTGTTCCAGAGCTCCAAATCATGTAAAATCAATCTCGTTGGAAATATATCATGGAGCCCTTCAATGTGGAATTAAGAAAATCAAATTTTGAGGGAGTTTTGTGGGTAAAATGGAGGAAAATAGTCTAGACATTTAATGTTAATGTTACAGATAACTCAACCACCCAATTTGAAGAAATGTGGCACACTTTCCTTCTATTACAAGCAATGCAATGTGGGAGAATGGTATTGTAAGATGCCCATCATGTTTTCTAGAAGATTTAATATAGGTTGTTAGTGGTTGAAAACGTAATACAAATTTCCCTCTCATTTTTCTTCCCTTTCTCTCTCTATTCTTCTATATATTTTAGAATGACGCCTATTTGTAAAGGTTGGACTCCCTCAAAATATAAGGACTTAGATCGAGTGTTTCTTGAGTGTTATTGAGTTGTAAGCCTTAGATTTTGATTTTGCAAGTATTCCATGCCTTCCTCCTTCATTGTAATGAGTTTGCATCTCTTTGAAGCAATAAAATCTATGTTTGTGGCTATTTTCTGCCCTAGCCTACGTTTTATTTGCAATATTTCTTCTTTATTGTTGTTTTGGTTTATTATGCATGCTTGATTCACTTGCATGGTTTTAATTTGTTGTGCTCCATGAGAATGGAAGTTTGAATGTTTTTTTGAGTTGTGGCACTCAAGTTTGTCCTCTCTTTCCTCATTTTTTTCAATTTACCCACATTGAGAGTGTTTTCCCCCTCTTCTTGGTGTTATCACCTCCTTTAGCTTAAGATTTTCCCATTTATATCCCAGTCCCTTAGATTATTAGGATAGGATTAGATATCTACATTTCCAATTTTAGGAGTACTTTAGCATTAGAAATAGGTAGAGGAACCAACCTTCTCTGGAGGTTGATTTTATCTTGTAACACCCACATTGCAGATATCATCCCATATTGCCTCAAAACCCTGGATCATTCTAATTCAAGTGTGGGTGCAAATTTGAGCTCCAACAAGTCCATTTTCAATCCTTCTCTAGAAATCAAAAATCCTAGATACACCACTTACTCATGTATGAAATTAAACTTCTTAGGATCAATCAATAAATTATCTTTTCGTAATATCTAGAAGACTTTCCGATATGTAACAAATGATCTTTACATGTCCTATTAAAAATTAGAATATTATCCAAGTACACAATCATAAACTTCCATAAAAATGGTTTCAAGAATTGATTCATCAATCTCATGAAAGTACTTATTACATTTCTCAATTTGAATGACATCACAATCATCTCATTCAAACCTTCTCGAGTCTTAAACATTGTCTTCCATTCATCTCCTTCTCTTATGCGAATTTTATGGTATCCACTCTTCAAATCAACCTTACTAAAATACTAAATAAACCATTCAAATAATTCATGATTGCATGCATGCATGATAATGGAATCTTGTAATTGATGGTAATTTTGTTTTCGTATCTCAAATCGGTACACATACGTCTCCCACCACCCTTTTTCGATGCTAATATTGTCAATATTGTGCATGGAATTAAACTCTCTCTAATGAGCCCCCTATCCAACAATCCTTAAATTTGCCTCTATATATTCACATTCCCTTGCGGTGTCATTTTGTAAGTTGCCTTGTTGACAAATTTGATCCTAGAGTTAAACCCATGTGGTGACTAATGTCCCTCACAGGTGGTAACCCCTTAGCTAACTCACTAGACATAACTTTCACAAACTCATCCAACATCTCATTTACCTTTGGAAACAACGTTTCTTCTACTTTATCCTCTTCGTAATGCTTTCTCTTTGCATAATCCATACTATGAGCATGCAACATACCTTTGTCATACTCTAATTCACTTAGGAAATACTTACTTAAGAGTAATAATACTTTTGGTGTTACTTCACTCTTCTCCCGTAATAGGTTTAAAGTATACTTTACTCCATCCTTCCCTACTATGTATGTGTTTGTGTGACCATCATGTTGCACCTTTTGGTTAAACTGCTAAGGCCTTCCAAGTATTACGTAACATGCATTTGTGGGAATGATGTCGCACATTACTTCACCTTCATATCTTCCAATTTGGAATTTAACTTGACATTGTTCCTTCACTAGAAATGAATGTCCCTTTCTCAACCATGAAACCCTATATGTATTTGGATGCTCAATTCTTTCCAAGTTTAACTTATTCACCATTTCCTCCTCTACTAAATTATCGATCTTTTACTTTCCACTATCACCTTGTAGAATTTTCCCTTGACTTACATGTTATCCTAAACAAACTTCCTCTCTTATTGAGACCTATAGACACCCTAAATTACACACATGTTCCCAATGTTATCCCAATACATCTTGTTATTCACCCATTTGTGATTAATTAATTAAATCGATTAAATCATACACATTGCACCCTTTGGATTAATTAAATTAATCCTTAGTACCCATTTTACTAGTTTAATTATCATTTATTAATTAAATGATTAATTAATTAATTAGTGTGCACATCCTAGTCAACTACCACTCAAATTCTCAGTCAACAACCACTTGGACTCCACATCCTCATCCTAGTCAACTACACTTCTAGAATCCTAGAAAGGTGGGGGCAATTAAATTACATGTATAACCACCTTTCTGGATGCAACTTCTACAAGTTAATTTCATTCACGCCCTAAATGACATTTAACCTCCTGAAAAAAAAATATCATGTGCATTCATCCGTTTAGAATCAACTTCTAACCACTTCTACTTCTAACCACTTCTACTTCTATAAAATATAGGCTTATCTTGTCACAAATCCTCGTGAATTGTTTGTAAATAAACTCTGTCAATTTGCATACCAAAGGTTTCCAAGCCAATCACTTGTAGTAATTTGCATCCCAAATTTGGAGACCATTTAAGAGCAACCACAAATATGTATCCAAAAATCTCCCGTAAGGTTCTATAACTCAAAGCTCTCACAACCTTTACATGAGGTTCGCTTTGGAGGACTACATGAAGGTTTGTTGTGTTTGTTTATTTTTCATTTATAATCATTTTCTCATAGCTTACATTTTGGTACGCCCGGTGGGACCACACACATCTCTATTTTTTTGTGTTTCATATGTTTTATTGCATTTGTTTCATGTTATTTTTTTATTTGTGGAACCTTTTTAGGGATTACAGGAGTAGACATCAATTTGATATTTGGATACACAAAAAATAGTACTTTTGATAGCTTTACTATTTTTAGTGGCAAATTTAACCATTCTGTTGTTTTGTGTTATATTTGTGTTATTCTTTGGTTTTTACAAGCATAAATTCTATTGTTTTCTACACAAAACTCTCTGGTTTTCACAAAATACTGCGGTTTTCTCTCTACTAATGTCTGCAAGAAAATTACTCCCTGCACACAAAGCCACGAGAGACAAGCCATTAGTTCTTTTTTTTCCTTCTAAACACAAGTATATATATTCAAAAATAAAAAATAAATTGAAATTTCTTTGTAGTTTTTTTAACAATCTAAGCAAGCATACATCTATATTAGAAACACAACAATATTCTACTAATAAAGCTCACTAAAATTTTACTCTAATTAATCTTGCATGTTTTAACAATTACTAATGCAATTGTCAATGTATCCTTTCCTAATGGGATTATCAAGTTGAGGGCAGTTGTATAGAGTCCACACTGGCTCGTCCACGAACAATCTCATCGCCTTTCTATAGTTAGAGATGTCCATTATGAAACGGTGATAGATCCTCAGTAGGAAAAACTATCAAGTCCCCTTTGTTTACCCAAATCCAGATCCACCTATTATCTTTATCCCTCACATCAAAGTACCCGTTGTCATCAATACAAGATGAATATCCTTGTCGGTGTGGATGTGCTCTTCAAAGAAACTCTTTATTTTGTCCTCGTAGTTTGGGAGCTTCTTTGGAGAACAAGTAATTGTATCCAGAGCAAGTATAGCCCCTGTCCTTGCGAATAGTTCAGACTCTTCATTTGTCTCGTAGTTATCACCCTCCAAATGCAAGTACAAAACTTCCAAATCTGCTAGTTTTTCCAGAGAAACATATTACTTTGGTTCACAAGTCTTTGAGGAAACCTTTGATCTTCATTTTCACCACCTTCCTTCATGTTCCACACTTATGTTTTTTCTTTATCCTCAATTTATCCTAATTAACACAATCCTCTCTAGAGTACAAAAAATATTGATAGATTGGAAAGGAGGGTATTCCTTTTTATAGGCACTACGCAAACTGTCGAAGTTCAAACCGGTGGAAAAATACTTTGCTCTATCTTGACTTGAATTTCTAGCCGAAAATTGTTATGTTTGTGGAGCCTGTTTTCATGTTAGATTTTGGTACACCTTCTATGTGTTACACTCGGGTATTTTTATGGCGGTCCTGCTCACCTGTGAGTGGGTCAAGGGGGTTCGGAGGCGAAGCCCCCGAAGCAAATTTTCATGGGTGGTTTTTTAACCCATGGGTAATGGTTAACGTTATGGGCTGTTTTTGGGCCCATGGTTTTTTTTTTTTTCGATACCCATTGTTTTGTAAAACCACCTCTTGGCTACCCACATGTTTATGGGACGGTATTTTTTTGCTCATTGTTTTGATACCCATGGTTTTGTAAAGCCGCTTAGCAGCTTGTCTATTTATATGGTTTTATGCATATGATAGAGAGATGAAAACACATTGCAGATGTGCTTTGAATTTGGGTGTGAATTTTGTAGAGTTTGTTGAGCATAGCTCCAAATGGATCTGGGTATTGTATTGAGAGAGTGGAGGCTTGTAATAAAATCTGAGCAAGTGATTCTTGGTGGACGTAGCCCAAATTGGGTGAACCACATTAAATATTGTCTCTCTGTGTTGTGTTATTTATTCTGCACTTTTATTTGAGATCTGTAATATTTTATGCATATTAGTTTCTACTGTTGCGATTCTGTAAGGGATTATCTCGCATATTTTATCTCTTATTTCCTAAAAATTGGTATCGAGCACGGGTTTGGTTTTTGAAGTGTTGAATCGTAGGGAAAGTTTTATCTTGAGTGGGAGCTATGGCAGATGATAAAAAATCTAGGGTTGATAAATTCAACAGCATAATTTTAGTCTTTGGAAGATGCAGATGGAAGATTACCTTTATTAGAAGGATCTTTATACTCCGTTGTCTGAGAAGGTGAACAAACCTCGAGTATGACAGATGTGGAATGAGATTTGTTGGATCAGAAAGCACTTGGAATGATCCATTTGTGTCTTACATCTTTGGTATTATTTAATGTTTCAAAGGAAAAGACTAAAAAGATCTAATGGATGCATTAGGGAAGTTGTATAAAAACCCTCTCGCCTCTAACAAGAATTTTTAATGAAAAAATTGTTTAATATGAAGATGTCTCGAGAATAGTTCAAGATGAGATCATTTAAATGATTTCAATACGGTTGTGAATATCTTTGGCTTGATTCTAATAGAATTTGATGAAGAAGTTAGGGCTTTATTAATTATGTGCTCTTTACTTGAAGGTTGTAATAGCACGGTAATGGCAAAGTAAGCAACTCAGTTCCAGCTAACTTGAAGTTGAAGTTTGAGGATGTTGTAGGGGTGATTCTAAGCGAGGAAATGCAAAGAAAAAGCTATGGGGAATCTTCTACTTCAGGGAATGCTTTGACAGTGGAAACTAGAGGGAGACAGAAGAATAGAGGAAACCGTGGAAAATCAAAAGATTGGGCAAGGTCAAAATCCAAGAGCAAGATTGTATGTTGGAACTGTGGAAAGTCTGGGCATGCAAAGAAGGACTGTTGGGAGCTTCGGGACAAGAAGAAACAACAAGAAGAAAACAAGGAGGCAAATGTGGCATCGGGTAATGTATGTCAGGATGCTTTGATTATTTCTTTGCATAATATTATTGAATCTTGGGTTTTAGATTCGGGGGCTTCTTTTCATGCTACTCCACATAGGCATTATTTTGTTGATTATGTTCAAGGGGATTTTGGGCATGTTTTTCTTGGTGATGATGAGCCTTGTAATATAGTTGGAAAAGGTTATATTCAGGTTAAGATGCAGAATGAGAATACATGGCTATTGAAGGATGTCAGACATGTGCCTACATTAAGACAAAATTTGATATCGGCGGGCAATTGGGAAGTGATGGTTGTATTGTGATATTTACATCTGACTCTTGGAAGGTTACCAAGGGTGCTCTTGTGGTGGCAAGAGGTAAGAAGGTTGGAACCTTGTATTTATCCACTGATAGTACTAATGATTATAATATTTTGGCTTCAGATGTAGATACAACATTATGGCACTATAGGCTCGGTCATATGAGTCGGAAGGGCATGGACATTATAAAGAAGAATTTGCCTGGATATATAGAAATAGGTTTGTATTTCGTGAGAAGCGCATATATGGGAAATAGAAGCGAGTAAGGTTTCTTAAGGTTGGACCTACGAAGAAAGAGAGTAAGTTAAAGCTGGTACATTCGATGTGTGGGGCCACTCGGGTATCATCTCTTGGGGGTTCAAGTTATTATGTTACTTTTATTGATGATGCAACAAGGAAAGTTTGGGTTTATTGTATTAGAAACAAATTTGATGTATTTGATACTTTTGTTAAATGGAAAGCCTTGGTAGAGAATGAAACAGGCCTTAAGTTAAAATGTCTCAGTCGATAATGGAGGGGAGTATTACAAGAATGACTTTGATGATTATTGTTCTAAGAATGAAATCCACAGTAAAAGACGGTTCGGGAACCCTGCACGAGAATGGGGTGTCGAAAGGATGAACAAAACAATAATGGAACGTCTTTAGGAGTATGAGGATACATGCGGGACTACCTCTTTATTTTTGGGCGAAGTGATGAGCGTAGTGTGTACTTAATAAACAGAGGACCCTAAAGTGCCTTAGATGGAGGCATGCCTAAGGAGGCTTGGTACGGTAAGAAATTTGGAGGCATGCCCGAGGAGGCAGTACAAGAAGAAATTTGATTACTCATTTCTTAGAGTCTTTGGATGTGAGGTGTTTGTTCATATTAACAAGGATGATAGGACCAAGCTAGAGGCTAAATCGAGAAAAATGCACTTTTATTGGTTATGGTGGTGATGACTTTGGATTTAAATGTTGGAGTATTAAGGACAAGAAAATCATTCGGTCTAGGGATGTGGTCTTTAATGAGAAAGTCATGTATAAGCAACGATTGCGGGAAAATAGGAAGAATCCAAGAAAGAATATGCGGTGGTAGAGGATCTTCAGGATAGGACAGTGACCCATGAATCAATGTAGGAACCTACTCAACAGGAACTGCAAACTCCTACAAAGTGAGGAGGTCTTCTAGGTTAAGAAAAGAACACGAACGTTTTTGTCCTTCTCTTTATTATTTATTACTCACTTGATAGTGGAGAGCCGAGAGAGCTTTGATGAAGTAATGCAGTAGATGCGGTAAGAAGTGAGAGTAAGCCATGGATGAGGAGCATAAGTCTCTCATGGAGAACCAGACTTGGGATTTGGTGAAGCTACTGGAAGGCAAAAGAGCATTGCAGAACAAGTGGGTGTACAGAGTTAAAGACGAAGAAGGAGGAAAGAAAAGATATAAGGCCCAGTTGGTGGTCAAGGGGTTTGCACAGAAACAAGGTATAGATTTTGATGAGATCTTTTCTCCTGTAGTAAAAATAAATTCTATTAGAATTGTTCTTGGAATAATGGCAGTAGAAGACTTGCACTTAGAACAGTTAGATGTAAAGACTGCATTTCTCCATGGTGATTTGGAGGAGGAGCTATATATGCAGCAGCCAGAAGGATATGAAGTCAAAGGTAAAGAGGAGATGGTGTGCAAACTAAAGAAGAGCTTGTACGGCCTGAAACAAACTCCACGTCAATGGTATAAGAAGTTTGATAGCTTCATGATGGAGCAAGGTTATATCAGATATCATTTTGACCATTGCATGTATACAAAGAAATTTGAGGATGGAAGTTATATTATCTGTGTTTGTATGTTGATGACATCTTTGGTTACAAGTAAAAACATGCGGGAAATAAAAGTACTCAAGAAACAAACTAAGTGAATCCTTTGATATGAAGGATTTGGGGGCTGCTAGACAAATCCTTTGTATGAATATAACTTGGGATAGGAAGAAATGGAAGCGACTTTATCTTAGGAAGAGTACATTAAGAAGGTATTGGATAGGTTTAACATGCAGGATGCTAAACTGGTTGGGACTCCTTTGGCAGGCCATTTTAAGTTATCAAAGGAGTAGTGTCCCAAGACAGAGCAAGAAAGAAACCATATGTCCAAGGTACCTTACTCATCAGCGGTTGGCAGTTTGATGTATGCTATGGTATGCACTAGGCCTGATATTGCCCATGCAGTAGGAGTTGTGAGTAGATTTATGAGTGATCCAGGTAAAGAGCATTGGCAAGCAGTAAAGTGGATCCTTCGGTATTTGAGAGGGACCATGGGGACAATTTTATGCTATAGTGGATCAGACACCACTTTACGTGGTTATGTAGATTCAAACATGGCTGGAGATGTAGACAACAGGAGGAGCACGACAGGTTATATTTACACTGTAGGTGGGACAACAGTAAGCTGGATTTCACGACTACAGAAGCTGGTGGCTTTGTCAACCATGAAGGCTGAGTATGTTGTTGCCACAGAGGCAAGCAAAGAGATGATTTGGTTACAACAATTGCTTGAGGAGTTGGGGCATAAGCAGGAGGAATGTAAGCTACATAGTGATAGTCAGAGTGCTATACACCTAGCTAAGAACTTTGCTTTCCACTCCAGGATGAAGCATATACAGTTGAGATATCACTTCATCAGGATAACTTTGGAGGAAGATAAGTTGAAGTTGGAGAAGATTCATACCAGTCAAAATCCTGCAGACATGATGACCAAGGTGGTCACAAGGGATAAACTAAAGCTATGTTCAACTTTGGTTGGCCTTCGCGGATGACAGTGAAGGGTTGAGAAGCTTACTCAGTGGAAATCAATCTCCAAGTGGGAGATTGTTATGTTTGTGGAGCCTGTTTTCATGTTAGATTTTGGTACACCTTCTATGTGTTACACTCGGGTATTTTTACGGAAAATTTTCATGGGTGGTTTATTAACCCATGGGTAATGGGTAACCGTTATGGGCTGTTTTTGGGCCCATGGTTTTTCGGTACCCATTGTTTTGTAAAACCGCCTCTTTGGCTACCCACATGTTTATGGGACGGTTTTTTTTTTTGCCCATTGTTTTGATACCCATGGTTTTGTAAAACTGCTTAAGCAGTTGTTTATTTATATGGTTTTATGCATATGATATAGAGAGATGAAAAAACATTGTAGATGTGCTTTGAATTCGGGTGTGAATCTGTAAAGTTTGTTGAGCATAGCTCCAAACGGATCCAGGTATTGTATTGAGAGAGTGGAGGCTTGTAATAAAATCGAGCAAGTGATTCTTGGTGGACGTAGCCCAAATTGGGTGAACCACGTTAAATCTTTGTCTCTCTCGTGTTGTGTTATTTATTCGCACTTTTATTTGAGATCTGTAATATTTTACGCATATTAGTTTCTCTTTTGCGATTACTGTAAGGGATTATTCCACATATTTTATCTCTTATTTCCTAACAAAAAGTGGAAGTCTTTACTTCATAATCCTATCCAATTTTAGGGTTAGGTTCGGCGAACCTTTGCAGAATGCGATTATACCTCGGTGGCTACTCCCTCGCTCGCCCATCCGTCTCCACATGTAGACCTACATAATATGCAAACAAACAAAAATCAAAAGACCCGACCTAACAATAAATCGCTTAACTTTAGCTTTTAGGTTTAGGTTTAGGTTTAGGTTCTTTTCGGCCAAACATAGGTTCACAACTTTAGTTTAGAATGTTATTTAATTTCTTTTCTAACTTAAGACCTCTATGTTATGTTTGAGTTCCTTTGTTCTTATTAGCATTATTTTAATATTAACTTAGATCTAATCAGTTTTATTTTTATTTTTATTTAGTCAACGAGTAATTTTCCTTATTTACTTTGTTTATTTTAATTAATTGATTAGCTTGATTACTCACATTGGGCCTTTTCACATAATTCGGACCTTTTTCATTAATTTCTGTCCATTTCACAAAATAGGCTAATTTTGCTTGTTTTTGTAGGGTTATTAGATGTTCTCGTCCAATTTTCGTTGCATTTTCAACATTTTTCTAATGGTCTCATTTGTTTTTTACGTCACCACTAATGTTTTGTGGTCATTTGCCTCACGTTTCTTGTCTTTTTTGTTTTGTTTTGGTAATCAACCCTTCTTTTCTTTTTAAATCAAAGCTTGTTTTACGTGTATGCTCTTTCCTCACGCTAATTAAAGCGAGCTTGGAAATCAAAAGCGTGAACTTGCTTATTTTGTCTTGTTTTTTACCTACCTCCGACGAACATTATAATATTTGTTTGCAGGACCCGCTCTAATGAAGGTTGATAAAACATTTAAAACTATTAATTGTAGGTTGCCTTTGATCACGAACTTCATACTACTCATTCTTGTGTGTAGGGAATTGTTGATAATTAAGATAAAATGAACATTTCTACACATTGTATTTGCAAGTGCGGTTGACAAGGCTATTTCCCAACCACCATAACTGTGGGAAGTGCCTTGGCATAAGCCATAAAACTCATTTGAGGAGTACCACATGAACCCCAAAGTAGTTAGCACATTAAGGGAATTGGATGACAAAACGAGTACCTTTGTCCCAACTAACTAGTAAAACCTTGTGAGATTAGAGTCACAAATATCCAGTAGTGGCGACCCTAGTGCAATTCATTTTGAGCAAGATCTTTGCTCAAGGTTTCAAAGGGGGTAAAGTAAAGCCGACAAACTAGCAATAACACCACACTCGCTCGGATATACTATTGACACTGATTGAGAGAGTCACCTACAAATCCAAACACTGTCCAAGCCAAGCTAATGTAAAGGCCGAAACCAAAACAAAAAATTAAAAATCTTTTTCTTTTATTTCTCTTTATTTTTGTAGTAGTGTTCCACACTCACTTTTTCCCAAACACTCCTTGTTTGGGATCCATATTTCACGTTCGTATATTCTCATAGTTTTCAAACACTCCTTGTTTAAATTCATCCTTCATGTTTGTACCTTTTTGTCATTTCCAAATGCTTCTTGTTTGGATTCATACTTTCATCCTCTTTTCATCTTCCCAATTACTCTTTACTTGGATTATTTTTCACCTTCTTTTCGATACCCCAAATACTCCTTATTTGGGATCATTTTCTATTTTATTCGCTATCTCCAAATTTATCCTTATTTGGACTTATCATTCACTCTCTTTTTCTCGTCATCCTTTCTCTTCATCTCCAGTCATTCACTATCTTTCTTTTTACTCTCAAAATTCCCTTTTTGGAGCTTTTGTCTCTTTTTCATCCTTTCAATCTTTTCATCCTCATCACACTTCCCATTTGATCTTCTTTCATTCCTTTGGAATTCTCATTTACCTATTTGAGTCTTCCTATTTTGAGATCATCAAATTCCCCTATCTTTCGAACTTACCTCATTTTGAGTTCTCTCACATTTCATCCTTGACTTAAACATTTGGATTACTTTTTCCAAAGTTTAAGTTTCCACTTCCTTTTCGACATCAAGTCTTGAGTTGTGGATATCCATGTCCTCACTCAAGAATTTTCATCTTACGACTCACATCTTGACATTGTTGTATCCCACTTTGTCACGATCAATTCCATTACATCTTATCTTTCATTAAAGATTTGATACTTTCATCCTCTTCTTACGTCCTTTAGTTTGACATCATCATTTTTAAACTATACACATTTGTTTTCTTCACGTCTCTAATTTGACAAACTCTTTGTTAAATTTTAGACACTTCATCATATCTTCTCCCAACATTTACGTTATCGATATTTGAGTCTTATCCTTTCATTAGCCTCTTCCTTCTTAACTATTTCTTGTTAAGGGTTTAGCACATCACATACAATTTTACTCCTTCTTCCATTCTAACATTCACATTGTTAGAGGTTAAGCACGTTTGAACCTTAATTGTAAAACCCTCTTCCCATCTAGCATTCACTTTGATAGCGAAGAGTAGAGTATATTCGACATTGATCTATCCTCGCTCCTCCATTCTAGCATTCACATTGTTAGAGGTTGAGCACATTTGAGATTTCATCACTATAACCCTCCTCTCATCTATAATTTACTTTGTTAGAGGACGAGAACTTTCGCTACATTGAAACCCTCTTCCATCTTGGCATTCACTTTGCCAAGGGTTGATTTTATCAATCACTCTCACACGCTTCCATCTTGACATTCAATTTGTTAAGGGTTGCATCATTCATATCTTCCAAACATCTTGTCCATCTTAGCATTCACTTTGTTAAGGGACAAGTTATTACCAAACTTAATCGCATAACTCTCTTCCATCATAACATTCATGTTGCTATGGGTTGAGTTATCTTTCACATCTCTTTTTTATCCCCCCTCTTTAAAAATGGTGGGAACATGAAACAAAGATTATAGTCCTTTTGGAAGAAATGAAAGACTTGAAATCCATTTAGAAATTATGATAGTGACTATAACCAAAACCCTGAGGATGATTAGAATGAAATCTCTCTTGAAGAACAAGCCCATGTTAAAAACATCTTACGTATGAATAAAGACCAATTTTTTCTTCGTCTCCTTGAGATGGGAGAAAAATTACCCTTGATTTCGATGAGGATGTTCTACAAACATTACTTGGCAAACCAAAAACCAAGAAAGGTGACCCATTCATTTGAAAATAATGACGATGGGTCTGCCTAGCCATTCAAACCATGAGGATAAAGGCAAGTCCACCTCAAACAATGAAAATTACGAAATTTCAAACCCATACAAATCAAATGATCTGGGAATAAGGGAAAATCTACCAACTTTGCCACCGATCCTACTAAGGTCCTTATGGATCAAATCAATGAGATGGCTAAGCAATTAGCTCTCATATCCTCCAAAGTCACTACCAGAACCCCATAACAAAGATTCTACAAAAACTAGTGAATGACTCATCCAAGGGCCATACTAAGACCAACAAAGAGAAAAAACAAAATAATGATGTCTCGTCATCATCCATTTTACACCATGACTCGCCATTTTCTCGTGAATGGAAACTTATGAAAGACACTATCTTGGGTATGTAACACCAACGTAAACAATTCAACTTTGACGAGTTATGTCCTTACCCATTTGATAAGGACATCTTATGCATACCCTTTCCTAAATCATTTGAAACGCCCAAGTTCGAAAAATACAAGGGAAAAAATGACCCAAGAGAGCACATCAATAAATTTTACATGGTTTTCCAAGAAGTGGCATATTGCGCCTCTTTCTATGTAGTCTAGGAGGACAAACTTTGGACTAGGTTATACACCTCCCCAAGGGCTCTATCCATACCTTTATGGACCTCTCAGAGAATATTTTCAAACATTTATCATTCAATCTAGACTCTAAAATAACCATGATGGACTTGTGTAATGCTAAACAACGTTCTAACGAAACCTTTGCACAATTCTTACAAAGATGGTGGAATTGCAAGCCGATTCCCATGCTCAATTCCGAAAAACAACTAGTGAGTATTTTCATTCCAAATCTCATTGGTGAGTTATCCTTTCACATGAAAATGCATTGCCTCAATAATTTGAGGAATTTATCGAGAAAGGATCCCAAATTGAAAAGGCCCTTATCACAAAAGGTTTGATAAAACCTCATTCAAAGGATAGTGGGCATCACAATAATCATAATAGCTCTCATCACGATAAATCCAAAATGTTAATCAAAATCATAATGTTGTCAATGACGGTATCACAAATAATCGAAACGTGCACAACATTCAGAATAATCAAGCTAAGCCTAACAAAGCTAAGCAACCTCTCGTTATTGCAACTAAAGAGGCTTCCTCATCTCACAACTCAAAACGACGTTGTTTCACTCCTTTGGGAGAACCTCTCTCAAATGTCCTATAAAAACTCATTAATGCCAACATGGTGACCTATCCCATCACAAGACCTTGGGTTGAAGGAGAACCCAAGCCCACTTGGTATAAAGTCGACACTTACTATGACTTTCATTGCATTGACAATCACACAACCGATCAATGCTTTCACTTACGTCACTTTGTCCAAGACCTCATCAACAACAGGGGATATCACCGTTGAAGAACCTTCACCAAATAAAACACCTAATGAAAATCTCAAGGTGTTCTCAAACCCATTTCCCAAACATGGTGTTGATAGTAAAAATGCTTGACAAAGGTCACTCCACCAATAACACTAATTACAGTTCAATTATTTCATTTATTGAGGAAGTACCTTCTATAGTAGTGACCATTAAATTCAAACCTCTCGAGTAATGTCATAGCCACATGCCAAAAGAAGATGTGGGTTCATGTAGAAAACCAACCATCTACTTCTTCTACAAAGCCTCAAACATCCAAACCGATGGCTCCTTGAATCGAAGTCAACTTCTAATGCCAAATATTCCACCTCTAGTCTAGTATGACCTCATCAAATAGCTAGCAACCACGCCGACACATATATATTTGATGGAACTATTGAAAGAGTCACCTAATCTTCAGGATATCCTCACTCACCCTCTTCATGAAGTAGGCGTTCCTCTAACCCTTAATGTTTAATAGTTTCAAGCTATGATTGAAAACCTTACACTTAAAAGTCTTATCTTGTCTTTTGGTCCTCAGGATATGTTGAACCCTAACCTCCAAAACAATAACTCTTTGTATATCAAAGCGTATATAACAAACCATAAGGTCAAAAGAGTTCTTGTAGATAATATAACAACTCTTAACATCTACTCTATACAAATGATCTGCTACCTTGGTCATACAACAAATGGATTAGATGCTAACATTATTACCATTCGTGGTTATGACAATACCGAGTGCCAGTCTGTTGGTACGATTACTCTTCCCATATAGGTGGGCCCACAACTCCATGAAACCATATGTCATGTCATTAACATGGAAACATCATATAACCTCCTTCTGAGTAGACCTTGGATACATGTGATGCAAGTTGTGTCTTCCACCTTCTATCAATGCATAAAATTACCACATAATGGCAAAGAGTTCACCTTGTTTGGTGATGTTAACCCCTTTTACCACATAATTTTTTCGAAGCAAAGTACCAAAATGCACATTATTGTCCATTTGTTAATGGCCTAGCTGAACCTTGTGTCATGTATGTTGCTACCAACCGTGTTCCCAAAATATTGTTGCGCTCTCACATCTCCACATCTTCTTCGGAAGCATCTACATCTAAGGCATCACCCGAGATTGAGTTCTCCAGTAAAGGTCTAGGTCTAGGCAAGTACATGCTCGAAAATACATTTCTCATTGTAAAAATCTCATTATCGGCCACAAATGCTATGGGCGCCCAAATTCTCCCCATCTACGAGAACCTCCAACTTACTATCTAGGAAATACTCTTTGGAGACAATATGGATATCTAGAAGATGAACATATTCAAAGCTATGATGGCTCTTGGCTGCATAAAGACAAGATGGCCAAATGTTACGAATCCACCGAATACACCAAGGCCCATTGAATGATGAAAAACATGATCTGAAAAGGAAGGGTCTTGGCCCAAAAGGACATGTCATTCTTGAACCTATGGAAATCAAATCTAACCTCTACACACATGGTTTAGGATATGAGACCTTTGAGAAGAGACTAGTCGTATTCGATGTATTAACTAACGATGAGGACTCGGATTCCAAAGTTGAGACCAGTTCCACACATAACCTCTTTGAAGACCTCGCTAAAACTACACTTTTCCTCGAAAACCTATCCATTTGAACCCTTGATGTTGTCTATCATTTCCTCATTGATTGGGACCAACAATCTCATATTTCCATGGACCTCTTTCAAAATGATGAGTCCATTCAATAGTTCCTCAGGGCTCGAGACCCTTTTCCCTTGTCAAATCATAAGAAGGGTTTCGATATAAACCTTAATACCACCGCCTACTTCGGTGAAAAACTTGAAATCTATAGTCCCAAAGAAAAATATCTTAAACACAGAAGAAATAAAAATCATATCTCGCATAGTGAAAACCTTTCTGAAGCGCTATGCAAACAACAAAAAATGAAAAATAAAAGGAAAGAAAAGGATGCTTCTCCTAGTGAAAACCTTTTAGAGGCGCTAGAGAGAGGAGATTCAGATCCGGAAATATCATATAATCTACACAAACCTACAACGTCATTTCAAGATAATGACACTTCTAAGATTTTGATAGAAGAAATGACAACTATCAACATTGGGACTGAAGACCAACCAAAATTGTTACAACCAGTGTCGGTTTATCGACACTAAAATCAAGGCCTTCACAATGCTTCTAATAAAGTTTTAGGATGTATTTGATTAGTACTATAAATAAATTTTAGGCCTTGATCCCTCTCTTTTGGTTCATCACCTTGTGGTACACCCAGATGTTAAACATGAAAAGAAAAAGATGTGTAAAATGCACCCCAAGGTCAAGGTTGCATTTGTTTGTCAAGGATGAAATGCAAAAATTACGCAGAAGTAGGCTTCATACGGTTTATTGACTACTCAAAGTAATGTCTAATATGGTACCAATTGCGAAGAAGCCCCCAACATCCGTCTTTGTACATATTTCCATGACATTAACAAGGCATGTCCCAAGGATGACTTCCATTTTCCTAACATCGACATGATTTTCAATTCTATTGTGGGCCATGAGATGTTATCTCTTATGGACGAATTTTCAGGATATAACCAAATTCAAATTGTTGAAGAAGACCAGCATAAGACAAATTTCACAACCCCATGGGGGAAATTTTGTTACAAGGTCATGCCTTTTGGCCTTAAAAACGTTGGCGCAACTTATCAATGTGTCATGACTGTTATTTTCCATGACCTTCTTCATGAAATAATGGATGATTATGTTGATGATATTCTTGCCAAATAAAAGACCAGAGTGGATCATCCAACAGTTCTTATGCATATCTTTGAGTGATTAAGGGAATACAAGGTTCTCCTTAATCCAAAAAAATGTGTCTTTGGTGTCACTTCGGGAAAAAATATGGGATTCATTGTCTCATGGAGAGGACATGAAGTGGACCCTACCAAGGTTGAAGCTATAATGACTATTTGGCTCCTCGAATCTACATCAGTTAAGAGTCCTCCAAGGAAAAATATAGTTTATTTGGAGATTCATCTCTCAATTGGCAGATAAGTGCTATCACGTCAACCAATTGCTTAAGAAGGATGTCCAATTCAAATGGACACATGAATTTCAAGAATCCTTTGCAAAATTGAAATAATAGCTAACCCCTACATCGGTGCTCATGCCACCTATACAGGATAAGCCTATGTTGTTGTATACTTCTGCAATAGAACATGCCATTGGGGCATTATTGGCACAACACAATGATAAGGTTCGGGAAAAAGCCATGTATTATTTGAGCAAAACTCTCCTTGAGCATGAGACTAAGTACTCACAAGTTGAAAAATATTTCTTAGCAGTCACTTACACTTTTGGCAAGTTGTGACACTACTTGTTGAATCATACCACTAAGTTAATTGCAAGGGTTGACCCTCTCAAGTACCTACTTTTGAGACTAGTAATAACAGGACAAATGTCTAGTTGGATTGCACTCCTCAGTGAATTTGACATTGAAATTTTCAATCAAAAGGCTATAAAAGGTCAAGCACTGGAAGATCAACTAGCCACAGTGCCACTACCAGTTCACATCTGTTAAAATTTTGAATTCATAGATGAATACCTATTGTACATAGATACAATCCCCTCATGGACTTTATTCTTTGATGGATCTTGTAACATCCATGACATTGGAGTAGGAATTTTCTTGCATACATCATATGGGGACCTTATACCTAAATCTTATCATATCGGCTTCCCTTGCACAAACAACATAGATGAGTATGAAGCATTGATAACAATCTTAGGCGTTGATATCTCCTTTTGCCCACAAGAATTGACAGTTTTTGGCGATTCCCTTCTCATCATTAATCAATTCAATGAAGAATATCAAGTCAAATATGAGAATATTTTACCCTATAAACGAATGGTTGATAGTCTTAAAGGGTATTTCTGGATTATTAATTTTGAACAAGTTCCTCATGTACAAAACAAAGCAGTGGATGTCATGGCAACTATCACATCCCTTCTTTCATTTGACACTAATCAAACTCACAATGAGTTCCTCGTTGAACATCTTTTGGTGCTCGCATACGAATTGCGAGTCCACTATGGTTTGTGAGATTGTTGGTCCTGATCATCCCTAGTATCAAGATATATATACCTTCATTCAAACAAAATACTACCGTCCTAATTTAAACTCAGCCAATAAAATAGCCTTGGCACAACGTGTTTCACACTACACCCTTCTTGCCGACACCTTATATCAAAGAGGGTATGATGGGACTCTCTTAAGATGTCTCAATCAAGATGAATATAAGCATATGTTAGTTGAAGTACACTCAAGTATTTGTGGCGCACACACCGGAATGGTCCTTGTGAAGAATATCTTGTGTGTCGAATACTATTGGCCTAAAATGGAGACAAATGCGTGTAACTATGTGAAGAAATGTCAAGATTTATAAAAAACATGATAATCTCATTCATGCACCCTCCCAAACCTTGTTTCCCATCACTTCACCTTGGCCTTTCTCAAAATGAGGGCTCGATCTAATTGGAAAAATAAAGCCCACATCTTTTGCTATACACCTAGGGAAAGGATGTTATGATGTATATGTATTGATGGAGATGCCGACATGTGGCACACATCCCCTTATCTTATTATATCATTCATTTATGATTTATTATGCTTAGGAGGTGGGCCCAGAAATTTCCATAGGTTAGAATGGTATATATAGGGGTTAGAAGGTTGTAGTTAATGATATATTGAGTATTGGAGTGTTATTGTATGGTTTGGAGGTTACCCCCTCGAAGTGGTATTGGAGGTTGCCCCCTCGAAGTGGAAAAGCTATTATATGAGCATATTGTCATCATTTATCTATATTTTGGTGTTCTCTCATGTTATTCTGCTGTATATGTTCTGATTTATACAAGTAATATCCTTACAAGTGGTATCAGAGCAGCGATTTCGGCCAAAATTAGGGCAAAAACCCTAATTTTTTGTTTCAAATATATCTTGAAGAGGGTATCGAATTTTTTCCCAAATTTTGTATAATAATTTGGAAACACTCTAAGTTAGAATATCTGAAAATTTCAGCTCCATTGGATCTGTTTTAAGGATTTTATTGGTGTTTTAGGTTTTTTCATAAATTTGCTTTTTAGGAAGAAAATTGTGGTATTTTTTAGAAAAATTATATTTTCGGAAAGCTCTTGAAATTTCAGTTAGGGTTTGTTCTTTGTGTTTTTATCCATCTACCGAAATATTTTTAGAATTCCTAAACCCTAATCATGATCACGGGGATAACAAATTTTTATGGAAATGGTGAGATGGATGCTAAAGAATGGTGGATAAAATTTAAGAATATATATTTCTCATATTTCATGACAAGGAATAGGTTTTCACATTATCTTGGTGGTCCTGCATGGATTTGGTTTTCTGAGTTAAAAAATGACAGGAAGGATTGGTCTTGGGAGGAAATGGAACAACTTTTTATGGATAGATGGGACCACAAAGAGGAAGAAGAGTCAAAGGAAGATGATGGGGAAGAATATATTGAAGAATCAAGAGAGAAATAATATGAAGAGGAAGGTGAAGAAGATTCAAGGGAAGATGATGGTGCAACATATATTGAAGAATCAAACGCAGAAGAAGTTGAAGAAGACTATGAAGAAGAGGAAGAAAAACAAGATATTGATGCAGAAGAAGATATTATAGCTCCCAAGAAGGAAGATACCATATTTCAGTTTCATGGATGCATTCAAAGGAATAAGATAATTGTTTCCATAAACCCTAACAGTAAGTATAACTTCATCAACAAGGATATGGCTCAACATCTACATATTCAAGAAAGTAATATCAAAGAAGCTCAAGTGAATGGTAAGAAAATTCAAGTTTTTGAAGATTTAAAACTTACTATGGACAAATATACTTTACATTCAGATTTTTTTGCCTTATATATGGATGGTTTGGATATTGTTCTTAGGTATCCTTGGTTAGAGACATTGGGGACAATTAATATTAATATGAAAAATAAGTTTATGAAGATTTGGTACAAAAAGAAGAAGGTCACTTTACAAGATATCAGGCTTAATGGAAATCAAAGAAAAGTCAATATAGACCATGAGGATGATTTAGAATATGGATAAGAAGGGAATAAGGATGATTCAAAAGAGGAACATGAAGAAAAATAAGGAAATGATGATTCATCTACTCAAGAGAAAAAGAAAATATCAAATGCAAAGGTGGAAGAAGAAAAGAAAGTTCAGAAACACGTTGATAAGGTTGAGGATACTACAACTACATCATATGGAAGTCCACATCAACATGAGAGAAAAAAATCATGGAGATATCCCAGGGCACATTATATTTCCAACCAATATAGATATATAGGTAATTGGAGGAATAATCACTTTATTTATACAGGGGATCAATGGAGCAACAATTATGAAGCATGGAATCCTTATTATGGTTATCCTTATTATGGTTATACATGGAATCCTTATTATGGTTATGCATTGAATCCTTATGTTGGTTATGCATGGAATCCAAGGATGATAAACTATGGTCATGAATGGAATCAGAGTAGCGCAACGGAATATGGATATTAGTTCAGATATGTATCATCTACCAGGATCACATATGGATGGATGATCGATCATGGCGCAAAGTGTGTAAAAATTTATGACACACTCATTCATTGGTTTCTTCTTATGTTTCGGGGATGAAACATGTCAAGGAGGGAAGGAATGTTATGCACCTAGGAAAGGATGTTATGATGTATATGTATTGATGGAGATCCGACATGTGGTACACATCCTCTTATCTTATTATATCATTCATTTACGATTTATTATTCTTAGGAAGTCGGCCTCGAGTATTGGCCATAGGTTAGAATGGTATATATAGGGGTTAGAAGGTTGTAGTTAATGACATATTGAGTATTGGAGTGTTATTGTATGGTTTGGAGGTTACCCCCTCAAAGTGGTATTGGAGGTTGCCCCCTCGAAGTGGCAAAGCTATTATATGAGCATATTGTCATCGTTTATCTATATTTTGGTGTTCTCTCATGTTCTTCATTTGTATATGTTCGATTTATACAAGTAATATCCTTACATCTTTTGATGGACATACATTCATTATAACTTCCACTGAGTATTTCACCAAGTGGGTTGAGGTTATGCCTCTTACCTACGTTTAAATTCTGCAATATTTCTAAATTCATATTCAACCATATTATTTTTTGTTTTGGGATTTCATTGCCATTGTTATTGAAAATGGTGGTTCCTTCTAAAATAAGAATGTCAAAGCCCTAGCTAAAAAATATAATATCTACACGAAATGGGCTACACTCTACTATCCACAATGCAATGGCTAATCAAGCGTCAAACAAGACTATCAAATCCATTATGGAAAAGACAAGTAAATAAACATGGACATAATTGGCATACACAGTTGTATCCCGCCCTCGGGCCTACCGCACTTCCTTCCGTACTCCTACAAGAGCTACCCCATTCTCCCTAGTATATGGATCTGAAGCCATATTACCTATTGAAGTTGAATTGCCTTCACTTAGTGTCTCCTTCCAACACCTCATTCATGAAGAAGATTACCGTGTTGCATGCCTTCTTGAGTTTGAGCTACTAGATGAAAAACACAATCATGCTTTAGATCATGTACAAGTGTACCGTAATTGGCTGCACCGTAACTATAATCGGAAGATCAAACCTTGATAGTTTGAAATTGGTGACTTAGTTCTAAAATAAAATTAGAAGAACACAACTAAGCCACGTGACAAACAGTGGCAAATTTGAGCCTAATTGGTTGGGTCCTTATGTTATAACTACTAAATTTGGATCCGGTGCATACAAACTATCTACTGAGGATGGCAAAGAGTTGAAGGAGCCTATGAATGCCATTCATCTGAAGAAGTTCTACTCCTAAGTCTTTGAAGAGTAACCCTTGTGTTAGGGACATATCAATGCACTCACTTGTTTCGTCATTTCATCTTGTCCATCACTTGTATTTTTTTGTCTCTGTTGTGTGTAACATGTTATCCTTTGACAAAGTTGTCATGCCCATTGTTTATCACTCTTGTTTTCCTTCCATCATGCTTCCGTTCGTCTTGTTCGTGGTAACGCATCTAATATGGCTTGGGAATTCCTTTTTCCCTCTTCTTTGGCGTGTGGTTCAAATTCCAAAAGATAAAAACATTCACATATGTCTCACAAAATAACCAAAAACAATATAAAATTGTTCAAAAACCCAAAAACAATACAAAATTATTTAGAAAATACCAAAAAATTCACATATAACTTTGGTGTGGATCCTTCCTATTCATATTGGGTTTGTTTACTTTTTTGCTTTCTGTGTCTTTTTGTCACTTGCATGTGTTGTGTTTTCTCTCCTGGTTTATTAACTAATCCATGGAGTGTTTTCCTTTTGATGTGTATTCATGTTTGCTTGCATTTATTTGCATTTGTATTTCAAACTTTTCAAAACTCACAAAAACAAAAAAAACCATATATTTCAAAAATCCAAAAAGAAAAAAAAAAATTTTGAACAAACATCCACTTATCACGAAATCCTACAATTGGAAAACCCTTGAAGTGATTTTTTCAAGATCTCCACACAATCTTGGTAAAGTCATACTTTTTAACTACTACCCTAATGATCATTCCAATCTTGCAACTATCACTTTCTTCCCTTTGCACGATTTTTGCTTGGGGCAAGTCATAAAATTGTTTTTCCTTCACGATATAAGTTTGCCTAGTGTAATTTCAACTTTGATCATTTGCAGAATGGATATGACAAGAGTGACATAAGGAGTTGCTTTACGCTCTTCCAGTATGATCCTATTCCCACTTGGGAGCATTTGCATCTACTTAATCATCATTGTGGCACGCATTAGGGGCATAATTGATTGTTTTCTTTTGACTTTGTGTTACATTATTGATGTTTACTTTTTGGACCACTTGCAAGTAGTGTGATTACATCTTGGTTCCTTTATAGCCCTGATGCCTACACCCACTCTGTATATTGGTTCCGCTTTCCTTTTTTATCTTTTCTTTGTTGTGTGTTTGTTTACGCGCATCTGGCTTAACCACTCGATTCTTTCATAATCATGGCGACAACTCTATTGTGTAATAGTAAAAATAATGTTACCCTAAAATTATTCTCCAAATGACGCTCATGCTATGAGCACATTCCTTTCCCATCCTTGTTCAAATCCCTTATCTTCTTCCTATCAAGCGGTCCTCCACCGCCTTGTTGTGTCATCCACCCACTTGAGGGGAATTCCTCTACTATCGTACTTGCAGGGGGCATCCTAATACTTCATTGCTTTCTGCTTGCTCCTCTACATACATATACTATCTTTAAAGCACTATTACTTCACAATAACATTTTAAAGAGGGGAAAATATAGACACCCTAAATCACATACTTATTCCCAATGATATACCAACACATTTTGTTATTCACCCATTTGCGATTAATTGATTAAATCGATTAAATCATAGACATTACACCCTTTGGATTAATTAAATTAATCCCTAATACCCCTTTTGCTAATTTAATTATCATTTATTAATTAAATGATTAATTAATTAATTAGTGTGCACCTCCTAATCAACTACCACTTAGATTCTTAGTCAACAATCACTTGGGCTCCACTCGGACTCCACATCCTCATCCTAGTCAACTACACTTATAGAATCCTAGAAAGGTGGGGGCAATTAAATTACCTATACAACCACCTTTCTGGATGAAACTTCTATGCCAATTAATTCCATTACTGCCCCTAAATGACATTTAACCTCCCGAAACTACTGCAACTTCTTCAAGTGTTAAAAATAGCATGTGCATTCATCCATTTGCAACCAACTTCCAACCACTTCTGCTTGTATAAAACATAGGCTTATCCTGTCACAAATCCTCCTGGATTGTTTGCAAATAAACTTTGTCAATATCTATATTGAAGCTTTCAAGCCAACAACTCGTGAATAACCTGAATCTCAAATTTGGAGACCATTCAAGAGCACCCACAAATCTACATCCAATAATCTTCCACAAGGTTCTACAACTCAAAGCTCTCACAACCTTTACTTGAGGTTTGCTTTGGAGGACTACAAGAAGGTTTGTTGAGTTTGTTTATCTTTCATTTATAGTTAAATTTTCATAGCTTACAAGACCAATTTCCTCTTTGTTTGATTTCAACAATATGCGCTTGAACATCAACACTTCTCTCATCTCCGATTCTTATTCATGGATTAACAATCCATTTACCTCTCCTCATGCAATGTGTGCACTTTGTTTACCACCATCATAGGTGTGCATGAACTCATACACTCTATTTCTTGTCTCTACACACCTATAATATGACTTCCATGAGATGTACTTGAATTTCCTTGAGATGTTCCTTCTCTTTGCATAGTCAAACATGAATCGCTTTCATCTTACACAAATTTTTCTTTTCCCTTATTCTATCTATGACCTTGAGAGACCTTTCCTTTTCCTTGGTCAGCATTATGTTGTTTGCATGTCAAACTATCTTCTACCTTCAGAGCATACCTTGATCAACTTATTTCATAGAACAGATTGGTACCATACTATTTTCATCTTAAATTACCATACAAAACCCAAAATTATACTTCAAAATTTTCCGCATGTTTTGCTCGAATGAAAAGTCAATAAAATTCTTCGGTGTATTTTTTTCACATTAAGCTCACTCTATCACAATCCTTGCAACCTTTTAAACAAAATAAGATGGTAACATGTGGGTAAAAACTTCACCTTAAGCTTCACAACTAGCCTATCCATGTTTTTATCTTCATTTTCCACGCTACACCTACTTGCTTTTATATGCTCCCATGAAAGAGACACATGACCCTTTAACTTTGTGCATGCAAACTTGAACTTTCTGAGATCTTTAATGTATTCATATTTAAAATATGTTTCCATCTCCGTTATCCAATCCATTATCTATGCTAGTTTCAAACTACTAGAATAACAAGGGGTATCCAACTTAGGCTTACTCCCCATTTACTGATTACACGAAGTAGTCTATCCTCGGGACCATCTTACACTTCCTTTTCTTCCACAATCATGTTGGCATTTTCATTTACATTAGTAGCCTACATTACTTGTTACATAGGTCCACCTTCATCATCACTATGGTCTTCCATAACAATACCTAGATGTTGTGCAACCCATGGCCTCCAATTGAGCTTACATGGTTTGTATATTTTGGTTGAGTCTTCAACTCTTGCACCTTAATTTTAGCATCATACATTCCTCTTGTGTATCATTTCAATCTTATGTTTCCTTTTTATTTCTCTAAAATTCACACCCACAATCTCCACAATCTTCTACCTAATAAACGTCTTGTCAAAAGATGCTTACAACAACCTTCTAACCACAATCTACATTATGGAAAGTTCGTAAGGGCTTATTGTGTTACTTCCTCTCACACCTTCTATCAAATAGTCACCCGTTGGAAGATGCCTGTAGTCATTTTCTACATACACTCACAAATGTGGAATACCACAAGATATATCATGCCTCTCCTTAAGGAAAATAATCATGCTTTGATATCAAATGACATAGACAAGTGGGGTGTTCAATAGGGAGCCACCTCACACCTCGCTGGTCCTAGAATATGCATATAATAATATCTCAAAAATAAAGAAACATGCATAAAAATAAATATCAAATGAACACAATTTTAGATCAGTAACATAACTTGGGAATATCTTATTAAGAGAAACAACACCATCATATTGATCACTAACGATTCAATCTTTTACACAACATATGGAAATGGCAGATTCTCCATGTACTACTACTCAATAATTGAACCACTTTTAGGCAGAGTTCTTTTTACACCTTACTATGGTTGTTTTACCATCATCATGAAAAGGTGAGCATTAAGGTTAGATCCATACTCCACTTTTAAGCACTCTTTCCTAAGGCAATCAACTCTACTTATGTACTTGTTCATGCCACCTCCTAAGACTCCTAATTTTACAAAATTCTAATGAAGGATCAAAGGACCCAACAATAGACCCAAACACAACTAGTGGCATTCTCTAAAACTTGTGCCTTGAAACATAGATTATTCCATGTTTGCGGCTCAAATGAGACCATTATATCTTCCAAAATCTTTGATGTAGGATTGATATTTTTTCCTTTCATGGATTTTGTGCCTTCATCTTTCTCTTTCCCCACCTCTAAAATGTGTAAATCTTCATTACTATTGTCCTTGGCTTATGAAAAAAAGGTTAATGCATGTCAACTTTAAGGTTAGAAAGAATGCTTGCGTGTTTGAGGACAAAATCCCTTAATATGGCCTTTTTGATGACAAAATCAATACCTAAATGCTATATTTTCATAATCCATGATCTAGATATATTGAAAATTACGACTATAAGTGTATATATGTTGTCCACTTTGCTTCTCATCTGGATTTAAAAATCTATCAAAAAAATTTCCAATATCTTGAATGACAAGAGGATGCCAAAAAGGAAGGGGCAAATTTGGGAGCCAAACCCAAACTAACATTTTGAGCGGTCAACATCAGAAACCATGGAGTAATGAAGGGCCCCGCTCTTCCTCAAAATAAAGGCCCTTTTTCAAAGACTTTTTGGTAATTGTCATAATTGTGGAACTGAACTATGAAGAAACCCTTGGAAAATAAAATAACATCATAACCTTTGGCCCAGTTGGATGAGATCCACTAAAGAAGTTCTACTAACTTCGGCCATAACCTATTAAACCGATAGATTAGAGAGTTAGATCTAAGGGATGCAGAGAATTCAACTCATACAATTTTTAAATGATATGTGGACTTGATATGATAGGGCTACACTTTTGAAGGGGATCCATTGGCTCGAGCAAGATCTTTGAAGGAGATTGATTTTACGGAAATAAATGCCATGAGTGTATTGTTCCACATAAACCTTGAGTGAAAACAACCATGGGAAGAGGTTACAGTCATAACTACGGGTTGTAAGGCTTCTGTTGAGATGAGAGAAAGGGTTTCCTACCTCTCGTCGTACCCTTGCCGCCATGTCGTTGATCGTTCCTGCAAACCCTAACCCACACGTTCTGACTCAAAGAAGATAATGTTTTTGATAAATATAAATTATAATTAAATAAGTTGAAGAGATTAATCACAAGAGAAGAGATACTACGAAAAATTTGGCATTGAGTAGCGGTTGGTGGACAAGAATAAAAAGAACACTCTTTTTGTGTTTAGTAGTGACTCATGAGTTTAGAATTTAACGGTCACCCCAAATTGTCAAAAGGAAAATTTATGACAATTTGATTATTTATTTTTTTATCAAATTACGTTTTGACTAATATTTTGGTTTGTAAAACAAACTATGTTTATAATATCGATTTAAAATATTTAATATGATTAATTTTATCATTTTAAACAAATGAATAATAATAGACCATCTAAATAAAAATTGAACAAATCCTAAAATAATTTAGAGTGTACATGACCAATGTTTTTACCATACAACTTAGCATTGGGAGTATCGTAGACCAACACTCGTGGCTAATGAAAATTATCATAAATATTTACGCCGTAAGGCGTCCTCAGTAGTGGGCTGCGACCTATTTTCTCTGACAAGTATTGGCCATTGCACGGGTGAGATTGAGTTTCATAGGAGGCGTTGAAATCTAACGGTGGCTAGAGATTGAGTTTCTGGGTAGACCACGTACCTCCTCTTCTTAATCCATGTAGTGCTTTTGTTCACCGTCAAACATACACGTGTCACATCTCATACGTACATGTCTCTATAAAACAAACAGAATTTTGATTTAGTTCGAATCAAGTCTACTTTACTGTTTCATATGGTGGTTGGTAATGGCAGAATATATGCTTAAATTCGGAGATGTTTCCACTGCAGATATACAGAGACGATTGATCGCCTCCAACAGAATAGAATATGGAGCGAATATGATTCATGTTCAAGTCAATGGGAACTGGGGAGCTGGGTGGTGGGCAAGGCCATCAATCCAGAATCCAAAGTATTCAAAAAAAGTCGGGAGGATGTTAGCTAATTCCTTCCTCAACATTTCTGCAACACCGTGGGATGACACTTTCTCCGATATCACCATATCTCAGGGATTTCATTTCTTTTAAAATGTATTATTATTCTTATATAATGCATTCCAAAAGATTATTTTTTGAATTTAAATGGAAGTTAAAGTTCATTTTAATTTTAAGATTAATTTCTTCCCTTTTCTCCATAAATATGGATTTAGTAATAAAAAATCTATGTATAATGTTATTTTAGTTCTAAATTTCAAAGTGTTTCTTGGTTTTTGATAATTTGTATGTATTTGTAATGTCGCACTCCTTTGAATAATTTTGAAAATTTAAAATATTGAACAATTTTCTTTCTTGCAGGTTACAAAGATCATATACTTCTACAAGTACATTTTAGAAAAAATTATTTTTGAATCTAAATGGAAGTTAAAAGTTCATTTTAATTTTAAGATTAGTTTCTTCCCTTTTCTCCATAAATATGGATTTAGTAATAAAAAATCTATGTATAATGTTATTTTAGTTCTAAATTTCAAGTGTTTCTTGGTTTTTGATAATTTGTATGTATTTGTAATGTTGCACTCCTTTGAATAATTTTGAAAATTTAAAATATTGAACAATTTTCTTTCTTGCAGGTAACAAAGATCATATACTTCTACAAGTACATTTTAGAAAACTATAAACCAACTATACTAGGATTGAATATTATGGGTGCCAACATTCAAACCCCTTCTTCATCGTCCAGCTACCTCTCTCATTTTTTTATCTTCCTTTTGTTTTAATTTTTACATCCATCACCTTCAGTGTTTCCGTGGTACCGCCACAACCTTCATTCATGAACCATTTGTAGAGCATGGACAGAGGTCTCCCGGATGTCTATTAATGGTGAAAGCATAGGATTCGTTTGGCATTCCACCCGTTCGAAGTGCTTGGTTTAGAACATCTACCAGATTCATGTTCCATCATTCTCTTCCACAATTAGCCAAACAATAAAATAGGAAAGATTCAAATTCAATCACTCTACTATTTACAAAACAATAAAACATGAAAGATTACTATTTATACAATTTTTAATTCTATGTCGTATGAGATGACCTAAACTATTTTTTCTATTTTTCCCCTCATTACGATAAGGACATACTATATTTTATGCCTAAAATGCTCGATATAGTTTGTATCATTTCTTAGGCCTTCACCATCATTTAGACACCACAAGAGAAATATCGTTGTAAGTTCATATTTGCTAAAGAAAGAAAGTTTGGATATTTTTGTAGCTCTTTTTCGTGTAATTTTAATGGGATGCATATGCATGCTTCAATTTTGCATTTGTTTACCAATAAATTGTTTCTAAAGTAGTTAGTTATTCATGAAGTCTATAGACAAGGAATTAGACTAATGGCATAAGACCTATAGAAATGCATGTATCTCGGATGGATTGGATCGGTTTCTCGTGCCCGTAACCTCTAAATTTAATAACTTTATTTTTAGGAAATCGGAGGGAATACAATATTTCGGGAATGAATGAATAAAAGACCTTTAACAATATGACCTCTATTTTTGCCACTAATATGTTGCCTCATTCTCTTTTCAATTAGCCAAACAATATGTTGCCAAACAATGTGTAATTTTAATGAGATGTATATGTATGCTTCAATTTTTGCATTTTTTTACCAATAAACTATTTCTAAGCTAGATAGTTATTCATTGAAGTCTATAGACGGGAATTAGACTAATGGCGAAGCGTAAGACCTATAGAAATGCATGTATCTCGGATGGATTGGATCAGTTTCCCAAGCCCGTAACCTCTAAATTTAATAACTTTATTTTTAGGAAATCAGGGGGAATACAATATTTAGGGAATGAATGAATAAAAGACCAGAACAATATGACCTCTGTTTTTACCACTAATATGTTGCCTCATTCTCTTCCACAATTAGCTAAACAATAAAATAGGAAAGATTCAAATTCAATCACTCTACTATTTATGAAACAATAAAACATGAAAGATTACTATTTATATAGTTTTTAATTCTACGTCGTATGAGATGACCTAAACCAATTTTTTCTATTTTTCCCTCATTACAGACAAGGACATACTATATTTTATGCCTGAAAAGCTAGATATAGTTTCTACCATTTCTTAGGCCTTCACCATCATTCAGACACCACAAGAGAAATACCATTGTAAGTTCATATTTGCTAAAGAAAGAAAGTTTGGATATTTTTTGTAGCTCTTTTTCGTGTAATTTTAATGAGATGTATATGCATGCTTCAATTTTTGCATTTGTTTACCAATAAACTGTTTCTAAGTTGGATAGTTATTCATTGAAGTCTATAGACAAGGAATTAGACTAATGGCAGAAGACCTATAGAAATGCATGTATCTCAGATGGATTGGATCAGTTTCCCAGGCCCATAACCTCTAAATTTAATAACTTTATTTTTAGGAAATCAGAGGGAATACAATATTTCGGGAATGAATGAATAAAAGACCAGAACAATATGACCTCTGTTTTTACCACTAATATGTTGCCTCATCATTTTTCTTCCGCAACCTACACATTCAACCAAAGGACAAGTGGTCCACACCTGTCAACTTGTTAAAGAATTGTGGAAAAGGTAGGATTAATTAATAAAATATTAACTTTAGTACGTAACACATGATTTTAATGTGGGGCCCATAACCAATTGTACACCGAAGGAGAACCTGTTTTCTTGTTTCTATATTTTTATTTTATATTATTTGTTAATTTTCTAAAATTTAGCGATACATAGAAGATTAGCTTGGCCCCCACGCAAGGATGACATGCATAAATCAAGAAATTATTTTGGGTTAAATTTCAAAAAGGAAATATTAATCATCATAATTAAAAACATATAGTGTAACTAATCACGACGTTTTTAGAAAATGTTTTGGCATATTCAAATTTTGAGGAGATACTTATATAATAAAATATATTAATGTTATGTACATTTATTTTTGCTTATGTTGTTTGTTAATGGACAAGTTGGTATCTCGTTTTGATAAAAGAAGATATATCTTAATTTTATAGAAAAGATATCCCTTGCTCCGCATCTTCCCTGAAATAGACGATATTTTAAAGATATGATCAACCCAAAAAATCTCGAAATATGATTAGAAGTTTAAGTGAGGTGGCATCATTTGTATGTCCATGTCGTGCTCATTTAATCACTTCCATTATGAAGACTTGTTAGTGGAAAATCATTATGAAAACAAAGGCTCATTGAGAAAGGAGTTGAACATCGTGGTTGTATGAAGATTCTTGCTTCAATAATTCAGTTTAATGGGATGCAACAATATGGACTGTTTGGTCAAGCAAGTGAGATTCAGATGAAAAAGTGGACCACAAGTAGTAAATTTTTTTTTTGATGCGGACACTCTGAGATGTGGTATAGGTGTACATCTTGCATGTATTTTAGTCCTACCTTTTTATTTCCAATATTTAACGCATGTGTTCGTCTTATCTAAAAAATTAAACTCAATATCAAAAACTTGATGCCAAATAATTAAAACAAAATAATAGTAAAATTGTTTTTTATGTCAATAGTTGTGATGTCACCATTGGATAACCCTTGGTGCATGATGAGACCGGTTGTCTTCTTGCCAATTAAAGATTTGATAGACATTGTGGATGAAGGACATAGGAGCCATTTCTTCCCTTTCCGTGAACAAAGAACATGGTGTGTTGTATTCATGAGGTTGGGTTTCAAATGCGAAACCTATTGGGTTTTTCTCATTTTTTATTTTATCCTCTTGAAGAACAAATTGGACTCTCATGTAAAATGTAAGCGATATGGAGACACTATTTTGTATCGCGGTAAACAAAGCAAATCCCATTTTTTTATCATTATTGATGGAAATATCTACCAATATTAATGGCAAGGGAAAGCCTAGTCATTTCCTTGATAGCTAGAGCGATGCCTTGATCAGAAATATGCAAGAAATCATATCTCTTTTCTATCAAAGTCAACTATACAAATCCCTATCTCTAAAGTGTCCGGGATATGCCTTTGTTGCATTCGCTTTACAATTAAGTGTGTTCTAAGTACCATAAAAACTAAGTACTAATTCCACGACCAACTATTGACATTGGTTGTATTGATCGATCGCTCCTTGGCATCTAATATATCTCTCGAGAAATGTTTATTGGCATCCATCCCCCTCAACACCTTCCTTCTCCTTCGACTTCTCATCCCTTTACCCTTTCCTTTTCGACTCTCATCCTTTTTGTTATTCCAGTCCCTTCATTTTCACTTCCTGGCGTATACCCTTGGCGTTTCCATCGTACATTTCACGTACGATTGCTAGTTATTACTTTTACCATACAAACAAAAACAATGTGACTTTAGAAACAATAATTAATCTATACATGAATTCCAATTTCCATCTATTATAAAGCGATAAGTGAAGTTTAAAATAAAAATTCCACATATACGATATATTTGTATTATTAAAAAAATCTAAATTAATAAATTTCATTATATTTTATCTTGTACTTTCACTTACAAAAGATATTATAACACTTTTTAAAATAAATAACTATTATATTTATATTTTAAATAAAAATATTTACATTCTTTTAAAAAAATAAATATTAATATATTATATTATATCATCTTATGTATTATAATGTTAAACCATTAAAAAATATATAAAATTTATTAATAATTTAACATTTCAAGTTTTTAATTTTTTTATAAAAATGAACATGTGTAAATATACGGTTTGAAATTTTCTTAAATTGTAAATTACAACTAAAATATGGAAAAACAGTTCAGACCTTCAAATTCCACGGCTAGCGAGGGAAGAGTCGACCTAATGAAAATGAAACCTTCGGGAAGGTATTAGTTGCTGCAAGAGTCGCCCTTTCGGCAAGGGAGCAGTTGCTGGGCAGAACTAACAGGAATTGGTAGTACTTAGTCAGTGAAATATCACCCTCAGAGAAAAGGAAACTTTCGGTAAGGAAAACAAATTCCCGTGTTCTTGTCATTCACATTCATGATGCAGTCGCAGCAATTTCTGTCCACATAGATTTTTTTCAATATGAAAAAAACCATAGCATTCATTCACACACCATAGCATTCATCCTTAGATGTGACATATACATTGTATATACATCACAAACCCCATGTATATATACCCGTATCCCTGCAATTGCATTTGAAACAAATTGAAGAAGTACCCTATGGAAATGACATCCGTTTCCATGATACCCCTGTTGCTGCTGTGCCTCTGCTTCCTTTTGATAGGCTGCTTGTGAGAGGCCAACAATGTAATAAGAACAGGGTCGTATGACGCTAAGGTGAGGAGATTAATCTCAAGATAAGGGATAGAATGAAAAATATCGGCATTAGATAGTAAGTGCGGGGCAGTTACTAAAAAAATCTGCTTTCCATGGTAAGTACTTAGGTAAGAGTCGCCCTCGGTGGAAAGGAGATTTAGGTAAGGAAAAAAATCCCACGACAGCTGTTTTTCACGCTCATCAAGCAATCGCAGCAATTTCAATTCACCCAGAATAGATCAATATGGAGAAATCCGGTGCAGTCATTCTCACAGCGACAACCTCCGCAGATGTGACATGCGCATTGTATATACATCGCATACCCATGTATATATACCCACATCCCTGCAATTGTATTTGGAACAAATTGGAGAAGTACCCAAATGAAAATGACGCCCGTTTCCATGATACCCCTGTTGCTGCTGCTCCACTTCTTCCTTTTGTCATGCCCCATATGCTGCTTGTCAGAGGCCAATTATGTAATAGGAACAGGGTCATATGATATCACAGGGCCTGCTGCCGACGTGAATATGATGGGCTATGCAAACATTGAACAGATTACATCAGGCATTCATTTCAGGCTGAGGGCAAGAACTTTCATTGTGGTCGACCCCAACAACAATGGCAGCAGGGTTGTGTTTGTTAATTTGGATGCATGTACGGCCTCTCAGCTCGTCACAATTAAAGTGCTTGAGCGACTCCTGTCCAGGTACCTATTTATGCTTGTTTCAATTTTCATATCCACCCTTTTTCACACGATTCTCTCTCTCTGCATCTATACATATCTCTGTGTATACACATGTTGTATACTTACATATACTTGAATGCACATATGTCAGGGTGCACATAAATATTCTATGTACTTGTGTCGCTGTTTGTATGCATATATACACTGCTAATGATATATCATTCAGTGCGTTTGTTTTTCATTTTCTTGGTGAAGGATTTTTTCTTTTTAATAGTAAAAAATTATCCATTTCAAATAATCAATTAACATTAAATAACTGACAAATCTTGAGTCATACCTGTTAATAGTTATACATCCACCAAGTCAAATCAGTAATGGAAGGCACTTGTAAGATCATAACCAAAGTTTTATTCCCCATCACCACAACAATCACTGACAATGTCTGAAGTTGTGCTGCAATAATTATATGATACATTTGAGAGGACCTATGTATACAAATCTTAAGAACATATTCCAAGCTAGTTTGTGATGTAATGATTTTGGTATACATCCTAAATTTTATAAGGTTGTATTTCAAGGTTTGGTGTAAATGTTTTGGGATACATTCTAGTCTCATCCATATTTACGAATTTGAGTGTGACTTATGTTTACAAATCTTAAGAATGTACTCCAAGCTAGGTTGCAATGTAACGATCTCGGGATATATTCTAGTGTAATCCATGTTTACAAATCATTAGAATGTGGTTCATGTTAGGTTGCAGTGCACAATTATGTTATACATTTGAGTGTAACCCATGTTTCGGATACATTTGTGTGATCCATGTTTATGAATTGTTACAATATGGTCCAACCAATGTTGTTGTGTAATTATTATGGGATACATCGAGTGCAATTCACTTTCACAAACATTAAGGATGTAGTCCAAGCTAAGTTATAGCATCAGGTACATTTGAGTGTGATCCATGTTTACAGATCTTAAGAGTGAGCCCAAGCTTAGCCCACACCGCATCAAAAATGGCCCACAAGCCCACCCGAGATTTACCAAGCCAAAAAACCAATAACATACTATTTTTAACATAGACCCTAACCATCTGAATGTCACTACATATTGCATACATATGATCTGTAAAGTCTTAGTTTGCTTACTTTAAAACTTACAAAACCAAAACAATTCTATCCTACTTCAAACTATGCTTGAAATAACAGTTGATTGCTCTTAGTGAATGAGATTCTTAGTGTTAGAATTGCTTGCAAATAATATTAATGAAAGAAATTTACACACACAGAGCAGCATAAAATAATTCAGACTATGACACAAGGGTTTGATTCCTGGAAAACCCTTAATGTGAGGGAAAACCAGTAAGGAAGGGCTATAGCTCTTTTCTCCAAGTATCTTATCAGCCAAAAATGAAAACACAAACACAAAGATGTTCTGAAACAAGATATAGCAGTGTTGTTCCACTCCTAAAATCTCCTTCTCTTGTTCTGCTCTACACTTTGGTTCTACAAACAACTTTACAGAAGATCACTCTACTCGCTGATGCCTCCTACAACCTCTTCCTTCTACTTATAACATGCGTCAGAAGTCCTTCCATGCACTGGAGAATCTGAAGAGTTGTGGAAAATGAAGAGAACGTTTTCCAATGTTTTGGTGTTTCTTTTATTTTGTTTATTTTGTGATGAAACCGCTAGCTTCCACGGGGAGGCGGTCACAACCACTGCGACGGTTTCAAAACTGTCGTGGTGGTTGAAGCAAATCGCCACTATGCATAGGGTGGCGGTTTCACAACTGCCACTATACATAGAGCAATGGTTTTGCAACCATCCTTAGAATACTCAATTTGAGCTCCTTTTTCTTTTGTTTCTTTCTTGGTTTGTTTGTCTAATGAAGCAATGTTTTTGAAGATCCCCATGGATCAACATAACATAATAATAAGGCGCGGTGTCCCAGATTTCACCCTGAAATCTGGGACTACCCATTCTAAAAAAATTCATTCTTTTAAAATAACGGGTCTTTTTGTGTTTTTATTGCCAGAAGATGTTTGTATTATGTTAGGATATTCCCAATGAATCATATGAGCTAATTTCGACAAATACCCAGATGCCCAAACTCATTTTATCCCTCCGCCAAGTTTTGTCTGTGAGAATTTTTTATTTAATTATTTATTGAATAAATAATGCCTTGTTTGAAGTAAATTGTGCTCGGTTGAATCTTGTTGAAGTTTTGCATGCCAGTATTCACTCATCTCATTAGGGTTTTCACTAGGAATGAATTCAAGGCATTATCTGCAACTTCTGGCAACATTTTTCGCTTTTATTTATTTCTTTTGCGTTTTTCTCCGATTTTCTCTTTGGTTTCTCTGTGAAATTCCCCTAGGTCAATTCTTTCGCCAGTATAGTCTGTTTAATTGCCTGAAGCATCTGGAGATCATCTACCGACACAACACCAGAAGGAATCAGCCTCAAAATGCAAACTGCTAACCAAAAATGATGAAGTCATGCACAAAAAGCCTCTCCTAGGCAAGTCACATTTTTGGAATTAGTGAGTGTAAGCTGCAATGGGATTTTTGGTAGCTACAGACAAGTGAGAATTTATTACCTGCCTTGCAGGTACTTTTTCCCATGAAGTCAAAGTCACTTAAGTTGCGATGGGAAAATTAGAGGCAAAGCAGGAATGAATTTCTTACCTGCCTTACAGGGTGAAAATTCCCATTATAAAATAAAGAAAAATCACTTAAAGCACCGATGAGAATTTTCTGCCTGCCTAGCAAGCTAACTTTTCCCATCGGAGGGTTTTATTCACCCATACAAGTCACACTTTTCCAAAAGAAGCTATTTTTAATACAAGTCACACTTTTTAGAAAGTCACTTAAGCTGTAGTGGGAAAATTGGAGGTGGCAGGCAGGCGGGAATTTATTACTTGCCTTGCAGGGTAAAAATTCCCATTATAAAAGTCAAATAACTTAAGTGGAAGAAGGGATTTTTAGAGCTGCGGTGCAGGGTGAAAATTCCCACCAGAAGTTGACTTCTTAATTTTAGAATTCACCCATGCCAAAAAGTGCGACCCATTTGGGCATTAAACAATGCTTTTAATGATATTTATTAATAGCTGCTTTGCCTAATTTTGGTGCCCAGGATGGAGGAAAATTCAATGCATGAGGATAAGCCAAAGAGAACTGAAGGTAGCATGCTAAAAATAAATAAATAAAATTTATTTAATGGCAACCAGCAGCATGTAAAAATAGGCGCCCAATTTGGGTGAATAAACATGTTTGTTTATTAATTAATTGCCAGGAATAGAATGGAGAATTATTAGAAATAGAATGTTGAGGGTTATATAAGCATGGGCTGCCACGGTGAAGATGTAATTAATTCTTTTGCAAATGATTGCAGCCTGACAGTTTTGGCGCCCAAGGAAGGAGTTTTTGCATCAAAAAGTGTTTTTCATTGCCGGAAAGCTTCAAAATTTGGCGCCTAGGGTTGGAGGAGCTTGATTTAAGCCTTGTTAATTATCTGCATGTTGGTATAAGTGCCCAAGTGAAGTTAAAAATATTTGTGCTTGCTTTGCATGCAAGCAAAGCCTCAAATTTTAGGCGAGGCTTTATATGTAAATTTTTGTGATAAAAATCAAGTGCCCATGCTCTGGATTTCGTCTTTGTCTGAATTAATTGCAGGACATTCATTACAGGTGCTTATATAAGTGAAAGGAAGTTCAAATCAATGTCAGGTACATTGAATATATCTTCCGAATCTGAAGAAATTACTAGATTTGCACCAATTGCAAAGAATTCGACAAGATTAAAAGAAAAAGAGTTCAGACAAAGGTTTCTTAGATAAAGATTGCTTCGGCCATGATGAAGGGATGAAAGAGAAGGATCAGCGGAATCATGCATTACTTCCAGATTTGTTGATATCAATGACACATATTTAGGCCCCGAACCCCTCTCTCGAATTGATTGACAGATCCAGGGTTGGAAAGACATCTTTTATGCGGGCAATAAAAAGCAGTGAAATTATTCGAGCTTCAGCATTCCCAGTCCAAGACTCAATTGCCTGAATTTTTCATGGAGTGTGCAAGGTCATACCATCTCCTATCCAGAACAATTCAGGATGGTGCAGAAAGATGATAATCAGGCTGGATGCACAATTTATCAATTATTGTCTGAAGATTCCAACGCGACCGGTGGTGACTACAATTAACATCTTTGACGCTGCAATGAGATGAGAGAAGCACAAAGTAGACTGTGTGGGCATAATGAATAGCATATATATGAAGAAGCACAAAGCATCGTGTGGGCATAATGAATAGCATATATATGAAGAAGCCTAGGTCTCCATCAAAGTTCCCGAGGACTCTTCCATGATCCAATTTGGTGTAGAAAGTGGATGATATTACTAAATTGCAATGCAGGATAAATGGAGAAGCCAACACTCACAACTTCCGCTCATGGATGTATGCCTTTATTAGAACCATTGAGATCAACAAAGCTGATTCAATAATCAATTGGGTGGAGATCATCAATGATAATATTGGTGAGCAGCTCCGAAGTGTGAGGCGGACATACAACTTCAAGATGACTTCGTACCTGGTATACACAGTAGTTTCGCAGGGTTTATTTTCCAAGTTGGATAGACGGGCATACTCTCGAAGAATCTCATTTTTGAGTGCTACCCACAATTTACAGTTCTTGAATGCCATAAAGATTACAAGGTGGTCAACGATGGATTCTTCTACGGATTCATTCAGTAAATGAACAGTGATCTGAAGACCAATAGGGTGAGCAAAGAAGCTTGGGAAGTCTGTATCCCAACATGGCTGTATTTTCATCCAGTTTGCAGACTTCACATACCTCAGGGTAACCGGATTTTCGGGAGAACCAGTCAAGTTGCCAAGATATCCAAGCGACAAGTGGGTCATCATGGAGTTGTGCATGCAGCTCGTGGAGATGCATGACCTATAATCAAAGTGACACAAGTCTACAGGTTCCTTTCCGATCACAGTAGGCTATTACAACTGCCAGAGCATCCATAAGGCTAGAGGAATTGAACGTGATTTTTTTCTAAGTATGAGCATGAGTTCTTCCCAGTATGGCTGAATTTCGATCCATATGGGGTAGCAAAGAAGACAATCTCCTAGGAATACTTGCATGTGCCTTCATTAGAAGACTTTTGGATGAAGTGCAGAAACAAGTAAGAAGTCAGAAAGAAAGACTTCATTAGGTTATCAACGCAACAAGTGTTTGATCATGGATTAGCTCGGATACGTGCAGATCTCACAGATAATGGGCTTGTGTTACTTGACACTTATCATCAGATGGGAGGGAATAGAGCTGCTCTTCAGGAAAACATTGGTGGCTGCCACACGATTGAGGAAAGATCGGTTGCGGTTCTGCTCAACACCTCGAACTGGTTGCGTTAACAAAGGGGTATTGCCTTGATGAAGCTTTGATGAAACATTAGGTCACATTGCAAGATATTGTAGAGTTAAAATTAAACACCTACAAAAGGAAGGATGATGTTAAGACTATACCAGCTGAGAAGGTGAAAGAAGAACTCAAAAGGACTAAAGATGATTCCAAAGTTGTTGGTACTAATCATGGTGATCCTATTGTTCATGAAGGTATGTTTTCTCTTGTTGAACCTAAGGAGTTTTGTTGTCTACCCAAGAAGACTATCAAGAAGATGACAAAAAGAGAAGGAACAGTTGAAGAGGTTGATGGAAGACCTTGGTGTCAGGCCCTATGAGTACATGGATATTTTACCTTACTAGGTAGATTATAAATGTCTTGGGTGTCTCCATTAGGCTTCATGGAGCCATCATCCAAAGTTTGAAGCATATGAAGGCATGTCATTTGATCAATTTATGAGTCTTGAGTCATTTTGTCATTGATGTGTATGTGTGCGTTTTGTTGTCTTCCAAGGAGAGTCATCAATGTGTTTCAAGGTCTGTGATCATGTACCATATTCTGATGTCCTTATATGTATGAGCTCATCATAGTTGAAGAAGTCAAAGAGAAAGAATTTTGTGTCTCAAATGTACTTAAAGGTGTCAAGGTGTGAAGTGTTATGTCAAGGGCTTGTAAGTTGTTGATTGATCTTTGTGTGAGGTCTTGTTTAGTCCTTCAAAGACATGAACTGTATTGAGTTGAGACTATGAATGTCATGATCAAGATGTCATCTATCTATTAAAGGTATTTAAGTTGACTTTTCAAGGTTTGAAAGAAGCTTTGGTTTCTGAGTGACTGTTTGAATGTGTCAAGGGTTGTGGTTAGGAATATATGGACTTGTAAAGTGTGTAATTTGTGTCTAAATCCTATTGTGTCCATAAAGTTGGGTCAATATGCTTGATGTTGTTGTTAAAGGTCTCATAAGCTGCAATGCGAGTCTATCCCAAGATAATCATATGCTTGATTCCTGTGTTGTTGAGTGGTCTATGTTTATCATGATGTTGTTGAAGTATCTTTCCTGAGCAAAGGAGAAAGATTTTTCTATTCTATATCTGAGTCTTAAGGTCTATGAAGTGTTTCTCAAAGGGGAGTTAAGTCCCAAGTCATCTAGAGATTATGCTTAAAAGATTGTCAGGAGCCTATAATCTAAAGATCTATGCTTAGTGATCATGAAGTAATAAGAAGCTTGATGAGGGTTTGTTGTCACATATGTTGATGATAAAAGTTGGGAAGTTCTGTGTTTCATGACATTTATATGATGAGTCCTATTGGTGTCAGAGTCTGTGACTAAGTATTATAGTCATATTTGAGGGTCTGCAATGCCTCATGGAGTAAAATCTGAGTCAAAAGAAGTGTCATAAGTTGTACAGTCGTATGTCAAGTATGTCAAGTGGTGTAAGTGCATTGAAAAGAAGATTTGAAGATATTTTAAGTCATCAAGTATGACGACTTGTTCAAACCACTATGAAGAACAGGGTCTGTGCAAGTGTTCTTCAAGGTTTTCAATATCAGAAAAGGTGGTTTCATGTAAGCAAATGTCATGTCAATGAGTGCTCAGGAGTTTAAGAAACGTTATTGCAATGGTGGTGATCAAGATAGAGCCCTTGAAGTCAATTTTTGTGCATGGTTGAGACATCTCTACCCTAACTGGTTCTGTGAAGTTCTTGTGAAGCGCTATGGAAGGAATGTGGTGTTTGAAGGTCTAAATTATGAACTCCAAGGCCAACAATTTGTAAAATCATCTAGTCATGGAATTCTTCAAGATTTTAGTGATTTCAGTCCAAGAAGAGAGCTAGTTTTCTAGGAATCCTTGACAATACAATGAGATTGACAGTGAAGAGTCTAAAGACCTAATTTGGGTTATATAATTTGCAAACTGGGTAAGTTGTTCTTAAGTGCATGGTTAAAGGCTTATGGAGCAAGAAATATGGCTAAATGGGTGTCCAAAACTGGTATGATTCTTTTGAGAAGATGAATGCTTAAAAAAATAGTTGTGTTTCTAAGTGCTTCAAGGGCTAGTAGTCTATGACTGTGCATTTGGTGAAGTAAAGAAGGTATATTGAATATTTTGATGTCTCTCAGAGCTTTTAAGACATAAATAAGAATGTGGAACTTTTAAAAAGTGTTAGATGGTCATTATAAAATCTAATTGTATGAAGGGTTTATCATGTGTCTCTTGGAGCATTATGAGCTATGACATGTCAAGGTATTGGTCTGTAAATCTTCAGTTTGCATCTTCTGAGATTATTTAAAGCTCGTGTTTGGGTATAATGATCTGAATACTATGTCTTGAGTAAGAAAGTATTGTTCTTCATGTATCATCTCATTCAGATACGAGTATCAGTGAAATAAAATGAGGGATCAAGCACACTGTGTGCTCAGAAATCTTGTTTCAGTGCATCTAAAAGCATGTGAGTTGATTTGCAATACTTTTTGATGGTTCTAAGCTCCAAAAGTTTGGTTATGCATGTGTAAAAGTATTATGAGCCCTGGTATTGTGCAAGAAAGATGATTTAGGTTTGACAACTCTGTTATAATACGTTTGACTGCTCCATGAGTAAGAATGAGCTGCTACAGGTGCAAGATATGAGAGAAAGGCAGAGTTTTATGCTTCTACAGGTACGGGCATAGATACATTGCAATTTTGTTGTGTCTAGGCTTTAAGGAGATGATGTATCCATATGTGAAGGTGTCGCATGTGCTCTAAAGCTAAGTAAGAAAAATGATCTCAGGCATTATGGTGATCTTGTTGCTCTATGTGTGATAATAGTAATGCTATAGGTGCACAATACATGTGAGAGGTAGAGTATGCTGCTTTCAAATGTAAGAGGTCTTTATCTGATCATCCATGGCATTGTAAGGTGCCTTAAATTAATCTACTTGATCTAGAAAGTGTTTGATGCATGTGTGTGTCTAGTGAACTATGTCATGACTAGCCACGATCATCTTAGCTCCAAAGTGCATCCTACAGGTCTGTAGATGCTTATTTAGGTGACATTGAAGAGGAAATAGCATCTTGATTGCTTCTTAAGGTTAAGTAAGGTGATGAAACTGTGGAGAAATGAGTGATTTGGCTTATTAAGTCATGTTCGAGTCAAGATTGATATATCATGATCTCAGTTGGTTTGCCATAAGTGCTACAATGGTCCATATAGTTGCTTCTATAGGTGGATGAGGTGTTTTATGCCTACAAAGACATGGGGAGTACATATTGTTACTCCATGAAGGAATTTTTGGTGAGCTCATGTGCTAGAGAGGCATATACTTGACAAATAGAAGGTAGATTTGAAGGTGAAAATGATGCTCTGTTGATTGATACAGTGCCACGGTGATCAGAAAAGATGCTTCTACAGGTGTGAATAATGCTCAGGTATGCAAAAGGCTATTCATGATGGGGGAGCATGTGTGAGTACCTTTAGAAGGTGATATGGAGGTCTTCAAGTTATACAAGATATGTTATGGGTGTTTTCTTCAAGGTTAAGCAAGTTATGGATCATGAATGCACTATTTCATTCAAAGAAGACCGTCAAGGACTGAGAATGTGTTTTAGGACTATCCCTAAGTGTTTGAAGTGCTCTCAAGTCAAATGAGGAAGGCAACAAACTTGTTTTTGTGCTTGTCTAATAGACATGGTTGTCGTAAGTCTAGAGGGATTTGTTGTATTCCTTGTTATGGTGTGACTGGTGTTCTAGAACATGTCAAACTTGGGTTCAAAGCTACTGAATGGTTACTTCAAGGATCATAGTACTAGTGTAACATGAAGAGAAAGAAATGGTTATGACAAGCCAAGTTAGTGCATTGAAAAGTTGTGTAAGACCATGAATAAAGGTAAGCATGGTGTATTTGGTCCTAAATCAACATTGTTGGCATGGTCATGTGTTATTCCCTTAAATCATTGGTCTCCGCTACATTGACCTAATGAAGGCAAAAACAGAGCTATAAGGTGAAATGACAACTTGCGCATGCCTATAAAGGAGGATGATGATGTCTCAACTCAAGGCAAGGTAAAATGATTATTTCTTCATGTTTTATTGACATATTTAGATGGTGTATGTCCTTTGCCTAGGGAGAATGGTAGTTTTATGCTTGCAAAGAAGGAAAAATCATCTTTTGTGAAGAAATTTCAAGTTTTTGAGCTTGTTTAAGACCTTTGGTTGATGTTTCTAACCAAACTATGACTCTATGAAGTTGAGGAAGAAGAGGAACATGTTGCATACATGTATGCCTATGTCATTAATGTAAAAAGGGGAAAAGTTCAGGTGGTTTTCCATCAATAACAAAGGGGAGATTGTTGGCATGATGTTGCATAGGTGTTGTCATTGATGCAAAACCCCATTAATGATAAAGTGGGTGATGTAGTAGGGTCAGAGCATGATGAGGATGATGATGACATGATGATTCGAGGTGTTCTTGGTTGCATTGATTGATTCGGTGAGGATTGGTTTTTCTTACAAGCCCATTCGGGTGACGAATGCAAGCCTAGGTGATGGTGCGTGGAGGTTAGAGCTTCTTGGTAGCTTGAGAAGCATATTGACATGATGGAGAACCCATTTTGGGAGTGCTTGGGCACTCACATGAGTTGCAGGATGCACATACAAGTTGGTGTCTATGTTTCAGGTGCTCATTTAGACCAGGTAAGGTTGTTAGATTGCATGAGGTTGAGATATGGATCTATATGTGCTCATGAATGTATGTATGTAGGTGTATCATGATGTACCAAGTATGTTAGGACCTTTTTAGTGTTTTCATGATGAATTATGGGGTTATTTCAGTTGACCCTAACCTTTATAGTGCAAAACCCTAAGGGCTAACTATGCAAGTCTCAGTGTCTAGAATGCTTGAGAGATGTTTACGACATGGTGATGATTTGGGATGCATGTAAGGTGTCCTTGTGCTATGAGAAAAATTTCAGGTTGTCATGATAAGTATTTTGTAAGTTATGATGTTTTTGGTGAAACAAGGTCAAGAAGAAGTGCATTTCCATCTCAAATTGAAACTTCTGATGCTCACCCTAATTTGTGTGATTTGCATGGAACATTGTGGATTTCAGGATGTTTCTACATTGAGTCTAGAAGGTTTTACAAAATGAATGAGGTCATTTCATCGTTAGTTTTTATGAACGAATGTTAAGAAGGTAAACAACTCATTATGTGTTTGAAACCCTAGCTTGAAAGCGGTTTGAGAGATTTTCTTCCTAAGTAGATATAATTTCTTCCTAGTGGATGAATGATTATTGGAACATGTAGAGGAATCCTTCAAATTTCCAGAAAGTTATGGTAGAGGTTATGGACATGAGTGCACCCCACTCAAACATGCCAGTTTCTGAAGAAGTTTAGTTTGGGATAAGGTTATCCAAAGGAGTTACAAAATAAATGGCTATTGTTTGTTGTGTGTGAGTTGTTCTTGATTTCCAAATAGGTTCAAGGTCATGGTGATACAGATTACATGGTCAAGTGTGCTTTATGCGAGTTGATTTAGTCAAATGGCGATTTTGGAGCGGTTAGAATCGGTCTTGATAGAAATGGACATTACAGGAGCTACAAGTGGAGTTAGAAGGTGATTCAAGTTGTGTTGGAAAGATGATTCAAATATATTTCTAGTTATATAAGTTTTGTCTCACGATGATGAGTTTTGATATAGTTTCCATGTTTTTTGTGGACAACAATATTTTTGGCTATCCAGGACATAACTGTTTTTGTTGAAAGATTGAGTTGGTTGGAGCATGAGATGGATTGAGTGATGTTTTCTATCACTGGAATGTGAAGAGAGATTAATGTAACATCCAATGAATCCATTTTTAGGTCTTTAAAGTGTCATGAAGGGTGCAAACAATTTGGATTTTGAAAACTACTTTTTGGGCAACTTGATTTGGTGAAGACAAAAGTTGATGTAGTTTGAACCAAGTGGATGTTTCATGAGATTTGAATTGTTTATAAGTTTTATAAAAGTTCGGAAATTTCCATCAAGTGGTCACATTCCATAGTTGAGGTGTTCTTGAGTGGTTTTGAGGCCTAAAGGTGAAATCAGGTTGCTGATGGTAGTTGTTTAGTGAAGGCAATTAGCCATTGGGCCCATTAAACGAAATAATCTGATTGGTTCATGATAATTGCGACCATAGATGATGTTTAAATGTAATTTTAAACATATGTGGTGATTTTAGAGCTTGGCTAAAATTAGTTTTGGTGTTAGGATATTTTTGTCATTCCAATGCAAGGGTTTTGAGGATTTTTGGTGCATGGAAAGTTGTTTTTGGCTAGGCCGACCTATATGGGTCACTTGTAGTTGTTATGAAAAGTATATGATGCTTTTAAGATGCATTGGTCGAGATAATGGGTAGAAAATGTGTGTGTTTGAATTTGAATCAAGAAGGAGCTTATAAAAACATTGTTTTGGGTGTTTTTGAAGCTAGTGGTGTGTGTGCAAGAAGTGTGACCTAGGTGTGAGATTTTTGTAGGTGTATGAGCATGAATTGATATCAGATCAAGTGTGTGAAATGTTGAAGATTGATGAAAATCATGTGTGCAAGGGTTTGAAGCTTTGAGAAGTGAAGAAAGAGCTAGTTTGTGAGAGATTGAAGACCTAGGGTTTGAACAAGAGGTTGTGAGCTGAATTTGTGATCTCTATCAGCTATGGCAGAAATAATAAATCAAATATATTCTTCATAAGGTGGTTAAGTGGGTGCTTGATCATCTTAGGGGTCAGAGCCTCCTTGTGGAGTCGGTGCTTCAAAAAATTAGGGGTTGATGCTCCTCGTAGGGTCAGTAGCTCTACTAAACTAGGGGTCAGTGCTTTGCTTGTGTGGTTGGTGTCTCACTAAATTTGAAACATATCAATATAAAGATTGTGTTTCAGTGGGGTTTCTCCCCTTGAGGGTTTCCCACTTATATTTTGTGTATTTGTATTGATTCTCTTGTTCATTGTTTATAGTATATATGATATTTGATGTCGTGCACACATTAATGATTAGATAAGTAAATTTGTGGTTTGGTCGAGTAATTTGAAATCTAATTTAATTTTTTTAAGGATTGATTCACCCCCTTCTCAGTCCATTGTGATTTCAACAATTGGAACTCATTACTATAGCTTTATCAATGCATTAACATCTAACAAGAAGACATTTAACAACAAGAATCACTATCTTCTCTTTCTTTCACAAAACTCTCCCAAGTAGCCCTTAAGAGCAAGGTTCTTAGTGAGTTCATGGTTGAAAACATTTGTGCATACCCAAAACAAAGTATAAACTTCTCCATGTACCCTTTATCCTCAATATGGTCTGGGGTAAATTTTATGACTCAACTCTTAAACCTCTTTTCTCAATCTCATTTTTCTCTTTTCTAGCTCTCAAGCTCCTACTAGCCTTTGCCTTCAAAGAAGTTTTCTTGTATAATTTTTTTATTTCTTCACTCATTTGAACAAGTAAAGACATTTCTAGATACCCATTTGGGCTAATTTTCACTAACAAAAATTCAAGGCATATTCCTTACGATGAAATTCTTCAAAATCCACTAAATTAGTTTTATTGGGTCTTTAATGGCCATCTATAGACCTGCAGACAAACCTGTCATCTTTTCCTCTTCAACGTGCCCTTATTTTCCAATGTTTTTTCTTGAATATGACTTGGGAATATATGGAGATGCTATGTTCAAATTCTCAAACTCTGGGATTGAGTGTAATGTCCTCAAATTTCATTTAGTTGCCAAACCCTAGGTAGGGTTTCCTAGGAGAGAAATTTTGCTATAAAATCCGCAAGCTTAATTTCAAGGCCCCAAATCTTGACTAGAGGTCCGTTTCTTTATAATCAACATGATTTATTTACCAATGGAGCTCCATGAATCAATAATTTTGAGAGACTACTTGATACTCACCTTTCCCGCCTATAGGTGACTCACAAATCTTTGAGATTCAAAACTTCCACATAGAGTTTCTTGTATCCTCAAACCTTTTGCATTCCAACTTTCTTTCACCCTGTTGCCACATGAACATCAAACAAAATATAACATGCAATGCCTTCTGAGTTCTTACACCATATTCTCCTTGAACTTAAGAAGTCAAGAACAAGGGTTTCTAGTTTTCAAGCATCATTATGAAAAAACAAAGTAGAAAATTGTACTGAGAGGGTTTGGTAATGCTTCCACAAGGTGTCACTCTTCACCAAAAAATGATAGATGTAACAGATGATTTAAACACAACACTATGGTTTCATGACAAAGATATGATCTACAACAGAGTTCTTCTAACTTTTATACATTGTGCAAACATTCAGGATTCAATATTATTTTTATCTCTTCCTTCAAAGCCTCGTACCATCCTAAGTTACCTACAAACACCTTGGTAATATGATCATATTAAAATTCATTGAATACATCACTTTCTTGTTGATTGTATTGCATTCAAACTATCGTCACAAGACCAAAAACAAAGACTTCTCCTAGCCTCTCTAAGCATTAATAGTAGGATCATACTGAACCTCTTTGTCAAGATAAGAACATTTCTTTAATCTCTCTCACCTTGAAATTGGGTACTCTAAAGTTATTTGTTGGTTCTTAACTCATTCTCCCGATTTTGACCTCTAGAATGTTTTTCAATGGCTAAAAACTCACATTGATGGATTGAAGCCCACATATCTCTATTCTCCTTTCATGAGATTAGTTCTTATCCTTCAAATTTCCACTGGACTTCTATCAAACCGTGAACACATTTATATGATGTTCTAATCCTTCCTTTACAAAAGTATCATTCACATGCCTATCCTCTTGCACAATTTTCTTACTCATTGCTCTTAGACTGTTTTAATGAACTTCTTACCATTCATATTTCCTTTTCATGGCTTCCTTAGGGTCAGTACATACATTATCCACCTTGTGACTCTTTGAATGGATTCATGATCTCTTCATCCGTCATTTTTGCACTAATGGGCTTGAGAACCAATCAATGTTTGATTAATCTTCACTTGATCTTTCACATAGCTTTGATTGCATTCCTCTTCCTTGTTCATAAGTTTTGATGAACTTTGATGCATTAATGACCATAAAAGACCTTCTTGAGAAAACTCAAACCTGTTCATTGACCTCCTGAGAGCATTTACCTCTCCTTCATGATGGACTATGCATTCAACACCTTATAGAGCATATTACCAACTCAAAGCATCTCGCATCTTGTTCACACCGATCATCATACACTTTGACACTTGCCTCTTGAATTTTCAATTAGACCATGGACCATTCCTTTGAATACTATCACAATTTGGTACATTAACAAGTACTTACACACTTTAAGACTAGGACACACAATTAAGACTCAAATCTAATTGGTGCATACCTGACAAACCTTTTCAACTTCTTTTACGACTATATACCCGAGAAGTAGGATGACTGTCATAACATATTACTATGACATACTTGATGAGCTAATTGAGAACAACCCATACAATGACATGAACTTATGACACTTTCCTTTACTTGGAAAATCAAGTAAGCCCTTATACCGACTAAATAAGTACAAAGATCTTATGAGAGGAGCTCTCAACAAACATACCTTGGACTATTCACTCAATTGCAACATGGGGAAGACTTTGATCAGAATCTACAAGTGGAAAGACATCTCTAAGAATCGACCATGCTTCCTTCCAGTGGTACATGTCTCCTAGATACCTAGAGAAGACACATAATGGTTGATTGATTACTTAAAATAGTATGAAGTCATCAAAAGAGCTTGATGACACAATCTTCTCTCTTTCTATCTCTGAGACTTTCTCATTATTCTTGAATGTCCTTTTAGGTGTGACAATTTCATCTCCTATATCTTCTTCTTCTGATTGAATTCCTAACAAACATACATGATGCACCTCATTCACTTGCTCTATCACAACTAGGGGTAAAAGTTCTTCATGGATTGCATTAGGCTTGTCTTCTTTCTTCTTGGCTTTTTCAACACCTTCTAATGTCTTGCTTGAGCTAGGCTCTCCCATGAATGTCCATGATTAATTCTCCTTTCTATCCTTTGCACACGATATCTTCTCTCCATGCTTTGTCTCTTCAAACCTAGATTCAAGTTCCTTATCCTTGGATTTATGCTCAAAATTTTTCTTTTAAGTGTTTGTCTTAGACTTGACCAACTTAGACTCACTCTTAGGATTGGTCTTTATCTTGAACACCTTCTTAACTCGCCCTTTGAATACTTGACACCTATTGTTGTACCTAGGTGACTCATTTTGATAGCAATGCTTTGCAAAGTGTCCAAATTTATGACAATTGGAATGCACAACTTGATTCTTGTTTATATATGGATGTGGACTGAGATTCCAACTATACTTAGCATCCTTTTGACTATGACACCTCCTAAAGAACATGTCCAACTTTGTTGCAATTGTAGCATACTATTTTATTCATACCTCTTGAGTCTTCTTCTCTCCAAAACTGATTAGATGGTTCATATAAGCAATATTTGGCAGTGTGTCCCTTTTCTTGACAATTGAAGCAAATTACATTCCTTGCTTTCTCATCTTTTCTATCCCTCCATGGATGGTCATTTATGACATGCTTCCTACATTCCTTAGCTCTATGTCTAAAATTATGATAAGTAAAACAATAGCCATTAAAGGTTTTTTCATACCTTGATGCATTAGGTTGCCTAACTTAGTTAGACCACGTTGAATTTGTCTCCTCAACCTTCTTTATGTTTGCTTGTCTGCTGACCAGCCTTGTCATCTTCACACTTCTCCATAGGATCTCCTTTGAAGCCTAGTCTTTTCTTATCACCTGCTACTCTTTGCTTATCCGAAATTCCATCAAGAACTTGAGCTCTTCTCCAACTTTATATACATCTTCAATCTATTGTTTTCATCTTCTAGTTCAGCTTTCAAGATTCTCAATTCTTCTTCATTCTTAAGGTAAGCATCTTCCTTGTCTTTCAGGGATTTTGACACACTCTCAACTAGGGATTCCATCTCCTTGAGGGCTTGACCATGCTCAACTTCCATATACTTGATTTCTTTTTTCAATCCATCAATTAGGGACTCAACAATCTCAAACTTCCTTTTAAAGAACTCGCTGCAGACAATCTACACGTGCTTGTGCTTTAAGGATCTCCTCCAAGCTATCAAACTTGTTCTAAGAGGACCTGGCTCTAATACCAATTGGAAGCGTCATAAATTATAGAGCCCTATTTTGGCACCCTATTCAACACTCATAAATGGTGCATCTAAAGTATACCTAGTTATCTTATTATTGGTGTTGGACCATTTTTTATTCTAGTGGCTACTTGAGTGTTAATACATGAAATTAAGGTTTTAATATTTATATGTGCATGCACAAACATTTGGAGAAAGTGAAAGTACACGAGGGCATTACAAACAAAGACAAAACAATCTAGATAAGCTCGAAGTGCAAAATAGTTTTGGACACTACGAGTTGTCTTAACTTGGCGCAAATGTCTAGAGGGGTTTTAGAGGTGCATTTCGGATACAAAGCATATTCAATGCTATCACAACCTAGTTGACCTAGTTTCAAACCCATATCACTGCATAAGTAATATAAAAGCTATGTGCACTCATCTTATTATGTTTTACTATTTATAGTATGTGCCCTAATGAATACAACTTACAAAAATATTTTACATGTCTTGTCGATTTGAATTTTGGAGCATTTATTGATTGATTTGATTGCACATAAGTTTTTAAGATTTCAATCTTAATTAGGGTTATAAATTCTAATTTGAGCGTAATCAAATGTATATATCATTGGAGAGATCAATTAAAACTAATGCATAAAAGGAAGTATATTTTCTCTTTTCCGATCCTCCACCCTAGTCTTTATGTCATCTATTCCTTCATAGGCTACAATGTATATTTGTTCATCGAATTCTCTCATAACTCCACTTAAGCCTCTTTTCCTAAACTTTTCATGTAATAAAAAATAAAAAAGAGGTGAAACACAACTTTTATAATGGCGGAGAGAACATTATGTTGTGCCTCCACTCATAGGATTTGGGAATGTTAAAGACTTTGCTTAAGTTGTGCACCATTAGAGAACAAAGGCAATGGTTGAGGCCATTATTATTCAAGTAAAACACCTGAAACAATGGTAGAAAGTGGTTAGCGATATGATTTTTATTCGAGCAAAATCTGCCGGCATGTTTGTTGTGATCGAAGAGCTCCCATTCTCCTCTCGATTGAGCCATCCCACTATATTCTTCATGATGTATGCAAAAGTTGGAATTTATGATTTAGTTCCGGAAGGCGTTCTCCATGAGAAAGCCCCTACTGAAACTCATCAAACTCGACAACTCTTCCCGGATTAAACATTCCAGCTCTCTATTCCACCTACTATTTATGCTCGTTTCTACTTTCCCTGTCAACATATTTCATTTTCACAAAGATGTGGGCTCATTGACATGTCCACTCAAACTTTTCACCATCATTTCAATCAGATTTGACTATAGCAGTGGCCGCCTTACAAGAAAAACATTCATTGCATGGTGGAAATATCTCTGAAAATATCTATAATTTATTTCTATATATTTTCCCTGCCATAGAATGATGTTCCCTACAACCAAAAGTGATAAAATTCTCTTTCTCGCTGAATTCCAATATGAGCTAGTAACTTATTTGTGGCGGTGTGAACGTTGTTCTTCCTGATTCGACCAATGATCTATTTCCCCCTCCTCAGTGCTTTGTAAAGAGCACGACGACAAGGGTGTTGATGGAGTTAATAAGAAATTTCACAGCCTATTTGTTGGAGGGGATTAGGGTTTGCATCTTGTGGAAGAGGATTCTTGCAGCAAGAAAAATAGAACTTCTAAATGGTGCGTGATAATTCTATTGGGTGAAATCAGTGTGGATGTCAAAACTTTATTCTGCTTCTTATTCTGAGGTTTCTAAGATCGAGTTTAGGAGTTGTTCCATTTGTTCCATCCGATTCAGAAATAAACTTTAGCTATACAAGTGGGTTGCCGTGTGGATACTTTAAATAAACCATATTAATTTAATTAAACCATGGCTAAAAAGATATGAGATCGAAGATGATTTTAGTAATCCATATATCAATCAGAACTCCATTTCCTGCACATACAATATTTCTTGTAAATATCATTCAATACCCAATTGATTTGTCATTTATATTTTGTCAATCATCCCTGTATCAAATTAGTTTACGGATGCCTCAAATCTAGATAAGAAACATGCAAGTATGCAGATAATGTAAAGGGACAGTTTAGATATTTCAAGGGGTTAACCATTTGTTTGAATCCGTTCATTTAAATATGCCAGTTAAGTGATATGTGCACCATTTGGAATTGGCTGCTGAAAAGTTTATAAAATTAAATCATTCACATGACTTATGAAGAAAGAAATAGCTTTCCTCTATTTTAATTTAATAAGAGAGTTGAAACTATTTGATATATATATGTTATTAATTTTATTTTTACAATTGTATATATATATATATGTATATATATATTCAACGAATCTATTCTAATGTTATGTAAAGGGGAGTATACGTTAGCTAATTTTGTGTAACATGTACAACAAATTATTATTTTGGAAAAAAATTAAATATACTATAAATAGATTTACAAAGAACTCATAATACAATATTAAATTAGTTCACAACATTCCCAAAAATAAAGTTAATGAGATGTGCACAAATGACAAATAGATGGTGAAAAAAAGATAATAGAAACCTTAAATAATAAACTAAGGTTGCAGTCATTTGTTAATGTGCTCGTGATTTTTATTTCCCATTGTGGTATTATTTTGAGGAGCAAAATTATAGAGTTTTAGAGTGCCCAAGGGAAGAGTGGTGACAAAAGACATGAATATTTTTTGTCAAACGGAATATAAAAATGGGTATTATCTAATGTACATCCTCTTAATAAGATTTATATATTTATTGAATTTTCTTAGTCTTGTGAGCAAACCGGTTGGTAGACTTGCATGTCTCTCCTATATTTATGTAATTTAGGTGCATGTCCAAAGATTTCCATGTATCTACAAGAAAAAGAGAAAAGATAAACTTGTGCTCAATATCGCGTTCTAACCATCTCCATAAGGTGTAACTATATGAATATATCGAGATTTTGTTCTATTAGACTTTTAGATTTGTTGCATTTGGATAACACTACCAATTAGTCTCGCTAATGCACATATTGATAGAGGTGTATGCCCCTCCTACATTTATGTCCAAACAAGTATAGCTGCATGTCCAAAGATTTAAAAGAGGCACTTGTGCTCAATATCCCTTCCTCCCCAACTCCATAACATGTAACTATATGAGTATATCGAAATTTCCTTTTGCTGAAGTTTTTTAGATTTGTTACATCTTGATTTCACTACCAAAAAAGTTTTGTATCACTTCTACACATGATTGAATATACACAAAAAAAAATATTTAGGTCACATCCGACATTTCTTGCCCCTGAAATGCAATTGCTAGTTAGTTTCAAGTAACATTGGGACTTGAGCACATTTTTATGTATATAAGTTAGAAAAATAATTTAAAATTTACTTGCTCTTCCTTTAATATATTTGACTTGTTCTTCACAAATATATCTACCTATTGAACAAAGTATCAATAAAATTCACTATTCTTATATGTGTTTCTATTGTACTCTTCAAATAGCATTGCTAGGAATAATATTCTTTGGAATAAAAGTCCAATACAATTAATTCTTCACAAAAATATCTACATGTTGAACATAGTATCAATAAATTTCACATCATTATCGATATTTCTATCGTACCCTTCAAATATTAATGCTAATAATATACTTCAAATAATATACTTCTTCGAATATAATCAAAATGAAGGAGAGTAGTATCATGTAAAGTCAATATATAAAGAAATAGCCCTTAATTATAATTTCTGTGGTCACTTCATCTACCTTCGAAAACTAGTTTTTAACATTGGAAAATTGAAAAAATAAAAATATATAAAAATTAATTGGCAATCTTAACTTCTTTTAAGTTGAGTAGATTAATAACGAGATAAGGAATAATATGAAAAATCTGGACTTAAAAAAAATATCATAATATCCTTTCCGTGTTAAGTACTCAGGAAGAGTCGCACTCAGTGGAGAACGGCCGTGTTTTCGGCGTTCACACTCATCAAGCACCCGCAGCAATTTCTGTTCACACAGAATTTTTCAATATGGAGAAACCCATTGCTTTCTTTCTCACACCGACAACATCCCCAGATGTGACATACACATTGTGTATACATCACTTACCCCATGTATATATATATCCACATCCCTGCAACTGCATTTGGAACAAATTGAACAAGTACCCAAATGGAAACGACACACATTTCCATGATACCCCTGCTGCTGCTGTGCCCTTCTTCCTTTTGTTATACCCCATAGGCTGCTTGTCAGAGGCCAATTATGTAATAGGAACAGGGTCATATGATATCACAGGGCCTGCTGCTGATGTGAATATGATGGGCTATGCAAACATTGAACAGATTGCATCTGGCATTCATTTCAGGTTAAGGGCAAGAGCTTTTATTGTGGTTGACCCCAACGAAAATGGCAGCAGGGTTGTGTTTGTCAATTTGGATGCATGCATGGCCTCTCAGCTGGTCACAATTAAAGTGCTTGAGCGGCTCCAGTCCAGGTATGTATTTACTATTTATGCTTGTTTCAATTTTCATCTCCGCCATTTTTTTCACGCGATTCTCTCTCTCTACATATATTCATATCTGTGTGTATATACATGTTTTATGCATACATATACGTGAATGCACATATATCAGTGTGCACATAAATATTGTATCTATGTACTTGTATTGCTGTGTGTAATATATACTCATACGTATATGCGTATATCCTTTGCTAATGATATATCATTCAAGGCCTTTTGTATTTAATTTTCATGGTGAGGAAATTTCTCTTTTTAATAGTAAAATAATATCCATATGAAATAATCAATAAATATTACAAAACTACATGTCTTGACGCATCTTGAGTCATAGCTGTTATACATCCATCAAGTCAAAGCAGTAATAGTTTAAGGGGTTGTGGGGTGATGATATTGGAAGGCACTTGTAAGATCATATCCAAAGTTTCATTCCTCATCACCTCAATAATTGATGACAATGTCTGAAGTTGTGCTGCAACAATTATGGGATACATGTGAGTGGACCTATGTTTACAAATCTTAAGAACGCACTCCAAGCTAGGTTTTGATGTACTGATTTTGGGATGTTGTACTCCAAGATTGTGATCTAATGTTTTGGGATACATTCTAGTCTCGTTCATATTTATGAATTTGAATGTGACCCATGTTTACAAATCTTAAGAATGTACTCCAAGCTAGGTTGCAATGTAATGATTTCAGTATACATTAGAGTGTAATCCATGTTTACAAATTATTAGAATATGGCTCAAGGCGGTTGCAGTGCATGATTATGTTATACATTCCAGTCTAACCCATGCTTTGGATACATTCGTGTGATCTATGTTTATGAATTGTTAGAATGAGGTCCAAACAATGCTGAGGTGTAATTATGATGGGATACATCGAGTCTAACTCACTTTTACAAACCGTAAGGATGTACTTCAAGCTAAGTTATAGCATCCGACATTTGAGTGTGACCCATGTTTAGAGATCTTTAGAATGAGACCAAACTTAGCCCTCAACGCATCAAAGGCGACCCATAAACTCACCCAAGATTTACCGAGCCAAAACACCAATAATATACTAATGTTGACCCGTGTTTTAAAAACCCGTTCGGTTCCGGTTTGGTGGCTCATTAATTTTTTTTGCAAACTGTTAGAGAAACCAACCAATGACCGTCTCATTAAATTTTTTTGCAAACTGTGTACTGGACCGGTTTGAACTAGTTGAGGGGCAGGTTTGCCTTAAAACATTTTTTAATCCAATTTTAGCTTTTAAGTTACTTTTTCCAACCCTAACCCTAAAATGATGTTATATAGACCCTGTTTAGAACAATGGTTAAATGATCTCGTCTTCGTGCAATACAACCTTCGGCTAAGGTGCAACCAATTACTAAATAGGATACCTAATACAAATCCCATTGTCTTGGATGATATTGATCCAACCTCAAAATGGGTAGAGGAGAGTCACCTAGCAGAGTTTGATCCTGATGACTTGGGGTGGATGGCTTTGGATGATGAACCACTAGTAGCACCAGACATGGCAAACACTAGCCGTGCTACTACAACTACTGCAGATGTCCCTGAGGAGTCCAATGTGTCTGAGCCAAAGGAACATGATGACATTGATGAGGATGAGGATCCCATTCTTAGCAGTGGTGTTGAGTTTGATGATTGATATCAAACATGTAGTAGCTTGTAGCATATTGTTTTTTGGACTCTATAGGCCATTTAGAGCCTCATTGTTTATGTATTTTGTTTCGGATATGTAGTGCACTCGGTGCCATTTTGCTGTGTTTACCCTTACGTGGTATATGCACGAGCAAACTTTGCATATTTTGTGTCTAATTGTTTGTAATCTTTAAAATTTCTTGTTTTCATTAAAATTGTAATATTTTATGTATTTTTTAGTAAACCGGTTCATAAGTTTTAAACTGGTACAGTTCCGGTCTGATTCCGGTTCGGTTCGGTCCGACCCTCAGCTGGTTCCGAGTCCATTTCAGATTTTTAAAACAATGATGTTGACAGAGACACTAACCGTATGAATGTTGCTACATACTGCAAACATAACATATTAATATGGCGTTATATATTCAATGCTTGTAGAATGGTCATTACAGATGCAGTTACAATGGAATTTAATCAAATTATCAAAATACTCGAGTAAATACACCTAGGAGGTACTGCAACTCTTTAATGACCTGAAAAATATTGTCAAAAAGAACATAACCGATGTTGAGGGACCTCTTTGTTCCAGCGACCTCCATTCAAGGCCTTATTATTATTGTGATGGGGTGATAACTGTAAGTGGAGAAGTTGCAGTACTACGTGCTGTAGTCATAGCTTCTAGCATGGAGACATCAATGACCCTTGAGTCCACGATGTATCTGATCTCATTTCTAAACTCCACAGATTGCTGCAGTAGAGAATGCTTGAGGTTGTGCAGGTCCTCTTTTCTTGCAAATGTAAAAATTGTGCCTACCTATGCACATATTTGAAATAACGTGCGTAATTTTTAATATATATCATATATTCTCTTCTTCATTTTGTGCATTTTCTCCTCTTGTTTGTTGAGATTTCTGATTAACTTGTTTTCCAATTTAGCAAGGCGCTTCATAATCAATTGTGAATGGGCATGGGTGCAAGAGTGGATACCATCCACTTTTAGAGAGTGATTTTTTCACAGCCAAGATTTTTTTTTGGAATTAGGGTAAATGAGGGTGTTGAAAGGACCCACATCCTTGTACAATTGAGGATTTTTTTGAGAGGATCCACAACCTAGGTTACAATGAAGGGGACCACCATTAGGAACCCAATTGAAGCAACCATGAAGCCATAGTGAAGATGCAGCGACCGCAGCGAGTGGAACAGCTACCAGTGATGACAGCGAGAGGAGCAACTACCAGTGACGACAGCGAGAGGAGCAGCAACCAGCGTCAACAACGAGAGGAGCAACCAACAACGTCCAAGCAAGAAGCTTAAGCGGCCACCGGTGTCGCAGCAGCGAGAGGAGCAACCACCTGCGACAACAGCGAGAGGAGCAACCAACTCGTGACAACAAAGAAGAGGAGCAGCCACCAACGTCAAAGCAACGAGAGGAGCAACCACCAGCGTTAGCAGCGAGAGGAGCAACCACCATCGTCAGGACGAGCAGAGATGCCGCATCTAGCGGGAACCACTTTCGAGGAGGATTGTGCCTCGGGGATTTGAACACGGGTGGGCAAGCACACAACCATGTGACTTGACCGCACCACTCCCACCCCATCGGCAAACTTTGGATGGTAAACGCTTTTATTATACCAGAGCTATGAACTGGAGTGGTGGTTTTGGAGGAGGACTTTCTCTAAGTGGGACATAGAGGTGGGCTTGGGTCCTTAATGTCCGCCGAGCGATCCGCATTTGGAGCGCCCCACATAGCAAAGAATTACATCAAAAGAGCCCTGGTAAATATTCCCCATTGAGTCATTTATTATTATTTTCCCTCTATGCAATATAATGGTATATAGAGGGGGTTCTAGTGAGTGGCATGCATTTGTATCAGAAATTGGTGAACGAATTTACTAATGAAACTTAGCAAAATTATTGGCTCAATGAACTTGCTCAAGAACCAGTTTATTGTAATTTGGTCATGACCAGAGAATGAGAATAATGGCTTAGTTGGCGGATTTTGCTAAGTTTCATGAGCAAATTTAGATCAGTTTCTTTGCTTTCGATTTTGTGTATTATTTTCTTTAGTTACTTCCATACCTGAGGGCCCTTTTACCCTAGTTCTTTTTAATTGTAACTAGTTATACATCCGTTTCCCATTGACTTACTTGGGTCATTTATGGACATTAATATATTTTCTTTCTTTCACTTCCTGTACTATCACTCTTAACATCTGTCTCATGAATGTAAGCTAAGCAACAGAAATCAGCAGAGCACCATACTTCTGGTGAATTCACTTCTGTTGCTTGCCTTTTCATTATAGATGCTGTGTTGGTCAATGGTAGACAGTTCTACTTTTTCTATAGATTAGGGCTGTTTCTGCACTGGTTGATCCATTCTTAATAAAAGATAACTTTCTTTCAATTTATATGAGTAAATTTTGCTGGTCTGGCTGATCAGGTCATGCACCACTCTAGAACTGGGAAAAATTCAGTTCAAAGTGATATATTGTTTAACAAATTATATTGTCAACTGAATTTAGGGGTCTTCCCCATGTGTTGATACATTACAGTGAATGAAGTAATTTTTTTACAGGATCATTAGAATAAAACAAGATAAACCATCTTAAATTTGATCTCACGGTAGTTGGTACATTAGGATAAAGCCTAGATTTATGAAGTGTAGTTCAGCATATTGGACATAGACCTTAACAGATTTTTCATGCAGGATACATTGAAACATAGCTTCAGATCTCGTTTATAATTCTTTTACTTTGATACTGCGAAGGAAATGACTCTTACAGTAGCACTTGTACACTTTGAACTTTGAAGTGACCCTTACACTAAATTAGTTTATAATTGGTCTAAAACTACCTTGTTTTTTCAATGGAGACAGGATGATTTTGGTGCATAGCGCAAAATAATAGGTTTTGCATATAAACTTATTTCCAGACAAATACACGCAATTATTTTTTTCTAACTATGCTTTTGCATTGGAATTTAAGCATTGCATCGCTTAATGCAAAATAATAGGGTTGGCATATGCATTTGCTTTTCTGACTATGTTTTTCATTATTATTTAAGTGTTTTAGAATATACCTTACTTACTTGTACCTTGAGATCAAATATAAGTTAGTTCATCTTGTTTATGTGGCCACACTTTGAACAATGCACTCTGCAGATTATATCTTGATCAAATTTTGTGAACATCACTGAGAAAACAAACTATGTTCAAGTCAAGTTTTCAAGTGGCAAAAACCTCAGCTACCACAGTATGAATGGAATGATGACCCAACACTGATGTATTGCAGAAACTGTGCTTCTTGGACTCTGCGAAACACCAATAACTACTGATTTGATTGTGTTTTCCCAATCTATGGGAAACAGTAAACACTAAGTGCCACAATCGCATGTTTCAATTGTAATGTTTTATGAAGTGCCGACCATTTGATTTATTCAGTGGTTTCTTGTTTTTCCCTACAATTTTTACGTAGCCATCAGATGTTTAATAATTGGGGCCGAGTGATCAAATGGCCACAGAACTGATACACTCAGAAATTAGAAACTTGTTTCTTCTTCTTCTGCTAAGCATGAGCTGTTCCTCAATTCTTGCACAATTTCCAATGATGTGCAACTATTTTTGACTCTGCCAGGGAACTGATTACATGTGATATGGACTTTCAACACAACCTATAATGCTTCCATGACATCCAGTTGTTTAGGCACCACATTCTTGCAATTGTCATTCAGACAACATTGATTTCCAAGCTTCCTACAACCAGGGTCAGGCCCACAAAATATTAGACTCTGATATGACATGAAGATAATAACAAAATTTTATCATGGGATAAATATAAGAACTCAGAATCATGAGGTGCAGACTGAATCTGGCAACCACTTCGGGCAAATGGAAAAGTCCATATATAATGGAGAATTGTGGTTCAATTGACTAACCACAACTGTCAACCACTCTAGGCATTTTATCAAAAAATACTAGCAGAACATCAAAGTTCTCGATACATAAAGGGCAGTATTAGAGCAATATTCTGAAGGAAGTAGTTTCTAGCTTGGATATTGTTCTTTACCTTAGAAAACCGTAGCCGTTTCTAATACAGCTAGGGATGTACAAGGTCAGTCACACGGAGGGTTAAGGAGAACCGATGATTGGAAAGCCCAAAGATGCAAACAATCTCTATAAGCTAAATAAATTGAAGATATGTAGACTTACTCTTATCGTTACAGAAGGAACTGGGTGCTATATAAGGCTGAAATGGAAAGGCAAAGGCACCAAATACAAGGAAAAGAAATCTCCAAGAAAGGGTTTGTAACAACAGTAAAGATAATCCAATTAGTGACCTATAGTAGATGCCATCATTATGTCGTGTAGGAGATCAAATGTTATAAAGCATACAGAAGAGATAGGAACGTAATAGAATTAAATTGTGGCATGGGCTACATTCAATAGGAACTTGCATACGAACCTTAACCTTTAACTATAGTTGTTTGGAGTTGGACATTTATTCTTCATTTCTTGATTATTACTTAAAGCTGGTAAGTAAGTTGAATTCATCTCGCCTGCTGTTTTTGCAAGAATATTTATTTTCAATTTTTAAGCAACAAGTGAACACCACAATTTGCCTTAGAAATTTATAAAGATTTATGTACAGTGCGTAAATGGTTGTTTAAATTTTCATAGTGGATAAGTTTTTTTCCCTATTTCTTTTTCCTTTTGTTCGATATGAAATACACTCAGCTATTTGTAAACTTTATGTATTTGCAACTTCTGATGATAAAAATGCTAATACGTGTTTTTGTTGGACAGGTATGGGGGACTGTACAGTGAGAAAAATGTAGCCATAAGTGGTATCCACACACATGCTGGTCCTGGAGGGTACCTTCAATATGTTGTCTATATTATTACTTCTCTTGGGTTTGTTCGACAATCATTTGATGTCATTGTTGATGGCATTGAAAACAGTATTATACAAGCTCATGAAAATTTGCGCCCTGGGTCCATTTATATAAACACAGGTACAAGAAGAAATAAATTGCAATATTCATAAGCAGAGTATTAAGACCATATAGTATTTGCTTAGTCAATCATCCTAGCACAAAATTGTTTAGATTGAATTTGATTGTGGGCATGTGGAATTGCAAATGCTTTTCAATGAAACTAATGTATTTTACTTACAATTTGACACAATGTTGACTAGACATCCCTCCTCTAATGAAAACAGAAAATGGAAAAAGATATAGTTTAAGCATATAAACCCTAGTTTGCAAAGTGAAAATGCTCTGTCATGTTTTGGTATACATTGTGCATTATAAGTAAATGATAGACTTTTGCAACATTTCTAATAACATAAACTATTTGACACCGGCACATCTTCATTGTTATGGCTCACCATGCAATCATATTATAATTGGGAAAGTGGATACCTATATCTGCAAACTTGTAAAATAAAATTCATCGCAGGATTATTTCACTAAAGAAAATAAATAGGAAGAAAGCTACACAAATTTAACCTTCGGGAGCATAGGACAAATCACTGGAGTTAACACCAGCGTGAGGGATGGTGGTTTCTCAGTGGACACTAAGAAAGTCTAGAGTTGAACTCACAAGTGAGAAGAGTGATTTCATCTTTTGTCCTAAAGAGGAAGCTTCTTAGGCTGGCCTAGGATAGGAGTTGTCCTCAAGGAGAGTTCATTTCAGATCAATTGCTGCTTTTCTTCTTACACAACAGTAGTAGATTTCTAGAAACTTGGAGATAGCTTTACTTGTGTGCATTTCAGCCTTATGTTTTTCTTTCATCTTTACATGAGCGCACCGACTTTTATCGTCTTTTTTGTGGATCTATCTAAGATACATCCTGACATCTAACTATATTGTGTTAAGTTTTGCTGTAAAAATGTGTTGCTGAAATAATTTGTCACATTGCAAATTTAGTGTTTCCACCAATGGTCACAGGGCTAAGCCCCTCCTTGGATCCCGAAGCATCATCTTGATCAAAATTGTGTCAAGGAGCAAGACAGAGCATCCACAAGGAGCTTGAAGCATCATCTTGATCACAATTGTGTCAAGGAGCAAGACATAGCATATCGAGGCGCAACAGGTGAAAGTCAAGAACATTGTAAGGCTAGCAAAGAAGTTGAAGAGGATCAAGAGCTTCATTCAAATTCAATTCATCAAGAGGATGGTCATCATAAGCATGATGAGAAGGATTCTCTGTAAGGAAAGAGGTCATCTTAGGCAATGCATACCCCGTGAAGTGTTTCTAAACACTTAAGGAGCTCACATTGTTGCAAGTCAGAGAGGTGGAGTTTGTAGTGTTTCAGTGCAGTGTGCAAGACAAGAACATGGGACTCATTCTCATTCATTCCTTCAAGTTCCATTTGGGATCAGTCTTGCTATCAAGAAAAGTCACCTACTTCCATGAGAAACATGTGCACATGAGGTGTATGAGTTGATCTCATTCAAGGAGTGCTCTAGAGTCAAAAAGGCAAAATGTATGATCTTCGTTTAATGAGAAATCAACTATGTTCCATTAGCTTCCATCCACTTGGTAGTGTTCTGAACACTCACCTCAAACCTTGTGGTGTGGTCATTTCCATCTCCTCACATCATTCCAACCGGTGGCCACTTCTCAAGAATTCCATTCAGGGGCCATCCCTTTCACCCACATGATGAAGGCCTATTTCAGTAAGTGAAGAACAAACATCAAGAGGTTTGAGCACCGTGGAGTTGATTTATGAAATCCTAAGGAGCAAGAGAGTGACCCTCAATCTCATTGTGAGATCAAGAAGGAACCATCATGAGTGATGCCCGTAGTCATCTTAGGCTCACATTGGGAGGTCTCACAACAGTGTTCCTAAACACTCATTCGGTAGTCTAAAGTGTCCATGCATCTTGCAGAAGGAGGAGATTGTGATCACCATGCCTCAAATCAACAAGTTCTTCATCAAAGAATGCATTAGTCAATTTCTTCCCTTTCTCTCTCTCTCTCTCTCCATATTCTAATTTTCAATTGAGAATGTACTTTTTTCTATTTTGTCTTATTCACTTAAGTGACAATAAAATATTTGTAAAATATAAAAGTACTCTCTCAAATTATAAGAGAGGTACTTAATTTGTCTCTTCTAAGGGCAATTGAAAAGTCACAAGTGATGGGACATGAAGAGTTGTGTGGGGGTAGATGAAGAGTTGCTTTCTTTATGTTATAATTGGAATGGCTTCTCCATTCCAAGGTAGTTGAAGTTTTGAGGCTTGAAAGTTTTTCTGTAGCAATTGTGGATTGTTGTAGGTTGTTGAGCATGTATCACCACTACACAAGAAATAAGAGTTGCATTTCTTCCATTTCCTTTGCTTATGCTTTCCTTTATTCTCTCTATTCTATAACTTTGCAAGCACAGTGATCAAGAAGGAACTTGGTGTCCTTGATTGATGAATCTAAAGAATTGTGTGTCTCTAGTTTGTTAGTCTTACTAATTGCTTACATTGTTGTTTTCTTCTAATTGAATGTGGACCTACTTTGGTTATTGTGTGTGAACTCTGTTAGTGCCTACTCACAACAATAACCCTCTCTTTCCTAATTTCCCCAACTCTCCTTTATCCCTCATTGCTGCAAATTCCTCCTTGTACTCGTACAAGCACTTTGCACAAATTCAATGAAGTGATCTGTGTGATCCTTGACCTATTGGCCACCCCACAGAATTAGGATAGTTTACATTCAATAATGGGAGCCTCCCCATACCCAAGGAGGGGCTTAGCCCTGTGACCGTTGGTGGAAACACCTAATTTGTAACACGACAAATTATTTCACCAAGGAAATGATATACAAGTTTTTAATTGTAAAATAATTGTATGCACAAGCATCGTAATGCATGGCCTATGACGACACATAAGCTTGTTGTAATGTCCCTTTCGGCTCAAATTTGAGGAATTTGGATTTTCCCAAAACCCTAATGGAACATTGTTGAAAATGATGCCAACCACATGTAGAAAACCTGATTTTTATGACAACAAACTGATTTTATGCAAAAATTAGGGCAGCGACCTGTTTTAGGTCCACAAAACCCTAAGCGACCTAGGTAGAATTCAGATTTTAGCCTTTCCCACACACAAATCTTCAAAAATACATCAACAACATGAAACACTTGATGAATTCATGCAAAATAAATGCTTCAACAATAAATTATAGACTGCTGGAATTAATTATTGCTCAAAAACAACTGAAACTTCAAAATTTCATATCTTCATAAATACTTGGAGATAAAATGCAAATGATAGCTCAAAATGACCACAAAAATATCAGCTATCCAATAAAATTAGAATAAGATTTTTCCAACCACAAAAACCCATTGAAAAGTGATCCCGAAATCTCCAAATGGGTAGATCAAGCTGGAAATGAATGTGGCAGCCCAAAAAGCGTGCCCTAGCTAGAATGTGTGCCCTAGCACTGATAGAAACCCTTGCTGTTATGAAATTTTGAATTTTGAAGCTCCAATGTGACTCCTAGATGAAGTCACCAATGCAACAAATGAGGGTTTTGTCCCCAAGTGTTGTGACTATTGAGGGTTTTCGTCCCCAATAGGATCCAATGAGGGTTTTTCGTCCTCAAAGGGTGAAAATGAGAGCTCAATGCTCCAATTTCCAAAAGAGAAGTATATAATTCACAAGATGATGATTACAATGAGCCCCAACATTTGCTTTTATAGCCTTTTCTTTCCTTTCTTTGTGGAGCGCTCCATGTAGGCCTCTTTATTTCTTTTTAACATTTGCTTTTCCCTCTTAAAGAGGGACGACCTCTCCCTTTTAGCCGACTAAAAATAATGAAAATAGGCTAAGGGTCTTTTTCTACTTTAGTATTTAAAAATACCTTTTATTTTAATAATAATATTATTAAGTTGTCCAAAATGAAGAATTGGCCGGGCCCAACTTAAAATATTATTAATTATTTTTAATTTAGAAAAGGGGACATTACACTTGTTGGTGATAATGACCTACCATGATGAAACCAAATAAGATGCCCTTATCCTGCAATTCTTGACCTTTTTTAATTCTATACTTCCCATAACTAATTCTAAAGCTGATCTTGCTAAATTGATCATTTCTCAGTCTTAAAGTCCACAATGGAATTTATGACAACTTGATGTTTTTAGGAGGCAAACATTTCACAATGAATACCGACTGTGCAAATTCTATCCTATGAATAGATTTTTTTAATATGCATCAAGTGAATGGATAGGATATTTAGTGAATGGATATTCTATTTTCTTAACTGTTTAGTATACATTTACCTTGCTTCAAGTTTCTCTACCAAGTAATGTCATCAAACTGCTTGTTGCAAAATCTCATCCGTGATTTACTTTTTCTTTTCATCCCATAAAACTGGTTGATTGTAATACATATGCATCAGAATAAAGGGATGTAACACTAGCAGGATACCCAAAATCGTGGATGAATGCCTATCAATCTCTAATAGGACCAGGGCACCGAGCCTGCTGCAAAAATTTGTGATTCTGATGAAAACCAACAAGTTCTAAGTCCGATTTTTCTTGTAGTAGCCTCTAAATGTGTTGAGAATGTGAATGTTGAGCCATGATATCTCTGGTGCAATGCTTGGAAATGTTCTTCCTCCAATCTCCCTTTTATCTGTCAAAGTTCATAATGAACTTTTTGTGCATCCTTACGGGAATGTCCTTTCAACTCCTTATGTCTCTTGAGCTGGAGGATGCACTTGAACTACTTCATTTCCTCATCTTTTTAATGTCCTTTTGGTCCTTTATGATCTTTAAGGTTGGCATCCTGATTTTTATCTGATTATGCGTTTTATTTATGCCCTAATAAGGCCATGGTGGGTCTCCTTTCATTTGTCTTTAGTGTTGGAAAAACAATCCACACTCCAGACCATAAAGGGACCTGTAGCTTAGTGGTGGAGTAGCCTACCATGCTAATGGGAGATCCTAGGTTCAAGTCTTTAGGTGGTCCATGGAAATAGAATGGTATCAAAACCATACTAGTAGCTGCATGCAAAAAAGTGTGGCTTGAGGGGAGATTCACATGAGGAGGAGGGCAGCGATGTTGCAAGAACAATCCATCCTCCAAAATACAAAGGGGCTGGTAGCTCAAACAGTAAGAGTGTCCCAGCATGCTAATGGGAGTGCAGATTGTTCTTCCAATATTTAATATTTGTCTTTCCCCTATATGAGGCCCAATTTTTAATTTTATCCTCAGTGTCAATTAGTTCCTCTTTTACTTGTTTAAACTTATAAGCTCAATTGTGCAACACATAATGAGGGTCTAGAGAGATTAGGACTCACGAGAACGGGACCTAGATAATGGATTTGCAAGCATATATTGTATTAATCTGCGAGACTTTCTCCATTGATAGCTGCAGAATACTTGCTGCAAGCTTCCTCTCTCTAAATGGCAACTTCACCGTCTTTTATTATAAATCCTTTGACTTGAACTATGGTCTCATCCAATTGGCATTTTGCAGAGAGTCATATCTTCTCGCAAGTATCACAAACTTATCTAATGCATTTGTTGCTAACTTTCTAGTGGATATATTATGCTTTTATGGGAAAAACTCAAGCTGTAAGAAAATGTGGAATTTTAAATCATGGCTGTTGTTTTAGATTCTAGAATGACAATCAACTAATTCTTGCCAGCCATTTGATCAACAAGATCAAAATATGGTAATTACAACTGAGACACACTATAGTAATTAATAAACATTGGGACTTTCATATGATTTGATATGGCTCTATGTTTTACATTCCGACTAGAAACAGGCTCAGAACAGGTTTCTTTTGCATTCTGTCTTAAGGCTATGCACTTAAATACATGAAAATCTCCAAATGACGATTTTATCAATCATCTTAACCAAAAATACTTTCAGAAAATCCCTTACTCTTGTTCTGCTGCTGCATTGTTTATACCAATGTTATTGGGTGATACTAATCTCAGACCTAAAAATATACGGTGGTCTCATTTTCAGGTGAGCTTCTTGATGCTGGTGTTAATCGTAGCCCCAGTGCATACTTGAATAATCCACCAGATGAGCAAGCAAATATAATGTTGACAAAGATATGACATTGCTGAAATTTGTAGATGCTGAATGGGGCCCTGTAGGAAGTTTTAACTGGTTTGCAACACATGGAACATCAATGAGTCGTACAAATTCATTAATTAGTGGTGACAATAAAGGAGCTGCAGCACGTTTTATGGAGGACTGGTATTCACAAAGAAATTCTCCAACTTCCGAGAGTGCAGAATCAATTGGAACCGGTTTTAATGCAAGTTCATTGAGCCAACAATATGGAAGAATGTTAAACATGACACTAAGCATGGGTATGTAAGGACCAAAGATGGTTTAAAATATTTGGCATTGGTCCTCACTTTCCTCTTTTTATGTTCACAAAGATAGGGTGATAGGAAGTGTCATGAATGCTTCACTAACATAGTAAGTCTCAATGTGGTTGATTGAAAGAAATGATTAGGAAGGTTCTATAAATAACCAAATTGTGTTCTTGCAGAGGATAGTCTTCACAAAATTGCAGCATCATATAAGAGCACAGGTGGGAATTCAAGTGAGAGGTTACTTAGTGTTTCAAGTAGAGTTCGAGGATCTATGGTGAAAGGAGAAAAACCACAATTTGTGGCTGCATTTTGTCAATCAAATTGTGGTGATGTGAGTCCCAATGTTTTAGGTGCATTTTGCATAGACACGGGATTGCCTTGTGACTTCAACCACAGTACTTGTAATGGAAAAAATGAAATGTGCTATGGGCATGGCCCAGGGTAAGGATTTACTCACGGAAAGAATTAATTAAGGATCTGTTGATTCTATTCATTGTTTGATAGTCTTATATCTTATATCCTGCTTTATATGCTAGATACCCTGATGAATTTGAAAGCACACGCATTATTGGGGAAAAACAATTCCAGAAGGCTACCGACCTATTCAACAGTGCATCTGAGCAGTTATCAGGAAAAATAAGCTACCGCCATGTATATCTTGACTTCTCCAACATTGAGGTCAAACTTACCCTAACTGAACCTGGTAATCTGGAGTCCATAGTTAAAACATGCCCTGCTGCAATGGGATTTGCTTTCGCTGCAGGAACCACTGATGGCCCAGGAGCATTTGACTTTAAGCAGGGAGATGATAATGTGGGGCTCTGCTTGGATAATCTTGCTATTGATTTTGTTTGTTTATGCTCAGTCTGTTATGTTATTTACACTATTTCTGGGCTTGAAGAGGCCTCTTGATTATGTTCATTTGGTTTTTTTGGTAGGGTAATCCATTCTGGAAGTTAGTAAGAAATGTATTGAGAACACCAAGTAAGGAACAAATCGATTGTCAGAAACCAAAACCGATTTTGCTCGATACAGGAGAAATGTCTCTACCATATCCATGGGCGGTAAGCAAAAATGCATTAGCACGCAGGTCTTTGTACATTTCAATAGAAAAAGATTGTTTATCCTGTTTAATTTTTGTAGAGGTGTATGCCTCCCTGTTGGAGAGCTAAAGGTGTGCTTGTTTAATGTAGACTAGTCAGCAATAGTTCTTTGAAACTGAGGAAGATGTATCGCTTCTAATGCACTTTGCCTGAAGAATTTAGGTCTTGGTTTAGGCCATTTTTAGGTTTAGCCTTGGTTGAATGGGATCTTCTAGTGTTTTGATCAATGAGCGATATTCAATATACTGATGCATTTTCATGTAATCTTCAACTGTTCTAGGCTCTAGCTATCAAGCTACGTTAATATTAGTTGGCTTTGGATGCTATATGTAATTACGGAGCAATGCTCTGGATGTCTCGTGTATGTTCTTCTGATGGCAGTGGGATTGTGATTGGATTTTGAAACTCTTTCATAAACAACATGGCTGCATTATGCAAACCAGAAATTGTTCTGTTTCTGTAGCTGCATGCTAAAGCCTTATTGCGTAGATGGAACCATTTTTTAAACTTTTAGATGAATGTAAAATGTAAATGTTTCCCGTTGGACCCCATAAACATATTGTAAGATTTAGATACGTCTTTCGTGCTTCTTTGTCTAAAAATAGATTCAAAATCAGCCAATATGACTCTCTCCATGTCAGTCAGAGCTGATCTTTACACAATTTTTTCACTCCCCACTTGTTATGCTTGTGATCCATAGAAGAAGTGATTAATTAAAAAAGGGTGCACAGTCTTCACTTGAGCCTTTTTGGCTTATTTTATCTTAGGAGTTTTTTTATGCAGAGTATTCCTATCTGTGAATTAGCAATCACTTCAATCACCTAAGATTTGTTGAAGTTTTTCGTCATTTTTACAACTGATAGTTGATAACTTGATACCCTTCAATAGCATTTAAGTGGTGCAAAAACAAGATTAATGTGTATTTTCTGCTTTGAAAACCTTGTGTTTGTATAATTGATTTTTACTCTCCACATTCAACATAGATTGTATTTGCTTAGTTGGAACCTTGGTCAAAGGTTTTGAGTGCTTAGTTCAAGACTGAATTTTTGCTACAAATAGGCTCTTTTCCTAGTTAAGATGATATGTAATGGCATATGAAATTAGAAGTATGCATACTTTTGAGTCTTTGACACATGGAATATATGTAAGACTAGCACAAGAGTAATATATATTTTTGGAATGAAGTCTCTTCATATGGAAGTGCCAATTTGTGTTCTAAATCTAACGATCTTTCGATAATAACCTTTTTAGAGTTCTGCCACAAGTCGGATATTTATTGAGATGTAAAACTGTGTATACAACTGTGGAAAAGAAGCTGCAGCTTAAGTGCATAAAAGAAAAAGATGGATACTTGAATTGGATGAAAGAAAGTGGATTTTGGAAATTCTATCATTATCCGTGATATGCATTTGCGCTTGCTTTCTTTACACAAAGCATGTCCAGAAAGGAAAAAAATTAATGCTTATTTTCTTTATAATTTTTGCAGCCAGCTATTCTTCCAATCCAAATTCTAAGGATTGGCCAACTTGTTATCTTATCTGTACCCGGAGGTATGTAAATAGACATATTAGTATTTACTATTTAATAACATTTATCGAAACAACTATGCTTTCCTGACTGAGATATATTACAAGATGTTAAGAGTCATGTTTCAACTTTCAAGGGCTTTGGATAGATGTGTTCTATGTTGTCCTTGTTAATCACTAAAATCTATGGTGGGTACTTTGGTTGTTTTTTACCTTCTTGATTGAAATCTTTTTTTCTTCCAATGATAAGCTCATTTGTATCGATATATGTACATTTGATGGTACTCCATTTTTATTTTTCAATTCTATCAGTTGTGGAGGACTGCCCTTACCGACATAGGTGGCAATGGGCAGAAATAGGTTAAAGTTTTAATGTGCATAAACACCCACCCAAGCACTATAGGCATTTAAAAGCATTAAGTTTCTACTTTTGGTATCATCATACAAGAGATATTGCCTGCAGTGATATGCTATATGGGCAGTTCAAATGGTCAGTAGTCTTAGGTTTCATTTCATTTGGTAGTTCAGACATGAGAATGCATTGTACGCGACTCCACGTTTTCACCATACACCAGAAAGCCTTACTGTTGATATGGTCTTAATTGCGACTAGCCAAGATTGCAGTGACTCAATTAACCAATTAATTGGCTGATAGGTTATCGAAAGATTAAACATTCATCCATCAAGGGTTGTCAATCTACAATATTCGTAGCATATGTCAGCCCCTCTTTCAACTTGTGATAATCGCACTAGGTACCTTCCCTAATTGACAAAACCGTTCCAAACCATGATTATATGGTGAGAATGATATTTATCCACTTACAAAAAGCTTTTACAACTTATAGCAGGCATACACATGATCCTTAAACCCCATCAAGTCTTCTACTAGGATGCCTGAGTCACACCATTAGATTCCATTTGAATGTTTTACCTTGGAGATTTAATGCCGCGGCTCCTAAAATCATGTTTAAAATCAAGTTGGCATACATATGCCACATCATCATACAATAATCACATAATCAAGCATCAATTGCAAGGACCTTCGACTGTATTAAGACATGGTTGAAAACTTGAAAGGTACTTCCTCATTGGGCTAATTCCATAGTAATCTAAGACTCGGGATGGCGGAACGTCGTGATGTAGGGATGGGGTTTCCGGACGGAATTTTTGTTTGAAAATTTGGGGACGGCTAATAAAAATATATATAATTTATTAATTTTACAAATATAACATGAATAATTCAATAAACTAAGACTTAAAATTGAAAGTTTGAAGATTGAAACCATTAATGATTAATCCAATTATTCATCACATAAGCCAAGGCCCAAAATGCTATATATATATTATATTCAATGTTCAAAACTTCAACATGACAATGAAAGACTAAAAAGCAAATTGTTCCTGTCACTCAGCATAGGTATAAATTGTGATATAACAAGGAGAAAGCCACAGAAAACTGAATTGTTCTTGTTCAGAAAGTTCAGGCTTTGTCTGTAGTTTGTTTCTTTAGAGCTTTTAGCTAATTTTTGTTTTGCTCTATTTCAATTTTATACATCTCTACTAGGGATGCACAAGACGCTCCCGGTGTTAGGGTGTTAGGTACATTTATGATTACACATGTTTTTCAGTTCCATTGGCCATTCTTGGCCATTAGTGTACACTAATATCTGAATCAGATATAAAAAGATCAAATTATGTGTACATCTTTTACCTGTACAGATTTCTTGTAGGCATTCCATCTTGCTGAGCCCTAGTCCCAAGCCTAGCACAAAGATTTCTACATTGCACAGATTGAGTCTCTCCCATATGGCTTTCTACAATTGTCAACTGTACCCAGTCTATTGAATAATATTCAGCTCTTTTCTAGTACGAATAGAAGAAACACAGCCATAAAATTCACATCTCATCAATCAAAATCCTCACTTCCACTCCCAACCCAACAAGCCAAACAACACAAAAGTAATATATATTTATTCTTCACAGACACAGAAATATTAAAATTATAACTTACAGCACAGAGAATTTGCTTTATGAATGCAGCACACTCTGAATTGGACACATTCATGGACTCAAACTTGCTCGACAAATTCATATCCTCTTGTCTGCTGCAACACCCATTTTTCTCATACCCATCTTCGGAGCAGAAACTTAAAGGAGACACTGAAGGGTGAGGAGATCCTGATACCCATCAATAAAATTAGGCCATGCCTAACCAAACAACCGAAATTTGCTTGGGTTTTAAGTTAGAAATGCGGCAGGGTCGTAGGGGACGTCCCGCGACGTCCCCTATGACGTCCCCAATGGCTCCTTGCACCCGGGATGTCCCGGGTGCGTTCCTTGTTTGTGGGGGATGTCCCCGGGACGTCCCCCTTTTTTTCTGGAAAAGCGGGACGGCGGGAAATGTTCCGTCCCTGTCCCCGCCCCCGTCCCCAAGTCCCGGGACATGCCGAACATCCGGGACGTAGGAAAAGGGGGGCGTGTCCCTGCGTAACACTGGCTAATTCACATCCTAGTAGTGCCTTATCTTAGTCTATTGTATTGTATGGCATGCACAGTGAAAATACATTGTCCAAAATCGATAAAACAAATACATGATCAAACCCCTTACCAAACTATATTTAGCTTGTGAAATCCAACAATTTGTATGTAATCCATCGAATCCCACATAAAGGCATTCATAGATTGTCCATATGTAAAAGTATATGGATATTCACCATCTTATACAAGCACGATGGGTAATCAATGAGCTTACAGTCAGTACTTGCCCCCCGAAATTGCAGCGCTGCGGAAAGTGTTAGAATCATTATTAAACTTCTGATAAAATTTCTCCTCACGTAGTCGATGCCACTTGTTATGGTATCTGACTGTGTACTGTTACTGTTTTCGAATAAATACCAGCTTTCATGTCGAGCAATGATGGAATTAAGTAGGAGAGCTCGAAGCCCAGTTTTGTGTTATAAGGGATAGGGTTTAGAAGGCTCTATGTTTTAGTCTTTAGAATACTGGAAATTAAAATGTTAACTAGATAGAAGTTAGCTTGTAAATTTAGTCATCCCACACGCAGAAGGAAACATAGCCATAAAGGGGAAAGGTAAAATAATAAATAGGCCTTTAGACTTTACATTACATATGCTTTTTGAAGTTGTTTATCATGGACAATCTTTGAAAGACACAAGTTCATGGCCAACTGCAGTGGTTAATTGCCCTTGGAAGTCTTCCAGGTCTATGTTGGCGTCCACACCTTCTCATCAAAAAACATTTTTCTTACTCTATGTACCATTGAAAAGGCTGTCAAGTATAATAAAGTTCACCTTGGGTTTCCCTTGAGATGCTTTGTTTCTCTTCTTTGCTGTCAAAGGAATATAGAGATGTTTTCCAGAAATATCAGATTTTGTTCTTCAAAGATAGGGGAAGTCAGATTTCAGCTCTCTAGTTCATGTTTTATTTCATATACGACAGCAGCTTTGTATTAGGATAATAATGAACTACAAATATCCAGATCAGATCAACTCTGATGTGTATGAATATAGAATTCCAATATTCAATTATTAGAAGATTTGGTTCATGATGGTGCTATCAGGATTCAGAACCATATAGTTGTCCCAGTGGACAGATACCAGAGTTATAAATAAGAGGGCATCCCAAACAATATTTGATAATCTATCAGAGTCTCCTTCAATGGAAGCCTTTCCTGCACTGAGTGAGGATTTTGAATAAATATCTTGCATAGCCTTCTCCTCGACCATATCCTTTGTTTCTGGTCTTAATTATTTAGGAGTTCATGAAAACTGCAAAATACATCCCCGGAACAATTGCCTTGAATCTCCCAAAATTTGCAAGCAAGATCTCCAACACATGCTCACTGTCCCAAGCTGTACTTAAGATGAAAACTCCCATTTCAATTAATTCAAAATGCTGGGAGGAGGGAGTAGATTCAACCCTTCCAATTGTGCGTAATTCAAATTTATGAAGAAATTTTCTGGAAGTTCATGCTTTTGGCATCCAGTGGGCCTCCTCCAGCAAGTCTCCTGCACATATGTTCTTCTGCTTCAAAGAATGAATGAAATGAAGCATTTTCTAGGTGTTTTGCTGTCATTTTTGCTTGGTTTTGAGAAACTTGGTGAATGTCTGCAAGTCTCCCGATCTTGTCAAGTGCTTGTAAAGTCTTCCCAAACTCAACAAATTTAAACTAGTAATGGCTATGTGAGTTCACTGTGCTTGTTTGACTGGAAAGATGAATCAAACTTTTTTGAGTACTTGGGCAACTGAGAAGAGTATTAGGACAACGATGTAAAATAGTTTCTCATTTTATTAAAATTTGATGCTATCTGAAAAACTTGACTGGTCATGCTTATTATAATTTATTATCGACATATTTATACTGTTCTGTGTATCTCATTCTTTCTTGTATCTTCGTTGTATGAGCAAACTTGTCTATGCCTCCAGACAGGATTAGCAGTCTTTCTTACCATTCATCAGAATATGACAAATTGTGCATTTATTATTAATAATCATAGAACAAATGCATTTCAATAAACCACAAGACTATATTCTCCCTCCCACTATCATATTTATTCTAACCATATTTGTTGTTCTGAAAACCCCTGCCAAACTTTGAAATTTCCCTCATCTATCAACTTAAATTATCTCTTTAGCTGTAGCAATTTGATAGTAGAATTTGTTTTGCAAGCTATTCCATCAGATTTGAGACAAGTTTGCATGGAGAGGCATTTGATAATGAGTTTGTTAAGAGAAGAGTTGAGAATGATTTGGAAAATCACGAAGACATTCTTAATTTCATAATCATATATCTCTCTGCTGTCCTGCCTGGAGTACTGCAACTGTAATCCTGTAAATTGACTTGAATCTTATGGCAGTCTGAAGTAGTGATATATCCTGTTTTCGATCACATTGTACCATAGTTATTCTCAACATTTTACTTGATATGGGCATGCAATGTTTTAGAACTAACCTTTTCATCCTATCTGATTGCCACACTGATGGGTTTTCCTTGACAGTATCACTGCAGTTGCTTTGTTGCTTTAATCCTCACAAAAGAATGTAGGGATAAAACATGATCTTCAACCTTCACTCGAGATGGAATGGCTTTCATTTGTCACATTCCATTGTTCTCTCTTCTTTTGCAGAGTTCACAACAATGGCTGGCAGACGCCTCAGGGAAGCTGTTAAGGCAAGTTTTCTCACAAGCAAAAATGGAGGATCTGGCAGTGACGTCCATGTAGTAATTGCAGGGCTTACCAATACTTATTCTCAGTATATAACGACATTTGAGGAGTACCAAATACAACGATACGAGGTGTGTCCAAGCTTAATCTGAATTCCAACTACCTTTTCATTTGATTGATGTCTTTCACAGCATGTCTTCTCTTTCTTGGCTATAATATTGATTATATTATGGCAGGGAGCTTCAACTTTGTATGGACCACACACTCTAAGTGCATACATTCAGGAATTCAAAAAAACTTGCACGTGCAATGGTGAATGAAGAAGATGTAGATGGAGGTCCAACACCACCTGATCTATTAAATAAGCAAATCAGCCTTCTTGCACCGGTAGTTGTTGACATGACCCCTCTCGGTGTAAGTTTTGGTGATGTTAAAGAGGATGTTCCTAAAAATGCTTCGTATAAGAAAGAAGACATTGTGGAAGTAACCTTTGGTCTTCTTCTCCACGTAATGACTTGATGACAGAGGGAACTTTCTCACTGGTAGAATTCTTAGAGCCCAATGGGGATTGGAGCCCTATATATGATGATGATGATTTTTGTCTACGTTTTAAGTGGTCCCGTCCTGCTGCTTTAAGTGCTTATAGCTTTGCAACCATTCAGTGGGAGATTCCACAAGCAGCTACTACTGGCATATACCGGATTCGACATTTTAATGCAGCCAAAAGTTTATTAAGTTCCATCAAGCATTTCACTGGTACCTCTAGTGCATTTGTCGTAACTAAGTAAATAGTGAAGAGGAGTTAAGTTCAAGTACATACTATGAATTATCCAGTATAAGAAACTCAGAAGTCGTTTGGGGGATTTGCCGAATTATCTTATTGTTTGGTCTCAGCCATATGTAATCCAGTCCAGTATATGCATCATTCCCGCTGTTTCAAGACTCGTGTTATTTCTTTCCAAAATTGATTATGGAGGCATAGGAGAAGATTTTATCTGCTTTCACTTTCAGGCGAGGTTGATCTTTGAGGGTTAATAAGATTTTTCCTTTCATATTAGTTTGGTCAAGAAATTATCGAGCAAAAATTTCAGCTTTAAAAAAGAGTAAGCAAAATGTTCGAATCCCATTTTCATGAAATGGTAGCTACGTCATGTTCCTAAGCAATAAAAAAATTACATCATAAATTTCTAGAGAGTGCGCCCATGTAAAATGCTCGACTTCATTTGTTTGTAATTGGTTTCACCTTACTTTGTTTGTTATGCATCACCTTTAGGGAAGAATAGAGAAAACCAAAACTAGAGTAGAGTAATAAAGAAAGAAGTGGAGTTGGCTAGTCAAAGGTACAAGAGTTGTTGGTAATTGGAAAGAAGCTCAGAAATACATTAATATTGAAAACTTTGTTAGAAGGGGTATATGAAATTTGAGTGAATGTGAGCGATAAGACGATTTGGAAAATGTAGCGAGCTGACGTGGAGACCAAATAGAGGATCAAGCGATTTGAAAAGTGAAGAAATGTTTTGTTTTTTGTTGTCGGCTCGCTAGAGGAAACATTGCAAGAATTGATATTTACAAAGAAATGAGAGCATATCAACCATGAGTTTTGAATGTAAGTGTTGGAGTATGCAGACGACCGTATCCTTGATAAACCGTAGATGAAGGTCAGGGAATCAAAAGATGTTGTTGTACAATAAGAGAAAAGAGAAAAAGAAAGATTCACAGTGTAAAAAAGGCAGATTATATTTTAGAAATGAAGTCACATTGTTTATATTTGTATTCATGGTTTGAATTTGACATCGAGTTAGATGTTTTGTATGATTCTAACCATAAAATAGTTACAAATATTTTATTTGATTCTCTCATACAACTTAAATATTTAAAACATGGCCATCATTTTTTATATAGAGTTACATGTAAAATGTATTAACATACAACACGTTGAGAATTGTAGAGTGTTGATTGGGGAGGGAGGAAGGGGATGATTTTTTTAAAGGGGGGAACTGGTGGAGATAACTTGGGTGTGCATCTTCATTTCTTTAGACCAGAAGTAGAGGGGCATGAGCCATTATTGAGTATTGCCCATAAGAAGAAAGAGGCGAAAGGTAAAGATTTGTAAGGGAGGGGACTCTAGAGATAAATGTAAATAGAAGACCATGTTTCTCGGTGTTTCCAATTTGAATAGTGGCCTTCTACAAAGTAAGGACGTCAGACTTGTGGATAGTTAAAGCTGAACCCAGTTTAATATGCATTTTTTTGCGGCACCCTTTGAAAATTGGTGGCATTGGAATATGCAACATTTTCTTGGGATTCCAACATGGCCAATATTGAGTACTCAATATTTGTCGAATTTGATGATAGGAAAAGTGGATTTTTTTAAAGTAGAACTTTGTGTTACAATCGATCATCATCGACTTCCATAAATTAGTCCATCAGGTAATTTGTGCAATGGACTGGGTGATTGTAAGGTTCAATGTTTTCAACATGTAGAGGTTGTGATGGTCTACATGGCCATTTTTTTGCAAACAAGTTGGTGAATCGTTAAATATATGAATTTCATGTTGAGAGAGGTGTGAATAAGTGCAAGACATAAGGAATTCCAATCCTAAAAATGAGAAACACCATGAATGTAAAGAATTATTTGGCGAAAGGAAACATATGTGTAGGTGCAATCTTATTATCAAAAATCTATTAGCAAGGAGACTGATGTATGAAATCCCCTCCAAAGGCTTGTGTCATATAAGTGGCTTGCATATAATGGAAAGTCCATGACAGGTGGAAATTGGCCTACGTGACCAACTCGAAGTTTAGTCCCAAACCGTGTCAAATTGTTTGAAAGGAAATCATGTATTCCGAGCAAGCTCTGATACCATGTTCGATATGTGTCGTACTATATGTGTTGCCCATCTGTAAAGCGTCAAAACCGTGGATGGGAACTAAGGCATCGTTGTTGGTGGCGCACCAAGTGTACAACGTATTCATACATAAACTCGCCCAACTCCAACAAAGAAAAAAGCAACACCTTACCAAGGCATGTCAACGAAAAATTCATCGAAAGAATGCCTAAAAATTTACATCTTCGATCAAATTTCTAAACGTGTTTCTCAAAAATACGACTTGCTTAATAATCTATATTATAGATTGTATATGTGTAAAATATGTCGCAGAGCCTTAAGTTTATACCTTTGAGAAAAATAGATATTCCAATAGTGGAATTCATGTTTACGTATTCATGCGAACTGGTGGCAATTGTTAGTGGCTCGTATACAACAATTGACAAAAAATCTCTTAACAATTCGCAGCAAGATACTATTTTACATATAACATTCTAATGGCTTCTTACATTATAATGATTAGATAAGTCGATCATTCAAATTATGTCTCCGTATTCATGATAATTACATGACATCTGAGAAAGTAACTTTGGATGACAACCCATATATTTTGCAGATAACATTTTAGTGATTTCTACCAAATGTTATTTTTATGTCCAATGTTATTTGTATTCATTCATTTTAAGTTCAATTTATAAAGTGGACTAATTCTAATTTAGTATAATATAACAAATGTCAAGAATTTATCTTCTTATTACAAAGCCATATAAATTATCATTTCACATTATCCTTTAAGTATTAAGAATGCGATGAAGATTCCCCGTAAACGAGTTTCTAGTGAGTTCGGATTGAGCTACCAAAGCAAAGTTGGTTGATGAAGGAAAGTTGGCTCGTTGTGTTAGAAAAATTTGTGGTTCGAGTTAAAGGTTAAATGTATTGGTGAGTTCACATTTCATGTTGCATTGAAAAGCGAGTTAGGAAATCAAAGTATTGTGACACGAGGTGTGTAAATGACCCAAGGTTGTCACATAGGCCGAGCTACATTAGAGCCGAAGATCTCTCACCACCAAGCCATGTCACAAATGAGCAGAGCCGAAAGAGAAGAATTTTACATTGGCGAGGCATGCAAATTTGTATATTTCAAGTACCTATTTTTACATTGATTCAGAATGTTCATCAATCCTCCTTAGCTAGAATCTGATATAGAACAACTGAGAATCTCGTTATCTTTTGTTACTTCACAATATATCCTACTAAAGCAAACATGATACAATAATCAACTCATTAGCTGGGCCAGACCAAAAAACACCAGATCCTTGCAGAAAACACGTCACCTCGTTTTGTGGATCGTTAGATGCCTTCAAACAAGCTGCAACAATCAACCTCGAGTCATATATTTGAATTTTTCACAATTTGAACTAACATAGAGATCCACAAGTAGTGATCTAAAACAACAACAAACACCAGATCCTTGATCAAAACACCTCATCCTAGTCTGCCAATGGGTATGATTGTCAGATGCCTTCAAGCATGCTACAAAAATCAACCTTGTGTCATATATTGACTTTTTCACAATTTCAAATAACATAGAAGTCCACAAGTAGTGATCTAAAAAAACTCTTCTCAGGAAAAGCAATAGAAAAACTCGACTCAAGTTTTGGAATGAGCAAAATCTCAAACCACAAGAATCATCTAATGGGGTTTTCAATAAAAGTGAAACCTTGCTTAAGGTTCTATACAATGGATAGGAAAACAAGAGACTGTACATAAATGTAAGATGTAAAAGCACTTCAAATGCCATTGTAGATACACAAAAATATGGGTGTATCTCATGGACAAACAATTCTTATCTGCCAACACCCACAAGAGTTGGTTCGTCTAATTTTTGCGTGGATTTTGTAGGAGGCACTGCATCTTCCAGATTTCTGCCAACACCAACAGGTGTCAAATCCTCTTGTTTTTTATCGGTTCCAACAACAAATTTTGTCTTTTCCTTTCAATCGTTTCCAACATGTGTTGGCTTCTTGAAGGACAAACATTTGTTATTTGACAAAGCATGTAGTTGAGGTTCTCCAAATCCTAAAGGAGGTCCAAGGCTGCACCTTATTGATCATGTGGCTGCCATACATATGATATACGAATATCATGTCAACATGAATACGAACAAAACTTGAAATTTGAAAAATGTACTAGGATCCATGTTCAAATTTTCAAAACATACAATATACTTAAGATTTTACATTTCATTGTTCATGTGGCTGCCATACATATGATATAGGAATACAAACAAATCTAGAATATATCATCTAGATTTTCCTCAAAATCAAGTTCTTTTGTGGTGATTAGGGTGTTTTATTTTATTCATTTTATTTTTAGGGTTTGGTTTTAGTGATTAGAAAAGTAAAAAAATGAATTAAAACCTTTAAAAGACGTATTTAGGAAGGGATACGCCACGGATACGTGTGGATCCGTGACGTATCTCGGAGGTACACACACGTATCTGTGGTGTATCCGTATTTGTATCCATATGTATCCGTATCGGATATGTATAAGACAAGATTCGTGGGGGTCAGGGCGTATCCTGGCAACGTAGTTGAAAATGATGAGTAAACCAGGTAGTTACAACAATAAACTTGACTTACAGTCACATTAGTACAATTGAAGCTACAAACACGTCCCTGTGCCCCTCTATAGAATCGGAAAAATGGTAGAACATGGATATTCAAGCTATAACACAGATTTATTTTCTTCATAGTTCACCTTCACAAATTCCACATCACTATGCATCTCCGCCAGTTGACAAATATGTAAAATCGATCTAGTGATGAGAATTTTTAGCTCAGAAATAAACTATCAAATTCCATTTAATATAACTGCTACTCAAGACATAACAGAACATTTATTGTGGGATAAAATTTTGCAAGCCTTGTAAAAGGAAAGAAGCTTGAAAAAAACTGCACACTTTTCATTGCAATAAATGTGATTGCATATTATGGAAAACTAATGGAAGTAAATGGTCATTAGGTCCTTGATCAAGTAGAACTTTGCTTGAAGTAAATGGTCTTTAAGTCCTAACCTGATGATGGAAACCCTGCTGAAAAACATAAATCCATTCACAATTTCAGGATGGAAATAAAGTCTACCAAGCTTAGAGAAACCAGCCAAACCCCATGTGAAGACGACCGTTCTGATAAATCTGACACCCACATGCAGTTCTTCAGAGAGCGACATTGCCCACAAAAGAGTGAGCTGTTGAGTTGTCTGATTCCTGATCGACCAGGATACAAGACTCCATTTCTATGGCCAGAGAGTAGGGATTTTGTTTGGTTTGTTAATGTGCCCCACAAGAAGCTTTCTGTTCTCAAGGGGCATCAGATCTGGATTAAGTTCTAGGGGATCGATTCTACTTTCATGGTGGTGGAACCTCGTTTCAAAACAATGCAATAAAGTACACTGAGAAGATTGGGGGCTAATTCCTTTAAAAGGGGGGTCTGTAAGGACTGCTCTTGATACTGGGTGTGGGGTGAGTACACTGTTTCTTTCCTTCTGTGGATATAATATTTTATTCAATTTCAACATTTTATTAAGTATCCACAACAATCAAAAGTGGTGAACAGGATTAACATGCATTCTGTAATCAAAATTAGCCAACAACACTATAGATTTAGGTTGAACAACAGAAAGATGTGGCCTGTCGACTGATACATGTAGTGCTGGTAATATAATAAGACCAAAATCAATTCAATTATATCAATCTACTTGCATTGTCGCATGTATCCTTTAAAAATGCATTCATGTGGAATTAGGCCAATTGTTAGCTGACTGATGCAGTGACACCCAGTTTGTTGAAACTTAGCAGTGGCTCTCGGTAAACTCCAATCTTTCACAACATTATGTGAAAAACCTGTGTGTATGATACTGACAAATAGTTTGTAAAGATACAACACAATAATCTGATAATTACTATGTTGAAGGTCACAATTTGCGAGCAAAGGAATCCATGATAAGCTCCGTCGTGTGCCAGCCCATGCTTATTTAAATGCCACATTTCAAACTCAACTGCAGAGTAATTCTAACGCACACATTTATCCATACACACATTTGTAAAATAATGCAAAATTGTGTCAAAATCAGGTTTAGCTTCCAATCTTTGCCTGGTTGTCACATGGGCTATTTCATCGAATTCTTAATATTATTGCTCAGAAAAGAGAATGAAATATATGGCTTTGTGATGTCAATGTTATTTTCAGAATAATTGCGGTCTCTTGCTCTATCTAGTCTTGAATCATCTCTCTTCCGTAGTCCACCTGGTGAATAGTAAGTGTACAAATAGCGATTCAACAGAACAAACCGGAATTATTAAGCATTCACGGAAATAAGAGATTTATTGTTAATTTATGTATTCTTTAATAAAATTTTAAATGAGGACTTCGGAGATTTATTCTGCACCTGAACATCCATTAGAAATCATTTCTATTTCAACTGTGTTTCATATTTGGTTTAGGAAAATTACAAGAACATGCTTCAGTGAGAGGTTGTTAGCAAATTTCATTGTTTACAGATCATTTGTAATTGACAAATATTTTAGTGTATATATTGTTGAAGCTTATCTACCTCCAATGCAATCATTTTAATGCAAAACAATTTTCTCCGCTTCATCGTTCACAGCTGCAACCATTTTTGAAAATGGTTTTGTGTCTGCGATTCCAAAGCATTCGATGCAGCAATCTTTTTCAGATCCATCTGTGGCGGAGCAACATATGCAAGCCCAAGAATCCATCGAAATCATCACAAGGAATCTATAATTCTATTTCCACCTGCAACAATCCACATAAGATTTTGAACAGCAATTCTACAGTAAATTGTACGCGATGAAATACACTGACCTCTGATCTGTTTGCATGCTTTTATGGAAAGCAAAAGCAGCAGCAAAGCGAAACAAATTATTTTGATTGTTGAAACCGCCATTGCCATTCTGTGTTGCCATTTATTGTAAAACAAAGATTGGATTTTTATTCTCAATCTCATATTTCGTTGCAGGTTCATGTTTTCCCTTTGTAAAACCTACGAATGTCAATTAATATCAGGAAAAACGATGAAATATTTAATCTTCCGCAAAAAAAAAAACATTACACGTCAAAAATAACGCCCAAAACGTTCAAACGGCAGTCAAATTTTACACAATCTTATAAACGTCCGCAAGAGCCTTTCCCATAGGGGAACACCTTCGGTATAAAAAAACACAGAAGATATCAATCTGGAAGTGTCTATAGTGGAATTCTCATGTAAGTTAGATGGCACCTCGAGATTGATATCTCTCAATGTCTTTTAGATAGATGTATTTAAGATATATATACTAGTTATTTATTTAATTAGTTTATTTGAATATTTGTTTGTTATTTTTAATGTTTCTCATGAACTAAATATATTTTGTATTTATTTTTAAATATAGAGTTGTATTTATAAAATTTTAATTATAAATATAAAAAAATTATTTACCCCGATACATCTAAAATACATCTAAAATATCTTAGCATAAATTCTATATAAGTAAAAACTAACCTAAATATTTTATCCATCTTAACATATCTTGTACCACAATATATTTAAAATACATCTAAAATATCTTAGCATAGATTCTATATAATATACGTCAATACTATTTTAATTACAAATTACAAAAATTACCTTCATACACCTAAAATATCTATTCTATATAAGTAAAAACTAACCTAAATATTTTACCTCGATACTAAAATATCTTAGCATAGATTTTATATAAGTAAAAACTAACCTAAATATTTATAGTGTATAGATATGTGTTGTGCATAATTGATTTAGGGTTTGAGATACTAATGTATAGAGATAATAATATTTGCAATAAATAATATACATCAATAAGAATTAATATAGTTACTTACCAATTGTGAATTTCTTTCGCAGTAATGATCTTCACACTTCACTTATTATTTATTCCACACTAATGATCTTCCACACTTTTAAAATAAATTACATTTGTGTGTATAAATATATAATTATATATTTTATTTTGTTTTATGTATTAAGTACAAGTCGGCATTATAATATTATATATATTATTTTAACCATCAAATACTAGTAGACAATAAAGAGTTTTTCCAAACAACGCACGCCATTACACTCCTTGCTCGCTATGCTATGTAGGAACACCTCTCGGTGTAAATATGCAAAGTTATCATTTGACACCATGGCATCTTCCTAAACAAATGGAATAGAGCTAAATATAGTTTAAAGCCATTAATTGGTCAAATATAGACATTAGCCAAACAAGTGCATTGTAACATGGGATTGAAAAGATTATCTTTTAATGCGGGAGCATCCTAGGGAACAAGCAATCTTGCATTAACTAAAAATAAATCAACCCTTAGAATATGCCCAATTCTTATAGTGCAAAAGAATGTGTGTGCAAAAAAATGGAGACTTCTTGTGTTTTGAAAATTTGGCCAAAGGTATGGCGTGCACATGTACTTGAGCTACTTGCACAATATGAAGTATCACACAAGAAAATAGAGCACAAGGGATTGTGTGGACAATGTGCAAAGGGATGTAGAACTTAAAGGACAAGGAAATAGACTCAAGGTTGGAGGGCATGCAAGTGTAGGAGTGGGACACATTCGATAGAGTTTGCACAAGGATAGTGCATTTGAAACTAGTAGTCTTAATAAGTCCAAATGACTAAGGATCAATTTGTACCCAAGACATGAGTGGGAAGGCCCGGATGGAGCCTGCAACATGGGTATTGGGTTGAAAGGTTACCGAGGAACTAGACTACGCAATGATGGAATGTTTATCACGACGTGTGCACAAGGATATAATAGTCAGATTGGAATAGTGCACATGTGCAAGAAACTTCATTTGACTTTATGAATTCCAGAGAACTTGGATTGATTCAAGACCTTGGAATTGCCTTAGACTCTATGATCATGAGACACTAGGTGGATCTCCATTAGTTGCATGGATTGATTGACACATAACATTCTTTGACACCTTCTTAGAGGCGTGTTGAGCAAACATTTGAGCAACTTAGGAGCTTGGGGAAAAATATTTGAAGTTCAAATTTGGAAGTATGGTTAGGTGAGAAGAGAGTCCTAATAATCTAGAAGGTAGAGATTGTGACTACAAAGCAAAGATGAGTATAGAGGAGAGATTAGGAGAATCTTCTAAATTTGAGGTGAAAGAGAGGAAGTGGAAGTTTGAGTGACTCCACAACGCGAACAAAATGTAGTATGTAGCCCTTGCTAGATAGTGCAATCTTTTGCTATTTAATATGAGTTTGGATGTGTTTGTGCTACTTTTTGTGTGTTCATAAATTTTAGATTAGGGTTTTCCTTAACCTGAAACCCTCTCTCTATGACTACATTCTTAATATTAGACCTTAGGCTACAACTTTGGGAGAAAGATTTAATGAGAAGTGAGGCGTACATAAGATTGCAAAGCAAACTTGCAAATGTGGGGTTTATTATGAGGAAGTCAAAATACCTCATATAAAAGCACTCAATAATGGAAATGTTGTCAATGCAACCATAGTGGGAGTCCTATATGAAGTGTTGAATGAGCTAAGGAATGTGTGTACTAGACTAGAGGTGGTTCAAGAAGACCTGTATTAAAAGTTTTAGGATGAGAGGTGACTGAGTGATGCTAAAGAGGAAGGTTAGCATGAAGTTGGATAAAATGAAGAAGGAAAAGAAACACTAGAAGCCGTGAGGCTAGGTTTTTATGTTGTAGACACAAAAATATGCATGGAGTTCTATTACATCATGTCTGAAGTATGGTGCTATACATTCATGATTCCTAAGCAAGAAAACTAGACATTGATAACACTTGTTTTGCTTTACATTTTGACATTGTTTTATTTTTCCATACTTTCGCCCTTTGTTTTTCTAGAATTACCCCTTTACTTTTGGACATCACACAATGTTTTACTCAACTGAGCATTTATTGATTTATCTTTATAAAATTTTAGATAGAAGCACCTAGTAAGGGACAATAGCGGCCGATGTTGTCGTCCACCTATGGGTGCCCCTATCCATGTGCTTGTGTTCTCATATTTTAAAATGGTGCACCACTTGTTTATCTTTTTTTAAACTTGTAGTGATCACTTTGGGTTGGCTTCTAATGTTGTTAAGTTCAAAACTCAAGAAAAGGAATCATACACACAGGACTTACAACTTACTTATACATAAAGGGACAAGCAATGAGGGTTGACAAGTGACTACTAAGGACCTATCTAACAACTAAGACAATTAATCTAGAGCAAGGGACTACACTTGACCTGCATTATTCACTATATAGGAAGGGACAAATTCTAAATTCTATAGCACACATCATCTTGGGGGAAAAGTGCTTGTAGCACGTTATCTTGGTATAACTTGCACAAGGACAACCTAGCTTCAAGGGACACATATTCTATCACACATACACACACACACCAAAAGTAGATATAGTTTGAAATGTAATGTAGTGCTCATGGCAATCACATTAGGGTGATCGTCAAGGTTAGTTCGACTCAAGTGTATACATCTTTTGTTTTGTCTAGTATGTGTTTGAGTCTTATGCAAATAACTAGGGTTTGTTTTGCAGAAATGAGTGTGTGAGAAAAAACCTACATCAAAGTAGATGCGACCGAAAAATTTGAAGGCAACATTGTCGGATATTGAAAGAATAAGGTATGAACTCATCACTAGGACATCAACACCCAATTTGAACATTGGCGCTAGGCATTGTTGTCCCTTCCTAAAGCGATACTATACTAACCTAACTTTCAAATCATTGTTTACCAGACGAAACATAGATAGTTCAAACTCGAGCCTATTCCACCATGAGTCCAACCCAAATTTAGTGCAAACAACCAGATATCAACTAATTCACTTTTATCCTCTCATTTGTTTCGCACTTGCTCATCATTATACTTTGATATATTACATATTTATGATATAATCGATTTACGTCAATCCTCTAATTATTTGGATTTAATTTTGTTAAATCATTTAGTGAACCCAACCTTAGACATTCATCGATTCCTTTTCCTTCTTCCTCTTCGACATTATGACTAATTATTTTTCTTTCATTCCCACCCGTGTCTATTTCCAAACAACCATTCAAGTTGATTATATACCAGTTGTTACTCAATATCCACCTCGCTTCAAGCCCACCTCTAGGGATTTAAATGTCAATGTTGTAACTAGTCAATGAAATAAACAACCTTTGGGACTGTAGACACACAATCACACACTTTGGGTAATTATCTAGTTCGATTACATACTATTATTCATGTGATTCCAATGTAAGAAAAGTACTAATTAACCCATGTCTTTGGCCACCTTTCTTTGCTTTTTGTTGCTACTTTTAGTCTTGAACTCTTGCTTGCTAAGTCTTCCTTTTACTCTTCGGCATTTTTCATCTTAGACACTAGCGCCCAACCAAGACGTCAACACTAGGCGCCCTCTTCCCCTCTGGGTGCTCCTATCCCCTTTGTACTTTACTCTCACTTTTTGGGTCGTTTCTAGCCGTTTGAGCATCTTATCTTTTTAGGAGTCGACCTATTCGGGGTTAATTATGAAATTCAAGTGAATGAATCATATAAATATAAATTTATGTGATCATAATAAGGGACCAAACACTAAGCACTATCTATCACCACCTAAGGTTGCATCCATCAAGGCTTTTATACTCCATTTGCATCTGTCTAGCTCCATCACAAGAGGACAAAGGTTGGTTCTTCCGCACCACACTTCATGAGGAGGAGCCTATTGTTTCCATGCACACATTATTTACATACAACATCTAGCTACTTGCTCACTACTTCAAGTGTGTCACACACACACATAACTACATACACACAGTCTACGAGATGTAGTGCATCGCTCGGTATTGAGTCCACCATGTGGAAATGAGGATAGTCTCGACGCCTCATTTTGCATCTTTATTTTTAGGATTTGATGTCTATTTGAAGGTTTTGGAGTGCTTTCTTGGTGTAGGTCTACAGGTACCTTGACGATCCAAGTGCGACATACACGTGACAAAAGGAGAACAAGTGCGAAGCCCTAACGACCATATCGAAACCAGATTATGACCTATTCTGCAAACCTAGGTGCCCAGAATCAGGACCCGGGCACCTCCATCCCTCTCTAAGAGCCCGAGTCCAACCGATTCCACCTCTATTGCATTTTTATGTGGTTCGTTGCGATGGTTTGTTCTTCTATTTCATCGCCTTTGCTCGAGTCCCAAGTCACCTGCGAGGTAAGCAAAATCAAGGTAAGTGTATTTCTTTACATTAATAAAATTAAATAAATTGTTTAGCATTTATATTTCATTGCACTTCATTTGTAGTAGCTCTATACATTTAGATTTTCACAAAATAATCAAATTTTATTGAATCATTTTGGTAAACTGCGTTCGAATACTCTTGGATCTTTCTTTTTCTTCCATCATGGCTCCTAAGGTTTGTCAAGTCTCTTTGCTTCAATTGATTCAAATGCACCCATCTTGTAAAGACACTCTCCAAAAAACCCTAGAGACTATGTATCTGCCTATCAACATGTTGCCTGCTCAAGTCAATGTTATTTTCGATCATCTTTCTAAGGACTCTCTTGATTCCAAATCCAATCAATCTATTTGTAAATCCATTCAAGCCCTTCATTCTTTATTTCAAGATAAATTTCAGACTATGGAATCCATGATTACATCTCTAAAATCTGAAATCCAACATCTTAAGAACACTTCTCAAGCTCATGTTTGTTCTCCTTCTACATCTTATCTTCATTATATGGCTTCTACACGTACTCATATTAGTGAACCTCAAATCTTGCTAGTCCACGCGCCTTTCAAGTTGCAATCAATGTTAAACAATAAGATATTATTCTGAAACTCATAACTCATCAATTAATTAGCTTGTCATCTACTCATTGTTATCCTCCTTATCGGCTTGCAAAATATCAAGGTCTTCCATATTGTAATTATCATCAAATCAATGGACATAATGACAATGATTGCTATGCTTTACAACGAAGAATCAAGCATCTTGAGCGTCAAGGTTTTATCTCATTCACTGCACAACGTTCTATTACATGGTCCTCTCCACTTGTTACATCTCAATGGGTTCCTAAATATGATTTGTTTATGTCTAATGAGCATCCAATCATCACTTCTAATGTTTCTTCTTCCGTCACTCAAGCGCCACCTATGCAATCTACTCAAGTCAAGCAACTACCTCTCAAAATTAGTCTCACTCCCCTCCTCTCAAGGCATCTATGACACTATCAATTCAACCTAAGCAACCTCCTTTAAAAATCAGTTCAACACCTCTTCCTCTCAAGTCATCCACAACATTACCAAGTCAAATTACACAACCACCTCTCAAAATTAATCCACCTTCTTCTCCTATCAAGTCTTCTGCAGTGTCATCAATCCCACATAAGCTCCAACCAATCACTTTTGTCAAAGCAACTACTCCTACTGATGGCCAAGACACATTTCAAATTCGCCACCATTGCATGGTCCTATTGTTGCTTTGGCCTACCATTGTGTTGGCCCTCACTCTTATCACGACACATAACGCTCTCCCATAATGGCATGATACCTCTCGCGTCGTTGCATAAATCTCCATCATTGACACACTTGGGGGCATCACGCTTATTTCTCCCTTAGCATTGACACACGTCTTATATTCACATCATTTCACACCTAGATTTTCGCATACACACTCATATCGTCGTTACCCTATGACACACTCTTGTGATATGGTTCACACTTGAAAGTTGAGGGCATCCTATATACATGAACCTCACACACTTTGCACTACTGTGGCAATACACACCACATCTTCATACATCATACACTTTTCTACACATACAATCTTCCATCTATTCATGCATCATCCACACTATGTGTTTCATACACCCATACATCATACACATTCTACATATTACATTATTCTACATTTTACATTAATCACATCTTGAAATCACACGTGCTTTTACACTTCGACACTTATATAATCTACACATATCGAATTGCATACTACACACTCTACATTACACATTACACTCTTTGCACATCACACACCTATGACATCTACTATACATATTACACCTTTTACTCATTATCCTCTACGCGTTGCACTTAATACCCGATGACGCACTTTAGTTCCTCTATCTATACTCAAGTGTTGAGTGTTTACTAATCAAATAGACCTCATCACATTACACATTTGATCAAAAAATATTTTCATCATACTATGCGACATCCGTAGCCACCATCTCCTTCACACATGCCATGATCTACGCTCTTAGGCTAAATCATCACCACTTTCTACCATCCCACTCATATATTTTGTGATATACGCTTTTAGGCTAAATCATCGTCTCTTTCAGCGCCTTATCCATACATATTGTGATATACACTTTGTGCTACATCATCACGCCCTTTATCATTTCCATCCATATATTTTGTGATATATGCTTTATGTTGCATCATCACGTTTTTGGACATCTTTCTCACATGTTTAGTGATATACGTTATAGGCTAAATTATCACACATTCTACCACCCCATCACTTTTACTTTGTCACATTCAATCATATACATCACACGACAACTTACAATCACTATCGTTCTTCTCGCACACATTTTAGACCATTTCTTGATGACGCACTCTCATTTACGATTCATTCTTGATTCTTTGAGGGGCATAAATAAATGAACCTTATCATATACATTTCCATCCATCAAAGGGGAGGGCCACCTTGCTCCTATCATTCACTCTATTGCATTCCATTCCATCTCATCCACCACATACTACATATCTTGGTTGCATTTACTCTTATTTACATTTGCTTGTTACATGTTCACTTTATTACACATGCTAGATAGATATCTTGTATATCATTATCTTTATCATACACACATGTGCGTTCACTTGCTTTTCTAGTTGTTATCACAAATTTTACAGATCCATTACAGCAACATGGATGTTTGGTGCAATACCCATACTAGTCCCACAATGGCTCTTGGGGACATCCACTTTCGTACACTACAAGTGTTATTGTTTCATAGCACAATCCTTTATCAAATTATACATGACTTGACATACTTTTTTATCTTTCTAACATGCTAACGGGTGCTTCATGTGCAACATTTTTATACAAGACTATTTGCTTCCATGGTTGTTTGTTACATTATTTTCCATTGCTTGTCTTTGTATGCTCTTGTTTGTGGGCTTTTCCCTTTGTCTTGTGTGCACACTTGTTTGCTTGCGGCCATTACAGCCTCGATTATGTTACGACATCGTGAGTGATGTCCAATGTTTTGCAACCCACTTTTTTTGCGGTACACATTGTCTGCTTGTGTGTTTACTTGCATTCTAGCTTATACATTGCGTACTTAGCTTACATTTCATCTTTTACATGAGTGTTTTTCTTTGCTTGTACTAACATTGGTTTTCCTAGCCACTTGTTTGTGTGTGCCTTGGTTTCTACCAAGCGCATTCCCTTCTTCTTTGTAGGGCACAATTCAGCACTAACGGTTTGTCCTCCTTTGGGTCACACACTCCTTCAGCGATGTCGCATGCACTCCAAATGATGAGGGGCATCATATGGGTGAATCAGTCACCCCATACAAAGTTACACATAACATGGTACCGATACAACACAATTTCAATTTTGAGACAGGGCTCAGAATTAGATTTGGGTCCCTAGTACACATCGGCCTTCCCTGAGTACTAGTACTAAGGGGAAGGGCAATTACACAGTTCTTCGACATGTTACAGAGGATTTTGATAGAGCAGAGAGTCCTTTAGCACTGGACATTTACATAACGAATTTTACAGAGCAGAGAGTCCTTAGCACATGCACAACATCTGCAGTGGTGTTTTACATGTGGGAAGTAGTTAAAGGTTGGCGAATGACACTAGATAGTTCTCCATACACTTCTTCCATTACATTGGTGTGAGATCGCTAGAAAAACTTGCACGTCAACATCATCTACATGATCCTTTCTACACCCTTTTCTCATCATAGATCAGGTGCACATGTTCCTTTTTCATTTTCAGCATTTACATACTTTCTTTACACATCTTTTTACATATTTTGATCATATACATGCGTATTTGACTACTTGTCGACTTCTCTTTTGCAGTCCATCGTATGGGAAGAAGTGTAGTCAACAACACCAACATCACACACATCAACATCAACAACAGGTACATCATGACATCTACACACGTGTTTCCGCCCTAGGTTCATTTTCATCATCATTTTTTTGCACTTCCTCCTCCTTAACATCCACGCTTCACATGTTTTTATCATTCCACGCTTTGTTTAGTCCCTCAAGACGCTTTTCTTTGCATCGATCTACATGGATTATCAGGTACACATATATATCTACTTTATGTTACTTGAGTTCCTGCTCACCAACATAAAGTGGGGGAAAATGTAGACACAAAATCACACACTTTGGGTAATTATCTAGTCCTGATTACATACTACTATTCATGTGATTCCTAAGTAAGAAAAGTACTAATTAACCCATGTCTTTGACCACCTTTCTTTGCTTTCTATTGCTACTTTCAGTCTTGCACCCTTACTTGCTCAGTCTTCCTTTTTACTCTTTGACATTTTTCATCTTGGACACTAATGCCCAAATTTAGACACCAACACCAAACACCCTCATCCCCTCTGGGTGCTCTTGTCCCCTTTGTACTTTACTCTCACTTTGGGTCCTTTCTAGCTGTTTGAGCATCTTATCTTTTTGGTAGTCGGCCTTTTCGGGGTTAATTACGAAATTCAAGTGAAAGAATCATATAAATATAAAGTTATGTGATCATAATAAGGGACCAAGCACTAAACACTATCTATCACCACCTAAGGTTGCATCCATCAAGACATCTATAGCTCCATTTGCATCCATCTAGCTCCATCACAAGGGACAAAGGTTGGTTCTTCTACATCACACTTCATAGGAGGGGAGTCTATTGTTTCCATGCACACATTATTTACATTCTACATCTAGCTACTTGCTCGCTACTTCAAGTGTGACACACACAAGAGCAACCTAGGGCACAATTCCACACACACACATAACTACATTGGGTATGAGATGTAGTGCAACGCTCAGTTGTAAGTCCACCATTGTGGCAGCTAAGGACAATCCAACCCCTCATTTTGCATCTTTCTTTTTTAGGATTTGATGTCTATTTGAGGGTTTTATAGGTGTTTTCTTCATTGTAGGTTTACAAGTACCTCGGTGATCCAAGTGTGACATACACGCGACAAAAGGCGAACAAGTGTGATTCCCTAAGAACCATATCGAACTAGATTCGACCTTTTCGGCAGACCCGGACACACCCGAGAATCGGGACTAGGCGCCCCCATCCCTCTCTAGGTGCCACATGATTGGTCGGTTCCACCTTTGCTACATTATTTTGTGGTTTCTTTGCGGCGGTCTATTCTTTTGTTTCATCACACTGCTCAGTCCCAGTCACTGCGAGGTAAGCAAAATCAAGGTAAGTGCCTTATCCCTCTTATTTCCTTTCATTAATAAAATTAAATAAATTGTTTAGCATTTATATTTCATTGTACTTCATTCACAACAACTCTGTACATTTAGATTTTAATAAAATAATCAAATTTTTATTGAATCGGGGATCTCCTACATCACTTCCCCCTCCTATCAATGTACCCCAAACCTGTTCATTCATTTAAAGACTATGATATCATTGATCAATTAAAGAATACCCCAACTAAGATATCTCTCTTTGATCTTTTGCATAAGGCCCCTAATTTTCGTTGTACTCTAGGCGAAACATTGAGATCTACTCAAATACAAATTGATGACCCTTCTTTAGCTTTTGCAAATCTTATGGAATATTTTAAGAAGATAAATGATTCTATTGCATTTACTGATGAAGATATTCCACACACATTTTCTCCCGATTCTTATCCTCTTCTTATCATGGCTCGGGTTCAAGGTTTTCAAATTAAACATGTGCTTATTTATAATAGTTCTGCATTGAATATTTTTCCTCTATCATTAGTAACACAACCGAGCATCCTTGATAATGCAATTGAAACATCTACTCTTGTTGTCCGAGGATATGATACTACTACTCACACATGCATTGCTATTATAAAATTAAATTACGAGTAGGACCTCGTAATCTCATTAGAATTTAATCTACTCCTTGGCCGACCCTTGATCCATGTCATGCATGCTATCCCTTCTACGGTCCATCATTGCATTAAGTTTATATTTGATGCATATGAGCATCTTTATTCTTGCTGATCTTGAACCGTTCAAATATTATTGCATGGACCTCGCTACTTCTATGGTTATTCCACCATCTCAACCAATTCCCTTGTATTGTCTCGATATATATGAAATTAGGGAGTCTAGATCCTCTACTAACATTCAACACCTCCCTCTGTTCCCTCTATTTAGACCAACAATAATGATATCCTCTCTCCTACTATATCTTCTTCTATACCACCTTCCACTTCTACTCCAAATCCATTAGAGATTTGTATGTGACATTTCAATGTTGAGGACCGATGATTCCGATGATGATGTTGATACTATTGAACTTACTGATGAAAACTTGTGTACTTTGTATTTTACTCTTGTGGACTTTGATGATTCTCTATTTCATAGTCATTACATTGCTACTGGTCCTGGTGAATATCAACTCAAATCTCATGTTACACATGCTACTACCGTTGTTATGGTTCCTTATCGTAATATTGTGCATGTCCTTCATTATATTCCTATTTCTACAATTACTCCTGCACTTACTACTACTATTTTTTCTTCTCTTATACCACTTACTTCTTTTGATAAGTTCACTTGCACACTATACATTAATCAAGAGTATTGACAACATGTATGACCTACGTATTATGAGATTCTTCATAGATAAACCCAAAAAAATTCATATTATGTATCCAAGCTAGAGCCTGTTGGTTATGACTCAAATTTAATAGATTCTCTTCATGATATAACTTAGTTTTCTCTAACATTCATGCTTGGGGCACATATGCATTCCCCCGCTATCGGATGACACACTCTTGTTTTAGGTTCAAACATGACCATTGATGACACACTTATACACATGAACCTCTCTTGCACACATACACAAAGTGGGGGAAACCTTGCTTCCCTTCCCTAGCCATAGGATCTTGCATTCTAATAATACAAAAATATTCAGATATTTGTAAAAATACAAAAACATTAGCTTAGATCTTGGTTGGATGTATCTTTGCTTGCTTATACTATTCTATGTTGCATTTTGCTTATCATGTTAGCTTGATTCATAGTATGTTTTATCATTTTACATGTACACATGCATATTCACATGGTACTTTGAGGTGAATGTAGGCTATATACAAGTTATCACACGATGCATGATGTTATTCTCTACCAGTCCCACAGAGGCTCCCAGGGAGGCATCTACTTTTCTTAACTTTTCACATTTAGGTGCTATCATTGCAATATTTACTACTTTCCTTTTTATTATATTATTCACTCATATATATGAATTGTGACATACTATTTATTATTCTAACATGCTAACATGTGCTTCATGTGTAGCATTTGTCTTGCAGGCTTACTTTTAACCATGGTTATATAATTTTCGTTATTCTTGTATCTTATCTTCTATGATTATGACTTGTTTACACTTGTTTTCGGGCTATGTCCTATGATTGCTTGATTTCCATTTGCTTTCTTGTAGTATTTGAATGCCTTGAGTGTCTTGCGACATCCTGAGTGATGTCCGTGTTTTACAAATGTATACTACGATGTCATCTTGATGTGTTGTTGCGTGTTTGACTTGTTTCTATTACACTATGCAATGATTATTTATCACTAAAACTTCTTGCTAGCTTTCTTTCTATTTTGTTTGCATGTTCCATGGTTTTTACCATGCACATCCCTGATTCCCCCTGTAGGAATCCTTCTTGAGATGAGCACATTAGCTTTAGGTCCTCCCATTTTGGTGCGCCGCATTGATCCATTTCACTCAACCCAAACAAGCGGGCAACTATCAAGTAATTATTTCACCCTTTCAGAAGTTCGGAAAACGAGAGACATAATGGTACTTAGTAGAATTGGGCAAAACAAACACTTAGAAAATGGTTCAGAATCAAACATGGGCCAAAAACAATAGATGAAAAAAATTGCCCAAAGCATACACTAACGGCGTGTTGGGGTTAAACCATATAACAATGTTGCACAAATCTATAATCGAGCAATCATACAAAGCAATGAATGTGGAAATAATCGAGAAGATAAAATAAACAAGAGAAAGATTACACGCATTTAACGTGGTTCACCCAAAGTGTGGGCTATGTCCACAAGAAACAACCAATATTATTATTCAAAGTGTTTTCGAGGAAATACAATGAGGATCTATTGTCTTCTAACACCTCACAGGATGTTCAATGCTTTTCCCTCACTCAGCTACTCTTTCTTGCTCACCAAGAAAAATTACATGCAAAACAATTGCTATATATATTCTCTCCTTCTTACTTACCCTCATATAATGCATACATGCATATATATATATATATATATATATATATATATATATATATTGGGTAACTTAACTTTGATTTTACAATCAATAAATCATCTTTAAAATAATTGATTTATTCTAATTTTCATCAAAAAACAAAAGTTTGCGCACATACAAGTAACCGTCGATTCTTGCCCGATTAAGCGCCAGATCACTTCACGACCTAGACCGACAATGCCGATTACACCGACCGACACCATTTCTTGTCGGAACCAATAATACGTAAAAACCAGTTTCTTGTGAAACAATTAAGCTCCATTCTCAACAATCTCCCACTTGGAGATCAATTGTTGCACTGTACTATGCATCACCATCCTTGGTTCATTTTCCTTGGCCCGTTTCTTCTCGTTAAAGTCTTAAACTCAAAGACCAACAGAAGTGGAGTGAAGCTCCAACTTCTCCCTTACCAATGGCTTCATTAGCATATTTCCAGGGTTCTCATCTGTATGGATTTTCTCTAACTTTAGTTGTCCATCATCCAACACCTGCTGTATGAAGTGATACCTCAACTGAATATCTGAATATGTTTCGTTCTTGAATGAAATCTTCGAGTTCTTTCCGGATGAATCGCGTTGACTATCCTTTGTATAGTTTGCAATCCTCTTGCTCCTTACCCAACTCTTCCATGAACCTACTCATCCATATCATCTCCTTGCTAGCTTCTGTAGCTGCAACATACTTTGCCTCTGTAGTAGACAAAGCCACAACCTTTTGCAATCTCGAAATCCAGCTAATTGTCGTTCCACCTACTGTGAAAATATATCCAATGGTGCTCCTCCTACCATCCAAATCTTCAACCATATCTGAATCAACATAGCCACGTAAAGAAGTATCGACCCTCCATAGCATAACTCCATGCCGGATGTCCCTCTCAAATACCTAAGAATCCATTGGACTGATTTCCAATGTTCTTTACCTGGATTAGCCATAAACTTGCTCACAACTCCCACTACCTGTGCAATGTCTGGTCTAGTACAAACCATGACATACATAAGACTTCCTCTCGTTGAAGCATAGGGAACATGTGCCATGTACTCAACCTCCTCATGTGATGAAGGACACTGATCTTTGCTCAATTTGAAGTGTCTAGCCATAGGTGTACTAACAGGTTTTGATTTTTACATATTAAACTTTTCCAACACCTTATTGATATAAGCTTCCTAAGACAAATACAACTTCTTGTTTTTTTGTCTCCGTGAATTTACATGCCAAGATTTTTTTTTGCAGCTCCTAAATCCTTCATAGAAAATGTGTGAGATAACTTTCCTTAAGCTCACCAATGTCCCGCATACTAAATTCTACAATAAGCATATCATCCACATACAGTAACAAAATAATATAGCTCCCATTTTTAAGTTTCTTAAAATAAACACAATGGTCGATTCACATCTCAAGTAACCATGTTCTTGCATAAAACTATTAAACCTCATGTACCATTGCCTTGGAGCTTGCTTAAACACATATAGGCTCTTTTTCAACCTACACACTAATTTCTCCTTACCCTTGAATTCATACCCAAGCTACTACTACATAAAAATATCTTCATCCAAATCACTATGAATGAAAGCCATCTTCACATCTAGTTGCTCTAAACGTAAATACTCTACTATGCAACTAAACTCAATACAAGTATGAAAAAAATTCATCTTAACAACATGAGAAAATATTTCACCAAAGTCAATATCTGCTTTCTGTGCAAATCCCTTTACTACAAGTCGTGCCTTGTATCTTTTATGTCCACCCTCTTCTTTCTTAATCCTATAAACCCACTTGTTCTATAATGTTCTCTTACATGCTGACAACTTAACCAAATCCCAAGTATGGTTCTGTTCCAAGGAGTCCATCTCCTCATCCATGCCATGCTCCCACTGGGCATGGGTCTTATCCCACATTGTTTCTTTAAACCTCTCTGGTTCAACATTATCAGTCAATAATAAATAAAATAGAGAAGATGTAAATCTTTCTGGAGGTTTACTTACCCTTTGTGACTTTCTCACAAGAATTTGGGGTACCAGAGGCTCAATCTGGACCTCCTAGACATTTGTATCCAAATTTGACAGTGACCAATGCTAGTCACCCGTAACCGACATCGACTTTGTTAACCGATGTCAGTTTGGATCTTCTGTAACCGATACCCATTCTACTAATCGATATCGATCAGGGGTAAATCGACACCGGTTACTGTGTAACCCTGTAGGTAATACTTTTAAATCCGAGAGTTCATTTTCATTCAATTTTTTTCAACCGGTTCATCCTTGGGTACCAAAATTTGATCCTTGTACATTCTCTTTTCATTCCATTCAACATCACGACTCTTAATAATCTAGAATTCTCTAAATCCCAAAAGGAAGCCTGAAATCACGGATCCATAACCAATGAAAGTGCATCTCTTAGATTTTGCATCCAACTTTTTCTATTTTCCTTATCAACATGCACAAAAGCTTTTGAACCAAAAATTTAAGAAATAAAAGATCTACCTCTTTTCCGGTCCAAGCTTCCTCTGGTATTCCTCCATCTAGTGAACTTGAAGGCGTACAATTAATTAAATAAAGCTGTTGTATCAACTTACGCCCAAAGCGTAAGCACAATCCGAATGTATCCTCATACTTCTAACATGTTCCATGATTGTCATGTTCAAATTTTTACAACACCATTCTCTGTGATGTTCTTGGAAGCGTTCTTTCTTTACATATTCCATTCATCGAACAATAATAATTGAAATCTTTACTACAAAGTATTCACCACCATTGTCGGATATAAGACACTTTAACTTAGAATTTGATTTATTCTCAACAAGGGCTTTCCATCTTTTAAAAGTCTCAAAAACATCAGATTTACGTTTAATACAATAAACACATACCTTTCTTATAGCATCATCAATGAAAGTAACATAATATTTTGATCCTCCATGAGAAACTACCTAAGTTGGTCCCCACACATCCTGAGTGTACAAGCTCCAATTTTTGCTCCTTCTTAGTTGCTTCAACTTTGAGAAATCTCACTCTCTTTTACTTTCCAAAGATACAATGCTCACAGAAATCAAGATCTAAATCTTTCAAATCTGGTAACTTACCCTTAGCCTTTAAGATATGCATTCTTTTTTGACACATATGACCCAACCGATTATGCCACATGCATACATCTGAATCTGAAGTGGATAATGTAGAAAAAGAATCGATGTAATAGGGTAGATAAATATAACATTCCTACCTTCTTACCTCTTACCACAACAAAAGCACCCTTGGTGACTTTCCAAGAGTCTCCTATAAAAGTAACCATGCAACCAGATTCACCTAGTTGCCCTGTAGAAATAAGATTTCTCCTGAGGCTTGGCACATGCCTCACATCTTTCAATACTCATGCATTTCCATCTACGTAATTTTAGATGAAATTCCCTTTACCAGTAATCGCAAGGTTCATCATCACCCAAATAAACATGCCCAAAATTTCTCTGGACATAATTTTTTAAATAACCCTTATTAGGGGTTGCATGGAAAGAAGCTTCTGAATCTAAAACCCATGATTCAATTCTATTATCTAAAAAAATAATAAGATCATCTTACATTACCTTTGATGTAGCAAGTCTTGCTTCTTTACCTTTATCTGGTTATTGGTTCTCTTTATCTTTTGACCAATAATATTTCTTTGTATGTCTTTTCTTTCCACATTTCCAACAAGTAATTCCCTTACTTCTAGATTTAGATATGCTATCCCTTGACTTTGATTTCCCATTACTCTTACTCTTAGATCTCTCCGCCTCGCCTTTACTTTCTACATTCAAAGCATTTCCGGATGACGATTCCTCTTTACTCTTCCTACGAATTTCTTCATTCAAGATTATATTAACCACATCATCAAACTTCAAAATATTATTAGCAGATGTTGTATTACTAACATCCATTACCAAGTTATCCCAACTATCAGGCAAAGAACATAAGAATAAGAGTGCTTTTACTTCATTATCAAATGGTATTTCAACCGATTTTAATTGATTTATAATAGATCGGAAATCATTCAAATGACTAGATGCAGATCCACCTTCATGCATCTTAGAACTAAATAGTTTCTTCATCAAATAAACTTTATTTGAAGCACTAGGTTTTTCATATAAATTATCAAGAGATTTCATTAACTCTCTTGTAGAAGTTGCTTACCGTAATATTGGAAGCCATGAATGCTTTGTCAGGGCTCAATCTTATAGATCCCAAAGCCTTTTGTCAAGAATCTTTCATTCTTCATCAGTCATCTTCGTAGGTCTAGAATTCTAATCCAATGGTAAATACAAATCTCTTTGATCTAGATAATCCTCAATTTGTATCTTCCATAATTGATAATTTTGATCGTCAAACTTCTTTACCTTGTATTTGTTTTCTTCTGCGATTGTTGTAGCTCTCTCAACGAGAAAACCCTCGTGAGTAAATCTATCAACACACAAAACCATCTTACAAAACTCGATACCAGTTGTTGGGATTAAACCATATAATAATGTTGCACAAATATATAATTAGAGCAATCATACAAGCAATGAATGCGGAAATAACCAGAAGATAAAATAAACAAGAGAAATATTACACTAGATTTAACGTGGTTCACCCAGTGTGGGCTACGTCCACCAAGAAATGACCAATATTATTATTTAGTGTTTTACAGAGGAAATACAATGAAGATCTACTGTCTTCCAACACCTCACAGGATGTTCAATGTTTTTCCCTCACTCAGCTACTCTTTCTTGCTCACCAAGGAAACTTACATGCAAAACAATTGCTATATATATTCTCTCCTTCTTACTTACCCTCATACAATGCATATATATCTATTTTGGGTAACTTAACTTTGCTTTTACAATCAATAAATCATCTTTAAAATAATTGATTTATTTTAATTTTCGTCAAAAACAAAAGTTGCATCGAATAGGTAACCGTCGCCGATTACTACACGATCGGCGCCGATCACTCTTGACTGGGTGACCGACGTCGGTTACACCTTGACTAATGCCGTTCATCGGAACCAGTAACATGTAAAAGCAATTTTCTTGTGAAGCAATTAAGCTCCATTCTCAAAACGGTGGGAATTTTTGTCCCACTTGGACATTTTTATCATGGGGAAAAACAAGTAGTTGGGCGGTTGGAAGAGTTTCTCGATAATAATTGAATCCAACAACATACATTCAATTTCAGTTTACTATTCAAAATTAACAAAATTAACGACATGTTTCATACTTTGGGAAAGGAACTAAGCGCTTTTGTTTTTCGGTTTGCATGTTTCCTACTTTTATACCGATATTTAATAAGGAGTGGAACCTAGGACATATGTAGGGACAACAATATGTATGGAATGAAGTGTCATTCATGACCAATTACTATTGCGTTGGTGGCCATCTGCAGTGGCACTTATTTGTGAGTTTTGGGAAGCGTTATAGATGGAGGGAAAAGATGACAACTCTCTCGACACTCTTCCTTTGTCGTTAGATTGCCCAATTCTTAAGAGTATTCACATTGGTTCGGGAATTGATCACTCCCGACTCCTCCTACTATCTCCAAGGAAAATTTCTCCAAGGTGATAATACATCGGGACATTTTATCTTTTATTTCTCGGCATTTAGGGATACTCTATCATTGATTCACATATTTATTTTACACATTTTCTATGCATAAAATTCTGATTTTTAAAGTTAAAGTTCAATTTCATATATTGTGAACATTCACTACACTTTTCTTCTTTTGTAGGTCCATCCTTATCCCGAAAAGAGGCAACACAATTGGAACAAGGAGAAATCTCAAGCATTAAATGGTCGGGGAAAAGGCAATATTTTTTGGAAATTGGTAAATAGTTGGGGGTTTTAAAAGGAACCACATCCTTTTACAATAAGACCAAAAGGCAAGATTTATCCTTGTATTAGTAAATAGGAGAATCCTATAAGCAAGAGGAACAAAGAACCACACGGTCAAATTCGGATAATGGAAGAAAGAAAGTGCCAACAACAATAACCAAGATAAGCCTCAGCTGACACCCACAACAACAAAAGGAAGAAGCCAAGGGGAAAGAGAAGTTGTAGCCTAGTTGCAACAAGAAGATACAAACAAAAAGGGAGAGCGAAGGGTCAACCCCAACAGACAGAAGAAAAGAGGAGGAAGCATCGAAAGATGCAACCTTGAGTGAAGCATATGAAAAGAGGGGGGGAAAACAGAGATCATTGCTTGTCTTTTTCCCCCTTCTTTGACTGCACTAATTGCCAATTTCCATGAGAGTGGTCTTCGAGTTGACAATTGGAAACTTATAAAATCAGGGGAGTGGATATTTGTAACTCATTGTTTGGAGAAAGAGGACCCTCCTTATCCGAATCAGAGTGATTGGATTCATGAGGCCTCTTGATTCCTGAAGTAGGTTTCTCCAAAGAGGGGGGATGAGCCAAGGGTTGTCCCACCTCAGTACATTCAATATCAATAGTTGGAGCAACAACAATTATCGAGCATCCGCCGAAAGGGTTGTAGCTTCAAATTCTTGATCATCTAAGTCCGATCCAGATTCATCATCAAAAATTGGGGGGCTCCATCTTTTAGGAGTGGATCATTTTTTCTTTGAAGCTTGGACTTTCGTTAGGCGGGAAGCCTGAAGGTGACCCAAAGACCTGTAATTCCTACACCAAAAGCCATGTTTTCATAGTCGAGAGTTTGGATGTGAGTCGCATCTCCCATCTTGAGAGTCATTTTATCCGGTAGTCCTTTACTAAGATCCACTTCAACACAAATCCTAACAAAAGTAAACAACCCACTCTGTAACCTCTTGTCATCTTGTTTGATGAACCTTCCTAGACCATTGTCAATATCTTCCAAGTATAGGAAAAAATGGAGAGGAAGGTTTGGCAATTTGACCCAAATAGGAACATGTGAGTGGAGAAGGAGTTTGGGTCAAATGTGGAAACCATGGGGTAGTGAACAACCCCACCGTGCCCCAAAACCAAGGTCCTTCATCAATAATCCTTTGATAGTCCTCTAGATCATAGAAGTAAACTACAAAGAAACCCCTTGCATAAAAGAAATACTCACAATTTTCCATCCACGAGGAATGAATCCACTAGATCAGAGCAAAGCATTAGTCATTGGCCAAAACCCATTAAACCTACAAATGAGGGCCTTATTTTCCAAGTTTTTCCTGAAGGCGAGGGCTTCATCTTTGAAAATCTCTATTGAAGGGGAATCAAATGATTGCTCCACAATGTAGGTAGGGGGAGGAGGAGCTGAAGCGGAAGTGGCATTCTTAAAAAGGGCCTCTCTAAAAGGTGTCAAATGTCTCGTCTTGGCTCCACCCAATAGCTGATTGGACATTGAAATCGTTGAATCTCTACCAATCCCATAAGAGGAGAGAAGGGATTCATCATTCAACATTCTACCTGCAAAAACTAGGTTTATAACATCCACCCTACAGCCCAATCTCTGCGAAAGAACAACTTTAAGGTCCCTACCTCAGAGCAAGGTGAGGGAGTTGAATGCAGAGGGTAGATCCCCTCAAAGTACGCACAAAAACACATGACACACCCCTGAGAGGAGCCGAACCATTAAACTGAGGAGGTCCCATACTCGATGTAGCTAACCTCGTTCACATCTTGAACAATGGGTGCAAACCCAAGCCCAATAATCTTTGTCTCCTCGCATTTCCTATTGTCACCATTGCCCAGGAAAACATCTCCCCGCTAAGAAAATCACATCTGCAACTAGGGTTAGGAATTTGAAAAAAGCTGAAGCTCTCCATTGCAGCGTTAGGTTCAGAAAAGGTAATATTCAACAACAAATGCAAACATCTTTTTCACTATGCGCACAAGTCACCCCTAGGGTCCTTGTCCCCTCTTAGACTCCATGATTCGTATCCTACAATTTTCATTCGGCATGCCATTAGTTACAATCTTCTTTAGCTCTCCAAAGGTATGTTCTTCTATTATCTACTTTATGCTATCGAATATTCATTCACCAGCATAAAGTGGGGTTAAATGTAGACACAAAAATACACATGTAGTTATATTACATCATGTGCCAAAGTATGCCATTATATGCATGATTCCTAAGCAAGAAAACTAGACATTGATAACACTTGTTTTGCTTTACATTGACATTGTTTTATCTTTCCATACTTTCATTCTGTTTTTCGGAATTATCTCTTTACTTTTGAACATCGCACAAATTTTTACTCAGTTTAACATTTCTGATTTATCTTGGGAGATTTTTAGACATAAGCGCCTAGTAAGGGACAATAGATAACCAACATTGTCATTCCCCCCAGGCGCTCCTATCCCCGTGTTTGTGTTCTCATATTTTAAAATGGCACACCATTTGTTTATATTTTCTAAACTTATATTAATTACTTTAGGTCGGCTTCTAGTGTTGCTAAGTTCAAAATTCAAGCAAAGGAATCATACACACACACACGAACGCACACACGTGCGCGCGCACACACACACACACACACACACACACACACACACACACACACACGCCCATGCACACTCACACGCACACTTTGCGCGCGCGAACACACACACATGGTTTACTTATAAATAAATGGACAAGCAATGAGGGATTTGAAAATGACTGGTAAGGACCTATCAAGCAACTAAGGAAATTACTCTAACTCGAGGGACTGCATTTGGACCTGAATTATTCACTTCATAAAAAGGGACAAATTTTGAATTCCATAACACACGTCATCTTGGGGGAAAAGTAATTATAGCCTGCTATCTTGGTGTAACTAGCATAAGTACAACCTCGCTTTAGGGGTATATATTCTATCACACACACACACACACACACACACACACACACACACACTAGAACTACATAGAGCTGCTGATGTAATGCAATGCTAGGTGATAATCACATTGGAGTGACCACTAAGTTTAATCTAACTCAAGCATATGCATCTTTTGTTTTGCCTAATGTGTGCTTAAGTCTTGTGCATGTAGCTAGGGTTTGTTTTGTAGGAAACACGCGTGACAAGAAAACCCTATAACAAAGTGGATGCAACAAATAAAACATTGAAGGTGAAATTGTCGGACACTAAAAGAATCAAATTTGCACTCATCACCAAGACACCATCATCCAATTCAGACATTGGCCTTTAGGTGTTGTTGCCCCTTCATGGGCAATACTATACCAACTTAACTTTCGATCACTATTTCCCGGATAAAGCATAAATAGTTCAGATGAGCTTGCTCCACCATCGATCCATCCCAAATTCAGTCCACACAACTAGATATCGGTTAAGTTACTCTTATCCTCTCATTTGTTTGCATTTACTCATCATTATACTTTGATATATTGCATGATTATGATATAACCGATTTACTCTTGTTCTCGATTGTTTATATTTAATTTTGTTAAATCATATGTGATGTCTCAGTAAGATGCGGTGCAACCCAAAGATAGATGTACCATGTTTCTTGGGAAGACCGCATCCGAAGGAGCTTGTTGGCTAGATCACCGACATGGATGAATGTTTTAAGTTCGAGGTGATTAGAAAATCGAAAGGTGAAGATTGTGTAGACCAAGTCTAAGGGTTATGTAACACTTTGGTGGAAGGAGGTTCAAAATGGACACAAGAGAAGAGGAAAGGATAATATATCAAAACGGGACCGAATGGTCGCCAAAATGAGGAACAAGTTCCACTCAAGAGATTATATAACATGTATCGAGTTGAGTGCTAAGGAGTATACCGAGTTCTACCATATCACTAATAGATTTTGCCATAATGAGGTCGATTAAGAGGTTGCAAAATATTTAAATGGTTTGAGGTTTGGTATGTAATAGTTGTTGAGCATGTCACAGATTCTGACATAATGGAAGAAGCTTATAAGTTGGGACTATATATTGAAAAGAATTAGTGCAAAACCAAAAGCAACTGCGTAGGGCATGGGAAAATTTGCACTCGATGGAGGAAGGAACAACATTGATAGAGGAAAATCAAAGCAATAAGTGATTATATGTGCAACGATGTGTAAGTGTAAGGACTAGGATTTGCACGAGATATGTCTTACTTGTAGGATTGCACATTTCAAAAATCCAATGATGATGTTAGGACCTCGACTGTTATAAAAATGATCGGACCTTCTTGTGACCCTTGCACATGCTTATGTTTTCCTATTCTTTATTCTTCAATGCTTATCATGATTACCAAGACTAAAATATTGTCTTGTTTTCATAACAAACTTGCATTTGTGTTTATGCACACCAAAACCACCACAATGGTTTCCACAAATGTCATGATAGTCTTTGCAAACCACCATGACACCGACACTAGCCATGGTAAAATTACACTGCGTTGCCGAAAAACTCACAAGCCGATAATGGTTACAGAATCGCCTCCTCTGTTTACAACTTGAGTTCTGTGACCTTGCATGTAATTTTTTAGTTTTATTTGGTGAACTTTTTTTTGGAATTATCTTATATGTTTATCTATACACCTTGCATTCATTCCAAGCAACCTAATTTTCCTCAAGCTTACCCCTTGCTAACTCCACTTCGGCTCCCATACATTCAATTACAATCATTGATCAAATTTTGATTTCGCACTTGGACTTTATCAAATTCACTTTGAGAATCACCCCTCTTTTGAAAAGTAGAATGTGTGTTCATTTTTCAAGGCCAGAAATTGGAGTTAAGAGAGTTCATTTCTATAGATCTGTTATGATCCTAGTGTGCAGATTTCACTAATGCCTTGAGGTTTTGGTGTAACGTTTTGTTACATTTGGTATCAGAGCAACCACCCGGGTTCGAGTCGACACGGGTGGCTACACCGACATTGTAGTGTTTTCCCGAGGGTCGTATAGGGCGGGCGCGGTCCCTCTATATGGGCACAAATCTAGCCCGGGTCCGAGATACAAAAGCATGGTGGGTTGTTATGATCTTAATATGTAAATTTGAGTAACACCTCAAGGTTTTGGTGTAACATTTGTTACAAGATTAGACTTGAAGATTTCTTTGATTTGAGAGCCATTTACAAAATTATTTTCTTGTTTCCATCACTTGCAACAGTTTCTCTTTGCAAGGATGTGTGGGACACCATTAACTTTGGTGTTTATTTCCATTCAAATCTCCACCAAAGTTTAGTTTCCTAGTGTCATAGAAGAAGACTTAAAATGAGGTCAAGCCAATTTCTTGGCCCACATTGGAACCAACCACTGCATTTTAGTTATTCTTCTTATGTATCCACCTAATTACTTTTCATCTACCTTCAATGTTACAAATTTTGTGTCAAATTGAATAAACAATGAGGTAGTAATCTAAAGGTGAAATCTCAAATGATTTCCAATGACTTCCTTTTGTTGGAAGAGGTTGGAGTTTCTTTGCTGCATTATTTGCTTTGTTATTTTAGATTTTGCAATTGTGCTTGTTGAAATATTCAAAAAAATCCAAAATGAAAGAAGTAGACAAGTGTAGGATTTAAATTTCAATTCTTGTTTTATTGTACTCATTCCTTGACTCTAGGTTTGATCTCACTTCTGAATCATATTTTAGGTTTAATTTTGTCATTTTATTCATTGCATTTAAATCCTTTGACAACCATTTTACTTCATATTATTCGAAAGAGAAAAACAATACAAAACAACTTATTTTTCTATTACATTTAAATATGGGAAAGAGAGTTTGTTTTCATGCATCTACGTGAAGGAAAACTATTTCTTTTCTTGAATTAACGTCTAGAAAAATTCATATATGCATTTGTAGCTTGCATGCATGTAGTTAATTTTCTTTGCATCATTCGATTTGAAAATTGTTTTTCATTTCCAACCAACTAAAGTAGGTATTTGTATTTCCATGCATCATTGAAACTTATGAAAATACAAAAATAACTTGTGTTCATTGTTAATTTTACTTGTGTTATAGTTTCCATTGCTTTCATTTGTAAAATATAATTTTTGTGGTTAAAAGAAGTGATTTCCAATGTCCTTTAACTTTTAGATTTGTACTTATAAACCCTCATTAAAATTAAATAATTTGTTATCTCGTTCTTGACTTCAAACTAAACTTTAATAAAAACTCAAACTTACAAATAAACACATTTATCCATGCAAACATAACCACCTTCTACAACAAACACACATAAAATTGTTGTAATTTTAATCTCATTCAAAAACATTCTTCAAATCAACCTCTAACAACTCCCACTCTAGCTCAAACATCTACAAAACTCATGTCCCAACTATGACTCATATGCCTAGCTTATGATCTAGGTAACACGCCTCACTACCTAGGATGACACTTGACAATGAAGTAGTTCCATGCGGGGTAGGGAAGTTCCATTGAATCCCCACTCCACTTCAAAGTAGAAAAAAATACAAAACAACATTAATTTTGAGTTAAGACGTCAAGTCTTTTGGTCTACCATCGCACCACACCTCATCATTAAAAAAATTTTGCATCTTAGATGCACAAGCCTATATAACATGTGAAAAATCCCTCCTGTAAATCTAGCACCTTAGATAACTACAAGATAACCTCAAGATTTGGGTTATCTTTTCATCCTCATGTCTAGCCTCTTCTCATTTCCCCATATGCGATCTTTCTTGGGCAAGATAACCTCAAACGAAACCAACAAATTCCCATGTAGCTCGGCGTAATTTTGCTTCATTTCCAAATATAAACATTGATCAAGAATTGTGATATTTGGCACTCGTTGGGACTAACTATTGTATAATTTGCATTCATAGCTAATTTACCACTTTGGACAAACAATGTAGGGAAACAAAGCATATCTGGTTTAGGCTAAAACATCTTCCACATACACATCATTAGCTACTCATTCCATATCATCCTCATATTGGTTCTCTTGACCCAACCTCGAGAAGTTGAGTTCACTTAGAAAAGATCGACTTTTTTCGTGTGTACAAATATGATAAACCCATTGTGAATGAATACTTATTTCTCAATCTGTTTCCCCCTTGTTTCTTGCATTCCATCATATTACTCTTCCATTATTTTGTGGGTGTCTATACACCCCGAAACTATCGTTAAGGGCTTTTGATATATCTCGAAGATTTGATTCCTCAAACTATGCTCAATCCTAGTAAGCTCCTTGCATTCTAGTTGGGTTGTGTAGACACTAAAATTTGGTAGTTTGTCCATATGTAATGCCAAGTTTGACCTTGTATCTGTACAAAGACAAATTCTCACATTTAGAATCCAATCTTTTCATCTCTTTAGCCACTCTACAACTTGTTTATCTTTACACTATGCTCTATCATAATTCTTGAAATATTATTTAATTAAAGAAACATAAAACATCTTATATTCATGATACAACTTTTGGTTTTGATGTTTCTCTCTCATGTCCAAAATCATATGGAAGGGTCAAGATGTAGGGTCCGATCTTTTCCAAACTATATAGTCCCATCCCTTCACAATCATTGAATTTATTTTCAACTTCAAACCATTCTTTGGGTCATTTTATCTTCTTAGAACTGACTTTATTAGAATAACTCACCTGAAGGCTAGTAAACAAGTCATTATCACTTTATGACTCATCGAGCATTCTTACTAGCTACTAGTGTAAATATTATTCCAAGAGCACTCAAAGGGTTCCTAAATCTTCTTAAATCATCCGCACATAATCTATAACAGTCCCTACTACAATTCTGAAGCACTTAACTTGGGCAAAGTGTCTAACTTCATCCATCTACAAGCATGCAAATATCATAGAAGTCACGTCTTAACAAGAGAAAAGTCTCTCCTAACATTATAAAAGGGGTTTTGAATCAACAAGAGGATTAGGTCACATAGTTGAGGCATACCACATCTCATTATTACCATGTTGGGTACATTCTATAATACACAGTTAGCTCAATATCTTGGTGTCAAGAGACATGAGGGAACAACTATGGGGTTGGTTAGTTGTATAAACTTTCAAAAGGACCTAGGAGAACTACACGATGCTTGATTTCTGCAACGAGGATATGTACTGCAACACTTTGATTGGTTCAACTATTGATAGTTTGACCGCCAAGGGTGGTCCAACCTCAAATGACACGTGTTTTTCTCAATTTATTTGCTAATGCCACGATGAAGAGTTATACGAGGTGCTTACGTGGTGCTTAGGTTTCTAATTTGTTGTAGAGGTCGGGACATGTTATCTTGAAAAATGTGTGAGCAAGAGCGACGTACACCGAGAACCATTTCAAGAAAATATAATCACATGGAAAGTTGTAGACCCAAATTGTCACAGGTTGTACAGATCATGTCTGGACCTTACATCTCCTACCTAGACCATATATAATATGTACGGTCTTGCACCTACTCAATTTCCAATTCAAGAATCTCTAGTGCATAATCCATAGCTCTAAATCTTCCTATTGATCTAGATATTCCTATTCCATTTCACTGGACATCCAGATCATTCTAGAACCATCATGAACAACTAAGTTTATCTCTCATCTTGTGTTTTGAGCAAGTTACTTATCATTTATCAATCGTTTTGTTCATTTCAAGTTTGAATGCATTATTCTGGTCATGTATAATTGATGTTGGAATTTAATTAGATCAGAATAGTTTACATGTTATGACCCTTACATCTTTATTATTGTTGTACATTAGCAATGAACACCTAAAAATTAATTAGGGTGTAAATATTTGGTCAACCCAACAATTGAATCAAATTTATTGCTCAAACCCTAGTGGCCCAAGGGTTCTTATTCTAATTTCTCCTAGTTAGTTGTGGTACATCATGATGATGAATTTCATCGATCATTATTAATATCTATATAACTTTCCTAAATATTCCTACACTTACCTTGCCTATGTTATTCAAATGCCACCTTTCGATAACATCTCTCATAGCTCGTGTGAACCAATACATAATGATATTTTTTCTTATTATGTATTCAAAATTTGCACTAATACCATGCAAAGTGAGGGGACTCACGACATGGATGACAATCATATTTTATCAGATGCCATAACACAATATTTTGGAAATTATCTACAAGAGAATCCTTACAACCTAGATATTCTTCTTTATAGCGCTCATGTTCAACTCAAGCACACTTTTGCATTCTTTATGATGACCCTAATCCTCCTTTATCACTCACTATGCATACATCAACCATCCCTAAATCAACAATGCCTATTTCCTCGAAGGCATCTAATCCTCTACTTCGTAGTATTCCCATGATTTTCCCTACGACCACTACATTACGCACATCACCTCTCTACATTCATAGTTATTCACGCGCTTCTTATTTTGATATACAAGCTCTGGAATACATGGTTCATACTTTATACGCTCAAATCTTACAATTGCACAAGGTGCATCCGCTTCTCCACATATTATGGATTCTACTCAACAAATTCATAATCCCATTGCACTTAAAATAATTTCATACCATTTACCCATTAGTTTCGTTGCTCATAATATACATATATATGATGGCAAGGTTGACCCGAAGAGAACCTTCATATGTTTCATGTCACTTGTTTGGACTCCTCCAATGATACATTGCTTACTAAAACTTTCCCTCGTAGTCTCAAATATTTTTCCTTACAATGGTTTTATGACCTACCTATGCATTTTGTAAGGGAATTCACTCCTTTGACTAATTAATTCCTTACACACTTTTCTATCAACATTCATGACAAAGTACCCTATGCTAAAATGGCTAAAATGTGACAAGATTCTAATGAGCCCATCAATGGTTATGTTTTGTGATATAAAACTATACTTTCCAAGATGATCAATCTGTTGGTTGATGTTGAATTAAAAGATATTCTTACACACTCTCCTTGTTTGTTTGCAAGAATCGGTGATGTTTGACAAGTTCCATTCATTTGATCATCATAATAATATTTTGAAAGAACATGAAACTAAGTTCCTCAACATGAACAAACTCAAATATGTTGTTCAACCTCCTAGCATCTCTAATCATAAGTTTCGAACCAAGTCTACTTTTAAGAGCAAGGATACTAATGATAATACTAAAGCTAAAACCACAATTAGTGTTGTGTTCCAACCTACGAAGCTACAATTACAAAATTTTCAATGACACTTTACTCATTTACCTTGGGCGCCTTAAAAAGTTCTTCAAAAAATACTCGAGCGTAGCTTGGTATCCCTCCCTCCACCACTTAAGGTTGATCCAAGCGTGCCTCATGGTAAAATATTTGATGCTTCTACTCATTGTAACTACCGACATATCAATCACTCTACTAACAATTACTTTAAGCTTCTTCATTTTATCCAAGATATACTTGATGCATATACTATTGAGTATAAGAATACATCTCAACTCAATCCTACTAATGGAAATTCCAAGTTGAAAATATTTAGTGACCCACTCCCATAGCATGATGTCGCCAAATCTACCCCAAAATTTCACAATACTTACCGTGTCGTCCCACTTGCACCATCTTATAATAACATATTTGATGCAATAATTGGAACTATTTTCAACATGACCCCCTCACTATTTATTGATTTTGATAACATTGATATGACACACGGGTTTGTCTTTCATACACTATATCCCCACATTGGTTGACCAACACTCCATATGCAACATTACGGTTGATAACTCTACTCCCCATAATATGTCCACTTTTGCATTGTTGTGCTCTCTTTAGTACACTAAGAGGGATGTTGTTGTTGATCCTCATACACACATTGGGCATATTTTACTCCCCCTTACAATTTTCCCCACTACCTTTTCTCTTACATTATTAATGGCCTCTTCTCTTGCATCATGTGACATGAGCCTAAGTTTTCTTAGATTCGTACCTTCACAAATATACCTTCCATTTTGCACCAATGTGTTAAGTTCATTTATAATAATCAAGTGGTCACAATTAGGGAATCCCATTCACAACTATTCCATCATCAAAGCTTGGCCCAAAAAATTTGACCACTATATTTAGTATTAATACATCTTCAAATTCATCTACTCTATATCATTATGAATTATCTCGCTCTGCCTCCATACATATGTATCATCCTTGGTCACCTAGGATGTTTACTACTCGTCAACAAACACCTTCTACATTTGTTACTTCTCATGGGTCTTCCTAACCTCATTCCCCTTCGACATATATAATGGACTTTACATAGATCACACATGAGCACCTTCGAACTCTTCTACTATTTGAGGGGCTCACATCCCTTCGCTTTCTACACATTACATTCCTCTTCATGAGGCCCTTATCGATAAAATTTTGTGCTTTATCCCCTTTCTTGTTTATAGTTATTTTCAAAACACTTCGAAAACATTCAAATATGAGAAAGAATACCAAATGTGGACATGTTCTAGCTTTCTTGGCTATCCTGTTACTTTATACATGATGTTTTTCACATTGATTTGTTACATAATATATTTATTCTTTACACACATGCGTTCATGAGGTATCTTGAGCTTGATGCAAGACATTCATAGATTGTTACATGATGATCGAACTCGACTTGGTTCCTCACATTACTATGTTGGGGGAATCTCCCCACGCTATAAAGGTGATTTTGTTTTATTATATGTTACTTTAGACATTCCTTGTCACACTAGCTTACACACAACGTTTATTATTATCTATTGGATCAACATGGCTAACATGAGTTTTGTGAAGTGCTAACCTATCTTGCTCTATTTGTTGTTACTAATTTTTCTACACTTACTTCCTATGTTGTCATTACTTGTTCATGCAGATTCATTCCAAACTTGTTTACTATGTGGATTCACTGATTGTCTTCGCAGATTACAATGCTATTACTTTTTGCTTTATTGGCCCAAGGGCTTTGCTGTCTCGTGACACTATGCATATCCTATGTTTGTGGCCTCATGCCCATTTAATGTATATGCACTTGTTTATTTGGTTGTGGCACATTGTTCATTCTATTGTGATTGTCTTATGAAACTGTGGGTTTCTATGTTTGCATCTTTATGCCGACATATGATTGTATTTCTACATGATACTACTTACTTAACTATGCATTGTTTCGAATTATGGTAAAAGGTGAGGGTTTTGATAGGACCCACATCCATATTACAAAAAGGCCCTTAACCAGCCAGATAAGCTTGATAAAACATAAGAGTAGCTAGTTTATCGATAAAAAAGAAACCATAATCCAAAAAGATCGAGTAGGGCCCACAACTCCAGGCTACATAGGTATATTAGTCTTAAGTTCATTCACAACACCAATCACAACAGAATCCATAGTTTTGCTAGCAAGAGTTTCAGCAACACTGAACATTTCCTTGCATCCATTTTGGAGATGGAGCTAGGTTTCATCCATAGAGTCTTTCCATTTTTAATGAATTTAAAAACTTTGTTGATGTTACCAACAACTCCATGAATCAGCTCCACAACAGTTTCAACACTCTTTTCAATATCAGCACACCATTCCATATCCGTATCCGGATTGGCCGTATCCTCATAAACATCCTCAGTGAACATCCTCCTCCGCCTCCCTTCCAACAATTTCCTCTACAACATCCTTTGCAACATCTTCCTCCGCATAATCTTCACCATCCCCTTCATCATGCTGCAGTGCAAACCAGACTTCCTCCTACACCTCATCGATTAATTCATTTTTCACTAGAGAAGGAATTAGGGATTCTTGGTAGGCATTGTTAAGTTTGAACAGAATGTTGAGAATTAGAACATCTTTTACAGTACCCAAAGCATCCAGCGAAGGAGGAACAACACCCACTGATTCGGGAGAGGGGGAAACACGAGTGGGAGGAGTTCATCACCTGGGACGGAGAACGAGGCATGGGGAGGAAAGCTGGCAGGGTGACCCGTAATCTCAACCTCCGGTTGGGGAAAGAGGGGATTCGGGGCGGCACCGGAGGCAATGAGGGGCGGGGTGGGAAGGATGTAGAGGGCGGTGGCGGGTAGAGCCAACAATAGTGGGAAAATGTTTCAGAACACGAGAATCCACAACATGCTTAAAGAGCAGGTAAATTAAACCATGATGAAGTAAATTACCTTCACCTGCTTGAGCCTTTTGGATAGACAAAACCAGAGAGTGGTGAAGAAAGTTGGCTAAGTTAACCTTACCACCATTATGGAAGTGATCCAAAATGAAAAGTTGTGGCTTATAAACCAACTTGTATCTTCCCTCCAAAGTAATGTACCTCATAATCTATTCTGCAACTCGATCCTGGGGTCCTTGAGAGAGGTACACTCATATCCCGATTTGTAGAAGTAAAATTTCTCCTTTCTTTTGGCTAGAAAGGCTGCCATTTCCACCTTTAAGGACCATTTAAAGTAAATATCACCATCATTGGGGAGTCCCGTAGCTTCGCGATACTCTCCACTGAGATTTCAAACTTCGTTTTCCCACTTTGACATGGCCATGCTTCTAGGAAGACAAAACACTGCTAGACACTACCACAGAATGCCTTGAGAGCCTTTCAATAAAAGTTGCGACCCCCTTCTCCTCAAGAATTTTCCAAACCACCTCATCTTTTTTCAGGTCCTCGCAATTCGTAGGCTCCAACTGAACCAAAGCGCCCCCATATTCTGCAATGACTTGACGAGAAACAAAAGATACAAATGAATTGAAATAAAAAACTTTTGCGAGCATATATAAATAAATTTGAGTCTTGTTTGACACATGCTCGATCGACGATGGGATGTACACCATTATTAAAAATCTTCATTAAAGGAGCAAAAATCGATTGCTCGGCTTTCACGTGTGACTAATAATCTCATTAAAATAATCTTTCAAATCATCATAAATTGAAACGTCACCGTCGGTAAGGGAAATATACGGCCAAATAAATCTATAACCCAAATAATCATGAGAAGTGATGCAAGCAGAAAAATTGCTTAAATTATCACTTTTTGGAATAGTCATCATTAAATGCTTTTAGCAATAATTTTGGAAAGTTCCCGATCCATATTTGTTGTTTCTGTTGAGAGACTCCAATATTAGCAAGCAGGTCGGCTACCTTATTTCCTTCTTTGAAAACATGTTGATATTGAACATTGCTAAAATGAGATTAGAGGAGTCTGATATCGGATATAATACTACTAATACTTAACTATGCATTGTTGATTATAGCTTACACTACTATTTTTATGGATTTTAACATGTTTACTAGGTTGATTCTTTACTTGTTTCACCATGGAGTAAGACATGGTTTCTATTATTCTCTGTTATTACTAGTTGCTTTACACATGTATTCTTGTTTGTCACTTCTTACATGTTATTTTTTCTCCACGCCATGTTTTCCACCATGTGTAACCCCTTTCACAGTACTAATTGTCATAGGTGGCCACCGTCTCGGTCTTATGTAATCCTACCAAAATTATCAAAAATGTCGTACATGGGTACACATCTATTTTTTCACGATGCGTGCTCAAATATTTATCACACGTGTCCGAAAAGGGCAACATTCAATAGGTTTTTATATCTACTAACATATTAAAAATGGTAATTGGGTGTTCAGTTGCATAGTTAGGCCTTCTTTCTCTGTGTTAATTAATGGTAATGTTGAAGGTTTCTTTGAAGGTAATCGAGGGTATAAGACAGGCGACCCTCTCTCCTCCTTTCTCTACATTTTAGTGGCTGACTCGTTGAGTAGGGCCATCAACAATAAAGTTCGGGAAGGAAAATTGCAGGGATTAAGAATTACGAAGGGGTGGATCCTATTTCTCACCAGTAATTCGCGGATGACACTTTCTTGTTTGGAAAATCCAACATTCAGGAGGCCGAGAAGGCGAAGGGACTGCTCAAGCTTATGCGATCACTGCTTTGGACAAGAGATTAGCCATGTCAAATCCTTCATCTAATTTTTAACATCCCCCTCCTCGAAAGATAGAATTCTTGGCATCTTTAGTTTCAAAAAAGGCTCCCTTCCGGTCAAATATCTTGGTGTGCCTTTGTTTGGTGGCTTGGGTCAGACCTCGATGTGGAACGATCTCCTCTCTTCGGTTAATTCAAAACTCAACTCCTGGAAAGGAAAATGGCTATCACTAGCTGGAAGACTGGTCCTCATCAAATTTGTTCTTAGTGCCTCCCCCTTATACATGCTTTCCATATTGAAAAATCCCCAAAAGTGTTCTATCAAAGCTTATTGGGATTATGCGAAAGTTCCTATGGCAAGGTCCCTCTATGGAAAGGAAAATCCCATTCATCTGGGAAACTTTTTCCAAACCCAAAGATCTAGGTGGGGCTGGCATTCTCAACTTGGGTATTCAAAACTTGGCCCTAGGTGCCAAGCTTGTCTGGAATCTCCTCACAAAACCTCTGTGTCTTTACAGCCAAGTGGTGGAAAAAAAATATCTGGGGGCCCATCTTCCAGAATCAATTCTCTGCATTGCTAATCCCCCTCATGGTTCTCATATATGGAACTTCTTAGTTGAATGTCGGGAGCTCTTCTTATTCAATGCGGCCTGGAAAATCGAAAAAGGTGATAGGGTGTTATTCTGGGATGATCCTTGGAATGGTTTTCCCGTGCTTGGGGAAAATCCTGAGTTTGGGGAAATCAAGAGGCTCTTAGTTGAAGAATGGGGACCATATGTTTCCAACTATGGGTTGATTCAGAAAATTTTCTTGCTCTATTGGAATGGAAAAGTATTGATCACCTAAATCTCTCTTTGGAAACTAAGGATAGTTTTCACTCGGCTCTGCAGGAACGATAGATAGTGCTTTTCGGGGTAATGATGAAATTTTCTAGACTGCGGCCTCTTCTGGGAAATACTCCTGCGTTATGGCTATAAATTATTGCATGTTGAGCAGGAAGCTGAGGCTCTAATCTGGAAGGCATGCTGGTCCCCCTCGTGTCCCCCTAAAGCTAGCCTTTTCGCTTGGATGGCTTTCAAAGGCAAAATTCTCACTCAAGAAAGGAGGAAGAGATTTGGTTTTCATGGTCCCTCAATGTGCTTTCTGTGTGAGAAGCATGAGGAAGATCGTGATCATCTTCTGCTTCATTGCCCATTCACAGCTGAATGTTGGAGTTGGTTGTGTGTCAGGCTCAATCTCCCATGGGTCCAGCCCTCTACACTCCCGACAGCCATTTTGGCTTGGCCTGTAAACCTCCACTCTGGCGCTCTCTCCTCAATTTGGCTGTGTGGTATCGTGCTACTTCTCTAGCACATCTGGTGGGAGTGTAACAAAAGAATCTTTAGGGAGGAGCAAAACTTGGTGGAAAAGGTCATTCTCAGGTTGGAATGGGATATCTATGAGGTGGTTTCTGCTAATTGGTCCCGCTTTCATCACTTCTCCAACATTGACAAGGAAATCGAGTAGCGCTGGCCTAGAATCGTCAAGCCCGAGAGCAGGTGCTCAGCGCCCTTCAATCTCCTCAGCCTCGCTCCATCGGTTAGCCTATTGGCTCCCCCACCCTAGGTTTCCTCAAACTAAATTTTGATGGAGCAGCCAAAGGTAACCCGGGCATCTCCGTACTGGATGCATTATAAGAAACGAAAAGGGATTATTGGTCGGTGCCGCCTCCTACAAGCTTAGGGATGGCACTTGTAATTTGGCTGAACTACAAGCTCTAAGCAAAGGTCTAGATCTAGCGGCCTCCTTAAAGATAGAAAAACTAGAAATCGAAGGGGATTCGCTAGTAATTGTGAATGCCATAATTAAAAAGAAAGCCCTGTCTTGGAAACTGGACCTAGGAGTTAAAAAGGTCCTTTGGCAACTGGGAATTTTAGTGCCTGGAACATTAAGCATGTGTTTTGGGAAAGTAATAATTATGCGAGACAAGCTGGTGAATGTAGCAATCGAGCAAGCACAACAAGAGATAGTGGCATTCAATTCCAAAGCATGGGAAGGATTGGGGATATTGATCTCATGCGAGGCAGATTTCAGAGCACACGCCGTCTAATGATACACTTGCGGGATGTGAAGGGTCTATTTAATGCTTTGGAAAGGGGTTCTCCTCATATTTTTTTCTCCCTCCTTTTTCTAGCTATGGTTGTCCCTCGTCTGCCATGAATTGCCTTGAGTTGTGATCTGCGTGAAATGGCGTTTCATTCCAGGATAATGACAACCAACTGAAAAGAATTTTTCGTCTCTCCTGCGTCGAAGAGTTGGATGCCATTAAAGGATTCTTGGGTGAAGACTATCTATCTGCTATTGGTTGGCCATGCGTCAACAGTGGCGTTGCCTCTGTATTCATTGAGAACCTACTGATAATCCGTCCCTCTAGCGGATGTCGCGAGTCGCTCTCGCAGCTGGCCACCGGCATACCGTGGTAACCTGGCCTCCAAAGTGGCGGGTGTTGTCGACATTCTAGCTGTGCATGAGTCTTTGCCGAGCATGTCGGGGGTGGTTGTGGGTGTCTTCAGTGAACTCAAAAATGGTTCGGCATTCTCCTGGCCTTCACTGAGCAGCTGGTGGTGTATGCCCGGGACCGGGCTGCCAACCATGCCCGCCTGGTGCTTCCTAATTTGAAGACCCTCTGTGCTCCATTGGACCCTATCCCACTGGATGGACCGAGCTGCGGCTATCTGTGGTAGGGGCCTATGACTTTCTCTAGCTGAACTGGGTGAATTCTGAAGTGAAAGTTGAAATGGAAGATGATACCAGCCTTGGTCGGGTGTCTCAGTCGCTGCTAGTGTTGTTGTCACCTTGGGGTCTAGAGAGTAATCCCTCTCTTGCCTAGTACTATAGTTATAGTATATCTCGGATAATGTTGGCCTATGTTCGTGTATATCCAGCTGCTTTTTTGCTCTTATGATTTTGTTGTTTTGCTTTGAAATCTTGAGGTCGGGCCTCTATTTATGTAAATAGGGAACGGGTCCCTTCAACCCGCTTTATCTATAATAAAATACAAGAATGGATTTTCACAAGGCTCAAATCCTTAAAAAAGGTCACAAATCTTTGAAATATGAAAAAAATAAACAAGTTCAAAACTATATAGTATAATCGGGAACTTGAGTACGGTCTTGACCATTCCATACTTTCCCAGACAAAGGGTAAGCTCACTCAAAATCTTAGTTTCTACTGATTCTACTAGATGCTCATAGTATTTTTACATAGTTACAGAGATATATAGGACATAACTCATAACAAATTACAAGGTTTATGAATACTTCATTCCTTCTTCACAATATGCAATTACAAAATGGGTTTGGGGGCATGGGTCTCCTTCTCCCCTTGATATTAATTTTTTTACATAATCAATTTAGATATAGCAACACTTCATGGGGGCATGGAAATTTCCATTTCTATAAGGTCTATTTTTTCAAGATGGAGAAAATTGGGCCTAGATCCATTTACAACGGTGTGGTCCATGGGTTTAGTACAAAGTATCAAAAAAATATTGTGAGTTTCATAGATTGATCTTTCCTATTCTTCACTAGATTCCAAATAAGGAAAATGTTGAAGCAAAAATGCGAGCTTTGTAGACTAATATTTAGTTCTCTCTCACCACATTCTCAAATGGGGAAGGCATTGAAGCACATTGGTTCTTCTTAGTATAGTCATTCATCTTCGGTACTATATCCTATTGCACAACATTGGGGATTGATCACCTCTAATCCTCTGGCATCTCCAAAGAAAATTCCAACTCTGCAAAGAATGGAAACAACGGGAGCTCCTCTCTCCGCAAAACAAATAGGTGTATTCCTTCTTGTTTTGTATCTCATTTTCATGATTTTGCAATAGTCAAAGTTAAAAGCATTATCTATATTTTGAGTTAAATTTAATTTTTTTCATAGACATTGACTACACTATGTGTTGTAGGTTTCATCATGGAGTGTGCGAACACCAAACCATCCCAAAATCCCTTCAAGCAAAGGAAAATGTGTGTGCACACTTAGGTATTTTTTTCTTTTAGGCATGGAATTTCAATTACAAACTTAAAAGACGGAAAAAGTAGACACTAAATTTTGGTAACTTTTATTATGCAACGCCCTTGAGTTTGACCTTGTATCCTTCCTAAGACAAATGCTCTTATTCGAAATTCAATCTCCTCATCTCTTTAACCATTATGTAACTTGTTTATCTTTACACTATTCTCTATTGTCAATTGTGGAAATATTCTTTGATTAATGTAGCATAAAATATTTGATATTTACAACACAACTTTTAATTTTGATATTTCTCTCTCCTATCTAAAACCATACAGAAGGGTCAAGATGTGGGGTCTAGTCTTGGTAGATATGTATTGTCCCGCCCCTTCATAATCACATAATTGATTTTCAACTTCAAATTCTTTGTGTTGTTCCATCTTCCTAGGGTTAGCCTTATTGGAATATATCACCGTCAAAACCATGTATAAGCACTTTTTATCACTTTAATACTCACTTTGGGCATTTTTGCGAAGCTACTATTGAAAATATCATTCCAAGAGCATTCAAAGGGTTCATAAATTTTCCTAAATCATCTACATATCATCTAGAACAATCCTTACTATAATCATGAAACACTCAACTAGTTCAAAGATTCTAGCTTCATCCATCTACAAGCATGAAAAGATCATATAAGGTATGTCTTAGCAAGAGAGAAGTCACTCAAGCATTGTAAAAATGTTTTAATCAACAAGAGGGTTAGGTCACATAGGGGCACATCACATCTCACAATTACCTTGTTGGAGTGCGTTCTATATTATAAAGTTAGCCCACTATATTCATGTTAAGAAACACGAGGGAAACCTTAGAGAGTTGGTTAACTATACACACTTACACAAACACCTAGGAGAACTACATGAGGACTGATTTATAAAATGATGAAATGTAGTGCAATACTTGGATTGGTTCAACAAATGAGAGTTTAAACGCCAAGGGTGGTCTAGCCTCAAATGCGCACACATGTTTTTCTCCTTTTGTTTGTTAATTCCTTGATGAAGGGTTCTAAAAATTGCTAGGATTTCTACTTTTTAGAGGTCATCACAGGTCATTTTGAATCTCTGTCATCAGCAATAATGGCATAGAATGAGCACCATTTCTAGACAAGTGATGCACACAAAAATTCTGAGACCGAGATAGTCACAATTTCCAAAACCATAAAGATCATGTCTTGGACCGTAGATCTCCTTCCTATATGGTACATAATTTGTATGGTCTTAAACTAGATTAGGTTCTAGTTCAGAACCTCAGTACATAATCCATAGCTCCAAATCTTCCTTTTCCACTCCCCTAAACACCCGAGATCATTGCATAATCATCCTTAAAAACTAAGTCTATCTCTCCTCTCATGTTTTGAGCAAGTTCTTTATCATTTATCAATAATTTTGTTCATTTTAAGTTTGAATGCATTATTCTAGTCATGTATAAATGATGTTTGAAATTAATTAGATCATAATAGTCTACTTGTTGTTAACCCTTACATCCTTCTTATTTTTGTACATAAACAACACCTAGAAATTAATTAGTGTGTAAACAAGTTGGTAATTATTTTGACAACAATTAGAATAATAAATCATCCATATATGTTCCTCGGATCACATCTCATGTTGTGTTATAGGATCTATGAGATCGTGCAGAAACTCTTGAAAAACATCCTAACCCCAATAACACAACTTAAATTAGCGGGACTAGCTTTTATCCACACATAATAAAAAGATCACAAATTAGCCTTTAAACACTTGATAGCGAAGACCTTTGTGTAATTTGATAAAATTAATGATTGGCTCCATGTCATTGATGACGTGTTAAATAGGCTACAATCCCATACTTCCACCTTCATAGTTAGCCAAGCTATGTTTGTGTAAAATGAGCCATCGAGACAAATCCAAATGAGAGTCTAGGCATAAACCAATGCATAAAGGGATATCATTCCTCTTTTACGACTACATAGCTTCTCACTAGCCAAGCTATTAGGCTAACCACAAAATCCATGACAGTTCCCGCATCTCCACATTGGCGGGCACATTCAAGAATTCGAGGGTGTTCAACCCTCTTAAATGGTTATTAAGGATGGTCATAATGTGGCCTCCATTGCCAACAATCAAGCACATATTCCAACCACTTTCATCTAATAACCACAACAATACCAACACACTTTATTCTCAATGTAACCAAAATTTGGATACCTCGTTACATGCTTTGACGTAGGTGCCCCTTCATCATATGCTTATTATGCTCATAGACCCATGATGTCAAAATATCTCAAACAACCAAAATTGATTACATATGAGACATCAACACCAAGACTCACTTATTCTTCCTCTTAGACGTAAAGGTTTCACATAGAACTCAAGAAATCTATCCTCAAAATGCATTCATGGGATCAACTCTCCAAGGTTCTTTTATATATAAGATACATTCAAATTTATTGACCCAAATGGACCAACAGAGTGAGAGGGTTTTCAATCATAAATGGTGACAATTTCACAACAAGCGGAGTTAAACAAAATCCTTCATAACTCAAAAATACTCATTTTAAACACAAACCATTAAAAATCCACCTCAGAAAATGCCTCACAACTTTACATACAAAGTTTTAGATCATTTGGATTTGTTTTTCAGAAGTTATGACTTTTGATATGCCCAAATTTCACCAAAACAACTTTATTATACCTAGAAGCAAAAAAATTGTTCTAAATTTCAAAATAAACACTTTCAAGACACAAAAAAATATGGAGAAGCTTATTTTCGTTCCTTCTTTATGCTTGAATGATTATATTCCCTGGAAAAACATGTTTTCCTTTGCTTTGGAAATTTCACTTTGTTGTCCAGTCACAAAATACAAAGAAAACCCTTCATTTGCACTATTTTTCACAAAATAATGCTTGAAATTCTTTTATTTATCACCTTCACACTACTAGATCATCTCTATTACACTTCTCCTATATCCTCTTCGACAAAATTAATCCCAAAAATTTGGTCTATGATATAGTCAAGCCTCTATTCTAGATGCTAAAATGACTCAACTATCCCCTAACTTGACTTAACAGTCATCTAACAAAAGGAAATTTGTTTCCTAACTTCATGACACAAATTTATCTCTATAAGCCAACTACATTCGAATGAGGTGCCCTGAATGGCCTTATTTAACTCATTACTATTGACTCAACCTTTTACTATTACAAGGTTTTGTTACTATTTCATAATATTTATAAACCCATAAATTTCAACTATGAGAAATGGAGGAAACTAACTCAATACACTCCTAATAAATCTACATTAAAATTTGACCATATTTGTGCATTCTCTAGATGCTCCTACATCAACCCATCAACATTGATTTTCCTTACACCATTTTTTACAAGAGTGTCACTATGCCATCATATTTTACTCGTATGGGGTTCACGCCATCATGTGATTATATGGATCCTATTTATCCTATTGGAAGATGCACAAAGAAGAAAGAATACGAGAAGGTAAAAACTACACCTGTCCAAATGATACGGGCAGAGGTTTATTTATTGAAGAGAGAGGTGGTTGAATAGTTACCAACCGAACAACTACATAATTGTTTTTACATTCTATATAATGTGTTATATTTTAACACCCCCTCTTAATGACTAAACTAGAAACAAGACAAAGTTTGTCCCGAAATTTTACAAATTTCCTAAAGCCCATATGTTTAGTCATTACATTTATAGACTGTGCCATAAGTTGTACTTTAAAATCAGCAGTCCTTAATTGTGATGCATTTGTCAAATGAAGGCGAACATGCAAAACAAAAATCTGGTCCTATGAACAAAAGATATGGCAAGTGGTCCACTTTGGTTCTCTGTTTGCGATTCATTGACCAGTGATGAATCACCAATGGTGAGAGTGTCGCCCCATCTCGGAGTGCTTTGAAATCGGAACCTCAAAGATGTGAATTAAAAAATCTATTCTAGGCTTGTGTTGTAGGAGTCTGTATTAAGACTCAATTAACCTATAATCGAAGTCACCTCGATCACATCCTTGTACCACCATGTAGTGCTCATCCAACTTTTTCAAGAAGAGGAATGTGACCATCGTGCGGGAGTTAAAACTAACTCCTCAATAGAAGGAGAAATAACCATCTCCCTCTCAACAGTGGTCTCGGTCTCAACGGGAGAAGAAACCATCTCCGTCTTATCTATTTGGTCATCTATCCCCCTCTGTTGGGAAAGATCATTCACAACACAATGAGAAAACTGATCATGCTCTACTGTCCTTCGAGCAAGAACCTCGAGTGAATGGCTGGGCATGCCATCTTACCATGCACCGTCAATGCATTTGGAATAGTGGAGTCTGTCCACAACAAATTGTTCTTCAGAATGAGGAAATCCATCCTCCCAAGGCATGTCTGCCTCCCGTACAACAAATTGTTCTTTAGAATGAGGAAATCCATCCTCCCAAGGCATTGTAGCCTCTTGCACATCCTGAATGGTGGAGCTGTCCTCCACACGTGCATTCATGTTGATCGCAGCCGGATCAACAAGCCGATACTGACCACCTACCCCAATACCAAGGGCAATTATCCGTCTCTGTTTCACATCAGAGACAACACACTTCTTTCCACAGAAATCCACAAAAATATTGGGATTTTCAGTCAATTGACGAATAGATAGAAGATTCTTTTGTAAAGAAGGTACATATCTAACATTCCGTACCAACAATTTATGAGCATTATTCAATACAATGCATATATCTCCTATCCCTTCTACTGCAAGTGATTCTCCATCAGCTAGTACTACTGATTCAAAACAAATATTTGCAGTAAATGAAACATACCAGTCCCTACGACATGAAAAGTGTGCAGACGCACCAGAGTCAATGATCCAACAACTGGTACCACTGTCATTCGAGCATGATGTCATAAGACAATAAAGAGCATGCCTATCATCGAATCCCGTTCTTCTGCAATTGCTGCCACATGTCCCTCATTACATGGCTTTTTGTTCTGCTTCGAAAGATCATACATCTGCTTCTGGCAATCCTTCTTGAGGTGCCCAACCTTGTGACAGTAATAGCATGTGACCTGATATCGAGTGGAAGACTCACCAGATTGACGTTTCCACTTTCCCTTTGACTGAGTGACAAGAGCACTCTCTGAATGGTCACAATTAGATTCTGCTTGAAGTTGTCTCCACTCCTTTTGCAACAGGTAGGAACTCACCTTGTCAAATGTGAGTGTTTGAATTTCAGCCATTAAATGGAGTGCCTCCACAAATGACTCATACGAAGAAGGTAAGTTGTTCAAAACTAGAGCCACCATATCATCGTCGTCCACCTTTTTGTTGATGGAAGATAACTGTTCTCGAAGGTCTTTCATCCGAAGTAAGTGCTCAGACAATAATCCACCTTCTTGTAACTTTACGGAAAAGAGCATATTTTTGGGTATAAAACCTGACTCTTCTTTGACATCGATATTTATCCTTAGACTAGTCCACAACGTGCTTGCCACAATAGCATTCCGCACTTCCGGTATCAAATCATCCGACACCGATAACTTGAGAAGCAATAATGCTTCCTTATGACGTTTGTCATAATCCTCGAAGTTCGTCGCTAGTCGACTTTCATCACCCTTGATGATTTTATCACAATCACGAAACTCCATGACCGTTAAAATCTTATGACTCCAAACATTGAAATTCGTGCCCGTTAACTTTTGTGTCTTCGACAACGTCAAGTGTGATATATTTGCCATTTTATTATTCCAAAAGAATGAAAATAATAAAATAATACTTATTCCACCAAAAGTATTACTTATTCCAATAAGTAATATTAAAAATATTAAAATTAATTATGTAAAGGTGAATGAATAGCTTTGTTGAAAATAATATTATTTCACCGACCTTCTTTCAAACGACTCTGCCTTAAAGCGATTTTTGCAGGTACCTCTAATTTTTGTTGTTTGCTAGTGCTGACCACAACAGATTCTCATGTCTTCTCCTTCCCGCACTTCGTGCACTCGCCCCACGACACGGACTTTACACAAGTTTTCCCTCACGATTTTATGCACTGTGCCCTTGTTTTTCTCCCTCCACGATTTTCGATAAGAACGATGCCCACAAAAATCAGTAAGAAGTGCCCTCATCGTATTTGCTTGCGATTGTATTTGTCGAGGAAAAACGTGATTATTTTTTGTGGTGTGTTGCGTATTCTTTCACACGATTTGCGACTATGGTATTTCCTCCGAACCACAAGCAACTCATTTTTACTCTTCACGTTTTCATTTTCCTCTCGAGGTTTTACAAGCGCCACGACTTTCTTGCTAGTGGCTACACCTTCGAACCACGATGCCCTTGAACCATTTTTCCAAACTCGTGCCTTGTTAGGGCTTCCTCGAGCTTGTTATTCGTGCCTCTTTAAGGCTTCCTCGAACTACAACCTTTGGGGCTCGATACCAATGTTGGAAGATGCACAAAAAGAAAGAATACGAAGGCAAAAATGCACTATCCAAATGATACAGCAGAGATTTATTTATTGAAGAGAGAGGTGGTTGAACAATTACCAACCGAACAACTACATAATTGTTTATACATCACACAACAATTTTTGGGTACTTCTTCCTTGGACACCTTACCTTCATACTACCAAACCTTCTCCAAGATGACACAACCCGATGAATATTTTCTCACATACCATGTACCTCCTACTTAGATTGCGAACTTTTCCCCTAATGAATGTGCACCCAATGCGTATGTGGATCCTCCCCCATTATGATGATACAACTTCTTTGAATTTCATTGTGATGGGGACATATCTTGAATATCTTAAGGAAAATATTGATTATATTATCCAAAAGTCATCTACCTCGCCCCTTTTCGATATTCCAAAGCATAAAGGGGAGGGGGCCTAATGCTCACATCAAGGCCTATACAATTACAATTTGATAACTCCTCCCTTAGGATGGAGTTATAGTAAAAAAGTTCCCAAGACCCTAGAAAGGATCACACTTGATTGGTATTACTACCTCCCGAAGCCTCAATCCATTCCTTCGACAAAACAATATCCTCAAGATTAACATAAGATAATTATTGCATACCAAACAAGAACGAAATCAAAATGATATTGTTACCCACTTCATCACCATGTGGTTATAAGTGCTTTGTTCTTCTACTAGTGCTCTTCACATGGACCATTATGAGTTGTGCTACCTCTTCCTCTACTCCCTTAACAAGGAGACTAGAGAAAATATGTATAAATTCCCTTACAATTATTATGAGGAGGCATTGGAGAGTGCATTAAGGAATGATCAAGTTGCCATAGAGAGTTTCCATAGGACCTATGATGCTAATGGAAATATTATTTCCCTAACCAAAACATGGAAGGTTATTAAAATAATGTGCAAGCTAACCAAGGTCCTAGAGTCATAAACCAAACTCAAAATTCTATAACAGATGGTGTTATAGATCAAGCTAAGAAACCAAACCCACCCAAAAATGCAACAAATCAAACCACAAATAATAATCAAAACAATGTGAATGCCTGGAATCCTAATGTTGCACCTATTATTCATGCCTTAAATTTTGACAACTCTAGAACTATAATAAAAATCATAATTAGAATGGACCTTTTCAAAACCAATACATTGGGCCCAACCACGACTACCAAAACAACTAGCAACATGATGGTGACCAACAAAACTATGACCGTAGGTTACAAGAATATGATCCCAACCTTTACTACCTCTTTTATAGGGTCAATGGTCATGATACTCTGTTTTATAGGAGTACAACAAATTTATGTAGGGATTCCCAAAGATAAACGAGGAATACTCAAAGACATATTCCTAGTAAATATTGGTAGTACTACCAACCAACTAATTCAAACCAGTCCCCTTGCACCACAAAACTTGAACCTCCACAATAATCAAAACCCATTCCCTAACCATCAACAACATATCAATCTGAATGTACCACAAAATGACATGCCTAACCAAGTCATCCCTATTGAGGATCGATGATGTCGAAGCTTCCACTTCTAATGTTGTAAACCTTGACGTAGCCCCACACTTAGGCACACTGAGGAAAAATTAAAGGATTGGGGTTATAGAACTGAAAATAAATGAAGAAGTCAACATTGTCACTTGCGCTTAGGGAATATCAATCATCCACTACTTTCCTTAAAAAGGAGAGACTCCAAATATTCCTAGGCTTGTGGGGATTTAGGACCTAGTCATTAATCTTAATAAGACATTTTCTCTCTTATTATTCATATATCTACTTATAAAGTTTCCTTCCCATCGCATTGCATTACTTGATGCATTCGACTTGATGATTTGGCCGAGTCACACCCCTTCAGAGGCCCAAATAAAATATATTGATCTCGATATGTTTCCTCTAAGGATGAATATGAGGTATAATGTTTACATTTTTGACGTAAGAAAAATACCAACTAACATGAAGGTGGTAAGGAGAGGTGATCTCACTATTTACCTTCAATTGTGGATATACAACATTGTAAAGAGAGAAATGATCGATAGTTGAGCTATTGTTAACATTAATCATTTCTCATTCCTTCAAAAGATCAGGTACAATAACACCAATTGCTCATCGAATCGGAACACATTGTGAGGTTATTATAGTCTTAAGGTCACATCCCCCACAACCATATTCCTCCTAATAACATTATGCCTTAATATGACTCTTATTGAATTATACATCATTGACATAGAAAAAAAATATAACATGCTTCTTAGTAGACCTTAGATATAATTAATAAAGGCCATTACCTCTACCAACATCCAAGAAATATGTTTCCTCTATATTGGGAGAGTCTTTCCCACATAGGTGACCCAAGGCCATTCAATGTTCTCCGGGAAAGCCTTGGGAAACAAACAAGGATCCATACACATCATAAAAGTCCTTGCAATGAAGTGTGTAAAGCTACTGCCCATGGAAAGGGGGAAAACCTTATCACAAATGTTGAACTCATTGTCAAGTCTACTCTAGTGACCCTTGAAGGTGTATTGAAACAAGCACTAATTGTAAAGGGGTATAGGTCGAAAAGGAAGCTGCTTGTTCTAATGAAAAACCATAAGTAACATGTTACAACAATATCAATGAAGTCAAATGCACAAATCTTTGACATCCTCGAGAAGGATAAGACTATTTTCCTCCCCTTTGACCCAAAAAGGAAAAATGCCTATTGATTTCCTCGACGTGAAAATGAAAAACCCAAATTTCTAGTAACCACAATCCCACGACATTGTTATGGTGGAAATTGCTAATAATGAGATGGTAGTGTTGAGAGAAAAATTATAACTTCAATCTCAAGAATGAGCAATGAACCCTATACTATGATGAGGCTAAATGCGTTTTGGTGTGGGGATAGATGTGATCTTGATTTCTCAAGGTGAGATGATCATGCCTTTCGATTTCAATTTGTACATTGAATGTACTAAAAATGGCGTTGAATACGAATCCTTATTCTTGGGGATGCTTATGGATTGATGACTAGGTGTTCAAAACTTTGATGTCATAAGAGGATCATAATTAGTTACAAACTAAGTGTTAGGAGTCTACCAAATTAAGGCTAAGCACATGTGACTTTACAAGGATGTTATGTAAAATATTTTTGAAGAGTTTGAGTTTATCTCTATAGAGGTTGTCCCTAGGGAGAAAAATCAATTGGATAATTTTATAGCCTCTTCTTTATCATCCTTCTAATATTATGATGATATTTTTCACACAAAATTCATTATATCCATGAGATTCCATCCCCTCATTTATAAGGGGAGAGGATGAAACACAAACTGCTACATTGGACCCTAGACCTCGCTTAAATGATGAAGCTATCCTAGAGTTCCTCTAGGATTATGAGCACCTCTCCAAATCCCAACACAACAGGGATTCTCTATGATCCTTCATCCTTCATCTCTCCTTAGAGACTAATTCTATGATTCTTAGATCAAAATTTAGGATTACAACTAGCCCAAAAGAATATGATGTTTATAAAGATGAATATGGCATACTAGACCTTCCCCTATACCCCAAAAATTCGAGGGGAATGTTTCCCTCATCAAAGAAATGATTGATATTAACATTAGGACAAAGGAACAACCAATAATCTTGAATAATGAGTTTCCTCTCTCCCCACAGGAGGTGGAAGATCTCAAGAAGTTATCTATCAAGCTATTTAAATCCTTCTCCTTCTCATAAGTAAACATGATTACATTTAAAATCATCATGGTCGTTCATAATCTATTAACAAAAGAAGACGCCAAGCCAAGTAAAACAAAATTTGAGGCTGTGAAGCTAAAAATATCCTTAATGGTTAAAGAGAAACTCCTTAAAGTCAAGTTGATTAATCTCATTGACTACACCTCATGAATTTCAAACATTTTCTTTGTTCTCAAGAACAATAAAATTAAGATTTGCATAAAATTTTGAGACATAAAAATATTTTCCTAAGGATGACTTCCCATTAGCCTCGATTGATGTTATAGTAGATGGAATTGTAGGATACATAATCCTCTCCCTCATAGAAAATTTCTTGGGATTTACCACTATGTGGTGAACATTTTGCCATATAGTCATTCCATTCAACCTTAAAAATGTTGGGGCAACCTACCAAAGAACCATGACACACATCTTCCATGATCTCATACACAAGATCTTTGAGTTTTACATCGATGGATTTCTTGCAAAAGATAAGAAAGGGGAAGATCATATTGACATCTTGCATACCATATTCATGTGTCTTATTGAATTCATTGTCATGATGAATCTTAAGAAATGTGGGTTCGAGTGTCATGGGAGGGAATCTCTAGGCTATATTGTGTTACAATAAGGCATAAACATTGACCCTACAAAGATCCACACTATTCTTGATGCTATATTATTGTTGACATTGTAATCGTAATTACCCTCTAACCACTCCTCCCATTCTCCTCTTCTACCATCCACTTGCATTGCCATTTTCACAATTATGCATTGAGGAAGCCAAGTTGGATGTGCATGTGAAAACATTTCATTCACCATAAAAGGGACCAATGAAACACAAAATTTTCCACACAAAATTAGACAAAAACTAATAAATGTAATAGTTTTTACCAATCAAAGGGTGTGCTAAGAAAGGATATCCATATTTTCAAGAAATATATGTGCAAAAACAATATTTAAACTTTAACCTTGCACATATGACATGTCCATAAAAGCCAAATTTAATAGCAAATGCTAAAAACAACAAAGTAGGACTTCCACGACAAGTACTAATGACAAATCAATGACATAAATTATTTCCCTATTGACCTTTGCTAATTATTTGCATTTGTTTGCATGCATCTCAAAAATGATTTCAACTATGCGGGCATCTAAATTTGTACCTGACTCAATATTGTAAGAAATCGACTAATATTTATGGTGTTGAATTGGTATGCATGGAAGACATCTATCTAAATAGGAAAATCTATAGATATTCACAGACATGTATCTAAACCCTTATCAAATTCATCAATCTGGAAATTTGAATAGTCTTGTGCACAGTTCAGTTTTGGGCTAGGTTAATACAACTATCTCGTAATTACTAGCGTACAAACATGTGATCTAAGAAAGTAGATGATACTGAGAGGATATGGATGGCGAGAACTCATTCATAGGGGTTTCTGATAAACTTGTTTATGAAGATGTCCTCACAATTCCTCTTCATGTAAAAGGACTTTTACAAGTAGTTTAAGTAGCATAAATTAGTATTTTAGATTTCAAGTGTTGATGTTCCTCTATAGTTTTCATTAATGGAAGGCCATGTTAATAGAACATATCCATAGTTTCAACACATATATTTGCCAAAACAATTTATTTACACTTTAACCTAGCACATTTTCACACGCATATAAAAGTGAAACTTAATAACAAATGCCCAAAGATACACACATGCAAACATGCGTGTATGCATGCACACACACATAGGAAGATCACTTTGTAAGCTATTATTGAATAAATCTATAACCCTCAAAGCTTCTTCCTCTTTGATGGTATACCATTCCTCCATCGTGCTTTACACACACACACCCAAGACAAAAGGAAAAACTCTAAAAGATATTGTGACATTTTGTTCTTGTGTGATCATAAATACCTAAAGTTGTTTAACTTTTGAGAAAATATTTATACGTTGAGTTTCATAGCGGAATTGATGCACTCTTTTTCTAGTTTAGGTTCTCTCACTTGAGAATAGTGAATCAAGTTGCTCTTCTCGAAGCCCTTGTTATCCATGTCTGGATAGACTACATATTTGTTTCAAGATATGTGTGTGTGTGTGTGTGCGTGCGTGCGCGTGTGTGTGCGTGTGTGTGTGCGTGTGTGCATTCGTGTGTGTGTGCGCGTGTGTGTGTGCGCGTGCGTGTGCGGTGTGTGTGTGTGTGCGTGTGCGTGTGTGCGTGTGTGTGTGTGTGCATGTGCGTGTGCGTGTGCGTGCGTGCGTGCGTGCGCGCGCCGCGCGTGTGTGTGTGTGCGCGCCCGCATGCATGTGTGCGTGTGTGTGCGTGTGTGTGTGCGCGTGCGTGCATGCGTGTGTGCGTGTGCGCGTGTGCGTGTGTGTGTGGCTGGGTGTGCGCGTGCATGCGTGTGTGTGTGCGTGTGCGTGCGTGTCTATGTGCGTGTGCGTGTGCCTGTGTGTGTCTGTGTGCGTGCATGTGTGTGTGTGTTTGTGTGCGTGTGTGCGCATGTCTATGTGCATGTGTGCGCGTATCTCATGTGCGTGTTTGTGCGCATGTGTGCGCGTGTGCGTGTGCGTGTGTGTGTGCGTGCGTGCGTGCGTGCGTGCGGGTGTGCGGGTGCGTGTGTGCATGTGTGTGCGCGCGTGCATGTGCATGTGTGTGTGTGTGTGTATGTGCGTGTGTGCGCGCATGCGTGCATGCATGTGCGCATGTGTGCGTGCGTGTGTGCGTGCGTACGTGTGTGCATGTGTGCGTGTGTGCGCACGTGCGTGCGCGTGTGTGCACGCGCGCGCATGTGTGTGCGTGCGTGTGCATGTGCATGTGCGCGTGTGTGTGCGTGGGCGTGTGTGTGCGTGTGTGTGTGCGCGCGCGCGTGTGTGAATGCTCTATTCAATCAAATTCATGGATGTAATGGCTTTGTTGTACCTGGTAACTTAAAAGATCAAGCTCTTGTAATATTGTGAAACTTCGACCTTAATATCATGTTGACTTCCTATGTCCAATTTCACTCCACATTAGACATATCATCATGAGAAATCCCCTTCATTTTTTTGTTATTTACTTCCAATTAATGTCAAGGGCATTATCGGTAATCTAAAAAAATTCCCAATTTTTGCTTTTTTATAATGGAGCTCTACAGGTATATATGTATCCAGGTCATAAAATCTGTTTGGGCACCTAGGATGGATTTCATTTACAATGTTTTTTTTTGCATAAAATGTGTATAGGATTCCAAACTAAAATTTAAGCTTTGTCCCCTGCAGGAACATTTATGATGTATGCTCTGTTTAGTGCTCTTACCTTAACATTTATAGTACTTTGTTCTGAAATTAAGGGGAAAATAGTCGAAGGAATTGACTGCATCACATAGATAAAGTTGAGTGCGCTACAAAACATTAATCACATTCATGGAATAATATATTAGTATGTAACATGGATCTTTGTAGGTATAGTTGGTTTGCATGTGATTGAATTGGTTGGCCAAGAAATTGAAATGGGGTACTCCATCTTCCCATTTCTCAAGAGATAAAATCAGGGCACCAACATCTACATAGTGACCCATTTGGGGAGTCCATGGCTTATTTTCAAGAGAGTGGGCAAGAAAAAATTCATCACATTCATGGAATAATATATTACTACGTAAAAGGGTTCTCAATATGTATGGTTGGTTTATAAAGCTAAATTGTTTCACCATAAATACTGTCCCTAGAGCATTGGCACAATTGAGCCATTTGAGATACCAAAGTGGCCTCATTTTGATAAGTAAGAGTATTTTTCCAAACCCAAAAAAATAATTATTTGGATATAAAACAAACCAATGTACAAAGTCCAAATCAAACATATTACGTAAACCGAGAAAGTTCAATTAATAGACATAATAGCCATCTATAGTGAGAATAAAAACTCCATATTTCATGTTTCATTATGAAGATTTCACATGAAATGTAAGAGATTTATCCTTTACGTAGCAAGAATTATTACAATCCTATGCAAAGAATGTTTTAGAATAATTACCCAGGTATGGTAATACCTCAACAAACAAAGTTGTGAATAAGACTTTGTCAGGGCTATCAAAAGTTCAAAAAAATTGTGGGTTACAAAAATACAAAATCCAAGCCCAAATTTATATAGAAATAAACCATGTCCAATACAAACAAAAAACTTATATTAGAAGAAGGCAGAGACAACAAAAAAACACATATAAGAAGAATGTAGAGACAAAACATGAGCACAATGCAACCGCTTACATCCGCCGCCATTGAACCTACAATTGTAAGTATTTTGACTTTAACTTGAACAAATCTATTATAAGAGTTCATCGAATATAATAGAGAATGAGGGATAGTTGAGATCGCCTACTTCCCAGGACATGGACAACTACGATTACCCTCCAAATTGTCAAATCAACGAATCCGTAAATAAAGCTGGTTTTATCATAGAGGTTTATGGTGCAATCAACGGCTCCAAGCAAGTCATTTTGTGACATGTTAGGGGAGGATTTCCCATTGTATATGCGCCTTTCCACGTAATAAACAAGCACAATTTGTATGCTTTCCCATGATAGGGAGCCATTTTTTTCCGCTTCGAGATCTCGCATTCCTCCCTCTGTTGCATCGTCCACCGTTTGATTTTCAACACAACACCTCGCTCAATCTTTTCCGTTCATTTTTTTGACAAATATTAGAACCAACAAGGCTGAACCCAAGTGGGATACACCTTTTAGCGTAAAACTAAAAAAATTATAGTAAAAGAAAGGAAAATGACACCACCTAAGGTCACGGTCCCATGTAACCCATAAGGCAACAAATCTTAAGCAAGTCTTTGCACAAATTTTTAGGAAAAATTAGCAGCGCTGCGATCCCATAGTTTTAGGAAAAATTTACAGAGCGGAAGAAAGAGATTTGATGAACCATTGCTTGGTTGATCCTCTCACCCATTGCACCCACTCAAATTGACCCTCCTATGCAGCCGCTGCTCCACTTTTTCAGGTGAAGATTCTGAATTATGTAGTAGGCAAAAATAATAATTTATACGAGACCAACCGCACCTGTAACTTTTTTGCGGTTGCCCCCCGCATGGGACCATTTGCCGAGTGGGGGAACATAAGAGGACGTAAAATATTTAGCTAACATAGAAAACAATTTTATGTGTCAAGAGACGATGATTCTTTTGTGAAATGTTGTGAATATTTTCCGTGTAGAAAAACATAGTTAAGGATGGCAAGCGCGTTATTGGTGAGCCGTGTAGGGGAGAGGGGCTAGTAGTGGTACACCCTAAGTTGAGGGGTCCACAAAATCAATTATTTAGCATATGGGATTGTGATTTTTTCACTAATATGTAGTTCAACTTTGTGTTAGCTTATATTTTTTCTTTGGAATGTTCAATTGGAGGGAAAATTATATTTTGAATTTATTTAAAACAATAAATTTGCGTTACACTACAACCATGGTGGATACCAATACTTGAATATGGGTGAAAATGCTTGAACATTGAATTTTTTATACTTGTACATGGGTAAGAGGTCTTAAATGTCATGATGTGATTGGCTACTTTACATTATTATTATGTTAAATAATAAATAACTAGTAGATACTACTATAACAATATTGGGTAGTGTGTGATCAATAGTCATGTCAACTATTGGACCATGTTCACTTATTGGCCCCTCTCCCCTAAGATGATCCGCCTTTTATTTTATGCTCCATACCACATCCGCATTTGCCTCTCGTGTCCTAGAACCCTTGAATACATGTGGACGAGATAAGTCGGCCGTTGTCTTGAGCCACGTATTCACATCATCCACCATGCACCTCGAATCAATGTGTGCCAATAGGGAGAGAGAGAGAGAGATTGAACTCATCCATCGTGCCATCCAAAAGCTCCACGCAATCTTCAAGGGCTCTTCCTCCGCCTCCGCTTTGTTCCGTTGAGATGGTGGGTGAAAGCGGCAATCCGTTTGGCGTCATCAAGGCTCATCTTGACTGCAATTCTAATGAGCTCCGACATGTTTGCCTCGCATAACCCCGGATAATGTTAGAAATAAACTAACACTTAATTCAACATGAGTTAAATGTTAAATTATAATAAAGTAATTTTTAATTACTTTAGTTAGATTATATTAAGTCAACTCATAGTTGTCTTTAGTTGTCTTATCACATGTTTTGTGAGATATTGTTCAATCTCATTTTTTATATTCCTAGGATGATTTCATGAGGGAAATAGGGGCAATTAGGGGCAATGAATATTATCCCGCATTTTATTCTCGATTAGTTTATCTATTTCCATGTATTGTGGATGAGATGGAAGTCATGTCCAATGTCTATAAATATTGCATCTCTCTCTTCTTATTGTAATGCTTGATTTTTAAAGATTAATAAAATATACAAGCACCGTCTTGTTTCTATGTAAAAGCTTTTGAGTTGTTTTGTGTATTTACTTATTATCAAAGTATTCAACTCCAACATTTGGTATCGAGCAACATTCGATCTAAGGAAAAGTGTAGGAAGTTTTGAGGGAGGAGGAATAAGAAGCTGAGTTAGGAGGAGCGAGTTGCCCCTGACCTCTTCATAGAGCCCCCGCCCTACTCCACACGCCGAAGCTAAAGAAAAGCAACGATGCAGAAACACCTCCAAGATTGGTAACAAAGTGATTGTATCAATTTTTTTTTTTAATACTGTTCATTGCATATGAACTATATACAATTTTTTTCTTTTCTCTAATTCAGAGATCCCATTTAGTGTGATTTAATTTAGTGGACCCCCAATTTTGGAGGCACCACTATTTGGGTTTGGTGTGTAGGTTTCATTTTTAATAAAAAAAGAAACATCCACCACGTTAGCAACTTGTATGTAGCTGCGGTATTTGCATATATCTGTGAATTCACCTTGCAGACCTGTGGATTTACCTAACAGCTTCACACCTGCAAAAGAAAAAAAATGAGCTGGATACTGATCTGGGTGTGCGTCTTCAATCTACAAGCAATTCCTATGCGACCTTGCAGAACAGAGCATAAGAGAGCCTTTAAGGCGAAAGGGCAGAGAAGGAAACAAGGCTTACGACGAAGGAAACAAAGTTGCATGCATGTGTAAGTCGGACCTGCGTTTTCTGCGCTAAAAATTGTTTTTAAAATTTTTTCCCTTTTTTGGACGATGTGAAAAAAATCAGAAGCATAAAAAAAAATTCCTTTTTTGGAAAGGGGCCCGGAAAAAAATATTTTAAAATGGTCATAACTTTCAACTGGTACCTCGGATTGAGGTGCCTTTTTTTTTTTTAAAGTATATGTTTTTTAAGCTCTATGCTTTGGTCCAGTCAAAGAGGCCAAAGAGCCCAAAACTAAATTTGTAAGGGAAAAGAGGCCAAAGTGCACAAAATTTTAAAAAATTGCGAAAATATTAATTTTTTCGTAAACAAGAAGGGGGTGAAATTTTCTTTTTCTATTTACAAGATGTTTGTAAAAACAACCGATAGTGCCGAAAAATCATTGTAAAAGGCCAAAAAGGAGCCCACACTCAATAAAAATCAATTTGGGGGGGGGGCGCGTGTACCGATTTGAGGGGGATTTGTTTCATGTTTGATTCTCTATCTCTCCACAAATGGCTAACAATGTGCCCAAATTCTTTTTCCCGATTCACAACTCCTACAAGGAGATAATTATGTTGCATGGAAAATGAAAATTAAAACTCAACTTGAATTTGAGGACATAATTGGTGTAGTTGATGGCTCGATAACGAGACCAGAAAATGATATTGCTCAACAATGTGTGTTTGATCGTGCTAATCAAAAGGCAAAACTTATAATTTATATTTGGTGTAACTGATGATGTACAACCTCATATTCATCAAGCGACAATTGCAAAAGAAGCATGGGATAAACTAGCAACTGTATATGAAGCTAAGAACAAAAATGCTATTTTGCAATTACAAACACAACTCCATTGTCTCAAAATGAATTCTAATGAGTCTATTGAAGGTTTTCTAAAGCGTGTTGCTATATTGAGATCATCTCTCCAAGCTTTGGAAGTAGAGGTCACTGATGAATCTCTTGTCCCTATTGTATTGAGAGCTTTACCAAACCTCATACAAAATATTTATCACGAATCTCAACATTACGGGTCCAACTACAAGTTTTGAAGAGTTAGTGAACATGTTACAACAGGAAGAGTCCATGAACAAACCTGTAGAAGATGAGGAACAAGCCCTCTCTTCATTCCATAAGGGAAAGAAACAGATTCATACAACTGGTAAGCAACACAAGCAACATTCTCAACAGAATACTCAAGGGAACACTCAAAGAAAAGCAAAGGTCGATTTGTGGCAGAAAAGGACATGACTTAAAAGATTGTTGGTATAACACATTTCAGAAGGGTTCATCTAGTGGCAAGAAGCCAAATTTTCAACAATCTAGTCAAGGTTATCAAAACAAACAACAAGGACAAAGGAAAAGTAACTGGAAAAAGAAAACACCGCAAAGACGGAAACATTGCTGAAGAAGAAGATAACTCACCAGATGAGGACTTCCTATTTGTTGCACAATCAACTCAAGAAATCAATTCACCACAGGTAATTTGGTATGTTGACTCAGGAGTAACAAGACATATGACCGGGAGAAATGATTGGTTCTTAGAGTTAAAGAATACACCTAACAAAGACTTTGTTTCGTTGGGTGATGATTCATCGTACAAAGTACAAGGAATTGGAAACATCTCCTTACCTCTTGGATCAAGAAAGTGCACAATAAGAGATGTTCTATATGTTCCTGGATTAACAAAGAATCTACTTTTAGTAAGTCAGCTTTTGGAGCACAACTTAAAAGTGGATTTTGATTGTACAGATGGAAAGAAGATGTGTTTAATCAAAGATAAGTCTAAAAACTCCAACATTGTTGCACGAGCTTCTGGTGTAGGTCGTATGTTTCATTGGATTTTATTCAAACCAAAAATCAGGCCCTTGTAGTTAAGGATACATCATCGACACAATTGTGGCATAGAAGATTTGGCCATGTAAGTTTTGGCTATCTTAAAACACTTCGAAAAAATAATATGGTAAGAGGACTGCCAAATTTCAAGAAAAATACAAACAAGTGCACAAATTGTTTGGCAGAAAACAACATAGAACTTCTTTTCGTAAAAGCGGTACATTGGGGCCCGTGGTAAACTTGATCTGGTGCATACCGATTTGTGCGGACGTATGAGACCTAGTCATTCAGGTGTTTCAATATTTTATGTTTTTTGTTGATGATTACTCACGAAAAATGTGGGTATACTGCATTCGTACCAAAGACCAAGCCTTTGAAACTTTCAAGAAATTCAAAGTAGCTTGTGAAAATGCAGCGGTAAGAAAATAAAAACACTCCATTTCAGTTGAGGGGGTGAATACACCAGTAATGAGTTCAAAGCTTTTTGGAAACACATGGAATTCGTCGGCAAATGGCACCTCCATATACACCACAACAAAATGGTGTTGTTGAAAGAAGGAATAGAACTATAATGGAAATGGTAAGGTGTATGATTGACGACTCAAGCTTGAGTAAAACATATTGGGCAGAAGCAGTAAAAACAACGGTTTATCTCAATGAATAGAGTTCCCACTTTCGCACTTGATGGAATAACACCACAGGAAGCTTGGTTAGGGAACAAACCATCTATAAAACACCTTAGAGTTTTTGGATGCAAGGCAAGTATGCACATTCCTAAGAAAAAGAGAACTAAACTTGATATGAAATCAAAACAACTTATATTCTTGGGATATAGTGATGAAGCCTTGGGATACAGGTTAATGGATCCAAAAACAAGAAATTTTTCACAAGTAGAGATGTTGAGTTTTTTGAAAATAAAGAAGCAGATGCTCCTTCCATAAACTCACAAAACAATCCTACTAAGAAAATAGAAGATGTTCTTGATGAAGATAATGATGATGAGGATAATTCAACTCCTCCATCTACAGGAACAACTAAATGTATGCCTAAGTGGTATACTAATCTAATTCGAGATGCTAAGTTGGATAGTGATCCTAACACATCCACTTCAGGACCTAGAACTCGTAGTATGACTCAAAATGAGGTAAACTTAGCCTTAATGAGTACAATAATTGAATCAAGTGAGCCCACTATAGTTCAAGATGCCCAACAGTCAAAACCTTGGTCAGATGCTATGAATTCAGAATTCAACTCTTTGATTAAGAATAATACATGGCAACTTACAGATCTTCCACCAGGGAAGAAGGCAATAGGTTGCAAATGGATATTTAAAACAAAGTACAAATCAAATGGAAGCATTGATAAATACAAGGCAAGATTGGTAGCTAAGGGTTATGCACAAAAAGAAGGCATTGATTATGAAGAAACATTTGCGTAAACAAATGCTAAGATCAAAACAATCGGGATGATATTAGCTCTAGCTGCACAATTTGGTTGGAAAGTTCATCAAATGGATGTAAAAAGTTCATTTCTCAATGGGGATTTACAGGAAGAAGTCTACATGACTCAACTAGAAGGTTTTGTCATACCAGGTAAAGAAGGAAAGGTATGTAGACTCATAAAGTCACTGTACGGTCTCAAACAGGCTCCCAGGGCATGGTACATAAAGATTGATGAGCATCTCATCAAACATGGATTCAAAAGAAGTCCATATGATCCTAATCTCTATCTCAAAAAGCAAGGGGGGGAGATAGTGATCATAGTAGTATATGTCGATGATCTAGTCATCACTGGAAGTTCGGTGAAGATGATTGAAACAACTAAGGAAGATCTAAATCGATCATTCGACATGACAGATCTCGGGCTTCTTCATTATTGTCTTGGACTTGAAGTATGGCAAAAGGAAAATCACATCTTTGTTACTCAACTAAAATATGCCAAGACAATGCTCGAGAAATTCAGAATGATGGATAGTATACCAATGGCTACACCTATGGAGACAAGGCTTCAATTGTCTCACACAGATCCATCAGAACAAGTAAATGTTACTCTTTATCGACAGTTGATTGGGAGTCTCATTTACTTAACTTATTCTAGGCCAGATATCAGCTATGCAGTCAGTTATCTTTCTCGATTTATGCAAGAACCAAGGGTTTGTCACTGGAAAGCAGCAAAGAGGGTACTGAGATACATCAAAGGAACCATGGACTTTGGCCTAGAATACAAGAAGAATGATAACTTCTTCTTGACAGGATATACAGATTCAGATCATGCAGGGAACGTTGATGATAGGAAGTCCACTTCAGGATTTGTGTTCTTTTTGGGATCTGGACCTATTTCATGGGGGAGTAAGAAACAAAATTGTGTTTCAAGGTCTTCCACAGAAGCAGAATATCACGCAGTAGGAGGAGTTGTCTGTGAAGTGATTTGGCTCAGACGGATACTTGAAGGATTGGGAATTCCACAGGATCATCCAACAATCCTACATGTAGACAATGAAGGAGTAATAAAACTTGTTCGGAATCCAGTTTTTCATGAACGCACCAAACACATTGAGGTGTAGGTACATTTCATTCATGAACAAGTTTGAACAACAACATTCAGCTTTAGCATTGCCCGACAGAACATCAGCGTGCAGATATCTTCACAAAATCTCTTGCACGTCCTAAATTTGAGGTATTTAAATTATTCCTCACTAGCTCTCTTCAGAATATGCTGAATTAAGGGGGGGAATGTTAGAAATAAACTAACACTTAATTCAACATATGAGTTAAATGTTATATTATAATAAAGTAATTTTTTAATTACTTTAGTTAGATTATATTAAGTCAACTCATAGTTGTCTTTAGTTGTCTTATCACATGTTTTGTGAGATATTGTTCAATCTCATTTTGTTTATTCCCGGATGATTTCATGAGGGGAAATAGGGGCAATTAGGGGTAGTGAATATTATCCTGCATTTTATTCTCAGATTAGTTTATCTATTTCCATGTATTGTGGATGAGATAGAAGCTGTCCAATATCTATAAATATTGCAGCTCTCTCTTCTTATTGTAATGCTTGATTTTTAAAGATTAATAAAATATACAAGCATCATCTTGCTTCTGTGTAGAAGCTTCTGAGTTGTTTTGTGTATTTTCTTATTATCAAAGTATTCAACTCCAACATATACCTCGGCAGAGATGAATTACCTCGAAATATAAGGTTTTGTTGCAAAAGCATTCGATGAGATTCGTAGATCGAGTCCCATTGAACCCACTTTCTTCTACTTGTTGGACTTGGGATTTTGTGGGATGAAGGAATCGATACCGAAGCAGACTACACCGACGACAAGGACCAAACACATGACAAGAAAAACAACGATTGCTTTCTTTTCCACGGTGGATGCACCTGGTGCCCTCATTGCCATGCCCGGTCAATGCCCGCTTCAAGATCCACCTTCCTCTTTTGTTGCATCCTCCACCGTTTTATTTTCAACGCAACGCCTAGCCCAATCTCTCGCCAATCATTTTTTGACAAATGTCAAAACCAGCCGCCCGCACCTAAGGACACGCCTTTCGGCGTAATAATATACACATGAACACATAAATTTATCATGCATAATTATTTCCATGTGTATGGTTTGATGGTTGTGGATTGTGGTAATGGTACTCTAAATTGGAGTTGATCCTTGGTTGAGAAGTGTTCACTTCTTTTATATTCTATTAGAGCAAGACCAAGAAACCATTACCCAACCTAGTTTGAGCAACAGATTTGAAAAAACCAGACATTGTTTACAAAATCATTTCCTTTTGCATTTACAATATTTGCATTACAATCTATTATTTATGAATTTACATAATACATTTGGATCAAAGATACAAATCTTTGCATTTAAAAATTTGGCATTCTATGTAGAAACATTTCATGTAGATATTCTTTACATTTGTAATATTGCATTCGATTTGACTTTGACACTTCCTTGTTATGAACTCAGCCATGTATGCATTCTACCTAGTTCACTGTTCCTCTATGTCACCGCCTCGACCAATCTTGTTTCATCCCTTTGTTGACATTGTTGGAACCCTATCCAAACTAGGAGGCTTTCTTGGTTTGGATCGGTATAAATGACACTAATGAGTTTTGCTTTGTTACGTATTTGCTTCTTTTATCTCACAGAATGAAATATTTCCCTCGCATTGAGCTCTCCTATTCTTTGGTTGGAACGGTTTTACCCGCATTGGCTCAAATCTTGTCTAACTTGGCGTTTTCATAGCTCCACACTTCTTCCTCTCAAACCGTGTTTGTGATGCCTTTTTGCTTGGGATGTTTTGTCTCTCTGCACGGTTGATTCAAAAGACATCTAGGGTTTAAACCCTAGTGCGTCACCAAGGCTCCAGTGCAAGCCTTTTATTTTACTTATTTTTCCTTAGTCTCAAGGAAAAGATGAAATGATTAGGTGTCCTCCATTTATAATCTCAAAGCTAGACATGGCACATTAGTGTGTGAAAGATTCTTAGAGCCACAAGGTCCTCAATTCCAATCTCTTGGATGCCCGCTTCTCGGCTTACATGGGTGAGCTCCTTGTTGATCTCCTCCACCCGGCTTTCCTAGCTCGCCAAACTTTTGGAGGTAATTGTTTTAAGGGTCAACATGATTTTTAACAATTTAGAGGCTTGGAGATTTATTTATTATTAAAAAGGGAGAATTATTTATTCTTATAATGAGGGGAGTAAGTATTTAGAGAAAGTTTTTTTTTCCGAGATTATATTAGAAAAGAAGGAAACTATTGCAAAAAGGGAGTAATTATAAAAGAATAAAAATCACTTCTTTTTTTAAAACAAGAAGTGATTTTTCATTCATGAGCGTGATATTTTGGTATTTCAAAGGTTGCTTCAAAGTGAAAATTGTGCTTGGCATCGAGATCCCAAACCCTCGCTTCATGGCCCGCTATATAGTACTTGAAGTAGCTCCTTCTCGTAGTAGTTATTCCTTCGTGTGTCGAAGACTGGAGGGTGAGGTCCACTCTAGCATGTGGTTAGACCCCCTCACTAAAACATGCTCGTAATTTTTATTTTTTTCCTCAACAATAGAGACAATGATCTTTGAACTTAATGCCTCTAATTATATTGTTTGGAAGAGAAAAAATAAAATATTTTGTTGTGCAAAGACTTATGACATGTCTTTCGAGATTGTGATCCCTGTATTTACTTTGGAGGAGAATAAGCACCTTGGATTCAATGCATATAGGAAGAGGCTCTAGATTTGCTTAGGAAAAATGTTTCATATTATTTGCACATCTATATTGTAGATGCCAAGTCACCAAAGGAAGTTTGGGACAAATTTCCATCATTATTTAGGGAGGCAAATAAGTCTTCTAAACCCTCGAGCATGTGAGTGATGGCTCAACGCGTTTGATGTTAATACATATAAGACTTCTTCTCCTCCTCGATATTCCTTCTTCATTTGTAATGAAGAATTGATTTCTATTGATGACATAATATAAGTACCTACATTGCCTTCTTTTTCTCTTCCAATGCCTTGTACATTGCCTTCCATGTGACCTTGTAGGAAGAAAACATGAATTGTTGAAACAAAATTCTTTTTGCACTCCCTCGTTTTGAAAAAATATCACCTCATAGACTCCATGTAGCGAAAACTTGTTAGTTTGCAACATCACCGTGATATTGTGGACCATCATACCCCAACTCCTAGTCCACTTGTATGTATTGCTACCACACTCACTAACCTTGATTTGTCAATCTTTGAGCTGCTCTTGTTCCGAGGTTCCTATTGCAATTTATTGACATTGTTGGAACCCTATCCAAACTAGGAGGCTTCCTTACGGTTTGCACGGTATAAATAAAACTAACGAGTTTTGCTTTGTTACGTATTCACTTCTTTCATCTTGCAGGACTAAAATATTTCCACTCGCGCTGAGCTCTCCTATTTTTTGGTTGGAACGGTTTTACCTGCATTGGCTCAAATCTTGTCTAGCTTGGCATTTTCATAGCTCCACACTTCTTCGTCTCAGACCGTGTTTGTGATGCCTTTTTTGCTTGGGATGTTTTGTTATTTGCACAACCGATTCAAAAGACATTTAGGGTTTAAACCCTAGTGCGTCACCAAGGCTCCAGGCGAGCCTTTTATTTTACTTATTTTTCCTTAGGCTCAAGGAAAAGATATAATGATTAGGTATCCTCCATTTATAATCTCAAAGCTAGACATGGCACATTAGTGTGTGAAAGATTCTTAGAGCCACAAGGTCCTCAATTCCAATCTCTTGGATGCCCCGCTTCTCGGCTGCACTGGTGAGCTCCCTTGTTGATCTCCTCCACCCGACTTTCAGGTAATTGTTTTAAGGGTCAACATGATTTTTAACAATTTAGAGGCTTGGAGATTTATTTATTATTAAAAGGGAGAATTATTTATTCTTATAATGAGGGAGTAAGTATTTAGAGAAAGTTTTTTTTTCCGAGATTATATTATAAAAGAAGGAAAATATTGCAAAAGGGAGTAATTATAAAAGAATGAAAAATCACTTCTTTGTTTAAAACAAGAAGTAGTTTTTCATTCGAGCGTGATATTTTGGCATTTCAAAGGTTGCTTCAAATGGAAAATTGTGATTGGCATCGAGATCCCAAACCCTCGCTTCGTGGCCCGCTATATAGTACCTTTGAAGCACCTCATTCTCGCGCAGTAGTTATTCCTTCGTGTGTCGAAGACTAGAGGATGAGGTCCACTCTAGCATGTGGTTAGACCCCCTCACTAAAACATGTTCTTAATTTTTATTTTTTTCCTCAACAATGGAGACAATGATCTTTGAACAACTTAATGCCTCTAATTATATTGTTTGGCAGTGAAAAATGAAAATATTTTGTAGTGCAAAGACTTATGGCACGTCATTCGAGATGGTGTTCTTGTATTTCCTTTGGAGGAGGATACGCCATTGGATTGCATGCATATAGGAAGAGGCTCTAGAATTGCTTAGGAAAAATGTTTCAAATTATTTGCACATCTATATTGCAGATGCCAAGTCACCAAAGGAAGTTTGGGACAAATTTGCAACATTATTTGGGGAGGCAAATAAGTCTTCTAAACCCTCGAGCATGTGAGTGATGGCTCAACGTTTGATGTTAATACATATAAGACTTCTTCTCCTCCCGATCTTCCTTCTTCATTTGTAATGAAGAATTGATTTCATTGATGACATAATAGAAGTACCTACATTGCCTTCTTTTTCTCTTCCAATGCCTTGTACATTGCCTTCGATGCGACCTTACGGGAAGAAAACATGAATTGTTGAAACAAAATTCCTTTTGCGCTCCCTCGTTTTGAAAAAATATTACCTCATCATATTGATATTGTGGACCATCATACCCCTACTCCTTGTCCACTTGTATGTATTGCTCCCACACTAACCTTGATTTGTCAATCTTTGAGCCTGCTTTTGCTCCCGACGTTCCTATTGCAATTTTTGCTTCTAAGCCTACAACAGATTATTACTTTGCATATTTTACTTCCACATCTATGCTTATTATAGTTGCACACTATGTGTATCCCACTTCATCTCCTTTTATTTACATGTTTAGCTCATTTGAGAAGCATATCTTTGCTGCATTTGGTTCTCAAATACTCGGTTCTATGAGATTTTCTAGAAGAGGTATTGGTAGACATTCACAAGGTATTGCTTCCTCTATTCCTCCTGTTAAGTGGACTTCATGACATGACATTGGTTACAAAACAAGTAATAATTCATTGAGATCACTTATTGATAGAGCTCTTGTTTTTGCTCACTCAATTCTTTGTGAGGGTCGTGTGCTACACATGAGTTTTGTTGCATCTTCACTCGGGCTTAAGGAACCTAAAATTTTAGTTGTCAGACATGATCAATTTGACAAATATTTTGATGTTTCCTTGCATGTTCCAGTTGTGCACTTTGCACCAAATCATAAGCAAGCATCCTCCTCAGTTATCTCGTGTTCATTTGGGATGGATATCTGATCACTTATGGTGGCAACGTAAGCATTCATTGAGGACACTACAAATGCGGCTCCTCCACCATTCAACTTTTTGATCCGCTCATCACGCCTACATTGTAATGCTCTTTGTTGTTCGAGTTGTTTTCTTTGTGATTCAAAGAAACTCTCCTATTTTAGATGGTGTCCTTAGATATTGAAACTTCTCCTCCATTTTGAGAATTTTTCTCCTCCTTTAGTTGCATGACTTTCCCATCACCACTAGGGCCATCTTCTTAAGAGGTATATTTCATTTGTATCTTTGACACTTTTTAGGCATGTTGACAGTCTCCTTCGGCGTATATTCGAGCTTGCCCTCCTTCGAAGTGTAACTAGTTTGGTAAAATCCAATGTCATCTTGACATTGTTCAAGTATTAGTTTTGTCCATTCATACGGATGTGTAGTGTCGCTCCACCCATTCAATAGTACGGGGGATGATGTTGATCCTACTTTGGGTGTCATGTCCATTGCCTTGGTAATGATGTTGATGTTGATAAGGCGGGGGGCGGGAGGGGGGGGGGTAATGATGTTGATCCTACTTTGGGTGTCATGTCCATTGCCTTGGTAATTATTTATGGTATTTGGTCCATTACTCCTCATGACAGTAGATCAAATTTAACATTTAGACTGATAGGTTGATTTCACAAGGTAGATGAATTATTTGGTTGATTGATTGTCACCGGACTTGACAACTAAAGGATGTTGATATATGATCCCCCTCAAGTGACATTTTTGTGCCCCAGGAAGCACATGACAAAAGGTGGCAATCAACAATGAGAGATAGAAGATGATCAAAGAGTGAGATAGTGTGCGTACTCCCAACCTTCCTCTACGAGGTATATAACAAGCGATGATAAGAGTTGTGTGTGTTGAATATGTGTTATAAGGAGTATGAGTGCATGGGAACGTACGTCGGAAAAGCAACAGGCGAGCGTGAGAATCAACAAGTGACTCTTCCACGTACCCGACCTCCCGAGGTCGTGCCGAGACAGCCGGTGGGGGTAGAATATGCAGACAAACTAGTTGGGGAGTCTAATGTCTTCGACACGCACTAATGGTATTTGCGAATCTAAGGCAAAGAAGGCCCTTCTAACTTGGACTGGTGTGATAGATCGATCAGCGAGGATGACTGCTCGAAGGCTCCAATCAATATCGAGCTCTGGCGTGATTCGATCTATGGGTTGTGGGATGCGTGGAAAATGACCCGGGATGGTTTCGTGTATTTCTCCTGATAGGGTCATATGGCGAATATAGTCAACTCTATGGACGATTCTCTGGCCTAGTCCAAAATTCTCTAGCTTCGTTAGCTGTTGTGTCTAGTAGGGATAACTGTTGAATGATGATAGGCGGAATCGGAGTAGACTGAAATACTAATGTGCGTAGGCCAGTGTCTATATCTAACTGACTTGTGGATTCGTTGGGCTGTGGGATTTGTGGATCACAACCGTAGACTCTTGGTTGTTGCGGTCCTGTTATGGTCATACGCGAGATCAAGTTCTAATCCCTAGTATCCAGTAATCGTATGCTTTCTCGGCCTCTACGTTTAGAACCAGCAATTGTGCGATTTTCTCAGAATACCTTACAGGTGTTCTAGCAACTTGAATTCTTAAACTGGTATCTATATCTACGAGGGTGTCTCAGTGTCATTTGTGGAACTAAAGGATCACACCGAATATTTGTTCTCTTTCAAATCCTTCTACAGTCATGCGGATGTTTTCTAGGATAACCTATAGTTTGGCTGATTTGACCAAAATGTGTGTGCTTGGTCGTCTTCGATGTTTAACCCTCTCAACTGTGACCTGATCTGTTGGAAGTCTATTGTTGTTTGGAAGACTTGTATCCTAAGGTTTTGGTCAATGTCAGTTGTTGCCAATATGATATTGGGTGGGCACAATTGGTTCGAAAATGTATTCCCTGGGCTCCCTAGGTCCCGTAATTGTCATCTGTGATAATGAAACAAACTATAATAAAGTAAAATCTAAGTACACTTCTAGCATATGTAATTTCTTTTTGTATTTTCTGGCAATTTATAAGAAAGCAGCGATTTAAAATATTTAGAATTGACAACTAAACTAATAACGTAAAACAAACAAAAAGCAGTGAGTGTAGCTATTTATGCGTGCAATTTTGTATATCTATTCTAAACAACGAAATAACTAATCTATTTGCAAGATTCTTGATCCTACCTCGAAGTGAGGAATGAATCTTAGTTTCTCGAAACTATCAATCCCCACAACCTCCACGGCAATATCAAGAATGGAAATAAGCTGAAATAAAGCGATTAACTACTTTATTTGATAAGCTCTAACTAAAACTTTGAAAGATGGAACTGGATTTCCCGAGCAGTGGCGAATCCGGCCGGTGTGTATGTTCTTGTCCCCTCAAGTATGATCTCTTCGTTCTTTGTGCTCACGTGAATCCAGAAAAGCGTGGAATGCTTGCATCAGCGGGAATAGATATTTGGATCAATGGACAACCTTAAGAATGCGAGACATAATAGAATGTGGATAGGAGAGGGATAGCGCAAGAGTACGAGAGCTTGGCCTATGCAATTCCTAGCGGGGTCTCACTGCGAATCATGCAATAAAAGCGTCCGTAACACGAAACTAGTCTGTATGAAGAGCAAAACCTGCAACTTTAATGGCTGCCTAAACTATTCTACTCCAAAAACAATGATACTGTTTGCACAAGTTGGATCTGTGGCTTACCAACAGCAACACAATACTAACCAAAGCACTCAATGAGAAAACTAAGAATTCTAAGCAAAGGAAAACTAAATCTGCTGTAACAAGAAATTCAAAAGCAAACTTTGGAGCAAAACTCAGAGGCCAAAGTAATGTTTGCACTTGCACAAGTTGGATATGTGGCTTACCAGCTGCAACACAAAACTGAAACAAACCTGCAACAAACTATGCTACCAATCCTAAGCAAACTAAAAAGACCACAGCACTGAAAAATAAGAAAGTTGGAGTGAAAAATGGTGGCCATTTGCATGTGCACAAACCATGCATTTATAGGAATTCCAACACTCAAAAACCAAAATCAAATTGAACTCCTAAACAATAAACAAAGGAAAAACACTATTCCAGGGGACCAAAAACATTAATGCATGCCCAAGTCGGTAAGAAAAGCTGGTGAGTCGTGATATTTCACGCGGGTCGCGTCAAAAGAGCATTACGGAAAAGCGCGCGGGACCGCCGCTCGAGCGGGCGGCGGTTGCGAGACCGCCGCCTGTTGGCGGGCGATCTCGTGACGCGCCCGAAGGGCGGCGGTTTCGTCACTGAAGGCCAAGAAGCCAAAGAAAGAGGAAAGAAAGGGAAAAACAAAGCACGCGGGGGCTAAGCGGGGCATGCGGGATGTTAACGCATATCCGAAGAGCTCTTTCTGGATCCCGAACACCTTTCGAGGAGACCTGTATCATCATTGGGGCACTTGTTACCGTTCCGTGGTACAGTACCTTACAATTTTGGGTACGTACATATTGCCCCCTCGGAGAAGCGTTTTAGCCATGAAGAGGCATAAAACGGTGGGTCGAGTATGGCAGTCCCGAAATGGGGAGTTAGAAGTTATACCTTACACGTCCGTGTGTCGAAATGACGCCATCCAAAATTCCCGCCACCTGCAAAATGAAAAGAGAACTCAAGTGCAGATAGATACAATAATTTGGAAAATAAACGCTAAAATAATAGGGGAAGAGGACGTACCATTAGTGCGAGGATAGAAACTTACCTCCGTCAGCGCTCCGAACCTGCGAAAAAGCCATTGTAAAACGAAACAGAACGATATATATATCAAAGTGGGCCCATTTTCCTATTCATTTGCGCGAGTTGATTTGATAGATTTTGAGCTCTGGGACCCACGGTAACGGTTTCTCACGCGAGTAGAGTCAAAACGTCCACAGCGAGATAGTGATCATGCCTCCACGTGCGGAACGCCACCCCGCGAGATCACAGGTTGGTTTTTCTTCAATTTTGTGCTTTTCCCCTTTTAAATTTGAAATGGCAAATTCTTTGTAATGGGGGGGAAATTTTTGAAAATGCTAGGTTCAAAAGGTCCACCTAGGGGGGGCGCCTACTGGGTAGGCTCTTTTTTTAGCTAAAATGATCTATTTTTGCGTTTTTTGGACTTTTTAGGGTTAAAAACCCGCGGGTTTCAGGCCGTGATGCCGTCGCCTGGCCGGGCGGCGGTTACATGACCGCCGCCTGTCCAGGGCGGCGGTTACGAGACCGCCGCCTTCAAGGCGGCGGTTACAAAACCGCCCCTCTGCCCAGGGCGGCGGTTTTGCACAGAATGCAAAAGAACCTCACTTAAAAACTTTCACTTGTATTTTTTAGCATTTGTGTATGTTTTTATGACTCTCTTGACATTGTTTAGATACTAACTTGCTCTGTTTTGTGTGTTTTTGGGTGTATGCAGGCGAGGGAGGAGTACATTAGATGGAGCCGGGAGAGAGAGTGTGATTGGCTGCCCGGGGTATTGGATGCCCTCTCAGCAGATGAGGAGGACACATTGCAGAGGGCCGGCATATTGCGGATATCGCGTGTGCCTCACGTTGCTCCGTCTAGTCACATACTCTGTGACTTATTCTCCTACTGGGATGCAGATCGGAACACTTTCCGATTGCCAGGGGTCCGCGGTGAGTGGACTATTACTCTAGAGGATGTTTACCGTATCCTGGGGGTCCCGATCATCGGGAGGAGACTCACACTGGAGACAGCTGGGTCCAGAGCACAGATTGTACAGTGGGCAGGCTACATGGGGGATGCAGCTATCTCCACGGGGCCGAAGAAGGGAGTGAGAGTCAGATCCATTCCTTCTTTGCCCATCCCCATATTTCGACAGGCCATCATGGGGATCCTTGCCTCGAGACTGATCGGGGACAAGGGAGGGGACACTTTGTTATACTGTTGGGCCCCCATCATTGCACAGATAGAGGGGCATGGCCGGATATACGCCTGGGGGGCAGACATTTTGGGGACCACCTATCACGACTTATACAGGGTGGTCCGTTTACAGGGACAGTCTTTGAGTCACCCTACTCTAGTTATGAGTTGGGTGTATGAGCGCTTCATTCCCTATGGCAGAGGCGTGGAGGTGGCAGATCCTGGGGCTGTGAGGGCAGCCAGGTGGTCAGATATGTCGGTGCTTAGAGCACCTCACCAGCCAGTAGCTTCCCTCACTACAGCAGATATGGAGGCCATACCGTACCAGCTCATGGCCGGCATTTGGGGAGAGGAGGCTCTTACATTGATCTCTTGCTCCACCACAGGGCAGCTTATTGACCGTGTGGGACGGGTGGAGGTACATCCTTTTGGCAGGGTTCCTCAGCAGTTCGGCCTCCCATATGTGGGTATGCTTCCTCCAGTAGCACCAGTTTACAGATCAGTTCGGGAGGCTAGAGGGGGGCCTAGAGGCCGTGGTTGGACAGTGGTTACCCCTGGCATTCCTATTGCAGCCAGGGGGATAGTTCGGGCCAGAGGGAGAGCTGGTGTGCCTCGGGCACCTTTACTTCGGATTACGCGGGTCCTGCTCATAGTAGTGATGACCCTATAGATATTGACTCCGATTCTGAGGAGTCCACAGAGGGAGGGTCGGAGGAGCAGACGGACGAGAGTGATCCTGAGTGGCATGATACTCAGGATATCATGCAGGCGGAGAGGGCGGAGCAGAGCGCAGAGAGAGAGACTCTGGTTTCGAGGAGCCACTCTCCCGGGGCCATGGTGGAGATGATGAGTCCGTTGCGGGGCGTCATGTTGCCCCAACTACAGGAGCAGCTCCTCAGTCGGCGGCGGCATCTGCAGCGGGTGCTGGCCCTAGTGACCCATCTTGGAGGCCCGGTGACCCGAGTAAGTTATCCTTTCTCCCTTTCAGTGTTAATTTGATTTAGGACTTGTTTTAACTGCTATCTCTCCTTATATTTGTATCTTGTACATTTTAGCCTCTTGCCTAATTTCTAATTCGTCTTTCCTCTTTGTTTTGCAGAGACCGTTGACGAGTGGCGGGATCTAATCCGTAGGGTATGTACTGATTCTCTGATGATCCCTATGGATAAGACCCGTGCGGAGCTATCTCAGATCTTGGGGAGCCCTCGGCGGCCGGCGAGCACTGCACAGCGTCTTCGCTCCCGTTTGGCATGTGGCCAAGATGGTGTCGACTCTCCGTACAGAGTTGGCAGGCTATAGGACAGCCGAGCGCCTTATGAGGAGCCGTTCTCATGGCGAGACCACGACCGCTCCTCGAGACCCTGAGCCCTCCGTCCATTCAGAGCGCCAGCGTAGCCGGAGTCCTAGGCGAGGGCGCGCACCTTCAGCGGGATCGCGTAGGGGTTGAGAGGCCACTTGGCTCCTATGCACCTTTTGTATTATAGATTCTTTTGTGTATTACGGGCTCTTTGAGCGTTTTGACCATGCCTAGTGCATGATGGCATTGTATACAAATATTGACTATTTATATATATGCGCCGATTTTGGATCAAAACTTTGTCACTTGGGTCTTCCCTTTCTGTTTCCAGCTTTTTCGTGTATACTACGATGTATGTTTTATATGCTTTCTAGAATGTATGCAATGGAAAACAGATGATGCAAATGTTTGCTTTCTTTTTGTGTTTCATGATGCTGATACATGATATTGTAGATATATTGTGATCTTGAATCTTAACTTTTGTTTAGCAATTTGGATACCTCATGATTTGTTTTGGCAAAGTGATGAGAACAACCAGTATGATGAACAGATTAATTTGCCCCACTCCTAACTCCACGCAACTAGTAAGATGCGAGGGCTCATCACCAAGAGCCAAGAAGGGCGCAAGTTATGAAATGTGATGAAGTGATAGTGATGAAAGACAGACGAAGTTTTGGTGGAACCAAATGAAAACTACAAGTTTATTCTACCTGAATGACTTCATAGTTTTGGATGCAACTTGCTTTGCGGTTTATCCAGACTTAGACCCGTAGATGGCCACATAGCAGACAAAATCTGGGTTTTTAGGATTTTTAACTCTTTTTGGAATTTTGAATATCTGATTCATTCGTTATTGACTCAAAGTTTGAATTGATTGTTTATGACCTTTCAACATTTACTTTGTTTAGAGGACCCCCTACACTTTGCCCCGTGCTACCTGTAAGAAGCATGGGCTTATCACCGTGGGCAAGGCATAGGCGAGTAAGGGCATTTCCATCCTTTCCCAACCCTACGTCACTAGTAAGAGACGCAAGCTCATCACCGAAGGTTGGTGGGGCAAGGAAATGTGTAAAATAAAATTTTCTGTTTAATCACTTCTTGACTTGTCTATTTGAGTAAAATGTCAGTATATGCTTATTTTCCAAAGAGATGTGTATATGGGATAGATGTGACACCATGAAGCTTCTAGAACAGACCATAGGCAAGACACCTATCCTAAGAAGAAATCAAAGCGAGAACAAACTTGCAGATCTTGGTATGGTTACCGTTAGGACTTCGTCATGTCCGATTTTGTTTAGATAAAAGATTCTGAGTTGATTGATGATATCGAAGACGGAGAAGTATGATTAAAGAACTTCATGCCAGAAACATCACGAGTTTGTAATAAATTGCTTTGAGAATAGATTCCTTGATCACAATTTGTGTAAGAACAAGTGGACAAAATGATCCTAATTTATATGAAAATGCGATGTAGATAGTTATATAGGCAGCGCTTGCTGCTTATGCGTAGAAACGTTTGAGGTGGAGGGAATTGACTTTTTCGCCAAACTCCTCACCTTCTAGCGTGCATAAGAGGTATGCACCATTTCCGTAGTCCTTCATGACTCGGTATGGGCCCAACCATTTGGGCCGGAATTTCCTTCCTTCGCCGGTCTTCTTGTCGATCCGGCTGTCTAACCTCAGAACTAGGTCACCTTCGTATATGTCACGTTCATAGACTTTCTTGTTATACTGCCGGCACATTCGGTCGGCATAGACTCTATGTCGTTGTTCAGCATCTAACCTAGCTTCATCCAGGCTTTCTAATTGAGAAAGACGTGCTTCTCTGTAAGCGTCCTCATCCAGAATCCCTTGTAGCGAAATACGGAGACTGGGTATTTCGACCTCAAGTGGGAGAACTGCTTCTGCCCCAAATACTAGCGAGAAAGGAGTTGCTCCCGTTGGTGTTCTTATTGAGGTTCGGTGGGCCCACAAGGCCGGATATAACTTTAAATGCCAATCCCGCTTGTTTTCTTTCACTGTTTTAAGGAGAATGGCTTTCAGTGTTTTGTTCGTTGCTTCAGCCTGCCCATTGGCTTGGGGATAGTACAAGGAAGCCGTATGATGGCTGATTTTAAATTTGTTGCATAGCTCACGAACTTCTTCATTCTTGAAAGAAGTTCCATTATCTGAGATAATGATTTGCGGGATACCGTACCTGCAAATGATTTGGTTCAAAATGAACTTAGCGATTACAGAACCAGGTACAGTCGTAAGAGGCATGGCCTCTACCCATTTAGTGAAATATTCAGTGGCCGTGATTATAAAATTGTGGCCGTCTGTGGACGAGGGAGAGAACTTCCCTATCAAGTCCAGGCCCCATGTAGAAAAGGGCCACGGAGTAGCGATCGGTTGCAAAGCTTGTGCCGGCATGTGGATCTCATGAGAGAACTCCTGACATTTATGACACCTGCGTACAAACTCTATTGCGTCATGTTCTAGAGTGGGCCAGAAATAGCCCATTCGATGTATTTTTCGAGCAGTGGCATGGCCACCGAAGTGGCCTCCACATATACCGCTATGGGATTCATGGAGAATCTTCTTGGACTCTTCTGTGTCAACACACCTTAAGAGCATTCCATCGAATGCTTTCCGATAGAGCACCTGCTCTATAATGACGTATTTAGCTACGATAATGCGTAACCGTCTTCTTTGTTGAGGTGTAGCTCCTTCTGGGTACCTATGGTCCATGATATAACTAATGATATCAGCGTACCAAGGGCACTCAGATATAGCAGGTCGGGTTTCGACGTAGTACACGCATTCATCTGGAAAGTCTAAGTCTACTAAGTCGCCTCCGTCTAGCGGGTTATCAGCTAACCAATCTGCGATGATTTGCCCTTTAACTGACTTTTGGTTTACAAAAGTTAATTCGAACTCTCCCATTAAGGTTATAAAGCGTCCTGCCTTTTTAGACAGGGACCCTTGTGTGAGGAAGGTTCGTAAGTGGTCAGTTTTTACCATGACCCTTGTCTCTTGATTTAGCATGTAGTGTCTTAGGCGTTTAGTAGCAAAGACTATGGCAAGACATTCTCGCTCTGCTTGTGTATAGCGTGTTTCATAGTCGAGCAATGTTCGGCTAATGAAATAAATCGCACGCTCTCTCTTGTCATCGTCTTCTTGGGCCAACATACAGGCCAGCGAGACATCGGTAGCCCGTGAGTATAGAATTAATGGGCGATCTAACTTAGGTGGCATTAGCGTAGGCGGTGATAGCAGGAAACGCTTGACTGCATCAAAAGCTTCATTGCAATCTTCAGTCCAATCAATGCTATAGTCCTTCTTGAGTAAATTGTTGATTGGATGGACGGCGAAGCTTAGATCCGGGATAAACCTCCGGATTGCACCCAGCTTTCCAAGAAATGATCTGATTCCAGATTCACTCGAGGGCGGGACCATTTCGAGGACAGCCCGAATTTTGGTTGGATCAACATCGATCCCTCGTGACGATATGATGTATCCTAGGAGCTTTCCTCCTGTTACACCAAATACGCATTTCTCTGGATTTAGCGTGACTCCGTATTCTATTAGACGTGAAAGAATGATGCGGAGTACTTCAGGGTGGTCACAGCGCTTTTTGGCCTTAGCCAATAAGTCATCCACGTAAGATTCCACGATTTTATGAATTAGATCGTGAAATATGTATGTCATGGCCCGCTGATACGTAGCACCGGCGTTCTTGAGACCGAATGGCATAACAGCGTAGCAATAGGTTCCCCAAGGAGTTATAAAGGTGGTTTTAGCTTGATCTTGCTCGGATATTCTGATTTGATTGTATCCCGAGAATCCATCCATGAGAGACAAGAGCTCAAACCCAGCTGTTGCATCAACAATGACATCGATAGATGGCAATGGGAAGTCATCCTTAGGACATGCTTTGTTAATGTCCCGGAAATCTATGCAGATGCGTATCTTTCCATTCTTCTTGAGAACGGGAACGATGTTTGATACCCATTGGGAGTAGTCAACTGGCTTGATGAATCCTACCTGAAGGAGTTTTATTACCTCCTCTTTTACCATAAGGGCTACCTTGGGCTTCATGGGTCTTGATTTCTGTTTAATTGGCTTTGCATCTGATCTAGTGACGAGGTTGTGCACCGCAATGTGGGGTGCGACTCCTGTCATCTCTTTGTAATTAAATGCAAATGCCTTCTGATGTTCTTTGAGAACTTGAGTATGTATTTCCACTTCTTCTGGGGTTAACGAAGATCCTAGTTTCAAGATTCTTGGCTCATCTTCCGTTCCGATATTGACATCGATTGTTTCTTCAATTAAAGAGGCGTTACCCTCTTCGAACTCAGGCGGTGCTGGGGGTAAATCCAAATCATCCCCGTTTTCCACCGCGTATATATTAGGTTCTTTTTGTGAGGGAAGATCCGTTACAGGATTTCCGAAGTAGGAAGATGAATGCGGGATCAGAGATAAATCTAGCGTGTGATAGGAGAGATGTAGTGCTGCATAGGCATTTAAGTAATCCAAAGTAGCCGCATCATTTCCAACATGGTCTAGGACGGTAGATTCACTTCCGCTTGAAAGAGGATTTATCATTGTTTTTATCAATGGTTCGTTTCGAATGGATATTGTGAAATGAGTATCTTCTAGCTCATTGCTTGGAGTGAAGCGTGATGCCGAAGTTGCTATTGAATCGGCGAGAAGATTTTTCTCTCGCGGAATTGCTTCAATGGATATGAAGTTGAACGCCTTGCTTAAATCTAATACAACGTTTTTGTAAAGTTGCAAGTGTTCGGCTTTAGTTTCATATACCTCTGAAACTTGGTTTGCCACTAATTGCGAGTCTCCTAAAACTCTGATATTATCAATACCAATTCTTTTGGCTAAGGTAAGGCCAAGGAGGAGGGCTTCGTACTCAGCGCCGTTGTTTGTGCATTCAAAGTTCAACTTAAAAGAGAATGGGAGGACCTTTTCCTCGGGCGAGGTAAGAATTATACCTGCCCCCGCTCCATAGCGGCATTTAGCTCCATCGAAATGGAGAGTCCAATACTTAGCCGGGAGTATGGATGTAGGTGTATCTGCTGTGTTTGCACACTCTACTTCTACCATATAGAGATCTTCTGCTGGCAAGGAACCAACACCTAGGGAAAATCCTATGCCTACTGAATCGAATGGTAAGAACATTGGTGAATCTTGTTCTATCAACTCAACGATCTTCGCAGTAGTCCCTAATGATACTATTTCTTTAGTTTTACCTTTAGGGGTTGGAATTGTTTGGGCTATGTTGGTAGTTTCAAGATCCGTCGTAGGTATCAACTTTTCCTCTGGCTTTGGGTCAGAGGGTTTGTTAAGTTGGTTTGTTGGAAGTTCGAATTCTGAGTGTACACCTGGTCTCTTCTTTAAATCAGCTAGGTGTACGTCAAACGGCTTTGGATCACCTTTGGCTACAAATACCTTTCCCAGATGCAGGAATCTTACTTCTTGAAATAGAGTGGAAGGGATTGCCTTCATGCGGTGTATCCATGGTCGGCCGAGGATCATATTATAATTGGTTTCCCGATCTATAATATAAAACTCAGTCAGGATTGTTTTAGGTCCCAAGGTGACCGGTAGTATTATGGTTCCTATCGATGTGGCTTTAAGGCTATCGTAGCCCCTCAAGGTATTTCGTGTAGTAGAACAGTTCGTTTCTCCATATCCCAATTTTTGGAGAAAAGAGAAAGGGACTATGTTAACCGCAGCTCCATCGTCAACCATTGCCCGTTTTACATAATTATTATAAACCTGTACTTGCAAGTGTAGGGCTGGATCGCCTCGGCGTGCGATCTCGGCATCCGTAGGCATTTTACTTATCTCGAATATGAATTCGACATCCCTATCCGCCTGTCCCGGAGGATAAACATCAAAGTCTATATGATTTACTTGTGCTTCTGGTGGTGGAGTGATACTAATTAAATGACCCAAACCTAATGCCTCTAAAAGAGCAGCCCGTGAGTAGGGGAATTCTTTAGTAAATCAAGGAATGAAATATGCGAGAAGGTTTTTGTTAGATCATTAATTAGATCGTAAGCACCCATAGGTTTTGCTACGGTTTGCTGGATGTTATCTGTTTCCGGTAGATGGCTTGGACTTGGTTGAGAGAAATACTCTCGTGTCCTCGTAATTGCTTCAACGGGTAATTCGGAGTCTAACTCTACTAATCCAACTACCTTAGGTCGCGGCTGACTTCCTAGTTGTGGCGCGACTAACGGATTTAGCGAGGTTGAGGCCTCGTGATCGTTGTTTCCTGTCATTGCGCCTTTGTTTGTTCCAGTTGGTTTCAACCCATTGTTATCATGATTTGGGAGTGGATCATTAAAGATCTTGAGAGGGGCATTCGAGGGAAGCGCCCTGCGAAGGTACTTGCCGTTGGTGACGTAGGATCTGCTAGGAACATATCCATAAAAAATTGTTTTTGCTCATTTGGCAAGCGTTGCATGAATTTGTTGTAGTCACGACACGTTCTAGTGTCATGACCCCGAATTTTATGGAAACCACAATAAGAATTGGGATTATAATTCCCGTTTTGTTGGTTTGGTGTGTATTGTGGCCTAAAATTCCGATCAAACTGTTGCCTATTAGGACCAAAGTTTTGAAATTGTTGTTTTTGGTTTTGACTTTGGTTTTGGTAACCAAATGAGTTTTGGCTTGGCTCTTGCATGGGATTTCGCCGTTGTTGTTGCTGTGGATTATTAAAATCCACCGTATTGACCGTCGGGGTAAAATTGTTGTTTCTTTGGTTGTTTGTTTGTGACGGAGTATTAATGACATTTACCCTCTTGGGCTGGTCAGTTACCCCATCTGTTGTTACCCCACGATTTTTGTTAAGGATTTTGGGTCCTTGATTGACGCTTGTGGTGGTTGTAGTATTTTGAGTAGAGGTGACTAACCTCTCGTTTGCTCCATACGTCTTATGGCCACTATCTATCTATTCTTTGCTTGATCAATTCGCGAGAGCGCTCTCATAAGTCCTTAGTGGGAACTTACGGACTTCTTCCTTCACTTCTTTGCTAAGAGAATGAAGGAATAAATCGCATAGCTCCATCTGATCCATGTTTGGAGCGCTTGCTGAGGAATAAAGGACTGTGCGCCACCTTTGGATGAAATGGGCGACAAACTCGTTATGTTCTTGCTTGATGTGCAAGAACTCCCTGATTCCTGTCCTTAATAGTTTGTTCATGTCGAAGGCTTTGATGAACTCGACACGAGTTGTTTGAATGAATGTATGGAAGCTTCAGGTATTCTATAATACCAATCGAGAGCGATGCCTTCCAGCGTTTTGGGGAATATTTTAGCAACGACCCCATCCCATGGGAGTAATTCTCGAATGGCTGTAGCGTAAGCTTTGATATGCGCATTCGGATCTCCTTCTCCTTTGTATTTGGGCAAATCGGGAAGAGGCCTTGGAAGCATAACGCTTCTTATGGCGAAATCTAAGGGCTCCTTTAAATATTCTGAATAAGTCCCTATTGCATACGTCTCCACCATTGATGGTGCCTGTTGAGGAGGCGGTGGCGGAACGGGTTGTTGATATGGCGTAACGTACGCGTTGGCAGGGGCATAAGGCAGTCCCTGCATTTGAGTAAACATGCCGGGGGATGAGTACATATCCCCTTGTGGTGATTTGGAATACATGTTTAAGTATGAAGGGGTACTATCCAGGAATGGATTGCTCTGTACCGGACCAGGAGGAACTGTGCTAGCGATAGTGGGTCTAGTTGGCACTTGTTGTGAATACTGAGGAGTCATACCTAACGTGCCTACTCCTGTGAGGAGATCTACTTGGCTAGGATGGTGCGGAGGATTGGAACTCCCTGTTTGTATGAATTTTGAATTTTGATTTGCTTGGGCAAGTTCTAATCCTCTAACCTTTTCTATTAGCGTTGAAATGACTTCGTTTGGTGAAGTCACGATATCGTGCCTTGGTGGCGTTTGTTGTATATCCTGGTGTTGTATAGGCATGTGATAGCCTGTCATGAACTGATTGCTATCTTGCCAAGTTTCTCTGAGAGTATTTTCTATACGTGATGGCATAGAGGTATTTTCTTGAGGAGAGAACTCGGGCTGTATTTGCAAAATTCCTACAGGTGGATACATGCCTTGAGAGCGTTGTTCATTCCTAGGATAACGTATTGAGTACTCGTCATCTAGAACTGAGTATGGATCTGATTGTCTGCTAATATGTGGTCTAAGTAGCACCTGAGGAGATGAAGCAGATTCTCCAGTCAATGTCATATTGTTTGAGCCTGAAGGCTCTGTTTGTGTTTGAGCGAGTTGTTGCTCCAACCCCTCTGCTTGGAAGGACGAACTATATCTAATCCTTGGCGTTTGTGTTGACAACTGATTAGTTGAATAGTTGTCGCCCCACATTGAGAGTGAGGGTGATGATTCCCTATTCTGTTGGGCATAGTATGCCTCAAGACCCCGGGAGAGTCACGCCATATGCATCGAATCCCGACATATTCGGGGGTATATGAATACCGCGAGAATAATGGGAAGGAAGCGAAGGTGATTTGTGAAGGGAAGCGTGATATTTATGACTCGAGCGAGAAAGGTAGGAAGTTTTACGTCAGCTTTACTAATTTCGTTTGATTCACGTTGGGTTCACCAATTTTGTACGTCGGAAAAGCAACAGGCGAGCGTGAGAATCAACAAGTGACTCTTCCACGTACCCGACCTCCCGAGGTCGTGCCGAGACAACCGGTGGGGGTAGAATATGCAGACAAACTAGTTGGGGAGTCTAATGTCTTCGACACGCACTAATGGTATTTGCGAATCTAAGGCAAAGAAGGCCCTTCTAACTTGGACTGGTGTGATAGATCGATCAGCGAGGATGACTGCTCGAAGGCTCCAATCAATATCGAGCTCTGGCGTGATTCGATCTATGGGTTGTGGGATGTGTGGAAAATGACCCGGGATGGTTTCGTGTATTTCTCCTGATAGGGTCATATGGCGAATATAGTCAACTCTATGGACGATTCTCGGCCTAGTCCAAAATTCTCTAGCTTCTTAGTTAGTTTGTTGTGTCTAGTAGGGATAAGCTGTTGAATGATGATAGGCGGAATCGGAGTACACTTGAAATACTAATGTGCGTAGGCGGTGTCTATATCTAACCGACTTGTGGATTCGTTGGGCTGTGGGATTTGTGGATCACAACCGTAGACTCTTGGTTGTTGCGGTCCTGTTATGGTCATACGCGAGATCAAGTTCTAATCCCTAGTATCCAGTAATCGTATGCTTTCTCGGCCTCTACGTTTAGAACCAGCAATTGTGCGATTTTCTCAGAATACCTTACAGGTGTTCTAGCAACTTGAATTCTTAAGCTGGTATCTATATCTATGAGGGTGTCTCCAGCGTCTGGCTGTGGAACTAAAGGATCGCACCCGAATATTTGTTCTCTTTCAAATCCTTCTACAGTCATGCGGATGTTTTCTAGGATAACCTATAGTTTGGCTGATTTGACCAAAATGTGTGTGCTTGGTCGTCTTCGATGTTTAACCCTCTCAACTGTGACCTGATCTGTTGGAAGTCTGTTGTTGTTTGGAAGACTTGTATCCTAAGGTTTTGGTCAATGTCAGTTGTTGCCACTATGATATTGGGCTGGGGCACAATTGGTTCGAAAATGTATTCCCTGGGCTCCCTAGGTCCCGTAATTGTCATGCAAAAGCAGTAATGAAACAAACTATAATAAAGTAAAATCTAAGTACACTTCTAGCATATGTAATTTCTTTTTGTATTTTCTGGCAATTTATAAGAAAGCAGCTATTTAAAATATTTAGAATTGACAACTAAACTAATAACGTAAAACAAACAAAATAGCCGAGTGTAGCTATTTGTCTGTGCAATTTTGTATATCTATTCTAAACAACGAAATAACTAATCTATTTGCAAGATTCTCGATCCTACCTCAGAAGTGAGGAATGAATCATAGTTTCTCAGAAACTATCAATCCCCACAACCTCCCTGGCAATATCAAGAACGGAAATAACTGAAATAAAGCGATTAACTACTTTATTTGATAAGCTCTAACTAAAACTTTGAAAGATGGAACCGGATTTGCGAAGCGGTGGCGAATCCGACGGTGTGTATGTTCTTGTCCCTCGGTATGATCTCTTCGTTCTTTGTGCTCACGTGAATCCGAAAAGCGTGGAATGCTTGCATCAGCAGGAATAGATATTTGGATCAATGGGACGGCCTTGAATGCGAGACAAAATAGAATGCGGATAGGAGAGGGATAGCGCAAGAGTACAGAGCTTGGCCTATGCAATTCCTAGCGGGGTCTACTGCGAATCATGCAACAAAAGCGTCCAGAACCTGAAACTAGTCTGTATGAAGAGCAAAACCTGCAACTTTAATGGCTGCCTAAACTATTCTACTCCAAAACAATGATACTGTTTGCACAAGTTGGATCTGTGGCTTACCAACAGCAACACAATACTAACCAAAGCATTCAATGAGAAAACTAAGAATTCTAAGCAAAGGAAAACTAAATCTGCATTGTAACAAGAAATTCAAAAGCAAACTTTGGAGCAAAACTCGGAGGCCAAAGTAATGTTTGCAGACTTGCACAAGTTGGATATGTGGCTTACCATTTTGCAACAACACAAAGCGAAACAAACCTGCAACAAACTATGCTACCAATCCTAAGCAAACTAAAAAGACCACACAGACTGAAAAATAAGAAAGTTGGAGTGAAAAATGGTGGCCATTTGCATGTGCACAAACCATGCATTTATAGGAATTCCAACACTCAAAAACCAAAATCAAATTGAACTCCTAAACAATAAACAAAGGAAAAACACTGTTCCAGGGGACCAAAAACATTAATGCATGCCCAAGTCGGCAAGAAAAGCTGGTGAGTCGTGATATTTCACGCGGGTCGCGTCAAAAGAGCGTTCTGGAAAACGCGCACAGGACCGCCGCTCGACGGCGGGGCGGCGGTTGCGACGACCGCCGCCTGTTCGGGGCGGCGGTTTCACATCTTGAAGGCCAAGAAGCCAAAGAAAGAGGAAAGAAAGGGAAAAACAAAGCACGCGGGGGCTAAGCGGGGCATGCGGGATGTTAACGCATATCCGAAGAGCTCTTTCTGGATCCCGAACACCTTTCGAGGAGACCTGTATCATCATTGGGGCACTTGTTACACCGTTCCGCAGTACAGTACCTTACAATTTTGGGTACGTACGGGTCCCAGAGTGTGTACGGATGACCCAAAAAAAAAAAGGTTTAGTTTGGGACTGGGAAAGAAATGGAAGAGAGAGATGACGGTTGGGAAAAGAGAGGATTAGCGGGAGAGTTTTGTCAAAAGCATCATCAAATTCAGAAAATCCGAAGGCAGATAAGAATAGTGAGAAAAACCTTCATTTTCCCCTCACAAAAACATGTTTTGGAGACCAGACGAATGCATTTTACATGAGTTGGATACCACAATGTTTGTATTGCCATGAAGATCGTGTACGAAGTCAATGAATTTCATCGATTTCCTGGGACGTACAGGCCACTTTGCTCATTCTAGTGTTATTGTGGCGCCTTGAAGGTTAGGGAGACGGGTAAGGTTTCAGGCAAAGCGCGGACTATTCTAACTAGGTTTTCGTCTCTTTAAGAATCCAACTTCAAAAACAAAACAGAAATTTGGTTTACAATATATTTGACGAAATGCTTGAAACAGAAATTACTATTTCCTTGTTTGCTCGGTGATTGAGTTTAACTTATATTCCTGTGTAGTTTGGTGTTTTCAGACCCGGAGGATCATCTGAACACATTTCAGTTTCTGTTCTTGTGTTTTTAGTTCATTTCGAGATCTTGTACATCTTTCAAAGCCAAGCTGTATTCGTTTTTTGAATAAGCATCAAACATCTGCAATTTCATATTATGTAAATGTATATGAAAGTTCATTTCGGTGTTATTCCTTCATACTCAGAGAACTAGCAGAATGTAATGAACACAGGTGGAAAAAGAAGTTCAGTTCTGTCTCTGGATACAGTATCTTCATAGGAACCATAGACAAGCACTAAATAGTGAGTAAACCATTTCCTTACATTGGAAACGTTACATGTACAATTGGCTCTGTGACACCCATTGGAAAATGATACAAAGTACAATTTGATTTTCTGTAACTATTTCCTGAATTTCGCTTAGTTTTACACATTTTGCTTATTTAAAATCAAGCAAATCTTAGTTTACAAATGTAATTGCTCATTTAGACAAGATTCATAAACTCAGTTTTGCTTAATTATCAGGAAAATGCATAAGATTACCAGATAATAATGTGCAGTCAAAGTTATGGTATTTGTCTCTAATTATGGTATGTGCAGATATACAAAAGCTTTGTTCCTCTAAATATGACTGAAGTAGCTCATCAGAATCTCTTCTGCCATAGCATGCTCTATATGTCAGCCAATATGTGAATGCGAGACTGGAGGAGCTCTGAATGGTAGATATTCAGGTCATGTCTAAAATTATATTCTAAAACTATTTGTCTACTGGTAGCTTCTACAACTCAACTGCAATTTTATTGAGGTAATTACTACAAAACAGAGACAATATGTTGCAAGTTGAACGCAATTAACAGTAGTTATACAGTCTTCCACCTTATGTGCTGCCATATAAGCCACTAGAAATAATAATTCACCTCCACTTGACATGAGAAGTCTTCATGAAGCTAGTTAAACTTGGACAGGCATGATAGCAACACATCAATTTTTTTGTGCCGAGTGAAGGAATCTTTCTGAGTTTTGTTGCTTGTTCAAATGCATAGGAAATTTCAATGAGAGTAGGCTCTGAACCTCTTTGCCCTCCAAAATATATACCAAAGGGAACACCAGCTTCACTGTAACCAGCAGGCACACTGATTCCAGGGTACCCTGCAATGGCTAGAACATTATAAATCCTATCATCAAGCGTCACGAGAGCATCAAGTTTATATCTATCTAAGACCTTATCTATTCCCTTTTTTGTAAGCATATAATCTCTCTTCAGAGCCTTTCTATAGGGCTGTGCATTCAAGCTTGACGAATTCTGAGCCCGGATGAAAATTTCTTGTCCATACTTCAAAATCCCTTCCTGATAGTAAAAAGATACATAAATTCATCATCATTTTACAATATTAATAATCCCTAATGGAAACAATGTGAGATAGGGAAGGAGATTCTACCTCAGAAGCATGCTGTATATTGAAGGAGATAATGTCTGCCAATGTGCGAACAGGAGATCGCAGAAGATCTGAAAGGTACATATTCAAATCATGTTTAAAGTCATATTCTAGCACTATTTCCTCCATATCCCCCTTATATTCAACAGATCACTGAAAACATGATTTTCCACCAGAAGTGCACCTTTTTGCCTGCAAATGAGACATCCACACCATCTCAGGTCATATATATAGTTCTGTAAATTACAATATACTTAGTATTGTCTCAAACTTGGTTCTAAATCTGTGTGCACATCCGCTGGTGTTAGTTCAGCTGTTTCTTAGCTACCAAAAAATATAAGGTTACCTCATGGTTCCTAGATGTTTTTCAAGGTATTCTGCTTTATAGGGTTCAGAGAGTAAAAACTGGCCTTCAACAACACCCAATCTCTTGCCCTGCAGCCCATCTGTCTTGAGGAACTGCTTATACCCACCTTTTGGAATAAATCGAGATGCACTCTTTGTGGCTCGGTGATCACGTACATCATACCCAACAATCTCATCTAGCAGGTAAACTGCATCTGTTATGGTTCTGCAAATGGGTCTGCATCAACAAATACAAAATGGGTATTTTAGAATCTTGTTTAATCTCAAACTTGCTTAGCCAGGTAGTGGCAATAATTTAAAAATGTTGCAGAGTTACCCCACAGTGTCTTGGTTGTGTGAGATTGGAATGACTCCAGCCCTGCTTGTGAGCCCAACAGTAGGTTTTATTCCCACAACACTGTTAGAACTAGATGGGCAGAGAATTGAGCCATCTGTTTCTGTGCCTAATGACACTGCTGCCATGTTTGCTGACACTCCCACAGCTGATCCAGTGCTTGATCCACACGGATCAGCTGTCAAAACATATGGGTTCTGCACAGTTAAACTTCCATAAATATGCAGTTATTGGACTAAACTATTAAAATTATGTAGGAAGTAGAATATTACCCGTCAAGACAAAAGTTAAAATCACAGACCTTACATTGACCACCCCTAGCGCTCCACCCACTGGGTGCAAGGAAAGACCTGAAATACGCCCATTCACTCAAGCTTGCCTTGCCCAATATTATAGCACCCGCCTTCCTCAGCTTCCATACAACACCTGCATCTCTTGGGACTTTGGAACCCAAAAGAGCAAATGAGCCTGCAGTGGTATTGAGCTTATCTTTGGAAGCAATGTTGTCTTTGAGTAGTACAGGTATTCCATGGAGGCCACCAATGAATCCTCCAGCTTTTAACCTCTCCGTATCTGCATTTTTAGCCAGTAGGAGAGCATCAGGATTCACTTCAATCACAGCATGGAGTTGTGGATTAAGTTTTTCAATCCTGTGGAGATAGAACTGTGTAAGGCTTGTGGAGGTAAGCCTCCCTGCCTTGAATGCTGATTGGATTTGTGGAATGGTTGCCTCCTCTATGTGGAAAGGAGAATCCTTCACAGCATTTAGGCATCTGCCACAAGAGAAAAACACAATCAGCAGCAAGAATTGTAACAAAGGGATTCCTCCTCTGTAGTTGGACATGTTTAATCTTATTGATTGCCAGTAAACGAATCTGAACTGAAACAGACATTACCATAAGCCTAATAAACGCAATGGATGCATTTCAGCCAATTGGTTTCTCTGATTTTGTATAAAGTGGATTATCTTTTGCCTGTGTCAGATTAAAGTAAAAGTTTATTTGTGGAATCAATGTACCAAAACATGTACACTTAATTTCTCAATAAGATGGAAAAAGTGTCACTAATTTTTCAGTGTTTCATTAGTGATACTTTTAAAGAGCCAGTCACAATGTCACACATAGGGCGCATGGTATTTTCAAATGTTTTATAAAAATTATGTGTGTACTAAATTAATTCAAAATCTACTTTTTCTCCAAATAAATATATGAAATGAAATTGGGGATGTGACATGCTACATAATAATATATATTTTTACGAGGCACCTACATTAATCTACGCACCTCTAACGTTAAGGTGCGTGGTTATAGAGTCGTCTCCCTAAGTATTTATCTCTCTTTTTTATTTCACCTAGATCATTAGATGTTGTTTATAACAGGTGGAGAATGACTCCTCACAAACAACCCGCCAAAGTTTAATTTTCTTACGCCAAAGGTGTTCATCTAAGTTGGAGTGAAGCACGCCAATATTGACTTAAACAGTCCCAAAGCATTTGATTGTTGATGTTAGGCCACATCACAACCATCCACGTTGGTGTCAATTATCCATACGACTCCTTATATGCTAGTAATGTTGTTGTTTCACTTCTTGTGGTAGCGAGATCTTCTTTGACTCCATCTAATGTTCAATGTGGCAAATTTGTTCGGCACCCCACCTCATCATATAGCTCCAGCGTATACACCGTCCCAATTCCAACCCAAGTGATATCTCTCACGAGTTTAGCATGCAAACCATAGAGCACACAATTGCTCCAATAGTCGTGGCAACAACCGTAGTAGGCACATCAACCACACAAAGGGCTTATGTAACGTTGTTTGATATCGCCTCAACGACAACTTCAAACCCATCTTTCAACATGTAAAGTGCTTTGGTCAACCTACCACTCGAATCGATAATGATTAATCTTTATTTTGACAATTGTTTTAAATACATATAGTTATAGTTTATATATAAATCTTATTTAAAAATAGACAATGATATTTTAAATATATAAGTTATATGTGACGGTTATTTAAAAAAATTGCAAAGTATATTATGGCTAAAATCATGAAAAATGTGTAAAAGAATGTCAAATTTAACCTATGTCGGTAGTTGGTCTTGGTGTGTGGACTCATTTATATTGATGTTAACTTATGGGGTCCAAACTTCAATTTTACAAGCCCTTTGGTCTTGTCAATGTAATAACAACGGCCTACATGGAGTGTTAGGGCCACGATCAATATAAAAGTGGCTCAACCCAAGCAAAATGGCCTCCACACCCACATTGATTATTGCTTCCCGAGGGTGCTCTTAGCATTGCCACCAACCGAGTGTGAAGACAATTCGTTTAATATGTATTCTTATGATTATACATGATCTACATTACAAGCTACTAGATATGGATGAAGGTGGTCATCAATGCATGGCTGCATCACAAATACTAAAATTACACTAATTGTCTTCTTCATGTTATCGCACTATAATTAGCAACCTTACGCTAATTGTCTAATTTTCTTATCGTGAATGGCAATTAACGTCTCTTCGTTAGTTAAACATTTTCTTTCAATTAATTAATTAATCATCATTAATTAATTACCCTTTACAATCTTTCATTTAATTAATAAATCATCTTATTAATTAAAATCCCGCTCTCAAACCCCTCTAATTCTACTAATTTCTCCAAATCATCTCCAAATAGTTTTTACAAGCTAAACATGACCTATTAATTAATCCTAATTGATTAATTAAACCTCCTCTAACTCTCATGGGTCATTAATTCTTAATTAATCTCTTCTAAACATGTTTATCCACTCCTAATTCTACATCTCCATTATCCCACATTCATTAGGATGTAGGCTTCTCTCAAATAGGAAAGCTATAAAAGAAACCTAGTACCTTCTTACCAATATACACCATGTCCTTGTAAGACATTGATACCTATTACTCAAGAGAGCATTTCTATTATTGGAAGGCTTGCCAAATTGAGAAACCCCTACTTGCTAAAAGTAGTAAGAGAAGATTCAAACATGGATTTTGTGCCATTTTGAGGAGACATCTTCCTTTTATCAAGCATCCTTGATCGTGCGTGGCTTCATCGACTTAGCACATCCAACTAATAAAATGAGGTTTGCATTTTTGTTTCTAATGTTTTGTGCAAGTTACTTAGCTTATTTTCATGTTTTATCTTGATGTATTTGTTTTAGGAATTAGGCTCGGATTTACTTGGTGTTAAATCCTTTGTTAATTAGACTTCAATTTCAGTAGCATGCATTCAATTATATTATCTAGGATAATATAATATTATGTGTGTGAGTGAGTTGTGATAACAACTCACATAGATAGTGTGTGAGAGATAATAAAGGGTTACTTGTAGAAATATCAACATATAACCATGAGGGATTTGGGTGATTGTGATGAGGAGCATTTCCTTATCTCTACAAGAAGACAATTCCTATTTATATGTATCTCTATAATTGAATAAATCGAAGAAGTGTATTATTATTGATGTGAACAATTTATTCTTGTGTGATAAAAATCTTTACTAAACTCATCATCTAGTATCACTACATGTTGATGGAATTATAAGAATTTTAGAGGCGAATCTACATTTTATTGCCCATGTGGATGATACTTTTCTCTTTTTGAGATATGAGATCAATTTAGTAAATTTTAAATTATTATTGTGTATATTTTTTAGATTAGAAATGTGTAAGGTTTGGTTGATTGCAACTCTACGACACTCTCAAATATGTATTCATTTTGTACTTTTATTTGGGTTTTCTCTATCTTTTCATAGTCCAAAGTGCATCTCCAGAGTGACAAGTGAATTTATCCCAACAAACTCATGGATTCTCTTCCAAGCAGTAGGGGAGAGGACCCTATAGCCATGCACCCTAACTTTAGGGGTACGTATATATATGTAGTTGTCTCATTAGCGCAAAAAAATATCATTGTGTAGTGTATGATCGTGCCACATCAACATTTTCGTTTCACATTTTTATTTGGAGGGAAAGATAGTTTTTGAATTGATTTAATATGAAGAAAATTAATATAAAGCATTTGAAAGAGGGACTAGTGAGAACGCCCTATGTGTCACATTTTCATTGGCTCTTAAAAATTGTCATTAATAAAAAAGTGAACAACTATTGGTACTTTTTTCAACAACCTATGGTGAAAACAAATGTACATGTTTTGGTGCATGCACAACTATAGGGTCCTTTCCCCTATTATTTCAACACATTGTTTTCAATCACCATTACTTCTTCGTGCATTGAGTATTGAAATAAGCGTGAGGCGTGAGGATTTGGTTGGCCTTTGGAAGGAGGATGTTCCTTTCACCAGGATCTTGTTTGTAGCTCGATTCATCATGCTTCCATGACATATTTGTGATAAGAGATCGGATATTATATTTTCATGAATTCCATTATTTTCTCTTTCCATCTTTCTACACCACCATGGTTCCAAATTTCTTTCAATGTCGTAACTTAAAGTCATAATTAGAAAATTGAGTGAATTTTTTTAATGTGGTTTTAGTGTCTTGGTGTAAGTGATTCGGTTTTGTTATGACATGATTTGATTAATTTTATTAGTCTCTTCAAATGTTTGTGTTAATTTTGAGTTTTGTCTCAATTCTATAGTCAATGTGTATATAGATTTGTTAAAAAAATAAAATTGGGTTAATTGTCATATATGTGTAATGTTAAGCTATTATATTGTCTATTAGGATATTTTAATATATATGTTTATGTTTAGTTAAATAATTCTTAAATGTTTTAAGAGTTAAGTATAATTTGTCACTACTTTATAAATCCATCCATTATTTGTAATAGATTTTAGTGTTAAAATCATCTTTTCATAATAAGTTTATTGTAAAAGTGTGTAGTGATTGTCGTCTTTTTCATCTTGTCATATTGTTCAAGTAGTCATTTTGTAATTATTATTATGTCAATTAAGTCATTGTCAAAATTTTGAATATATATATATATATATATATATATATATATATATATATATATATATATATATATAACGAGTTGGAGGATAGAGGCGACAAAAGAAGGAGGTATAAGAAATGACCTCTCGTCGATCACTAGTGACAAGCTCACTTTGCAATTTAGTGGCGTTTTTAGTTTTTTTGTTTCTAATGTGTTGTAATCATGATGTTCCTATTTTGTTCTTGTTCTAAATAAACCTCTTCTACAATATTTAGGAAAGAAGCATATTCTAAAAAGAACCAGAGACTCATGTGGGGCGGGAGAAGATTTTGAGGTAAACTCTTGTTGTCCATATAGTTTCCAAGCTCTAGAAATACATGGGAGATTCAAAGTTTGGTCTCGACTAGCTCAAGTAATTCATCTCACACGAGTTTTGGGAATCTAAGAGAGATTGAAGAATTTAGGGATCTCAAAACCTTAAGGAACTCAATTCGTAGCTAAAACTTGATGGAGTGTTAACTCTAAAGAAACATTTGTAGGGAGCATCATTTTTAGGACATGTCTTCTCTTTTCCCATGTTTGTGCCAAGTTGAGGGGGAGTGTTCCAAATATTATGTATTAGATTAGTTCTCACATTATATTATAGTTATGTGGATTATTAATGTGAATAGCTAAATAGATAAAGGTGTAAATGATTTTGTATTTGATAACTCATATATTATATAATTGAGATATTTGTAAGAGAATAATGGAGTGATGTGAGTAATTATATTATCTAGGATAATATAATGTTAAGCGCGTGAGTCGGTTGTGATAACAACTCAAATCGATAGTGTCCGAGAGAGAATAAAGGATTGTTTGTAGAGATCTTAATAGATGATCATGAGGAATTTATGGGATAGTGATGAAGAGTATATCATTATCTTTAGGAGGATAATATATATATATCAAAAAGTTTACTATTATTAATGTGAACTATTTCTTCTTATGTGTTAAAAATTTGTACTAAATTTGTAAAAAACAGCTACAATACCCCTACGTCTTACAACATGTGTTTCAAATTATCATAAAAGATCATTCCTCCCTCATGGGTCTTCTTACTCGTTCAAACCATGTACTCTTTTTCCAACATGGACTCGTCTTGTCACGTAATAGTTGTAATCGATTACTTTGTAGGAACTAACCATTGATGCCCAATCCTCTATGCGTAACACCATCATGGGATTTGTATCTCTATAAACATGTTGTGGGTGGGGCCGAGTTTTGGGGGACTTCTTTGCTTTCCTAGATGGTGTCACCATAGGTGAATTCTTATTCTGCTACACAGTAGAATAATTTCCTTCTTGTGATCCTTCCTCCCTAAATTCTTCGCCTTCTTCTTCTTGATTGATCTTCATGTTCGATCCTTCCTCTAATTGTTTGAATTTCACATAACTTTCCCTACATTTATTCTCCTCCACCATGGGTGTTATTGCTATCCAAAATTCCCCTTTCGGGTAAGTTTGATAACTTTCACTTTCATTTTGGACTTGGACAAGGGTAAAACTAAAAAATGGAGAATCTCAAGGTTCTAAGGCTTCCCCTTTCCCTTACATAATTCCTTAGTTCCATACTTGGTCAAAAAACCAAGAAAAAATGGAAAATTAGGTCATTTTTAGTGTATTACGGGTTTATCGAGTTTAGAAGGAACATATGGAACAAGTTCCTTGGAATAAAGATTTCTCCGCAAGGGTCTTCCATCCTTAAAACAAAGAAAAGGAGTGAGCTAGAGTATTGTGGAGATGCACGGGTGAAGCACGGAATGGTGGAGCGATTTTTGCAAGATGAAGATTCCCCACACAAGTGGTCGACTGCGGGACGAAGGGCGCAGTGTTGTGCGGGCGTGAGGTGAGTTGCGAGCATAAGGACGTCGGGCGGAACAAGTTCCGGCCGAGGAAAGAGTTCCCGCTTGATGGAGGTTGGCCAATGAACAAAGAGGGCCAAGTGTATTGCAAAAGTAGAAGCGATGTGGGTACTTGAGCCTCGGGTGGAATTGTTCCACGACACACGGATCTTCGATTGAGATGCCAACAAAGACCCTTTGTGGCAATGCAAAGCTAGAAGGAAATAGAGGAACAATTCCTTAGTGACGCGAGTTCTTCACATCCTCGATCTATCCGCACCACAAAGAGCAAAAATGATTAAATGTGGATTGTAGAAGCACTGGAACTGCATGGAACTCCCGACCCCTTGAACTTAAAATGGCCATAATTTTTGACATGTTGCTCCAAATTTCATAAAATTGGTACCGTTGGAAAGCTCTCAGCATCCTCTACACTAATAACCTAGATTTATTAATGTAGGTGAGGGTAGGTTGGTAAAAAAGTGGAAATAGAATCCAGCATTAAAGATGTAGCCCCACATAGCTCAACAACCAGTTTTGATGAGGTATGGTGCCCATTTCTTCTCCCACAAGCAAAGTGACATGGGGGAATGGGTTTGGCAGGGTGCCCATGATTTTTTTCAAAGATTTAATGCACCTTGTTGGTGGTTGAAAAGGGAATTCTGCCAAAATTGTTTCTGAGCAGTTGTGAGTTGTAAGCCTTAATTTGAACTTGGAAAAGTGTTCTTGTGCCTTCTTCTTCACATGTAATGGTTTGTGCATACTTTGAAAGCAATAAAAATCTAGTGTTTTGTGGTGTTTTCTCAACCCTAACTTGTGTTTTATTGCATTTCCTTGCCTCTCCATTCTTGTTGTTGTATTTTGTGCATGTATTTCTCACTTGTAGGTTCATTTTGTTGTGTTTCATGGAGAATAGATGGTGAATGAAGTCTTGGGTCTATGTCACTTCTATCGGCCTCTCCTTCTCACCCCTGGTCCCGTGGAATTTTAGAGTAGAGTTAGATAGTTGCATTTCCTTCCTTAGAGGTAGTTTAGCATTATGAATGGGTAGAGGAACAAACCTTCTATGGAGGTTTATCTCAAGTAGCAAGTCCCACAACTTGAGAGACAATCCCATGTTACCCAAAAACACTGATTACTCATCCACACATTTATGACAAATCAGAGGGTGATTGCTCAATTGATTGTATGTTGTCCATTAAGGCCAAAAATGGTGACACATTTTCATCATAGCCATTCCTTCCCACATAACAAATCTTAGAAAGGGTGTTACTCAAAATCTTATTGAATGCCTCTATAATTCCATTATCTAGGGGTGATAAAGTGTACTATTTTGTTGTGCAACCATAAAACCATATAGTAAGATACACACAGTTTCATTTAGGAAATGAGTTCCCTTGTCACTTGTTAACATAGATGACATTCATAATGACTAATTATGTTCTCCCAAATGAATATAGTAGTGAAGGAGTACAATTTCTTGTAGGTGTGGCCTCAACCCAATGAGTGAGATAGTCAATTTCTATGATGATGTATCTAGTACCCATCTTTTGTTCTGTTAGAGAAATAGGGCCTAAATACTCAAAATTCCACTTCTTAAAAGGTTCATGCAGTCACTTTAGATGAAAAGGAATTTCATCATACATTAGGCTCCCCATGCACTTGAAATGATCATACTTCTAGCCATGTTACTTGGTATGTTTGAGTAGCATTGGCCACCACAAAACGATCATCAACATCTTTTTAGCCATTTCATCTCTAACATAATGTCCACCACGATTCCCTAATGTGCCTCATGCAATATTTATGTTCACTCATGTTCTAGAACACATCCGTTTAAGAATTCATCATGCCCCATCTTATATAATTCACCCTCAATAAGCTCGTAAGGGTCATTGTGCATTGTTAATTATTTCTTTTCTTATGTCTTCATAATGTCAAATGTATGACTATAATTCAAGAATGTTACAATGTATTCTATTTCATTAGCAACACATTGTACTCAAAACATTTTTGCATTGGAGTACGCCTTCATCTAGATCATAAGTATACTCACTAGTGTCGATGTTTGACAAGTGGTTAGGTTCGAGTTATTTTTTCGGGCTTGAAAACAGAGAAGCGTAACTCCTAGAACATAATGATCCATTGAAAAATTCATCCATGTAAAATAAATTTATTTACCAAGTACTTCAATTCCATATGGCTAGTTTAAAACACAAAAGGAGAGGCCAATAAGTATTGGTGGAAATTTTGGAGCACATAGACCATTGAAATTCCTTTGCACCCAATTGTATAATTTTGTTCTCCATTACTTAGCTATCTCGCTTGTAAAATATATGGGGTGGTTAGTATTTTCCTTTCTAAGTTGCACGAAGATGACACATAATATTGTTCCATATGCATCAACATGAACATAAAATCACATAAGTCATCAATCACATAGAGTCATCGACTCACATAGACTCAAGAAAACAACATAGGCATGTCGATGCCATACTTCTCCAATGAACGAATACCACAATGACCCAACCACAAGAAACATGACTTCACCCACAACACATCATTTCTTTAATTTATCATCTTAGTTACGATTAACATTCTAAGAACATTATTGTGCAAGGATAGTTTTCTCCTTTTTCCATCTACAAAATCTTAAGTTCATTCCACATTTAATTTATAGTTCGACCAATTTAGGTTGGCTTCCTTTATGCATCACGAAATTTCCATAACTTACTTGCTTATTTGGCACAATTCAAATCACATATACAAGTACTTAATTATCTTGTTCTTATGTTAAGAATATGCTTCTCAAACATTTATTTAATGTTTAAAATTTACCCTTGCTACACAAGTGAATCTAACGTGATGTCAAGATGAAATCTTGGGATTAAGGAAGACATAGATTCGAGATAGCTTTTTCCCAAGAACATCCTTCGATCACGGAATAGTTATTTTGCTACCATAGTTAATAAAGTTCAATAACTTATTGACTTCCATTTATATTTATATATCTTTTGTTTTCTCGAAGTTTGGTCACACCAAGGCAATACATATTTTTAAAACACATAAAGATATTTAATTGAGTTATAAGGACTCCAAGAGTGGCAGTATCCCTAACCTCAAATCTCTTTTTTTTTTTCTTTCTATGCTTTACTTTTACATCACATTATGGTCACATTATTACCATCGTTTTATAACAAAAGAGTTACGAAAGCACTTATCTGACATCTTAAGGAAGTACATGGTTAGAAGCATTATAAACTACACATGAACCACAAGTGACCTATGTTCACGAAGATCCCATGTCTCTGCATTTCACGATTCCGCATAAGAAATATTCTTTATTCCTTAATGCCATAAAATGACATAACAAGGGATTAAGGGACAAGATTTCAATTTCTAAGGTTCTCTAGAATCAACATCTTTCAACTCAATTTCGTATGCAAGGAGTTAAATTATAGTTTTCTACCCACAAGTTAACATCCTAATCAACTAGGGTTTAGTTTAATTCCAATTTTCACTTAGGGCTTTACGCTCTATTATAGATTAGATTAAGGTTCAAAACATATTCACCCTATAAACCCTCCGTAAAAGATCAAAGCACTATATTGTCACTAGCCAAAGATAATACATATAGCTAAGAGGATCTATTCATTAACAAAATTTTAAGTGATAGAACCACTATTTCACTAGCTCCATGATGTCATCTGGATCCCACAAGAAATTTCATCGATGGGGAAAAATTTATTCTAAATCTATCTTCGGAAGACAAGGTAATCCACTAGGATACGGAGGAAGGGTTAGCTCTACTTACTCCAGTCAAGTTTGACTGTGTTGCTCCTATATGTCTGGTTTATGTCGATGTCACTAAACGTACCTACTAAGACGATAAACCCTTTCTTGGGATCTTATTTTCCTAAACTAGGATGTTCCATCGAGTGTAAAGGTTCATTTGAAGGTCACAGTTTTCTACACTAAGGGATTACATAGGCAAGTTAGTTATATACAAATTTTGAACTAGGGTTGACTGTTGTGGTTAGGTTCCTTTATTACATTTTCAAGGTAAGAAACACAACACCAATTATTAAACAAATAATTGCACAATGAAAGTTCACTACAAGGTATAAATTTCAATTCCTTTTGACATTTGTATTCCACTTTTACCATAACAATTTTGGGATCAAAATAACATCCATGAAAGAAATACCAATTTCTCAAGCACTTATTAATCTAGCGACTTTTACATACTACCAATTTCAACAATAAGTCTTTCAATATATTACCAAAAATAAACAATGAATTACTCAACGCCTTTACGTCATCATTCTTTCATCCTAAAAACAAAACCACGTGAGCAAGATATCAGTGATAAATCGCTGGCATGGCATCCACCCTAATCAATCATAATTATCATTTTTCAGTTTCCCATTTACATATGATAAAAATTACAATTTGCAATCGAAATAAAAAGGTTTAGAGACATGTATTCATTACATTTCATTTTGCTTCTTTTTGTAACCTAGGAGAGAGAAAGAGAAGGGTAGAGAGAGAAAACACCATTTTGTCAAAAGTTCTAATGCACACAACAAGTTACATTATAGTGTTTTAAATAGTTATTTACATGTGTTAAAAGTTTCTAGGGTGATTTGGCAACCCTACGAGGGTCCCGCAACTTTCTATTTTTACATTTTCTCACTAGCTACAAAACGTTCAAAATGGGCTCGGAGGCTAAGAAACCACTTCCAAAAGTTATCTTCCGATGAGAACACACACCACGATTAACTTTCTACGTGTCCCCAGATATACCAAGAGTTCATAACAACTGACGGAATTGGGAAAAAGTGAACGGTTTGCGTTTGGCGGCTAGTTTTTCGGGGCCACTGGTCGTAGTTGACCCAGTTGCAAATGAACAAAAGTTAGCTCGAGGGCCCAGAAAACCACGTCCATAACTGACATTCGATGGATGAGCACGCAATGAGACACTTCCTACTAGTTCCCCTATATAAGGAGAATTCATCAGAGTCGACGGAATGAGAACTAGAAAACCATTTTCAAATGGCGACAAGTTTTCTGGAGTGACAAGTCGAAATTGGTCTAGTTTGACCTCGTCAAACTACGACTGAGGCCTACAAAATGGCTTTGCCAAACTATCCCAAAAAGTGCTTTTCCTAAACTGAATGTTCCATGTAATTTTCTAGTATAAACACTAGAGGTTTGCGAAGACGGGAAGTAATTTCTCCATCCAGGTTTCAAATGGCGGTTCAAAACGAAAGCCAACTTTCTAGATTTAACAACTTTCTACTGTTGTAAACCAGTGTAACAGGGCTCCTATAAGAGCGTCAAAAGGATGTCATATGTTTGTTTTGGGTCAAACCAAAGGTCAAGGTGACTCCTCATATACCAAGGTACATGAATGAAACTTCACATCTCGTTTCCAGAGTTACGAAGGGTACTTAATGAGTCTCGAAAAATGCAAAAATTTAACTATTTAAAATAGGGAGAAGGTCAACATTATTTCTGGAAAGTAAGTTTTGTCTGGTCGATAAAACAATATTGGAGCGATCAAGATGGGTAAGATTTTTCTAAATCATCTCAAAGTGAGGGTGATAGTTCATGGTTTAAAGTAGACGAGTTATAATGACTTCGTGAGTTACGACACGACAATTTATTGTTTTGCAACGAGTTGAAGGGACATTTAACTGTATTAAAAATCCTAATAATTTAAAATTCTATTTAGTTGCAAAAGAGAACTAAAACATGAGAATTATGAGAGGTAAGGGAAGAAGAACCATGCCTGGAGAGAATGAAGTGGTGAAGCCGCAGGCTTCGGTTCAACATCTTGCTTGGGCACTTCATCAACCAGTTCACGAGCATCCTTAGCTCCACCATTGCATACATGTCTACTGTGGAAGTTGCATTGCAAACAAAACATCTTGTTTTCTATTCCTTGATGGTTTTCCATGCTCTATTCTAAAGCTCTTATTTTTGCACATGTGGGAGGATGCTGACAAAGGTTATGGAATTTGGCTTTACATTTACATTTACACGTACTATGCATTTTTAGGCTTGAAAGTTTCCAAGGCCTTTTCAACAAACTCATTTTTTTACACATCATGCAATCAAGCATCCATAATCCATAAACCACATTTCTTTTAAGGCATTTCAATCAAGCATTTGCATGCTTCCCATTTTTTCACAAAGCTCTTTCATGTAACACTCATCAAACACCAATGAAAAACATAATGACACACCAGAGACCACATCTCTTTGAGCCATAAGCAAATAAACAAAAAATGAAGCTTCCATGGTCAAGGTGAAATCCAAAAGCCACATTTTTTTTACAAGCATTTTGTCACATAAGTCCATGGCTTTGACTATACTTCCACATTTTGCATTCATATCTAACCAAGCATTTTGTGAACAAACATTATGCCCGAAAAAGCTCCTATTTAAGAAACTAGGTGAGTGAGGATGCTAGGAATGGATGCAAAGTTTGTTTTAAAGGTTCAAGGTGTATTCAACAAACCCACTTTTTCAGAACCAACAAACAAATCCAACGACCAAAACAAATCCACATGACTTTTCAAAAATTGCATATTGCATACATGTCTACTTAAGGTAGTCAAACTTCAAAATCGATAAAAATTTCTATTCTTTCATGCATTGAAAGAAGTCAAAAAGTTTGGGCTTTTTTTTGACACACAAATTCATTCACATGCAAATGTAAAGCGATGTTGGTTGGAGACTGTTTGTTGCATGGTGAAATAACGTGACTTCCTTAAGAGGAAAACCGTGTCTTTGATATCTCGCACAAAAAGAAAAAATGCACTTCAGAGAGATGTTTGTCCATTTTTTTTTCCTCTTGTCAAACAAGAAATGAACATGAGCCCCCCAAGTATTTGTGACTACAACATCTGACAAAACAAAATCCTCCCTCCATTATGCTTTTAAGGAAGTCCAGCATGGCAGTTTTGAAGCCGGGAGGATGTTGCGTTAGGCCGGGAATGGGAGGAGGCCACAAAAACCATTACACTCCATGAGAAACATTTGGTTTGATCTAGATCGCGCTGCGCCGCCCCCCAAATTCACCCCATTTCCAAATGCCAAAAAAAAAAACCCTAACAAATTTTTTAGAGCTTTTTTGCCCTAACCTTCATATTAGTTTTTTTTTATTTTATATTAAAATTGTATATGTATTTTTATTTAATTAAAAGATTGTAAGTTATATGTGTTTTCCTACAATCGCTTATCGATGGATAACAATCTAAATAAAAAGTTATACAAATCGATGATCGATAACGGGTTATTCATCGATCGATAAATAAAAAATAATAATAATAATATATTATTATTATTATTATTATTACCACTTATTAATACTTGTTAATCATAATAACAAGAAAAACTTACGAGCTCGATAAATCGAGCAAACCGCAATTTTCCTTTAATAGGAGGAAAACGTAATGGAGCGAGGTCGGGGCCAACCGATAAAAAACAACACGACAAGAGAAGAAGATGAGACGGTGGGAGAATTCTAATTTTCTCTTTGAAAGGCAAAGCCAACAAAAGATCAACAGAGCACCACAAACGTTAAAACTTAGTAATTGTATTTCATCATTAAGGACTAGAGGAAACATCGAATGGGGCATTACATTCTCCTCCCCTTAAGAAAGCATCGTCCTCGATGCGACATACAATGAAGAAAGAGAAGGTGGTAAGCAACTTAAAGAAAAATAAGGGACAAAATGGGCGAGGTAAGCTCTAAGGTTAAGATTTCAGATACAAAATCATAGTTATGGGGTGGCCCTAGGAACATTTGGTAGAAATTTTAACTTTCAAGGTTCTGTGAAGATTGGTAGTTCCCTCTTATTCATTATTTCATTAATCTCTTTCTATTAACATTATTCTTAATTCAAGTTCTTTAAAATTTCATTTTTGTAGAATTTTAGTTATTTCATTCCTGTGGGTTCCCATCATGGACTACAGTCACAACACCCTACCAGGGTCATACACAACACTAAAATTTCACAAGCATACTTTTACATACTTTCACGACCGTATCACATCACAAGGGTTTCACCAAACCATGGAATGACAACAAGTAGACCACATAGCAATTAATTTCCAACAATTACGTCCTAGACATAGATCTAGTACACACATATGACTAACAAATAGAATCAACATGTTGATACATATACAATGGGTATCACATGACTCACAAAAATCCATGACTATACCAACATAGTGCCAAGACAATATCCAATAGTCCATACCAACCAAGGGGAGAGTCAAGCCCTCAATCATAACAAAGTCTAACAAGACTCACAAGAGTACACATAACTCACTATACCAACTCCACACATCACAAGGCATCACAAAAAAACTCCAGATATCTCCAAAAGCACAAAAACAACTCCATATACCTCCCCAAAGCATCACCAAATAATCTCCATATACCTCCCCAAGAGAAAGAATCATAGTGCCAAAACCAAGTCGGGTCACTCAACCATAGAGCCCCATCAAGAATATCAAGTCACTCAACCATAGAGTGCCATAAAGAATAACAGGTCACTCAACCATAGAGGCTGTCTCCTTTCTCCTTTTAATGAGGTCGGGTCACCCTATGGCCCTAGGCACATAGAGCCCCATCACCCCCAACCCAAGTGACATAATAACTCATGGTTCAACAACCCGCTAGTTATCTATAACTCCTTGGGGTGTACCCCATACAATGAAGTGGGTCCATAGGTTCAACCACTCCATGGTGAATCCCATGACCCTATTCCAACACATTACGACATTAGAACCAAGCATAACAATCCATTCAAATGCCAAGTGGCAAAATCAAAAGCCTTGGGCTAGGCTACAAAACTTTTAAATATGAAAAGAAAGTTTTAAAACTAAGAAAAACAAATGGCTAATTAGCCATGGTTAGTGCAAAATCCAAATGTTAATGCAACAATCAAATAAATGCCCAAAATATAAGAACATGTCAATCAAGAAAACAACTGGTTCTAGCTAAAAGAGATAAAGATTAATTTACGAATAAAATACGTAATGAGAAAATAGCACATTACAATCACTATGTGGCCTCATACCGCCACCAAAGGGGTACTCATCGAGTTGCGTTGGCACTCGGACATCGAGCCTCAGCTCGTAAAATATACATGTAACTAGAAATGAGTATATCAAATAATGTAATCTGTCATCATCTCTACCTGAATCATTCCTCCATACTCCCACAAGGATCAACATAGTCAAAATCACATAGGATTATTCAATGAACAATCCAATAGGAAAGAGCAGGGAACTCTAGTTGCATAAGTTGAGCCTAAGGTGGTGCGCACCCACAATATACTGAGCAAGCTCGAAGTATACTAAACAGATAAAAGTGGGTTTTCAGTCTATATAAGACTCCACTTTCTCACTTGTACTCGGCTCAAGATTATGAAAACCTGGTCCACGCCTCCTCTCTCCACACATACACTCTTGACAATTTATCCCCTTAGGGTCATCTAGTGTAAGGTTCACAACATACACATAACTACATCACTAACACAATGGTGATTCACACACATTAACCATAACGTCTTATGCATGGTATATATATATATAAGGTATAACACAATCACTACTTTCATGGTTACGATACATCACATTACCACATCCTGCACCCAAAGTGCAATCACTATACACTAGGGATCATACTCACCATATGCCCCTAAATCATGACATGAACCATCACATATTACATGAATTATATGTATGAGGAACACAATGTCTAACATTACAACATATAGTCAATTGCAATACAACACGACGATGCACACAACTAATCACAATATGGTGATGACATCACGATAAATGTGATTCACTTTACATCAATTTTGTCATGCAATACATCAATACATCTTCACATCACATAAGGTCAAAATGTTTCAACACTCTGTAATTCACAATATCATTCCTTTCACACAAAACAAGGCAGTACATCACACACGGATTCCTCATTGGATCCACAAAAAGGAGAGTCAATACTCTCATCACAAGTAGTAATTCACGTGAATTCTTCATAGAATCCACACAAAGGAGAGAGAATACTCCCATCCCCAGCACATCAACATGATAACAAATGTGCACTAAGTGACATACACATCATGTGCATTCACACTATCACAATTACGACATAGATCACATCACTCTTAAAACACATTACTCTTCCAATATTTATCACCATCATGAAACACCATCACCATCATGCAACCCATCATGTAACACCATCACCATCATGCAGAATCATCACAACTCCAATCCATCCCAGAGGTTCGAGAGCATGAACCTCGCTCTGATACCATATGTAGTGCCCACATTTTACACACACAATGTCAACAGTAAAATACCAGGATAATTTTTTTTTGACTTACATTGCTCACTACACACAACACAACAAGGGCTCCAAGTACAGAAACTCGACTCGCATATGACAATCACATAAGTCATCGACTCACATAGACACATGAAAACAACATAGGCATGTCGATGCCACACTTTTCCAATGAACGAATACTAGCAATGACCCAACCACAAGAACATGACTTCAGGAATGGCAAACCCACAACACATCATTTCTTTAATTGCATCTTAGTTACGATTAACATTCTAAGAACATTATTGTGCAAGGATAGTTTTCTCCTTTTTCCATCTACAAAATCTTAAGTTCATTCCACATTTAATTTACAGTTTGACCAATTTAGGTTGGCTTCCTTTATGCATCACGGAAATTTCCATAACTTACTTGCTTATTTGGCACAATTCAAATCACATATAAAGTACTTAATTATCTTGTTCTTATGTTAAGAATATGCTTCTCAAACATTTATTTAATGTTTAAAATTTACCCTTGCTACACAAGTGAATCTAACGTGATGTCAAGGTGAAATCTTGGGATTAAGGAAGACATAGATTCGAGATAGCTTTTTCCCCAAGAACATCCTTCGATCACGGAATAGTTATTTCGCTACCATAGTTAATAAAGTTCAATAACTTATTGACTTCCATTTATATTTATATATCTTTTGTTTTCTCGAAGTTTGGTCACACCAAGGCAATTTATATTTTGAAACACATAAAGATATTTAATTAAGTTATAAGGACTCCAAGAGTGACATTAATCCTAACCTCAAATCTCTTTTTTTTCTCTTCTATGCTTTACTTTTACATCACATTATGGTCACATTATTACCATCATTTTATAACAAAAGAGTTATGAAAGCACTTACTTGTTTGACATCTTAAGGAAGTACATGGTTAGAAGCATTATAAACTACACATGAACCACAAGTGACCTATGTTCACGAAGATCCCATGTCTCTGCATTTCATGATTCCGCATAAGAAATATTCTTTATTCCTTAATGCCATAAAATGACATAACAAGGGATTTTGGGACAAGATTTCAGTTTCTAAGGTTCTAGAATCAACATCTTTCAAATCAATTTCATATGCAAGGAGTTAAATTATAGTTTTCTACCCACAAGTTAACATCCTAATCAACTAGGGTTTAGTTTAATTCCAATTTTCACTTAGGGCTTTATGCTCTATTATAGATTAGATTAAGGTTCAAAACATATTCACCCTATAAACCCTCCGTAAAAGATCAAAGCACTATATTATCACTAGCCAAAGATAGTACATATAGCTAAGAGGATCTATTCATTAACAAAATTTTAAGTGATAGAACCACTATTTCACTAGCTCCATGATGTCATGTCACAAGATTTCATTCGACAAAAATTTATAAATCTATCTTCGAAGACAAGGATCCACTAGGATACGAAGGAGAAGATTCTACTTACTGAGTCAAGTTTGACTGTGTTGCTCCTATATGTCTAGTTTATGTCGATGTCACTAAACGTACCTACTAAGACGATAAACCCTTTCTTGGGATCTTATTTTCCTAAACTAGGATGTTCCATCGAGTGTAAAGGTTCGTTTGAAGGTCACAGTTTTCTACGCTAAGGGATTAACATAGGTAGGTTAGTTATATACAAATTTTGAACTAGGGTTGACTGTTGTGGTTAGGTTCCTTTATTACATTTTCAAGGTAAGAAACACAACACCAATTATTAAACCAATAATTGCACAATGAAAGTTCACTACAAGGTATAAATTTCAATTCCTTTTGACATTTGTATTCCACTTTTACCATAACAATTTTGGGATCAAAATAACATCCATGAAAGAAATACCAATTTCTCAAGCACTTATTAATCTAGCGAACTTTTACATACTACCAATTTCAACAATAAGTCTTTCAATATATTACCAAAAATAAACAATGAATTACTCAACGCCTTTACGTCATCATTCTTTCATCCTGCAAAAACCACGTGAGCAAGATATCAGCGATAAATCACTGGCATGGCATCCACCCTAATCAATCATAATTATCATTTTTTAGTTTCCCATTTACATATGATAAAAATTACAATTTGCAATCGAAATAAAAAGGTTTAGAGACATGTATTCATTACATTTCATTTTGCTTCTTTTTGTAACCCAGGAGAGAGAAAGAGAAGGGTAGAGAGAGAAAACACCATTTTGTCAAAAGTTCTAATGCACACAACAAGTTACATTATAGTGTTTTAAACTAGTTATTTACATGTGTTAAAAGTTTCAATGGTGATTTGGCAACCCTACGAGGGTCCCACAACTTTCTATTTTTACATTTTCTCACTAGTTACAAAACGTTCAAAATGGGCTCGAGGCTAAGAAACCACTTCCAAAAGTTATCTTCCGATGAGAACACACACCACGATTAACTTTCTACGTGTCCCCAGATATACCAAGAATTCATAGCAACTGACAGAATTGGGAAAAAGTGAACGGTTTGCGTTTGGTGGAAAGTTTTTCGGGGCCACTGGTCGTAGTTGACCCAAGTTGCAAATGAACAAAATTTAGCTCGAGGGCCCAGAAAACCATGCGTCCATAACTGACATTCGATGGATGAGCATGCAACGAGACACTCCTACTAGTTCCCCTATATAAGGAGAATTCATCAGAGTCGATGGATCGAGAACTAGAAAACCATTTTCAAATGGCGACAAGTTTTCTGGAGCGACAAGACGAAATTGGTCCAGTTTGACCTCGTCAAACTGCGACCTGAGGCCTACAAAATGGCTTCGCCAAACTATCCCGAAAAGTGCTTTTCCTAACGAATGTTCCATGCAATTTTCTAGTATAAACACTAGAGGTTTGAAGAAGATGGGAAGTAATTTCTCCATCCAGGTTTCAAATGGCGGTTCAAAACGAAAGCCAACTTTCTAGATTTAACAACTTTCTACTGTTGTAAACTAGTGTAACAGGGCTCCTATAAGAGCGTCAAAAGGATGTCATATGTTCGTTTCGGGTCAAACCAAAGGTCAAGGTGACTCCTCATATACCAAGGTACATGAATGAAACTTCACATCTCGTTTCTAGAGTTACGAAGGGTACTTAATGAGTCTCTGAAAAATGCAAAAAAAATTTTTTTTTTTTAACTATTTAAAACAGGAGAAGGTCAACATTATAATGGGGAGTCAAATTTTTTGGTCAATAAAACAATATTGGAGCGATCAAGATGGGTAAGAGTTTTCTAAATCATCTCGAAGTGAGGGTGATAGTTCATGGTTTAAAGTAGACGAGTTATAATGACTTCGTGAGTTACGACATGACATTTATTGTTTTGCAATGAGTTGAAGGGACATTTAATTGTATTAAAAATCCTAATAATTTAAAATTCTATTTAGTTGCAAAAGAGAACTAAAACACGAGAATTATGAGAGGTAAGGGAAGAAGAACCATGCCTGAGAGAATGAAGTCGGTCGAAAGCCACAGGCTTCGGTTCAACATCTTGCTTGGGCACTTCATCAACTTGACCAGTTCGAGCATCCCGCAGCTCCACCATTTTGCATACACGTCTACCAGGGAAGTTGCATTGAAACAAAAACATCTTGTTTTCTATGCCTTGATGGTTTTCCATGCTCAATTCTAAAGCTCTTATTTTTTGCACATGCAGGGAGGATCATTTTGATAAAAAGGTTATGAATCGGCTTTACACATACCAATTGCATTTGCTTGAAATTTTCCAAGGCCTTTTCAACAAACTCATTTTTTTACACATCCTGCAATCATTGCAGTCCATAAGGCACATTTCTTTCAGGCATTGTCGAACAGTTTGCATGCTTCCACATTTTGCACATTCTCATGTGCTCATCAAACACCAAGCAAACATAACCACACAACCACCATAGGCCTGGTAGCCATAAGCAAATAAACCAAAAATGAAGCTTCCATGGTCAAGGTGAAATCCAAAGCCATTTTTTTTGTAGGCATTTTGTCACACAGTCCATGGCTTTGTCTATACTTCCACATTTTACATTCATATCTAACCGAGCACCTGCAACATCTATGCCTGAAAAAGCTCCTATTTAAGAAACTGGCGTGAGGATGCTAGCAATGGATGCAAAATTTGTTTTAAAGGTTCCAAGGTGTATTCAACAAACCCACTTTGCACAGAACCAGCAAACAAATCCACATGACTTTTCAACAAATCCATTTTGTGCATACATGTCTACTACAGTCATTAAGATTTGAACTTCAAAATCGATAAAAATTTCTATCTTTTATGCGCTAAAAGAAGTCATGCAGGTTTGGGCTTGGTGTTTTTGACACAGGTTGGGGATTCACTGGCAAATGTAAACTGATCAAGTTGGAGACCTGTTTGTTGCATGGTGAAATAACGTGACTTACCTTAAGAGGGAAAACCCGTGTCTTTTGTATGCTGCAAAAATGCATTTCCAGAGAGATGTTGTCCTTTTTTTTTTTCTTGGTCAAACAAGAAACAACGTGCCCCCCCAAGTATTTGTGACTACAACATCCGACAAAAATCCTCCCTCCATTATGCTTTTATGGAAGTCCATGCAGGTAGTTTGGAGCAGCTGGGAGGATGTTGGCGCAGGCTGGGAGGCTGGGAGGAGGCCGCAAAACACCATTGCACTCCATGAGAAGACATCTGGTTTGGATCTGCGCTCTGCCCCCCCCAAATTCACCCATTTCCAAATGCCAAAAAGACAAAACCCTAACAACAAACGTTTTAGAGCTTTTCGCCCTAGCCTTCATATTAGTTTTATTTTATTTTATATTAAATTGTATATGTATTTTTATTTAATTAAAAGATTGTGTAAGTTTATGTGTTTTCCCTACAATCGCTTATCGATAGATAACAACAAGTTGATAACAAGTCGACGATCAGATAACGAAGTTATCGTCGATCGATAAATATAATAATAATAATAATATTATTATTATTATTATTATTACCACTTATTAATACTTGTTAATCATATTAACAAGAACAAACTTACGAGCCTGATAAATCGAGCACACCGTTTTCCTTTAATAGGAGGAAAATGTAATGGACGAGGCGGGGCCAACCAGTAGAAAACAACAACACGACACGAGAAGACATGATGCAGTGGGAGAATTCCAATTGTTCTCTGTGACAAGGGCGAAGCCAACAAAAGATCAACAGGAGCACCACAGTGTTAAAAGCTTAGTAACATGGTCGTCATGATAGGGACTGGGGAAACATCGAATGGGGCATTACATGTTCAAACATGAGGTGTAGGTAGTCTCATTGATCCTTAATTGTACCATAGACCGTTAAGTCATCAAAGTACACTTAAATAAATTTAAGGATGAAGTTTTTAAATATAGCAACCATAATGCATGATCAGATGGAAGGTGCATTCTTGACCCAAAAAGAATCACAACATACGCAAAAGAACCCCACTCGATAGTAAAAATGGTATTTTCCATATCTTCATGAGCTATCTACACTTGATGGTATCCGGAGGAACAATCAATGAAGGTATATATCTAGTGCCCCATAACACCTTTAATGATTTCTAAAATTAAATGCATTTAGAAGGGATCAATAACACTAACGCATTTGGAAGGGATCAATAACACAAAGCTGCATTGTGTAGACACTCAAATTCGGTATGTGCTCTTTGGAAAGCCTTAATTTGACTATGCAATCTTGCTATGCTAGAAACAACTTATCCATTCCCACATAGTAATTTTTTAGGTCCATTTTTAATCTTGCTTATCTTTATACATTGACATGTCGAGGCATCCCAAGAATTCAATGCACAAAATCTATAGAGAGACATCCTTTTACGAGCTCCAAACTTCATTCAACATGTTCCCTTCTCTTATCTAGTACCATATAGTTTTGTCGGAGACAAGTACCATATGGTCCTAACCTCTTTGTATGGTCTTCAAATGATATGTCTTCCAAATGAACTTCCAATTTCACATGTTTTGTTGGATCTTATACTTTATATGGGTCAGCATTTCTTAGATAAATTATCTATAGAACCATGTATACAAAAATAAACACTATCTCATTTGCTAACCTATAATTCCTAATGTAATGCACTAGAAATCTCAACGCATACACTTGTAAAAGGCATCCAAAGCTCCCTAAATATCATAATTACACATCCACATTCATTAGGGTAGCACCCACACCAGGTCTAAAGCTACAAACCAAGTCAAGACAACCATATCTCTCATCTACAAGCATCCAAACATCCTCTCTCCAAGTGTTCTTAGTAATGTCCAAGTCAAAACAAACATGTTCAAAGCAATAACAAATCTAATTGATCTATCTAAATATCACATGCTAGGTGAAGAATGATGTGTGGTTTGAGGCATATTCATAGTAGTGTCAAGCGTTAGCGAGAGCATGGAGTTTGTTAAGACCCTTCTAATGTTTATTTTGTCAAACTCTTCATTAATGACTAGGGTTTGAGATGATAATCAGTCCATAAAGAGAGCTTCGTTGTATATGTGACAACGAGGGTTTGATAGTGACAAACAAATCTAGGAAAGTGAGCAACCCAAAAAATTATAGAGGTTGGCTCATAATGGGTCCAAGACCATACAGAAAAATCTAGACCATATGGAATGGTCCTAATTATGTTGTATGGTCCTGACCCAAGAAAAATTCTAGTTTCATCTTGATTTGAAAGGGTTTCCCAAGTTGAGTTCTCCTAGTTTTTGTGTTGTGCTGAGTCCCAAATATTTCCAAAATCAGTTGTGGCAAGTTAAGTGCCTCTATACCTTTATTTTGTAGTTTGATTATGTGTTAGGTTGAGTGTTGTGTTGTAATCTTTCTTATCTAATCCACATTGTAAATTTGATTTAGTGTTTATATTGTATCATCCTTGTTAGATCGGTATTCAAATCTAATATATTTTACACCTAATTAAATTGGCCTAGAAATTTAATATAGGACTAAACACATTGAGTTGCAATAGTCTTAAAAATGTGTATGTAGTTGTCCTTCTCAATGATTTTGACCATTGGGTTCACCCACTCATATTCATTAATAGGTGTGATCATGCCACCTAATTTAATAAAAATAGAATTAAATCTAATTTCACACTAATTAATATGATAAAATATAGTAAATATACAGATGCTAAGCACCCAAGCAATGTAAAACTATAAGCAAATAGGAGAGATAAATGACTTAATTGATTCCTGTGCGATCTGGAAATGATCTAGGTAGTGTAAAGTGTTGGACATGATGCAAACAACGTCAAATTCTTGCTCCATGTGAATTCTAGAATCTAAAAATGATGTCAAATAGAGGCGCCTAGTACGGGAAAAGGCGCATGGGCACTGACGAATGATCCTTGGTGCTTTGGTATTTGCAGAAAGACTTGGGATCTACTTCTTCTATGTCGCTAGGGTTTCGCTGCTATTTCATGTTAGTCACCGATATTCACTCTTTGATCATTGAAGGTACATGTAACCTACAAAATAAACCCTAGCTACTTGCACAAGCTCACAAACACATTAAATCTAAATGAAATATGTAAAATGTGAAGTCAAACTAACCCTGACAGTCACCCAAAGAGTGAACTTATGATCGAGCATTGCACTACATTACAAAATCCATGTAGTTCTTTGTGTTTGATTATGAAGTAGTGTCCTTAGGTCGCCCTCGTGTAAATGATGCCAAGATAGGGGGATGTAGCTAGATTAGATGCAATTGTGTGGTATGTAATTTAAAACTTCCCCTTCCTACGCAATGTATGCAACACAAAAATGTAGTCCCTTTTATGGTAGTGATAGTATGTAGATGTGATTGTCCCTTAGAATTTCCATCCACAATAATAGTGTGTATGTTGTGTATATATATGAATATCTTGTTTGAATTTCAACAATAGTGACACAAAAGGCTGACTATGAACATGAGATAAGGATTAGAAAACTAAAAATGCTAACCATAAATGTCAAAATGTAAAAAAGAACAAAGAGGGCAGAAACACCCTAGTGTTCAAAGTGGGTGTTGGTGTCACGGGATAAATGAAGACAGATGTGAAAAGACTGAAAGGCAAGAATCCCTGTGACTGACCAAAATTGGGTACATAAATGAAAAATGTGAGAGAAAAACATAATAGAAACAATCAAAGCAAGTATATGGAAAAAGGATTGTGTCACCAGTGAATACTTTTCTTACTTGAGATCCATGCATATAAACAACATACTGATTGCATAGTAAAATAGCAATATGTGTGTGATTTTGTTTCTACATTTTCCCCTCCTTATGTTATTTGAATGAAATTCAAGTAGTGTAAAGGAAGTAATAAACATACATATATAGAGTCACGAAGAAGCCACGTTGTAAAGTGTGTGTCTGATGTATAAAATTGTAATGTGGCGAACCATGAATTATGCTTTGATCCATGTGGCGTAAGTGAAGACAACAAACCATCGTAAGGAAAAATTAGAGAAATAGTTGAAATGATTTGGAGACTTTGGAGATTTTGAATTGTTAATGGAGGCGATAAAAGAGGTAGAGATTGATCAATTCCCAACCTTATTTTTTTAAAATGGGAGGATTTGGGAATCCTATCGCTGAGAGGAAGAGTGTTGGGGAGAGATGTCTTGTTTGACTCTCCATCAATATTTGCATCGCCAAAATTTCCAACAGCTGCAAATGGATAGAAACAAAATTTAGTTTTGATTAGTTCCGATTGAAAAAATGTTTGTTATGATTGAAAAACCCATATAAGAGCTAAGTATAAAAGGAAATTACATCTCATTGCCCCCACTCCCACGAAACAAGTGTTGTGATAGTAAGTGTGCTTATTATATTGATTGATTGATTTGATTTGAGTGATAGAAGATTGTTTGAAATAATATGTACTTAGGAGATTACTCACGAGAGATGTTTTTACTTTTCCCCCATTAGGTCATTTAGGGGAATAGATTTGAAATAGTAGAAAGTATTGATTGTCATATAGAATGATTGTACCTTTGTTTGAATGAGATCAGAGAAAGTTGTAATAGTAATATGCTAGGAGTTTTGATTGATTGTATTGTATCCTAAGAGGGATTATAAGATGAACCCTATTGTACCCCCTTTCGGTGAAAGGGAAAAGGGCAAAGAAATGAGCATTGAGTGAAAGCAAGACGTATAAGATGTTGTAATAGTAAATGAGAAATAGTATGGGATAGTATAGTCACAATATGAATAGATGTTGAGTAGTACATGTGCCAGATGTGAATATGAGATGTTGAAATTTGTATGGTATGGTGCTAGAGGAAATTATGATCCGTATGGCGTAAACGAGAAGACAACCAAAGTTACGATGCTTAAGATATGAAGAAAGCGCACAATGCGTGTATTAGTTATAAAAGTGGTTGCAAATAGTGACTATAGTATATGGTAAATAGGAATTACTATATATAGTAATAGTAGAAAGGTGAATGGTAATTTCATTTGAGTCAAGAGTAGTTGAAATTTGAGCTCTAAGCTATGATAATGTTGTGTGTTAGAACAGGGAGTTTGATGAGATTTGAGAGAGTAGCGGCGATCATGGATTTGCGGATGACCGAGGAGCTTGTAAGTGTGATTATTTTCTGAAAAAATTGTCCAATACATCGGTTTTCAACGTTTTTAGCAAAATTTGAGTTTTTTTAATTTTCACATTTTTGACGAAGATGGGAGCGTACATGGCATTTTTGTCCCTGGGGAAACTAGCACTCGGTTCCTTGAGCAAGTAACCTGATGTTGGGTGCCGGTGGCGTGCTCCTCGGGCATTAGCATCCTAGAGTAGGATTTTGACACTGTTTTTTTGGAATAAATGTATTTTGATTAATTTTGATGCTATGATGATTGATTTTTCAGTATGTATGGTGTGCTAATGTAAGAATTTTTTTGCTTTTTGTGTTGTGTAGAGGGATATACACTCTAGAGAGTTTCATGTGGGTCGTCACTTGAGTACATTGCTTACTTTGGGGTTGTTAGATGTTGAGTGGGATCTATTAGACCGTGTCGACACTGTGGCACATTGCTAGATTGGGGGAGATACCCCATAATATGCCTATGTTGATTACTTTGTGCAAGCGATGGTGCTTGAATACTTATACATTTTGGTTTCAATAGGCGAGATGACGGTGACACTAGAGGATGTATATAGGATATTATAGCTACCTATAGTAGGAGAGAGGGTACATATTATGGCCGTATTGGATGCCCAAAATCAAATGAGGGTAGCATGTCGGTATTTCACAGGGACACAGGTACATGTTGAGACACATATTAGTTTGGATGTTATTTTGAGGTTTTGGTTTCCGTGATTGTGGAAATTTATTGCAATGGTGATAACTTCGTCAATGGTAGTAGAGGGTGGTGGAGTGGGGATCTCATATCAGATGCATGATATTTTTCGTAGCGTTGAGTAGTATGGTACTAGATATTCCTAGGCACGATGTATATTGGACCATTTGTACAAGGAATTGTATAGATTTACACAGGAGGATCATGGTGGTGGGATAAGAGCCACTACTTTGTTACATGTGTGGGCATATGAGCATATTACTATATTGAGGCCACTTAGTGGGCCACGGGATGATTGGGCTTGACCAAAGATATTCATAGCGAGGTGGGTGGGAACCCATAATAAGAGGATGTGTACGATCGCATAGAGGTCAATGATAGATCATATGGGCCTGGGGAGATTATATGGAGACCGTATAGAGACTATTTCAGATGGGTAGAGGACATTGTGGAGTTACGTGTGCATACAACATACTATGTGGTTAGAGGATTGTTTCCCAAGGGTGACTGAGTTGTTCCAGGGTAAGTGAGTATCGAGGTAATTTAGCATGGCTCGGGATGTGCCCCTGGAGCCATATATGGATTCGATCTACTAGGATGAAAAGATGATTAGGGGTGACGTTGGGCGACGGCAGAGCACAACTAGTGCATCCTGGTCCAAATGAAGTGGATGCGGCCATAAAGCCCATACAGGTGGATGGTGCGGGGGTGTGCACAAGTGTATAACTAGGCGTGGGAAACACACCAATGGGTGTTAATATTTCAAATAGTGGTGGATGCAGCCAATAGAACAAAATTTGGAGCGGTTGAGGAACATGAACCTACCCCGATATAGATGATGTAAAGCGATGGCGAGAGTGGAGTGTAAGTATTATTTATTGTTGTGAGTTATTTTTGTGAGTTTTTGATTAATATAATGTATGAATGCAATAAATATGTGGATTGGTGATGTGTGTTGTGGGATTACAAGTGATGTATATTGTTCATTAATTGTGGACACCTCCATATGCACGTTGACTCAAAACATGCCCCCAGATGTGCTTGTGGGAGGAGGTATGCTAGAGTGGGTTGATGTTGTTGTGGGCTAGTATGCCTATTTAGTGGAAGCCATGTGTACAATGTTGTTGAGCAAACAAATGAGGCTCGTGCGCAGAGGCGGGAGAGAAAGTGAGAGAGGCCATAGGAGGAGGAGGCCTAGTTCAGGATATATTTACACGATATGTGGAGCTATATGTTCGATATGTGGAGTAGAAAGCAAAGCTTGATGTATTACGAAGTCAGGTAGAGAGGTATAGAGGTCAAGATCAACGACGTAGAGTGAGCGGTGAAGCCTCTAGTTCTAGAGCTCCTGTGATTGTATATAGTGATAGCGAGGATGATGTATGATGTATTGTATATGATGTAGCGATGCATGGGGTTTCCCCCCAGCAATTGTATTTTGTAACTTATGATTTTGGAGGATATATATATGTATATATATATACATATATATACATACACACACACACATATATATATATATATATATATATATATATATTGACTTGTGTTGATGTGACATTTATTGTTGATGTGCATTGTATACTATGTGATGATGATGATATGTTCTTGGTAGTGTTTATTTAGTTTGATAGATTCTATAGGCATTTTTGGGATGGTTGATTTGATATATATTGTTAATGGTTGAAATTTGCTATGATGTGGAAAGAATAACCAAGTAATGGACTAGATAAAGAATGTATGTGAATAGGAATGTATGGTATAACATGTAATAAGTAGAAATGTATGGATGTGATGTAATGTGGTAGATAAATAAAAGTACCAGTAATGTTTTGTTGATAAATGAATAATGATGAGATGTAAAATAATGGTCATAATAGCATATGATGAGAATGAAGGCGGGAAGAAGAGCTATTTCCCCGTATGTGAGATTGAGGTTCACTTAAAAATGCCCCCTTAGCAGTCAAGAATGAACCATAGAACAAGAGTGCGTCATCGGGAAATGGGTTTGTCACATGTAAGGAGTGGCTATAAAAGATATGTCATGAAGCATAGAGCCAGAAGTATGGAATGGGAGGTTCATTGATGTAGTATTCCCTCAACATTCAAGTGTGAACCGTAGCACAAGAGTGCATCATAGGGTAATGAAATGGAAATTATATGTCATCTACAAGGCATGAAGGGAGCATGCGAAGCATTAACGGTGTGAGGGTAAGTTCCAAATTGGATGTCAAAGGGAATGGAGCCAAGAATAGAAGGTGTGGTGGTAGGAAGTGTGGAAGCAAGGGGCTTAAGAATCCAATGAGGTACTACTGATGAGTGAGGAATGAGAGGATGTGACTATAGGTGGATTAGCTAGAGGATGTAGATGGATAATGAGCTTAGGAGGTGGGTGGATAAAAAAGTTAGATGGAGGTGAAGAAGACAAATGAACAGTGTTGGAAGCTCGCTTATGAGGGATAGGAGAGAAAGAGTGTTCATGAGTCGAGAGTGGAAAGAAATGACAACTTTTTCTTCCAGTGTTTGAGCGATCATGGAGAGCATAACAGTCATTATCATGATGTCCATTGATGCGGTGGAAATTGTAGAAAAGGCGGTCATTTTGGCGCTACAAGCGGTGAGGTGGATGATGTTGGTTAGAAGGTAGATGGATGAGCTGCTTATCAAGTAAGATGTGCGAGAACATCAAATGGTTTATCATTAGGTGAGAAGTGCTGATGGTTCATGAGTGGGAGATGAAGAAGACTTAGGTGAATGCCAATGCGGTGGAGGGAGGAAGATGCTTATGTGGAGGCGGAGATGGGGATCATGTAGGAGGGTCAATAGATGAAATAGGGGAAGAATTAGTAGGCATAGGAGGAATAGAAGAAGTGGGAGAAGGTGTTAAGACATTATCCACAATGAGGTCCTTTTCTAGATCAATAACTTTATAACACAAAATATTAAATGATTCACATGTATCATATAATAATTTTTCCTTTAAGGGGAATTAGGCTAGGACAAAAAATAAATTGCATTTCTAATTCAATAGGTTGAAATAATAATTGATGCATGCAAGAACTGAAATGCAAAATGTAATCTACAATTGGTTGATATTTTCTGATGTAAAAGAAGCAAGCGTTCATATGTAACTTTAGGACAGTGTTAGAAATAAATCGTCTAAGAAAAACATCCTCCATATCATAATAGGTACAACATACAAGAGGGATAGAATATCATATGAAGGAATGGTTGGTGAAGAGAGAGGAATATTTAGGGGTTGGAGCTTGCCATTGTGAGTGATCATGGAACTTGAGAAGGAGGAATGAATGTGGAGGGGAGAAGGGGGTGAAAGAGGAGGAGAAGAACATGGAGGTTCTATGGGAATGCTAGATGTAGGCTCATAAAGCACAATGAGAGGTGCACTAGTGGTAGAAGTAGAATCATCATGGACAACATTGGAAATAAATTCAGAAGTACAAGAAATATGAGTGGTAAATACCATCACTAACATGTTCATGATCAGAAGCATAATCAACATCACTATTAGACATATTTTCACAAGCAAGTATTTCATCAATATTATCATTAGCATATAAGGAAGTTGTATGGGTACTAGCATCATATTTATCATTGCAATCATTAGAAATAATTTCAGAAGTAGGAAGAGTAGGAGATATAGCTTTACATTCATCTTGACTACTAATAGAAGCATCATCATTCACATTTACATTGTCATCATTAGAAGTATAATTATTAGCATCCATATTGTCACAAACAAGAACCTCATCATGAAAAGAATCTATATGAATTGTATCATTTTCTATAAGAGAATGAGAGGAAGATGGAGCAACATTGGTGGCTACGGGGGTGAGGGAGAACTTTATGCAAAGATTTGGTCAGGGGAGAATATGAAAATATTAGGGGTGTTGAGGCCAAGAGGAAGGGTATTTTGGAAGGCAAGGAGCTTTTGGAGGAATATGGAATCATATTGAGGATTACGGTAGAGGTCACGAAATTTAGATTCTGTAGAAGTATTGTCAAAAATAGGTTACAGGCATGTATTGGCCATATAACACTTGGGAGATGAGTACCTCTTCTTGGCCATGAGGGTTTTGGGATCCTAGGGAAATGAGTTCGAATAAGAGTGGGTTCACAAAATGATTTAATAAAAATAGAATTAAATCTAATTTTAGAGTAACTGATATGATAAAATACAAGTAAAGATACATATGCTAAGCACTCAAGAAATGCAAAACTATAAGCAAATGGGAGAGATAAACACAATAGGAACAATCAAAGCAAATAGATGGACAAAGGATTATTTCACTAGTGAATACTTTTCTTACTTGACATCCATGCATATAAACAACATACTAACGACATAGTAAAATAGTAATATGTGCGTTATTTTCTATCTACACCACCAACCAACTTGTTATTTATCTCCTCTTTAAACTTGGAATGCAAGTTTGGATTCATTTGTATAGTCATTTTCACATTGGCTTAGCTCCATCAATTAATTTAATTTGTAACTTCTCTAGCAATGGATGCACACCCTTCATTTATTTATAAATAAACGAGAAGCTGTTGGTGGAAAAAATTGCAAGGAGGCAAACATCAACAATTCAGGGGACAACAATCCCTCCTCTTTAATAAGGAGGTTCCCTTATTCAGAGCAAAAATTTTCCTAAGACATTTACAAAATATATTATTATTTTATACAATTTATTTTGAGGATGCAAGTTTAATTGTGTAAGCATATAGGGTTGAATACAAAGAAAAAGAGGTTAGAACAGAAATTGGTTTGAAGAAGTAGTGAAGGAAAGGAGGAAAAACAACATTTTCAAATAAGAAGAAATCATATCTTATGTTACTCTTGCATATTGATAAAACATATTATGGAATTTATTTTCCTTAAACAAGATATATTGACTCCAAGTTCCATAAATCTTGATAAATAAATATGAACACAAAATTTCAAAACCTAATGATATGCAAATGATGTAGAATATGATTAGAAAGATATGATAAAAGATAGTAGTTGAGGAAAGAGAAGTTCTCTTCTATATTCAACAATTATTTGTCTTTACATCAATTCACTAACATCCAACCCCTTTACAAATGAAACAAAGTCCTTTTATATGCATGGGTAGAATAACTACCTGGAATTACTAATTATTATTTAAGTGACTAATCTTTTGATTAGTTAAGTCACTTAAATGACTTTTACATTTTATTTTATTTTCAAAACTGAAAGTCAAAAATAAAATATAACAACTAGTTTTGACTAGCACTTGAAGTAGGAAGAGAAGAAATGGAAGGAGTTTTGAGCTTCAACACATGCATTCTGAATTTAGTCACTTCACACGATATTTTTATTCTTTCGGCACTATCATGTTGGAGAGGTTAGTCATCCAACTTCCCAAGGAATTCTCCATTTTAGATCTTGTTCCACCATACTAAGCCAAGCCTTTTGATGATTCAATTATCACATTGTTTAGCTCATAAATTTCCTCCATTTTCTCTTGATGAAGATTCCCTGTTTTGTATAAATCTTCCTTTATCGAGTTTTCTAAATTTTTCTTTAATTTCATCCATTGAGTCTGTCGGGAAGAAATTTATTGGAAGAGATCACAATGGAGATCCCTGAGATCAACAAAGATTTCAGATTTTAGAGATTCAACTTTTTGAATTGTGTTCTTCAATTCAATAGAAGCTTCTTCAAGAACCTTTAATCTCCATTCAACACTAAATGACCATGTGCGAGACATATTATTCTTGGCATCATCAAATATTTTCTCTAAAGAAGGATCTTTTCATCATGAATGAGACATGATGCAAAGATCTTGGATTATGTTTGCCCATACTTTGGATTCCTTTTCAATACTTTCAACTCCATAAATTATTTTCTTACGTAACACAATGATATTTTCATAGACTATGCATGCTTCATAAATGAACTTTAGACCATTCATTAATATCTTTTCAACCCAAGCCTCAAAAACCTTTCCTTGAAGATTATGCTTGTGGATTCTAGTAATTACTTTTACATCAATATTAGATGTTGGGGGTGATGGTGGAAGAGTAGCCAAAGGGGTAGGATTTGGAGAAAGAAAATATTTGATGTAGCTTGAGAGTGTTTGTACTTGCTCCTCAATTGTTCTTGTGTTTGTTTCCCTTTTAACCCTCTCAACCACTTTTGAAATGGTTTACTTGAAATTGTGCACATCTCCATTACGTGTATACTCTCCCAAGGAAATCCTTTTGAGCTCATAATCAGTGGTAGAGATCTCATGTTCGGTTTATCCACAATTGGTTTGGCAATTTCAACAAATTATTGACCTAAGGTATCGGTTACTAGATGAGAAATTATTTTGGATTTCTTGGTAGGAGCATGGGTACCAAGAAGTGCAGTTATAGCATCATAATTGGGAATCTCAACTCTTGATTGAGTTTTCTTTTTTCTCTCAACCATGGGTTGGACCCAAGAGAATGGAGAATTTGAAATATCTCCAAAAGATGTGCTTGTATTTGTTATTCCAAGTGTTAAAGTAGGGGAGAAGGTGTAGGAGTACATTTTGAAGAAGCGTCCTTGGAAGGAGAACCTTGGGTGGATGCTTGAGGAGTAGGAGAGGGTCTCCACATACTTAACTTGGGTCAAGAAACACTTGATTTTCCCAAGTATTGAGCCGAGATTTTGATTATATCTTCTTCTCCTCCTCCTTTACTCTCTTCTTCATCATCATCTTTTTTTCACCTTCTTCTTTTTCTTCCTCGCACTCAATTTTTCTTATTCTTTAGCATCTCCCTTATTTTCCTCTGTTGAATTTCCTTTTATTGTCTTCATTTTCAATTTCAGCTTTTGAAGTCCTTACATGCACTATTATACTATATTTTGGCTGAGTGGAGGAAGGAGTGTTTTGAGGGGAGACAACTTGTTGAGATGCTCGAATACAATCAACTTCTCGTAAAGCATTTTTGTTTCTAAAGAGAATAGGAACAATGGGATCATTAATACCATCCTTCTCTTTGATTGACCAATCAATGGTTTGGATGGGATAATATTGAATGGAATTCACAAATTCAAGAGCCAACAAATATGAATCATCATCAATAATCCCTTCAGGTATCTCAAATAATTTAAAGTCCTTGATTTGTTGAAGGGTCATCCTCCCATACATTCTTTTCCTTACTTCAAATTCATCATCACAATCTTCCCAATAGTCCTCAGTTGTAGGCATGTGATGATATGATAATCGGAGATTATTGTTGATGAATCTTTTAGTATCAAAAGATACCCTTTTTGAAAAGGATGCAGGTGAAAAGGAGAAATAATTCTATTTATGTTTTGTGTCTCAATGGTTGATCTGCAGATGTAATTTTCTAGGTGAATTGGGAATTGCATGCAAGAAAATTTCTTATCTCTACAAGTATTGTGTAGGAAATCTAGTTATCTATAAAGTTCAATGAGAATGATCTTATCATTGCAGTATATTGTTAGTTTGTATGGAACCATTTCAAGCATAAAGGCCACGATGTATGCGAACCTTTGAAATTGAATGAATGTTCTTCCATATACAATTACCAGCTGTTTGGCCTCTGGAGAAATCTTGTTAGTGACACATCCTTCCAACAATCTGACTAAGAACATGGTAAAGGCATCATTAACCCTTTTGAAATGACTTTTTTATTCTCAAAAGTCAATTGAGTGTAGAAGTCATAGATTTGGATATTATGCCTACTACCCGACTTGACAAACCAATCCATATTTTATACCCAACAATAGTATACATCAGATAGAAGGATTTATTTTGATGGACTTGTGAGAGCTACTGAGTAAAATTTTGGCAAATAATTTTTCCGCAATTCAATGCCTACTTTCCTTCACAAATTAGATTAATGAAAATACACATCCAGTCTTGAAATTCCCTGGTAGAAGGAAGGCCCATCACTCTTTCTAGGAGGGTAATGATGTCTAACAATTCTTCTATGAAATCACTCCTATATAGGGTTTTAGGTAACTTTGAAGGTCCCTTTTTCTTTGTTTTCAACAGGACTTTGCAACCATGGTTTGATACATATTGGGAGTAAAGTCAAATTCTCTTTGAGGTTCCTCTAAGGTCAAAATATAATTGCATTATCAATAGTGGGCATACCAAGGAGAAGTTTATGGGATGTGCGTCTAGTTGAGCAATATGTTGACCTTGAGGATATCTCAACTCCTTGGTTTGAGGATCAAAATAGGAAGCACGGGCCAAAATTGTATCGGTGCACTAAACCAAAGTAGGAAACTCCCAAGCAAGAGCTAAACACCATTTAGAATTCTTTGGGATAATGGAGTTAGGTTTTATCGGTCATTTTTTCCCAAAGCTCCACCGAGATCCATGTGTTTCATGTCATTATCGCCAATTTACGGTACAAAAGTCTCTAGGGAAGAGATTTGAAAATAAGTTGCATATTGGAACTTCATTTTGATTAAATTTGGAGCATTTATGGGAGAAGAACTATCCTCATAAGAAAGTTTGGGAAAATCTAGAGTAGTTAGGCACGAAAACCAAAAAGAAAGAAAAACAAAGGGAAAATATGGTGAAAATTTTTACTTCTTGGATGGAAATGAAGGTGCCTTCTCCACAATCCCAATGCAACTATTTTTTTGAAAATGATTGATGAATGGTGGAGATCAAACAAGAAAACGGTTATGAGAGGCTTGATAATAACATGGCGGATCTTAAACACGACTTGAGAGAATACAAAATAAATGGGAAAATTAAATTTGCTCTATTTATATGTACTCATTTAAAATGCACTTTATTGTTATTAAATTGTCCATTTGGAAATCTAATGCCAAATCTTAGCTCAGCTTGCCAAAACTTTGCTATGGTTCACTTTGAAGCCCACAGTCCTCCTTTTATTAGACCTATGTTCCTAATGGAAAAGATCATACTAGCTTCTTGCTTTACATAAGACCATTAAAATAGGCCTGAGCTCAACTCTCCATGTTTTACTTGCATAATGCAGACTTTGCTAAGAATGACAACCTTAAATATTGATACACTAATCTATGGTTTTAAAGGTTTGGGTAGGATATTAAGGGCAAGTTTCTTCATTTATGGTTCTAGCCTTCAAGATCCTACTCCTCTTTAATTCCAATTCATATATTCATATATTCATATTAACTTTGCATACTCAGTCCTCCATGATGATCTATGATCAACAAGGTCTAACAGGAAGCTTTTGTTTTCTATTGATTACTTGATGAAAGCATTTAATCCTAGGAGTAAGGGAGAATTGTCATTTTCTCACACATGATAACTTCCATTTAAAATCACTTTATTAGAGTGCCAAAGCCATGTTGCAAGGAGTAGGAGAACTAACATTCCTAAGATGTAATGCAAGAATAAAGCTGTAAATCAAGAATAGAACACTATTAACCAACATTATGCACAGTTCTTGCTTCCTGAGGTGATATGATCATGATCATTCAATATGGAAGAATAACACTCTTTAGATCCACCTTTTATTTCTTATAGCTCTGTCTTGTAGATGGTTAATTCATCATGTTCACCCACTAAGATAACCATCTACATTCCATTCTTTCTTAATCCTTAGCAATTTCCCATCAAACATTGGGAAAACTCGGGGTACAACTGTTTTATGGAAGTTTAGACTGAAAATGAGTGATGACAGTCATTTCAAAGATGATTTAAAGAATGAAAATCATCATAAACACTTTGAATCTCCTTTAAAAGATTGTTCTCGTCGATTTCAATTCTTTGAGCATTATAATTACCTCAAATTGCATAAATTTCACCTTACTCTGCTGACTGTACTGCTCCCACGTATTCAGAAATTTCTGTCAGAGACTGCTCCTTCCACATGTGCGGGATTGATCTAAAATTTGGTATACGTATTCATCTGGTCAGGGAAGATATTTCTTCCAGTTTTCATCAAATTCCATTTATCCAAACAAAAGAAAATCGATTCCCTAAGTACGACCCGTGAACACATAATTGCTTGTAACTTATTTAAGACACAATGTCAAGTTCTCAAATAAATTGCACTTCATTTATAATCCATTCCTCTTCCTTTTCGTTGTAACAGTCAAGAATTTTTATGCACTTTTAACACATGGAGGGTTTTCAAGTCACTGTCCTACAAAAGTCACTATTACAGTCTTGTTCTAGTATAGTTCATCTTGCATGCAAGGTCAATTATCATGCTACTCATCAGTTCAAGGATTGAATACCATATCCCTGATTCTCCTTCACAAGCTCTATCTAAATGAGCTCCATAATATTTCCAGGAAGAGTATAATTACAGTCTTATGCACCTTATACAGTCTTAACATCTCAAGGAAGAGTAATAGTTAAGAATTAGAAACAAACATAGCTACTGTTAAAGATCATGCCTCATCATGTTATAAAACATTAAAACATGTGTAGGGAAGGAGACATTGGAAAATCTAAAAATCTTAAGGAATTCACATCAACCTTTATTCATAATTCGGAACCTGTCATAGTATACACCCCACTCTTGTACTTCAACATATCACCTTTATCCATACAATTCTCCTCTTCCTTGTTTCTCCTCTTGAGAATTCGACCTCTTTATGCTAGAATAATATTCTTTGAGATAGTTAACTATATATAAACTCGTTAACTATATTGAATCAAGATCCATAGACCATATAGCAAATATTTGGTAATTTGGAGATTAATACGACATCATTAGAATCATCTAGACATCCTCTGCACCCACATCAAGTTTTTGGGAAGCTCACACCATCATAAGGTCCTCCTGCATCATTCACCATTTGTATTTCACGTCATAAGCAAGGTATTGTTTTATCTTTGCATTTCATTTTGTCTACGCATCCCCCTTGAGAATAATTCAATCATCAAAACACAAATCTCAAGTCTCAATTCACATTTATTTAAATGTTGTCATTTCCACAACAATCTCTAGCGATTCCATTGAATCGCCAGCGATCCCCTGAATCGCCCAAGATTCTTGTTCCTAGAGCCTTTTTATTATATGCTACATATTTTTAATAATGATCAGAATCTATTTTTTTTTATAATCTCTAGATTTTAAGTGCCCTCTGTCTATAGATGATCGTTCAAGGTGAAGCACATCCAATCAACAACATTTATGACAACTCGATCGTCTCCCATCCTTTTTCTTGGGATCATTACGACCTCGCACAAGAGTTGAGCCTTTGTGCCATTGTCCTAACACCCAACCCGGATGACATTGAGAATCAGTTGGAGATCATCCGAGAATAACAAGATGTCACCAATCAAGAGTGGATCGAGTACTTCAAGGAACTTTATCTTACCATAGACCTAGCCTAGGCTATCTTCTACACACAACAGAACTTCATATCCCTATGGAAGGCTAATTTTGTTCCATCATTATATAGTCTAAACATCATAATCCTTATAATATTATTTGTTTCATCATTTATCACTTGATTGTCTCAAAGCGGATTAACACCCTTTAAAGGAAGCCCTTTGGATTCCTAGGATTGGCCTTTTCCAAGTAATTCACCTCATGTCTATCTAATCTATCTTGTTGATTTATCTATTTGTGTGCATGTCCCCTCATTCATTAAAAGGAATCTCTACGCACTGCCTTGTACCCATAAATCTCGATGTTCATCGATGATTCCATGTAATAAAAGTGAATCAAAATTTACCACAAACATTATGGCATGACCGATGGGACATACTCCCTTTTTGATCAAATTCTATATTTCTCGTAAAATTTCTTACTAACTTTTCAGCTCAAAGTTCTCTAGAGGATTTCTCAAAAACATGTAAAATAAGTAAAATGGGAATTTAGCAAACAAAAGGTATGCTTCTCTTTTCCTTTTAGTTTCCTTTTTTAGCATCGCATCTTTTGTGCTTTATCCTCATATAAATCAATTTTATTTTTCAGGTTTCATTTTTGCTTGCTCATCTAGCTTAAATAGGGGTTAAACAATTGCATTCATGATTTCCCCTCACACACAACCAAATCACGTTACAAATAAAATCTACATTTTCAAACACTTCCTTCAGGTCTACCTACTTAGATTTCATCACAAAGGGGAAGCCGACTTGGTGTTCTAGCTGAGTATAAATAATTGGTGGGTGGTATATCGGCTAAGCACCCAACACCCTTATTGTTGTGGACCATGAAGTGGGGGTAGGCCCCAATATCATGCCTCTGTACCGACACTAACACAAATTTGGGCCTCTCGTACCCTTGGGTATATCAAGGAATCCAACCTTAACACACCTAAAACCATCCTTAGCTTTGCCTTATTCTTAGTACCTCTTTATAAACCATTTTTTTCTTCACATATTTCTAAGTTAATCAAGATAATCTAAGAAATATCTTGTGATTGTGTGGTTTTTATTCTCTTAACAACCATCTTTCTCTTTCTTTATTTCTTGCTTGACTAGTTCATGGTCTTGACTAGGTAGTAATCTCATCTTCAAAACATTACAAATATGTCAGATCCCTTCCAACAATCCATAGAAACAACCCAGAGATCCTGTGCTCTCCTGGCACTTAGTTCGGAGACACATAATAAATTCCCGATCCATCCATTCACATTTCTTCAATAGTGGTGACCCAATATTTGAAGAACTCTTAGACACCAAACCTATTGCTCTTAGTAGCTACCTTGCTTTCATGGGGGCATCCGTCTCCATCGCCCCAATCTATAATATCACCCACCTATTACCACCATTAATTACAATCATTCCAACACATTTACCCCTTATATTATCTTAGTTATAGATCATATTTCTCCCTATCCTACCACTAGTGATATGGGAACATCAAAACTTCCTCATCTCATTTGCTCTTGTTGCTAGCTTTGAACTCAATACCATCTCATCACAAAATACAACCAATCAACAAGGACATATACCATCGGATTCTTCATCTAGCCCTTAGGTTACACAAACTCACACCATTACTTCGGTTATCAACAAGGGTTAGTCACACCTACTTAATCCATGGGGTGTCCCATTACTTCATCATTGAATCATTCAATACACATTTTCATTATCCCTCATTTTATCGATGAGTCTTTTGATCACATCTCAAGCCTATTACCTCATCTCAAAAATCTACACCCTTGATTGAGAACTTAGTGGTATCTATTATCACATGTTTTACCACCTTATCAATATGAATATCATATTACAATCACCCTTCCATCCTCACAACCAACCCCTACTATTGGTATCCCACAATATGATTATACCTATCCACATCAAAATCTACAACCTTCACAACCCCTCATTAATACTTCTATCCCTTATCCCTATCAATATATCTAATCCTCTTCACAACCATTTTTCCCTTAGTCAACCTACAATATACCAGGAAATATCCTCATTTTCAAAATCCCCTTTACCTTACCATCAATATCAACAATCAAATCCCTTCATTTATGGATAAGCTAACCCTTCTTCAAAACATCCAACCTCCTCAGAATGATCCTATGCAGAGACTTTGATGAGTAGAATTCTAGTCTCGAAGCTACCACCATGGGTCCTAAAAACATGTTTTCTTATGAACAAATATACAATGAACCCATCAACCCATCTATACCATTTAATCCTTATCCCCCATTGGGAGATTCAAAATTCATCAAATTATAAAAGGAAGACCCAAAACAACACATTAGGCCTTTCATCATGCTTATTATCTTATAGCTCATGATCAAGATCTCATGCTAAGGACATTTCCGATGTCATTAGTTTGGCATGCCCTCGATTAGTATAATAGTATTCCTCAACACTCCTTTTTCATTCAAAACATAACTAGCACAACTATTCTTATAACATTTTCTATTAATATCACTCATAAGATATCTATCACTAACTTATACGTTATCAAACAATTTGAGGATGATTTTGTTTCGATTTTTCATCACTAGATGGTGAGGAATTATCAATCAATTATCCTTATCTCTTCCCCAAATTGAATTGATTGAGTTATTTACTTGGTCTTACGTGAAACACATATCATCCACCCTTAGATCAATCATTTTTCATGTTTGATGAAGGCCTTTACCATGGTATGGAAGTTGGAAATCCAAGCTCTTGAAGGATGGTAAGGTTAAATTACGATCTAAGAAAGAAACCCAAGCCTAACTCATCCTTTAAAGCATATTCCAGTAATGAAAATCCAAGGGTTCAGAAAAAGTAGTTGTCTTGAAAACTACGTCTAAGAATCATTCAGATTCTGACCGATCCAACCTCCACATGTAAATATACACCTCTAGGGAGTCCTACAACTCTATTTTTGAAAAATATTGGTTGCTTGCATGGTAAAAACTCCCTCATATCCACCCATCAATGAATATACCTCTAAACCATCATGGTATAGAGTGAAGACTATTGCAAATATCATCAAGTCCGAGGACATGACATTGAAAGGTGTCTCTTTTAGAAATGTTCTCCAAGATCTCATTGATCGAGGTGAATTGCTAACTTGACAATCCAAATGCACCTCCTAATCAAAACTTGGAGATGTTTTCAAACAACCCTTTCAAACCATCCCCTACTAATAATCAAACTAATATCATAGGACCTAAAATTTCATGGCTCACATTATCAACACCATCAACCAACTATCACCTATGCCTATTATACCATGTTTTTCCATGATTAAAACACCCAACATGTAATCAAACTCTTCATATCTCCTTACCATTGAGTCCTCAAACCCATCCATGTCACAACTTTCAAACCCCATTATATCCACTCACACAAAATACCCCTGATATTATCCCTTCAAAATCACAAGAAAAGCAAACATGTTATGAAATCATAAAAACCCCATCCAAAGACAAAGCCTCTCAACATCAAATCAAAAACCTTGGTAGTCTAACACAAAATCTAGCAATCCATCCACACAAAAGGATTGAACTTTCACATAATCATCACAAAAAAAACACACATATGATATAACATCCTTACCTTCTATTTTGGGACCACATCCCTCATCAAAACTCATAATCACCGTATTAGAATCTAAACTACTTTCAAAATCACACCTAAACATGACATACAAGACACGCTTTGAGTGTCTCATGCCTCTAAACCATCAAATGACATCCAAAGTCCTACACCCTCATCGACATCTCAACAAGCCTTGTCAAGATATTATACCAAAATCCTTGAGAAACTTGTGTGATCATCAACCATAACATTACCACCAATCAAGCCCTTTGATCCTAGGGGTGGAAACCTTCTGGTATAATTATGAAGAATTTTACTTATCATCAAATATCAGGACACTACACAAAGAGGACTACAAATCCCTCCATGTTGTAATCTGAAGTCTCTCTAACAAAGGACTCCTAAAAAAAAAAACCATCCTATTCTCATACAATCGATCTATGACATGCAAGATCCAAACATCAATTCAAACCTATCTCTCAAACTCCTAAACTTGATAATCCTAAACCATCACTTGGCCCTTGTCTAGTTAAAGCATGGCCTCTTCTAGTAAGACCCCTCTCTTCTAAATAGATTTCATTTGTATCACCATGAGAGCACACACCCAAGATTTAAAATCCTAAAATCAAGACAGGCCTAAAATATCTATCTCTCGCCACTCCTCTGAATCATCCAATCCATCATCTTCTAAATCCAAGGTTTCATCCTTATGGCTGCACCTCATACTCAATCCACAACATCCATATATAATATGTTCTCAAATAGTTACATCAAACACCCGTTAAAATGTCCCTTTATGAACTTATCCAAAATTCCCCAACATCAACAAGCCATGATAAATCCCTTCAAGCCATCTGATACCATCAAATGAGCCCCAACCATTTTCCAACCTTTTTGGTGCCCTAAAAATGACCACAACCATCACATTTGACAATTTTGAGATTCCATCACTATAACCTGAGGATCATGACCTCCCCTCTTCTTCATCACCACCCAGATCAAAAACATTTGGTTAAAAGAGTTATGATTGACAACGATGCTAGCATCAATATAATCTCATCTCACACCTTTAAACAACTTCAATTACTTGATACCATCATCACTCAATCACCTACTGTCTTATATGCTTTCAATGATATTGTCACTCCCACCTTGGGCACAATCATCCTCCCTATCAAAATAGGTTTCAAAATTCTTCATGAACTCTTCTATCTTGTAGAAGGAGAGTTCCAATACAACATATTACTAGGTCATCCTGGATACACATATATGCATTGTGTCCCATCTACTTTACATCAGTGTCTAAAGTACAAACATGAAGGTAAGATTGTTGTGGTCCCTTGATCCAAATCCATTTAAACCTTGTCATATGACCTATAAGGCCCAATGATGTGCTCCTTCCCTACAAAACTCCACATCTTCAAATCAGGCCTCTATGAGTTCCTCTATCCCCATCCAAACTACCAAATGATCAATCTTTTGAAGACATCATGCAACATCTCTCATTGGGGAGGAGTATCACCTCCTAACCCTCAATGCACTCCCTATGCCTAAAACATATGGGAGACTTGACAAAAAACCACTCTATGAGCCTAACTAGGAAATATTATTTCCTTTGGTCCCATGTTCCCTTCGAACACAACTTGTTGTATGGAGGCATTGATCATCCCTTCCTCTCATCTTGATAGTCAACCTCACACCACATCTAACCATTTTTTCTCTAGATTTTCATTCTTAGATAAGCCTCAATTTTCCCAAACCTACCTTCACCACTATGTGCGTGGAAAGGTTTTGGTCTTGGTAGGTATGAATAAGGTCACACAATTTACCCTTTGAAGACTTGAGGAAACCTCACGAAAAACATGGCCTCTGGCTTCAAAGCATCTTCTTCAAGTTCATCATTACCAACATCACAACCTCAACATCCATCTCCATCACCATTACTAGACTCATCCTCTGAAAATGATGATACCGTATCCATCCCTCCTAAATTTTTTAATCAATATATCACATTAGGACCACTAAATTATCAAGCTAATGGTAAAAAAAATCTCTTCCTTTTGACATTACCACACATGATAGAAGAGAATTCTCCCACTATCGACATTCTCCATTGTCATGATGATGATGTTATCTTAACCTATATGGGGGTTTGAGGATCACTATTTTAAAAATATTTACCCCCTGACACATTTACACTTTTCAATGAATCAACCATCGATGTTAATATCGACACATCACAAGAACCACACATTGTTAAAATGGTCAAGCTTTAGACCCACATGAACTCTAGAAATTCACCACATTCTTATCAAACATAGTCAAGATTTTCACATGGTATTACAATGATATGCCTAGTATAGACCCTAACATCATTATCCATAATATCGTCACTATCCCGGATGTTAAGTTCGTGAATAAAAATCTTCATAGGATGCATCCTCACATCACACTATTAGTCAAAGAAGAGCTTCAATGTCTTCTTTTCAACCAATTTCATACTACCTATCGATTATCCCAATGGGTTTCTAATATCATACCCATCACTAAAGCCACTTGGGAAATTACGCATCTGTATAGAATTTTGAGACCTTAACCTCACTTTCCCAAAAGATGATTTTCCCCTACCTAACATTAATCAGCTCATCGATCTAACAATAAGACATGAAATTGTCTCTTATGGATGGTTTCTTTGGTTATAATCAAATCCTCATCACACCAGAAGACCAACATAAGACATCCTTTATCACCCCATGGGAACCTTATTCTACTATAGAGTAATGCCCTTTGGTCTAAAAAAATGTAGGAGCTACTTATCAATGTGCTATGACCTATACATCTTTCAACCTCATCAAAAAATCATAAAATACTATGTGGATGATCTCTTAGGTAAATTCAAACACCAAAGAGACCACCTAGTTGTCCTTGACGTGATATTTACACATCTATTATAATTATTTCTCCACCTTAATCCTACTAATGTGTATTTGGAGTTCTCACAGAAAAATCTTAGGATTATAGTATCTATTAGGGGAATTGAAGTTAACCCTATCCAAAGTCAAGGCCATTATCAAAATTCCTCCTCCATCAATCTCAAACAACTTGTAGCCTTCAAGGAAATATTCAATTGATCCATCTCTTTATCTCTCAACTATCAAACCATTGTCAACCTTTCCATCACCTTCTCAGAAAAAAGATCCACTTTAAGTGGGATGATGATTTTCAACACTTTGATTTGACCCTCAAACAATATCTCTTATCACCACCAATGTTTACACCTCCACACGAGGGAGCCCTTATATCTCTATATCTCACTATTGATCATGCCTTGGGATCCATGCTAGCACATTGAGACAAACAAGGTAAAGAACAAGTCATCTATTACATAATCACACCCTTCATGAGTATGAAACTCATTATTAGAAGTAGAAAATTTGTGTTGTTCCTTGTACTTCAAAACTTCCAAACTTTGTCACTATCTCTCAATCAAAAACATATGTAGTCACAAATTTTAATCCACTGAAATCCATGTAATCTAAACCATATCACAATGATCACATAACCAGATGGCTCATGCTCATGACAAAGAGTTTGACCTTGAATTTATCTCTCAAAAATCCATTAAGGGGTAGGTCATTTTGATCATCTTGAAGCTCCCCTTCCTACTAATCAAATCCCTTGTAAAACACTTCCTGATGAATCTATCAAACACCTCGATCATGATAACACCCCTCTCAAAATGACCTTATTTTTTGATGGGTCCAAATGCAAACAAGGGGGTGTTAGAATAGTCATAATACCCCCTTGGGACACCCCTATTCCATTATCCTTCAAACTAAACTTTGATTGCACAAATAACATGGTGGAATATGAGGCTCTCATCATGGGACTTCAACCACACCATGTTTCTTGGTGTACAAATCCTGACATCTATGGGATTCATAACTTTTCATCAATCAAATCAAAGGAATCTATCAATGTAAAAATGAAATCTTACAAAAATACAAAACCATCATCGAAAAGATCTCTTAAAAATCTTTGACCATTACAAAATCCAAACCACCCCTCACTCATCTAAAAATTTGTAGACACCATGGCTCTCTCTCACCTCTCTCATCCCTTTATCACTAGATGATTCCAAACTCTTTTCATCATACACAAACTTGATCACCATCCTATACTAACAACTGATCTCCCACTATCAATCATATAGAAGATATCCAATCTGATACTTGGTATACTCAAACATATGACTATCTTTCCATAAGAAAAATACCTTGATCTATCCATAAATGGTAAAATATATTTTCAACAACATGTATCTCGCTATGTCATACTAGGGGTATCCTTTACAAAAAGAGGGTTTGATGACCTTCTCCTCCGGTGTCTTAAAACTCTGGAGGCTTGTCTAGCTATCCAAGAAGTCCATGATGCATATGTGGTGGACACTTAAATGGTTTAGTTGTTGCTAAATGATCTTATGGATGGGCTACTACTAGCCCATGCTTAACCAATATTATTGTGACTATGTCAAGAAGTGCATCAAATGTCAACAACACTCCAATCTTACACACATCCCAGTCGCTCTCCAACCAGCTCAAGATATTTGGCCTTTTTTCACAATGGGGGCTTGACCTCATTGGCCTTATCAACCCTCATTCATCACAATGACATAATTCCATCATTACAAAAACTAAATATTTTACAAAATGGGTAGAAGCAATCCCCTTATCTCTACTAAAGAAGATAAAATCATCAACTTCATCCATCATCACATTATTTGTCACTTTGGTATACCTCATAAAATCATCATAGATAATGGTAAATCATTCAAAAATAAGAAATTTAAAAACTTTTTGACACCTACAACATCAAACTCAAATTTTCCACACCTTATTATCCACAAGAAAATGGTCAATCGAAGCATCCAATAAAACCCTCAACAAAATCCTTATCAAAACTATTGATCAAGATGCTAGTAGAGATTGGCACATCTTCAAATCCCATTTTCATTATGGGAATATTGGACTAGCTTTTGAACCCCTATGGTTGTTATGTCCTTCTCCTTAGTATTTGACACCAAATCAGTTCTTGCTCTTAAGTTCAAATTCCATCTCTTCATCATCTCTTAAATATTTCATCTCATGATGAGGATTATCATCAAGAATGTCTATCACAACTAGAATTGTTTAGAACATCATCTAACTTCTCAAACATATCAACATTTATCAAGAATGAATCAAAAGAGCATATAAAAACATCTCAAACAATGTGACTTCAACATTGGTGATCTTGTTCTCAAAGAAAATCAACATGTCACTAACATGGAAAAGAGTAAACATGGGAAGTTTTCTCCAAACTGGCTTGGACCATATATTATCACTCATAAATATGGGTCGGAGCTTATCATTTAGCCTCCCTTGATGGTAAACCTGAAAAGGAACCTCTTAATGCCCTACACTTATGGTCATTTTATTGTTAACATATTGACTCATAAGACCTTAGTCAAACTAAGATCTCCCTCCATCAGCCCACACATTCCTCACTCTTGTAATGATTTGGAATTATGTGGTCTTTGACAACATACCACTTATGACCTTAAATATGGGCACCATGAATCTGCTCATAGCATATTCCACATGGACAAGTTCCCCTTCTTGTAGTTAGGGAACCCCACAATCATTACTCACACACTATCTCCACCTACCCTATTAATGACATGTTAAGGATATATGTGTAGATTGTACATTTACTTATCCCCTTCTAAATGGTTACCCAAGATCACCCTTAGCTCCAAAAAATCAAAATATCTATGGGATGGACATAATCAAAATATAGATTGATCCCTTGAAGGACGACTATCAAAAAAAAAAAACAAAAATAAATTTGTAGACCACTCCCTCGAAGGATGGCTACCATAAAATAAAATAAATTCAATAAAATTGTAGACCACTCCTCAAAGGATGGCTACCTAATCAAAATACACATATAATGACAAAAAGGACTTCATGCATTGATCATTCCTCATATCAAAAGGGATTCCCACATCGATCATCTCATACCCTCATATCAAAATCAAAAAGCAACCATCCGAGGAAATTTCCCACATCGATCATCTTTCCCATAAAATACAAGCTTCCGCATCGATCAACTTGTGTAATATACAATAAAGATGGGGAAAAACCTAAGAACCATCAAGAAGGACTTGTTTCCCATGCTTACTACATAAAACCTTTCCCATGTCGAAAAATGGTACACACAAATATCTCACATCCATCTATGATCCTAGTATGACTAACCATTATGAGTCATATGTTAACATTAATTATCAAGGTGTGCAGTGTCACACATATAATGAATTTACCATCACATGTTATATATATGACTAAGAAAGTAAGGAAGAAAACATCCCACATCATGTTCTTATCCATCATATAGTGCATTAATCATACAACAAGATCATCATTTGTCACAACCATATCTAAGATCATCAAAATCACATTATAACATATACATTTTACACATTTTCTAAGTGTTTTCTTCGATTTTGGGTCCCAAGAGCCTCTTAAAATATGGATTCTTCCTAGGGATCCTATTTTTATCAATGCGTCAAGGATTTTATAGTCTCTCAAGAACACTTTCCTTACTTCACCTTTAATTCAAATACATAGGTCGAGAACCCATTGGCCCATCACTTGACCTTTGGTCATGTAAGCCCACCTTTGTGGTAACATATTTCATACCAAACCCACATTTCCCAATACACCGTGGATATTATATCTTTTCAGGAACCTTTTACTGCCGCTCCATATAAGTCATATGTTCATAGGTTGATAACCCATATGGTTCTCCTATTACTTGATTTTTTTGTCGATAAGCCCACCTTTGTAAACATATTTCATATCAAACCCACGTTTCCCAACACACCATGGATCATGTATATTTATGGGAACCTTTTCCCACCACTCCATATATGTCATATGTCTATAGATTGAGAACCCATTATTTCCCCTATCACTTGACTTCTGGTCACATAAGCCCACCTTTGTGGCTAATGTATTTCATGGCCGATCTTGGGGCATCCCAAATCAAAACACGTTAAATTATACACAAAACCTTACACAAACCTTTTTATCCAATCCATTCAAATGGTGACCATTAATTAATCTCAATGAACCCATGTTTGAGGGGGTCACCTATCTCACCATCTCACTTGTTTTTGTCCGGTGGCTACGATCGTTATAAACCACTTGAAAAAAGGGGGCAAATGTAGACACTATTTTTTTGGCACCCTTAGGTGACCTACCCACACAACTCAATTCCATATATCAATCATTATACCTAAGTCATAAATCTCATTCTACCCCCGTAAAATCTATTTACTCCTATAAATAATCATTTATCTCTTCTAAACCTCCTAAACCACTTAAATCTATTTTAGCCTAGTAAGGCCAAAACCTCCACAACCTCCCAACCTCCTCAACATACTCCTACTCATCCTAAATTCATCCTTAACCTAAAACTCACCATTTTGGAAGAAGTTATAACCACTTTCGAGTGAGTTTTCCCACTTTTTCTAGATCGCCAACGATCTAACTAATCTTTGGTGATTCTATATAAACTTATCAATTGCACTGAATCAAGATCCCTGGACCATATAACAAATCTCTGGTAATTTAGAGACTAAGATGACATCATAGAAGCATCCGAACATCCTCTGCACCCACATCAAATTTTTGGGAATATCACACCATCGTAACGTCCTCCTGCATCATACACCATTTGTATTTCATGTCATAATAAAGGTATTGTTTTATCTTCACATTTCAATTTTTCCACACATACCCCTTGAGGAAAATTCAATCATCAAAATATGAATCTCAAGTCTCAATTATCATTTATTTAAATATTATCATCTCCACAATAATAACTAGATATTTCATTGAATCACAGCGATCCCCTGAATCATCCATGATTCTTTTGAATCACCACGATCTATCCCCATATTCTTTTTATTATATGTTGCATATTTTTAATCATTATCAACGGGTCTATTTTTTCTAATCTCTTGGTTTCTAGTGGCCTTTGTCATAGATGACCATTCTAGGTGAAGCACATCCAATTAATAGGATTTACGACCTCCCGATCATATCACATCTTTTCTTGGGATCAATACGACATCACACAAGAGTTGAGCCTTTGCGACATCATCCCGACATCGAACCCATATGAAACGATAAGAATTAGTTGAAGATCATCGAGAAGAACATGACATCCCGAGCAAGAGTGGATTGATTACTTTGAGGAAATTCATCTTGCCACAAACCTATCCTAGGCCATCTACTACGTAGAACATGATCATATCCCTATGGAATGTTGATTTTGTTCCATCATTATATTGTCTAAATATCATAATCCTTATAATATTATTTATTTCATCATTTATCACTTGATTGTCTTAAAGTGAATTGACACCCTTCAAAGGAATCCCTTTGGATTCCTGGGATTGTCCTTTACCAAGCAATTCACCTCATATCTATCTAATCTATTTTGTCCAGTTATCTATTTGTGTGAGTTCCTTCATTTGTTAGAAGTCTCTCGCACCCATACATCTCGACATTCGTCAACAAAGGGATCGTTAAACCCTACCATATTACGAGTTTTGGTGATTTATCCCATGCAAAAAAAGTGAATCAAAATCTACCACAAACAACAAGAACAAAACATGATAATCCTATGACATGACTCAATGATCTTTAATATCTCTACCTTTGACCAATAGTCAACGATTATCACGACCTTAGGCTCATCTTTCAAGCCAATATTTTTCTTCACATACTTGAGGAGTTCATTGTGTGGTGCTTTTGTGTTAGTAACTTTACTCAATCTATACAAAATTTTGACACCAAGATGATTTTCCATAGGCTCCTCATCCATATTACAAACCATATTTTCCTTACCCTTACAAAACCAACTCTTATCCATCTAGAATTTTGCATCCTCTTCATTGTAAATTTTTTTGACATTTCACTCTCCAAAAATTATTAGATAAATACATGCCATTTTCCTTCGTAAGGAAAGCATGTACTCATCCATGATATCATCATTACTTATAATCATATATTGGATCCATTACAAAAATATTATAGTATTTACATGAAGGAGAAAAATGAAAAAGTATGCGAAAAATATACTTCAGGTCCTTCCAATTGGGTATCTCATAACACACTTCATATTTAACATACCAAACATGCCCAAACAAGTAAGGTGCATTAGCAATATTTTGTCCATAAAGAATGTGGTAATTCTAATGGTGCATCCACCCAAATTTCTTCACACTTTACCAAGTGATCTTCAGGTTTGGTGACTCCACTATAACTTGGTAGGTATGTGTAGGGTTGGTTTTTTCAAATATACCACACATAGTATCTTGCACTTATCCCTATGTATTCAACATAGGGAACTAGTTTCCCACCATTATGATGCAATACTCCTCAAAGTGTAGACTAGTTTATTGATGCACTCTTTATCCTCATGCATGTATCTTTAAATTTCATCAAGGAAACATCGAACATTCCCTCTTCCCTAGTGCTTTGGAAAAGGGCTGAGATGTTCCTTCCCTAAGCACGCCACATATCTCTTCCTAGGTGACCTTTGAAGAATATGCATTAGATGTATGTTTGACTTCATAACTCTAAAATCTCGACTAACACATGTTATCCATATTTCTCCCCTAGGTGAAATATTGGATCGATCACGACCCGCATAGAAGGAACTTGAAAAACTTGTTCAAATTTGCAAATTGGTGGCAGAAAGACTCAACAATGGAGTGGCGGGGGCCAAGAGAGACTAAAGGAACCTATGTAGAAAAATGACTCGCCGAGTCGTTCCCGCCTTAAAACCATTCTCGGAGTTACGGGAGGACTCAACAATGGAATAACTTGGTCAAAATCGAAGGAGGCCGAGTAGTGTCGGTGCCACGAGAGGAATCGGGAGCAAGAAGGGGAGAAAATTGTGAAGTTTCAAAGTTTTTGGGCTCAAGACCATTCAGGAAAGAGTCCAAAATCAACTAAGTATGGAGGAGGTAGCAAAAAGAACCACGTGTCCTAACGACGCTTCTCTAAAGATGAATCCAAAAAGGGAAGCCCAAATGAGTGTGGGCTCGCCACGTTGCCTAAGGACCGAAAAGGTGAGGAAGGTCGTTGAAGCATCTCGAAGCCCTCTACACCATGGACACATGAACTAATCATTTTAGCAGGTTTTGGGGGAGAAAGTCTAAAAACGTCTTCCACTCCATTAGTGTGGGATCCGATGGCTTCCACTACCTAGATATTAAGATTTTGGCCTGCCATCTCCTCTAATACGCCAAAGCAAGCATGAGGATTAAAAAAAATTCCAGATTGTGGACAGATTTGTAGGAGCATTAACGCATTTGGTGGTCGAGTTGTCATCAAATTTTCCTTTTTTCCTCTGTTTTGGTCGCTCTAATATAAATACAAGATCTCCACTCTTGGTAAGGGTTGGACATTCTTTGTTTGCAAGATCCCCTTTTCTTCTGGCAAAGAAACTCGTGGAGTTTCATACCTTCTACTAGATTGTAATACATTTCTTCCTTTTGGCCACTTTGTAATGCATTGTATCAATCTGCAGAGCAATAAAACACGTCTGTGATCGACTTTAGATCCTCTCTTGTCTCTTTTGCTTTCATTTGATATTTCATTATAGATCTGGTTATCTGTGCTTAGTTATTGTATGCATTTGGTTGGTTTGTGTCTATTGGCAAAACAAATGTTCATCATTCCTTTAGTGCATCACCTTATAGCTTAGTTTGATTTCATGTATTCCTTTCACCTGTCTCCTTGGCAAGTTTAGATTAGGTATAAAGAGATATCCTCTGTAAGTTCTCACGTATGCACCTGAATAGAGGAATAGGAACCAACCTTTAATCTGGAGAGCTTTCCCACTTTTGCAAGGTCCCACACCTTGGGGAAAGTTCAATGTTATGCAATCACACCAGATGAGTTTGCCTTATAAAAGTAGACCTATACAAATCATTTAGGGGTGTTGTGATTTTGCACTAACAGTTTTGGCACACCCAGTGGGACAAAGAAGTCTCCATTTCATCGCAACAAGATTGATGTGCACTTGTTGCAATCTTCATCTTATAAGAAGCTTCAAATTTGCATATCTAGCCACTCCAACAGAGGAAGAATCCACTGGTTTCAGTAACCCAAGGTTGGGAGATTTAGGAGAAAAACCCGGTCTAGAGTAAGGAAAGAAGGTATATTTAAATACTTGCATCTATCCCAGGTAGAGAAAGGAGAGGAAGAAGAGTTCAAAGGTCTCCATCTCCACCAAGAAGAACCTTGTCAACACCTCCACCTGCAAGGCCTTTCTTTCAGTTTATAAGGGTGCTCAAAGGCTAATCGGAATGACACATCCAAATCCTTATGTCAACTTCACTAGCAGATAGCCCACTCGCTCACGAATGCACAAAATCCAGTCCCTATAGCAGCATTAAAGAGCATCCCATATTTCACTGGGGAAAACCAGACTTCTCTTGGTGATCATGTCCAAGATATTAGAAATGTCTATACAATCCATGAGATCCATGAGATGGACATTGCGGTCAAGTTGCTAGCATCCTCACTCAGAGGTAAAGCTTCACAATGGTTTAGGAGTCTTGGAGCAGGATCTATTCAAAATTGGAACCAGTTGTGCATAGCTCTTCATGACCAGTTTGGAGAGAAGGGTGATAACTTATCTTGTTAGAGAAACTGACAACAATCAAGAGAGCCCGAATGAGTAGGCTTGATTTTAACCTTAGATTTCAAACGGACTGGGACGAGGATTCCAGCGTGCAATAAAGCCCACTACTAAAGGTGCCTTCTTATACTTTCTTAGAGCTTTAAATTCTAATATTTCTTTGATGATTCGGTCAATGGGGGGCACAACCTTACCTGCAACCTATAGCCTTTCCATAGGGGTTGAGAATCATTTGATTCAAGCTGGAAAACACGCTCCTAGGCCATCCATTCCTCTGTACCCCGAGTTAGGAAACCCAGGTACCATCCAAACACCCACATTAGCCCTTGTACCCACCCCTAGGAGTCAAAGCTCAGCTGAAGCCTCCACATCATCATTGACACCTCTAAGGAATTCCAGGAAGTCATGAAACAGCTTTAGAACTTGGAAAATGATCTAGTAACCATCAAAAGACAGCAGGCTCAAAGTTCTAGGCCATATCAACCCCAAGCTCAGTATCAGGATAGACCCCCATATCAGTAAAATAGACCACAAGCTCAGGTAGTAGATCGAGTCAATACCAAGGACAACCTCAGTTCTGCTAGACCTTTGAGGTCATATGACCCAAAAACAACTTCAACATCAAGGGCATTGGTTCCGAAGATAGAATAACATGGCACAAGAATATGATTGGTGTTTTCCATGCAGTCAGCCATATAACCAATCAACGTGCTTTAATGGTGCACTAAATCAGGCTTTGATGGTGCAAAAAAGGTGTGTCATAAGAATCTGGTCAAGAAGAAAATCAATAGCAAGGAGCTCAGCAAGAGACATCTCCAAGTGAAACTATGCTTGTAATATGGTAATTGAAGACTTCTGTGGAATGAATCATCTCCCTGCTCAAAATGTAGCTACCAATACACTGTCCAAGAGAAGAAATGTTGAAGAAGGACAATCACCAAAATCAGGTAACCCTCAAGCTTCCAAAGTATTCCACAAGGTTTTGGTACTCTAAATGCAACTCCCAACATGCAAAGCCAATCCAAGTCACCTTCCAGACCTATTCAGGCACCGGTTGTGGCAGGCCACGTACAAGAGAAAAATGTGCTAGGGAAGGGGCAGCAGAAAGACAATCCATTTAATATCATTGAGCAGATGAAGAGGACAAGTGTGAACATTTCACTATGGGAGTCACTTTGGCCATTCCAAGGCTAGAGGGATCTATTGCAGACTGCCATGCAAAATTGGTCAAGTTCAAATCAACCCCTAGCCAGCAAGAGAAAGTGCTTACCAATGTGGCTCAACTGAGAGAAACCATGGAGAACAACAAGGTAAGAATCTGAAGCCTCCTCCATTTTATGTTTCATTGATTATTGGAGACAAATCAGTTCACAATTGTATGATTGATTCTGGGGCAAGTAGTTCTGTAATGCCCAAACAAATAGCTAATCAACTAGGTCTCTAATCTAAGGTCATCTCTAAAGGAGCAAGACAATTAGATGGGACACCGGTGACCACTATTGGAATCATCAAGGATCTGAGTCTCACTCTACATGCATGCCCTAATGTAATCAGTATTGCGGGAGAACGTGTCGGGATCATAGACTTGCCACCACATTTTTTGTTGTGTTTGTCTAGGGTCTTCACTACCAAAATTGGAGGTTGCTTGTTTTTGGTGGTCACATATGCTCTTTAGAACAAGGTATTGGGTGAAGGCCATAATCAGATCTGAACCTATTGTTGATTATCATATTGAATCCTATGTTCCTAGCCTAATCAATGCTAACTGCTCAACTTTGATCAAGAAGACCTCCTAAGCACTTGTGAAGCAAATACCAAGGTGAGATGTATCCCAAACTTGACTCTTGATGAGTGGGCCAACAAAAGTCATGCTTTTGACTCCTATAAGGAGATGGAAGAATCTCGAGCTTCTTTGTCTATTGCCTATATGAAGAAAATCATCCTCTTCCTGGCCTAATTAAGCTAGAATACAAGGATGACAATGAGGTATGGCAATTGTTCTTTGATGGCTCAAGGAGTAGACAAGGAGCTAGAGGAGGAGCTATGATTGTGTCCACCAAATGTGTGAAATATTATTCAGCCTACAGATTCCAGTTTTCTTGCTCAAATAACACTGTTGAATATGAGGGTTTGGTCCAAGGTCTTCATTGGGAAAGGAAGCTAGGAATCAAAACTTGCAAGTGTTCGGTGACAATGAACTAGTTGCCAATCAAGTCTAGAGGACTTAATGTTGTCAAAAATGACCTACTCAAGAACTACAAGAGTAGGGTATGGTATCTCATGGAGGATTTTGAGGCCTTCAGCATTGTATCCATACCTAGAAAGGAGAATGAAGCTTCGGCGGACTTGTAGTAGTGGGAGCAACATTTGATGTGGTTGTGCATCAAAAGAGACAAAGAACAACCACATATCCACATAGTTGTGAGGCCACGGTGCAATAACAACACATGCTAGTAGGTGTTCGAGAATGATCAGCAGATCATTAACTTTTGCAAAAAGAAGATGAATTATCATCTAGAAACCAAAGCAGATAGGAGCAACAGTACGGGAATCAGATAGTACAATTACATACAAACAAGCTTCCCAAAGGCTTAGTGACACTGGAATCTATTTTCAATCCTAATGATTAGTTCGAAAGGAGAAGGCTAACATACATATCAAAGGAGAAGATTCAGAGTCAATCCCAGTTGGAGAAGACAAAACACTTCAAATTGGAAAAGTGGCCACTAAGCAAGAAAGGTATGAATTCATACAACTTTGCCAAGAATTTCTAGATGTGTTTTCTTGGAGTTATGAAGACCTAAGAGGGTTCAATCCAAAACTATCACAACACACAATCGAACTAGATCTAGCTGCTCAGCCCATCAGGAAGAAGCGAAGAGACCAATAAACCCACACATTGAGCCTCTGATGAAGAAAGAGTTGAACAAGCTGATAGAGGCGAGTATCATATTTCCAATCAAACACTCAAGTTGGGTTAAAAACCTAGTCCCATTCAGAAAGAAAAATGGAGAGATTAGGTTGTGTGTTGATTTTAGAGATTTGAATAGAGCATCTCTCAAGGATCACTACCCACTCCCCTCGATGGAGCATATTTTGCAAGTGGTGTCTAGATCAGAGAGGTTCTCTCTCCTAGATGGTTATTCGGGATACAATCAAATAATGGTGAAAGAGGACGATCAATTCAAAACAACCTTCACCACCAAGTGGGGCACCTATGCCTACAGGAAAATGCCATTTGGGTTGTCTAATGTCGGAGCCACTTTCCAAAGGGCAATGGATATGGAATTCAAGGGATTAATTAACCAAATAGTGTTGATCTATTTGGATGACATTATGGTGTTTTCCAAAAATGCAGCAGACCACCTTTTCCACCTAAGACAGGTGTTCCAAAGATGCAAGAGTTTTGGGGTGTCATTGAACCCTAAAAAATGCATATTCTTGGCCCATGAAGGAAAGCTTCAACGTCATATTGTATCAAAGGAAGGATTGGCAATTGACCGGAGAGAGTTCAAGCAATAAGAGGATTGTCGTTTCTAAGTCACAAGAAGGCTCGTCAAATATCCTTGGGAAAAAACAATTTTGTCTGCAGGTTTGTTCCAAACTTTGTTGTCCTTCTTAAACCAATAACATCGATGTTAAAGAAGAACTTAGCATTCGGGTGGACAGCTGAAGGAAAAGCAATCGTTGAGGCTATCAAAGAATCCATATCACAAGTCCCAACTCTTGTGAATCCATATTTTTCAAAGACTTCATCTTTGTATGCCTTTGGTGACAAAGTGACACGATTTCTACAATCTTGGTTCAGCAAAACAAAGAAAGTACAAAACAACTAATTGCTTTCTTGATGTCAGTGCGGAAGATTATGAGGTGAGGTACTCCTTCATTGAGAAGCAAGTCTGGTGGTGATTAGAGGATTGAAGAAGTTTAAGCATTTGGTTTCAAACAACAAAATCCAACTATTGGTCTCCCATGCGGGATTTAAAGCGTGCAAGGATACGAATGAGAAGCATGTAGGATGGATCACTCGTGTCATGGAATATGACATTGAGATAAAGGTCACTAAGCTAGTCCATGGGAAGGGGTTGTGTGAGTAACTAGCCTCGAGTCAACAAGGTGAAACAAACGGTGAAAAGGAGGTTGTTTTTGTTTGACAAGATGATCAAGAAGAAGAGAGAGATGATGTACCTTCTCCTTGAAGGACCCAAGACATGGTGCACTTCCTTCAAACAAGAATGTGTCCTCATGGGATGAGTAAATAAAAAAAGAAGCCATTTCAAACTACAGGCAATCCCATATGTGCTTATTGATGGTGTCTTGTTCAAAAGAGACATCAATGGCATTTTGTTGAGATGCATTGGGACGAGATCAGTTTGAGAGAGTGCTACAAGAATTCCATGTTGAAGCAACTAGGGGCCATTTTTCTCCAAGAGTGACAACACTCAAAATCATGAAAGTGGGTTATTATTGGCCCAGAGTGTTTAGTGATCTGCTACGCATAGATCAAGAGGTGCAAGAATTATGCATTCTTCAAAGGCAAGGAAAGGCTAAAGCACTTCCATTGCACCCAATCTCGGTCGACCAACCTTTCATGCAATGGGGATTGGACTTCATTGGAATCATCAATCCAAACTCAAGCCAAGGCCAAAAATGGATTCTGATAGCAACAGATTATTTCACCAAGTGGACCGAGGCAGTGGGACTCAAGGAAGCTAATGAGTCTAGTATCCTAGATTTCTATGAAGGAATACTGACCTGATTTGGAGTGCCAGCCACCATCATATTAGACAATGCATTAGCATTCATAGGTTCCAAGATCACATGATGGGGCTGTTAGGAGCGGGACTTACTTGAGCACTTCATCAAATTATTAGCCATAAGGTAATGGCCAAGTGAGTCCACAAATAAGAATATGCTAAAGATCATCGAGAATAAATCTTGATGAGAATCGAGGACTGGCACACAACGCTCAAAATGGTCTTATGGGTTGATAGAATAATGCCCAAGAGATCTACAGCAACTCTCCATTTAAACTTGTCTATGGGAAAGGGGCGGTCTTGCCTATATCACTTGAGTTTCCAAAGCATTGGAGCTTGTGAGGCAAATAGAGATGTATGGATTTAAACCAATGGAGGCCATGTATGTGGAGCTGATAGAATTAGAAGAAACCAGAGAACAAGCACTCCAAGCAATAGAAAAGAATCAGGCCTTGATCAAGAGATGCTTTGAAAAGAAGGCAAAAGCAAGGACCTTCCAGGAAGGAGACCTAGTTTTGAAATGGGATGCAGATTGAGCAAAACCGGAAGGCATTCCAAGTTTGATGCCATTTGGAGTGGCCCTTACATGGTCACAAAATGTAAGAGTAGCAATGCTTTCAATTGTCTACATTGGAGGGTGAAGAGTTGCAGATTCTAGTGAATGGGATCTATCTTAAGTACTGTTACTAAAAGGAAAGTCTCACCTGTACATATTAGTTTAGTTTCTCTTTCCTCTAAGTGCTTGTGCACATCGTCTAGTTGTAGTGTAGGTTGCTTTTCTCCTAAGTGCTTTGCACGCTCTACATGTTCCATTTGGAGCATGTATGATTTCAATTTTGTACATAGTTGTGGTGCTATTTTGTTGCTCTTATGCAGTCCATTCGGAAAGACAAATGGGGCCTCTGGTCAAAACAATTTTCTACTCTCAGAAACCTTCATTTCGAGTTTTATTATGTGAATTGAGAGTGCAAGCAGTGGGCTCGTGAATCGGATGCAGAATCAATATCAGACCGTCGTTATCGAATCCATGCCCAAGAGATATGACAAGGCAATTAGTCTTTTCATCTAGCAGGTAGATACCCCTATGAGTCACCAAATTGTTGTCCATATTTTTCCCCGGGTGAAATATCATATCGGTCACGACCCCACATAGAAGGAACCTAAAAAAAACTCATTCGAGATCTACAAATTGGTCACAGAAAGAATCAACAATGGAATGGCGGGGGGCCAAGAGAGACTAAAGGACCCTATGTAGAAAAAACAACTCTGCCGAGTCGTTCCCCTGCCTTAAATCCATTCTCGGGTTACAGGCGGACTCAACAATGGAATTACGGGGTCAAAATCAAAGGAGGCTGAGTAGTGTTAGTGCCACGGAGGAATCGGGAGAAAAAGGGGAGAAAAAGGTGAAGTTTCAATTTTTTTGGGCTCAAGACCGTTCAAGAAAGAGTCAAAAATCAACTAAGTATGGAGGAGCGGTAGAAAGAACCACGTGTCCTAACGATGCTTCTCCAAATATGAATCAAAAGGGAATCCCAAGCGAGTGCGGGCTCACCACGTTGTCTAAGGGTCGAAAAGGTGAGGAAGGTCGTTGAAGCATCTCGAAGCCCTCTACACCATGGACACATGAACTAATCATTTTAGCAGGTTTTGGGGGAGAAAGTCTAAAAACATCTTCTACTCCATTAGTGCGGGATCCGATGGCTTCCACTACCCGGATATTAATATTTTGGCCTGCCATCTCCTCTAATATGCCAAAGCAAGCATGGAAGATTTTAAAAATTATAGATTGTGGGACAGATTTGCAAGAGCATTAATGGATTTGGTGGTCGAGTTGTCATCATATTTTCCTTTTTCCTCTGTTTTGGTTGCTCTAATATAAATACAAGAGCTTTGCTCTTACTAAGGGGTTGGACATTATTTGTTTGCAGGCTCCCCTTTTCTTCTGGCAAAGAAACTCGTGGAGTTTCAGACCTTCTACTAGATTGTAATACATTTCTACCTTTTGGCCACTTTGTAATGCATTATATCAATCTGCAGAGCAATAAAACACGTCTGTGATCAACTTTAGATCCTCTCTTGTCTCTTTTTCTTTCATCTAATCTTTCATTATAGATCTGGTTATTTGTGCTTAGTTATTATATGCATTTGGTTGGTTTGTGTCTATTGGAAAACAAATGTTCATCATTCCTTTGGTGCATCACCTTATAGCTTAGTTTGATTTCCTATATTCCTTTCACCCTTGTCTCCTTGGCAAGTTTATATTAGGTATAAAGAGAGATCCTCTGTAAGTTCTCACGTATGCACCTAAACAGAGGAATAGGAACCAACCTTTAATCTGGAGAGCTTTCCCACTTTTGCAAGGTCTCACACCTTGGGGAAAGTTCAATGTTATGCAATCACACTAGATGATTCTGCCTTAGAAAAGCAAACTGTAGAACTCATTTGGGGGTGCTATGATTTCACACTAACAACACATCCAGAGAAGAACATTGAGCCGGTTATCACAAGAAACACTCATGGTATCAAACACATAATGAGCATCATCCCAATGTAGGACGGGGGTAGGATTAAACTATTCCATGCCTTGCACCATAATTTTATATATGTGATTTGTCTCCTCCCCATCATTTCTTGACTCAAAGATAAGATAAATAGTGATCATCATCCATAAAGAATCACCATGCTTTGGGATTTGTTGGGGTTAGACCACACCAATGTTGTCTGAGATATATATTCAATTTAAGCATGCAAGCAATAAACACAGAAATTAAACCAGAAGAAAAATAAATAAGAGGAGAATGAGTAACACAAGATATAACATGGTTCACCCAATGTGGGCTACGTCCACCAAGAAACAACCAATCTATTATTCTTTCTTCACAGAGGAAATACAATGAAGATTTACAATCTTCCACACCTCTCACGGATGTACAGTACTTTTTCCTCACAAGATTCTCTAAGCTTTCTCCAAGAAAACCTTCTTACAATAATAATCAAATCTCTATTCTCTCTACCTTCTAACCCTAGTTTTCTAGCTTATAAGCATATACAAACTTTAGGGAAACTTAGCTATGCATTTACAACCCTCCGATCACCTTTATAAAAAAGAGTCGGTCATCCGCGTTTAATATAAAAATATGATCGCACAGATAACCGACCCCGGTTACCAAACCAATGTCGGTTCAATCTAAGGCCACCAAATTCGATTACCCAACCGCGTCGGTTCTGCCTGTTGAAACTAGAAACCTGAAATGCATGCCATTTGTGAAGCTATTTAGCTCCACAACTTAAAAATATCCCACTTGGAGATAAATTGTTGCACTATACCATACAACTCCATCCTTAGATCCTTTCCTTGACTTGTTTCTTCCTCTTCAAGTCTCAAGCTTGAAGACCAATAGAATTTGAGTGAAGCTCCAACTTCTCCTTTTCCAATGGCTTCGTTAGCATATCCGTAGGGTTCTCACTTGTATGAATTTTCTCTAGTTTCAGCTACCCATCCTCTAACACCTGTCGATGAAGTGATATCTCAATTGAATGTGTTTCGTTCTTGAATGAAATGTTGAATTCTTTTAGGATGAATCACACTTTGACTATCACTGTATAATCTACAATCCTCTTGCTCCTTTCCCAACTCTTCCATGAACCTACTCATCCATATCATCTCTTTGCTAGCCTCTGTAGCTGCAACATATTCAACCTTTGTAGTAGACAAGGCCACAACCTTCTGTAATCTCAAAATCCAACTAACTGTCATGCCACCTACTGTGAATACATATCCAGTGGTGCTTCTCCTACCATCCAAATCTCCAACCATATATGAATCAACATAGCCACATAAAGAAGTATTTGACCCTCCATAACATAAATGCATGTTGGATGTCCCTCTCAAATATCTAAGTATCTATTAGATTACTTTCCAATGCTCTTTACCTGGATTGGCCATAAATATGCTCACAACTCCCACCTTTGCTTGTGTAATGTCCAGTGCAGTACAAACCATTGCATACATAAGGCTTCCAACTGATAAATCATATAGAACTTGTGTCATGTACTAGACCTCCTCATGTGATGTAGGACATTGATATTTTCTTAATTTAAAGTGTCCAGGTATAGGTGTACTTACATGGCTTTGAATTTTGCATTTTAAACCTTTCGAACACCTTATTGATATAATCTTTACGAGGCAAATAAAATTTCTTGTTCTTCCCGTCTCTCTACGAATTTTCATGCCAAGGATTTTCTTTACAACTCCTAAATCCTTCATTGCAAATGTATGAGATAACTTTTCTTTAAGCTCAACAATGTCCTGCATACTAGATCCTACAATAAGCATATCATCTACATACGGTAATAAAATAATATAGCTTCTATTTTCAAGTGCTTGAAATAATCAGATTTGCATCTCATATAGTCATGCTCATAATAATCAGATTCGCATCTCATATAGCCATGCTCATACATAAAACTATCAAACCTCATATACCATTGCCTTGGAGCTTGTTTGAGCCCATACAAGCTCTTTTTCAAACTAGCACAAGTTTCTCCTTACCCCGACTTCATAACCAAATGGTGATGCATATATAACTCTTCCTCTAAATCACCGTGAAGGAAATTTGTCTTAGCATCAATTTTTTCTAAGTGCAAATCTTATACTACAACTAAACTCAAAATAGTACGAATGGAAGTCATTTTTACTACAGGAGAAAAAATCTCAGCAAAATCAATACCTGATTTTTGTGCAAACCCTTTTACCACAAGCCTTTCCTTGTATCTTGTAATCAAATGATCCACCGATAATCAAACCACTCCTCAAACATCTCAGGCACCTAACGCTCACAAAATCAACACTATAAACTAAGAATTGAAAACATCACCTACACCCACCATTCCCTCATCCACTACACCCATTGATATCTCTCCTCCTTCACCCACGTTCTTGTCTGCATCCAAACCTACTTCAACACCCATCATAGTCACACCTATTATTCCCCCACACCTACTCCTATCACATTTTCTTCCTCAACCGTATCTACTATCTACTTCTATTACACCAATCACATCTAGCCCCCTATCTGTATCTATCCCTACATCTCTCACAACTTCTTCTTCACATAGTCCTTCATCTATGTCCACTTTTACGACCACATCTATAACTATCACTATTCCCACATCAACTCTCGAGCTATTAAGAAAAAAATCCTCCCCATATAATCACAAACAATTCCCCATCTCATCCACACCTTCAACCACTCCTACATCAACACCTCCAAAGTCCTCAAAATCCATGGCTCCTTCAAAGCCTCTTATTCCAACACCACCTTCATCTTCAACCCCTATATCTTCAATGAAATATTAATCCAAATCATCCAATTATGCCTTCAAGGACCACCCCTTTGTAGAGATCATTGTCATTCCCACTAAGGGAAAACCATCACAACAAAAATCCAAAAACCTTGGCATTCCTATTCAGAAATCTCTCACCCATCCACATAAAAATTTGGATCTCCCCCCTCCTAAACCTCACCATCCTAAGAAATATCATGCCTCATCATCAATCTTGGGAGTGCCTCCATCTATTTTGGGACCGGCTCCTTTATCTAAATCACCTATCATCAATCAATCAAAGTCAAAATCAATGTCATCTATTCTCCCTCCTACATCTAAATCAAAGCCACAACCATATGTTTCTCCTTCTCCCAAGATCAAATCAGATTCCAAGGTGCCCATACAACCTCATAAAATTAATATGTCACTCTTACCTTCATCCAAATCATCTACCATCCCCACAAAATCTTCTTCAAGCACCCCCTTTGGGTCGTATACTGAAATATTTCAACGTCTTGTCCAAGCATCTGCCATCACTCTTCCTCCTATCAAATCTTTTGACTCACGCGGACAAAAACCCACATGGTTTGACCCTAATACCATGTGTGCCTATCATTGCACCCATGGACATGATATTGAACATTGTAGGGCCCTCCAAACCCTCATCCATAATCTCATCGAAGAAGATGACCTTCTTATTAAAAAGGATCATCCCCTCCCATCCACATCTAATCATAGTCATCCCATAAAATCTATAAACTCCAAGTCCATGTCTTCATCCAAGACATTTTTACAATCCACCCACCAAACATGAGAACTTCCAAAGAGCCCCCTCTCTTTATCGTCGCGGTTTGTATCGCCACCTACTTTTGACCTTATGACCCCCAATCGTCTACCCAATCTAAACCTGAATTTTTCGTCCACCGCTCAATCGATCAATCTAATCCATATTCTTCATCCAAATCCAAGGTATCTATTTTAGTTGCTCCACCCACTTGAAACCGATTATCATTGAAAAAATTTGTAAAGCAGATCCATCAAGCTCCAGTTAATATGTCACTCTATGAGCTCATCCAAATCTCCCCAATCATAGACAAGCTCTCATCGATTCTCTACAACACATCCCCATCACTAGCGATGAGACTCAACCTTTCACACCCTTTATGGTGTACTCACATCTTCTTCCACCATTTCATTTGATAACACTGAAATTCCCGATATCTCACCTGAAGACCATGATCTTCCTCTCTTCATCACTTTTCACATCAACAATACCTTCATCGACAATCAATGATAGATAATGGAGCCAACATCAACATCATATCATCTCATACCTTTGATCAAATCAAGCTCCCCAACTCCATTGTCACTCAATCACCCAAGGTCCTTCGTGCTTTCAATGATGTTGTTTCCCCTGCTTTATGAACAATCATCCTTCCAATCCGTGTTGGTGAAAGACTCCTTCATGAGCTCATTTATATCGTTAAGGGAGAGTTTCAATATAGTGTCTTTCTTAGAAGGCCATGGATATATGCCGTGCATTGTGTCCCTTCCACTCTCCATCGTTGCATCAAGTATGAGCGTGAGGGGAATATCCTAACAATCCCCGCAAGCATTCCTCCCTTCAAAGCATGTCACATGACTTATCGACCTAATGATATTTTTGTCCCTAAAAAGGACTCATTTGAAGCATCCACCAGCTTGTATGTCCCCGCATCCATCTAAGCTCTATTGATGATTCTATTGACAACGTGATACATCGTCTTTCACTAGTGTAGTATCGCCTTCTCACTCTCAATTCCCTTCCAACACCTAATAGGCTTGGTAGACCCTATAAAGCACCAATGTATCAACCAAATGTTGGGGACATCATTTCTTTTGGTCCACCTCATCTTCAAACCAATCTCATCTATGGTGGTGTCGATCTCCCTTCTTCTCACATCAACACTCAACCTCACACCAAACCACATGTCACATGATTTGACTTCCTTCATAACAAATCCTTCTCCTACTGACTATCTCTATCGTTGTGCATGGAAAGGATTTGGTATGGGTGCTATGAATAGGGTGTACATGATCTCATCATTGACCAATCTTGTAAATCCTATGAAAATTTTGGCATGGGTTTCAAAAAAGCAGTCCACCAACCCTCATGCATCTCCCATGAACATCGATCCCTCATCCACTTCTTCTCCATCCGACAAGCCCATGGATATGGATGATACCATGTCCATTTCCTCTAGATTTTTTTAATCTCCATGATCACCTTGGGACCGCTCACTTATCAGTGTGAAGGTGAAACTAGGTCCCTTCCTCTTCAATTTCTGATATGGTAGAGGAATATTCCCCTACCATTGACATTCTTCAATGCACCGATGACAATTCCATTCTTTCCTACATGGGGGTAGAATATTCTTATCTTCATAAGACCTTACCTCCAGACACATCCACTCTTCTCAATGAATCCACCATCGACATCAATATAGGGACTCCCAAGAGCCCCGCATCCTCAAAGTTGGTCAATCCCTTGATCCCCAAGAGCTTAAGTCTTTTATCGCCTTCCTTTACAAATATAGCCAAGCCTTTTAATGGTCCTATGCCGACATGTCATGCCTTGATCCTTCTATTTTTTCCACAACATCGTCACCATCCCTAGGGCTAATTAAGTTAAATAGAAGCTTCACTACATGCATCCTCGCATTGCTCTCCTTGTCAAAGAAGAGTTGCAACGCCTTCTCTCAGCTAATTTCATCATTCCTATTGACTATCCGCAATGGGTTTCCAACATTGTACCTATTGCTAAATCCTCTTGAAAGCTCTACATCTGTATTGATTTGAGATTTAAATCTCACTTTCCCTAAAGATGATTTTCCTATTCTTGACATCGATCAACTCGTTGACCTCACCGCAGGCCATGAGATGATTTCTCTTATGGATGGTTTTTAGTTATAATAAGATCCTCATCGCACCTAAAGACCAAAGCATAAAAATAATTTCATCACTTCTTGAGGTACTTTCTATTATCGTGTCATGCCCTTTGGTTTGAAAAATGTGGGGGCCACCTATCATCGTGTTATGACCTACATCTTTCATGATCTCTTCCATAAAGCTATAGAGGACTATGTACATGACCTCTTGGGTAAATGTTGGCATGTTGTGTTCTAGGTGTTTTCATTGATGTAAAATCCCATTAACGACAAATATTATTATGGATTAGAGTTATAGGATGTTCAATGTGATGATGACATGGAGATTCGGGCGTGTTCATGATGGCATGAGGTAGTTCAATGAGAATGGCTTTTTCTAGCAGAAGCCTAATCAGCTGGCCTAGCTAGCCTAGGTGATGGAACGTGATGTTTGGATATTCTTCATAACTTGAGAAGCATGGTAGCAATAGGGAGAGCATGTTTTGGGAGTGTTTAGGCACTCACATGAGCTTCAAGGTACATGTATAGGTTGAAGACCAAGTTTCAAGTGCTCATCTAGACCAGGTCTAGGTGCTAGGAGGCATGAGGTTGAGATGTAGAGCTATATGAGCTCATGGAAGAATGCAAGTATGTCATAAATGATGTTTCAGGTATGTTATGACCTTTTGGATATGTTTCATTCTTAGTTATGATATTATTTCAGTTGAACCTAGCCTAGACTATGCAAAACCCTAACGACTAGTCATTAAAATTAGATGGGATGAGAATATAGAGACGTATTTGAGACATGATGATGATTAGAGATAATGAATAGATGTTTCTGGAGGTGTGAGAAAAATTTGGAGTCATTATAAAGAATATTTTTCAAGTTATGATGTTTTATGTGAAACAGGGTCCAAGAAAGGGTGTTTTCTAGCTCGAATTGCACCTTCTAATGCTCACCCTGAATTGTGTGCTTTACATGGTACCTTGTGGATTTAATGATTTTTCTACATTGAGTCTATAAGGTTTCACAAAAATAATGAGGTCATTTCATCGTCACATTTTTATGAATGAATGTTAAGAAGGTAAACAACATTTTTTGTGTTTGAAACCATAGCTCAAAAGTGGTAGGAGAGATAATGCTCATAAGTGCCCATAATGGATTTCTAGTGAAATTATTATGATTTGATGATGTATATGACTCCTCCATGTTACCAGTAAAGGTATGGTAGAAAATGTGGTGATTAGTGGACCCCACTCAAACAAGCATGTTTTTGAAGAAGTTCGATCTAGAAAAGGTTGTCCAAAGGAGTTGTAAAATAAATGGAAATTGTTTTTATTATGTGATTTGTTCTTAAATTCCATGATTTTTTTAGGTCATGGTGATGCTTCTAAATGGTAAAGTGCACCCTATTTGTGAAGACTAGTTAAAGGGCAGTTTCATGTAGTTTGCAGAGATAGGCTTAGTTGAAGGTCTTCCACTTGGAGTTGGAAGGAGTTCCAATATGTTCTGGAAAGATGATTCAGATGGATTTCTAGTGGTAAATTTTTTTCTCATGATGATGAGATTTTATGTGTTATCCAGTCAGTTTGTGTGAAATAAGATTGTTGGTTTTCAAGGACATGATTGCTTAGGTTGAAAGAATGAAGTGAATGAAGCATGAGATGGATTATTTGATGTTTGATATCACCTGAAGTGTGGATAGGGATGATTTTTTCATATTTAAGTAATTTTTAGGTCTTGTAAATGGCATAAATGGTGCAAACTAGTTGAGTTTACAAAACTAGTTTCTAGGTAAGCATGATTTGGTGAAGAGGAAATTTGTTGTGGTTTGAACACATGGATGTTTAATGAGATATAAAATGCATGTATGTGATGTAAATTTATTTAGGATTACATATAGTGGTTAGATTCCATATTTGAGTTGTTTTTGTGTGGTCTTGATGCCCAAAGGTGAAGACAGGTCTTTGAAACAACGGTTTCGTGATGGATGTGAGCCTTTTGGCTTGGGTTATGAATTATTTTATTAGTGTAAGCTAATTAACGAAAATGGATGATATTTTTATGTTATATTACACATGCAATGAATTTTATATCCTAAATAATTGTGGTTTTGGCATTTGTGGTTTTAACTCATCCTAGTGATGGGGTTTTGAGCTTGTTTGGTGCAAGATGAGTGGTTTTGGGCATGGCCGACCTATATGGGTCATATGTGAATGTTTTAATGATTCAATTAGTATTTTTTTAATTTTCCTTTTTTGAACCAAAGGAGGGAAACCAACTTGGTGTGTGTTTGAGAGTTGATAAGGGTATAAAGTGCATGTTTGAATTCAAATTTACACTAGTTGAGCAAGAGGGAAAAAGTGCAACCTATGTGAGAGTGTTTTGTAGGTATCAAGGAATGTATTAAGAGCTGAGAGAGTGTATGACATGTTTAATAATTTTTTCAAGAGTGTGTGCAAGGGTTTGAAGCAAAGAGAAGTGAAGAAAGTGAAAGATAGAGCAAGTTTGAGAAGCTAGGGTTTGAACAAGGGTTTGAGGTGAACAAGCTGAATAATTGATCTTAATTAGTTGTGTTAGAAACAAAGACATCACATATATTATTCAAATCTGGTTGAGTTAGTTCTTGATCATCTAGGGGTTTTATCCTCCTTGTGGAGTTGGTGCTTCACTAAATTAGGGGTTGGTGTTCCTTGTAGGGTTGGTGCTCTACTAAACTAGGGGTTGGTACTCCTTGTGAAGTTGGTGCTTCACTAAATAATTTTGATTTGAGTAATATAATCAGAAGTTTCAGTGGGTTTTCTTCCCCTTGAGGGTTTCCCACTTATATCTTGTGTTATGGTGTTGCTTCTCTTGTTCATGGTTGATTGCATGTATGTTATTTGATGTTGTGCACACATTAATGGATGGTTAATTGATTAATGGTTTAAGTAAGCAATCTAAAATTGATTTAAGTTTGTAAGGACTGATTCAACCCTCCCTCTCATTCCATTTTTCTTCCAACAAGTAATCCAAGCATTGGCGGGATCATCTTTCCGTCCTTGAAATCCTCTTCGTGTGTCTCATCCAATTCTTCCTTCGTTTGAATCTAGCCAAGTGTGTTTTTAAAGTTCTAACTGGAAAAATCCTTGGATTCATCATTTTTATTAGGGGTATTGAAGTTGACCCCGCAAAATAAAGGCCATCCTTTATATGGCTCCTCCTTCCAATCTAAAGTAGCTTCAGATCTTCAAGTTTGACTTCAATTAGTCCATTACTTCATTTCACAAATATTTGGCTGTTGCCAACCTTTCCATCATCTTCTTCGCAAAGAAATTGACTTTAATTGGGATGAAAATTACCAAAAATCATTTGATGATCTCAAGTACTATCTTCTATCCTCGCATGTGCTCACACCTCCACACTGAGGGGGAGTCGTTTCTATGTTTATGTCTTTGCCACCAATCATGTTTTGGGTGCCATGTTGGCACATAACGATGACCAGGGTAGGGAACATATCATTTATTACATCGGTCACACCCTTTACAATTATGAGACCCACTACATTGAAGTCGAAAAGTTGTGTTGCGCCCTTTTCTTTGCCACTTCTAATATTTTTCATTACCTCCTCAATCATAAAACCTTCATCATCACCAAATTTCATCTTCTTAAAACCATGCATTCTAAGCCTTACCACAGTAATCGCATTACTCAATGGCTCATGCTCATGACCAAGTTTGACTTAGCGTTAATCTCTCAAAATATCTTAAGGGTCAGGCCATTTATGATTAGCTAGCTAAGGGTCCTCTTTCGAAAATCATCCTCCTCGCAAACAATTTCCAAATGAGTCTATCTTCACCATTGATCATTAATTTTCACCCCCCTGATGACACTTTTCTTTGACGGATCTAAGTTTCAACAAGGGGAGGTGTCGAATTATCATCATTCCTCCTTGGGATACTCATATCCTTATCGCTTATAAACTCAATTTCAAATGCACTAACAACATGGCTGAGTATGAAGCCCTCATCCTGGGCCTTAAAATTGTTGTCATGATCGGCGTCTAAATCATTAACATCTATGGTGACTCTCATATCATCATTAACCAAGTCAAGGGCATATATCAATGAAAAAATGAATTCCTTCAAAAATATAAGGACATTGTCAACTTTATTCTTGAATCCTTCGACTTTTATACCATCCAAACTGTCCCTCGGTCATCTAATCACTTTTCGAGACACCATGGTATCTCTCGCGTCTCTCATGCCTTGGGAAACAAGAGGAATCTAATATTTTCATCGTTGTTCATCATCTCAATCAACCATCTTGTGTCCATGAGCTTCCTCGCATCAATCATGTTGACACCAATCCATCAGATATCTGGTATTCTCAAATTTCTTACTACCATTCTTAGTCCAAACTTCCCTCTAACCTATCCAAAAATGGTAGGAGGTCATTCCTTCAACACGCTAACCACTATGTCATTTTTAATGACATCCTCTACAAACGTGGGTTTGATGGTATTCTTCTTCGGTGCCTAAAATCCTCTGAATCTATCTGCGTTATCCAAGAGGTCCACGATGGTATATGTGGTGGTCATTTTAGTGGTTTGGCTATTGCTAAGCATGTTCTTTGCATGGGTTATTATTGGCCCTTCCTCAATCAATTATGTTATGACTATGTCAAAAAGTGTGTTAAATGTTAGTAGCATTCTAATCTAATTTGCATCCCTAGCTAGGCCTTATAGCCATCTCAGGATCTATGTCCTTTCTCACAATGGGAGCTCGACCTCATTGGCCTCATCATTCTGCGTTATTATCAGCATCATCATTTTATCATCATTGCAACCAAGTATTTCACCAAATGGGTGGAATTCATTCCACTCGCGTTGACTAAAGCTAACAAAATTGTCAATTTTGTTTATTAGCACATCATTTGTCGCTTCATCGTTCCCCATAAAATAATCATGAACAACGGAAATTCCTTTAAAAATAAATATCTTAATAATATTTGTGAATATTTTAACATCAAGCTTAGATTCTCTTCTCCTTATTATCCTCAAGCTAATGGCTAAGCCAAATCCACTAACAAGACTCTTCGTAACATTCTTGCTAAAACCATCAACAAATCAGGATGTGATTGGAATCTTCACATCCCCTTAGCCTTTTCGGCCTATTGGACTAGCATCAACACTTCTATGGGTGTTACTCCTTTCTCTCTCATCTATGGCTCTGAATTCGTTCTTCCCCTTGAATTTCAAATCCCATATTTATGTGTCTCTCTTCACGACTTCATCTCCGACGAGGACTATCACCAAGATTGTCTAGCACAACTTGAATTGTTAGACGAGTGTCACTTAATTTCTATTCAACATCATCATGTGTATCAATAGCACATCAAACATGCTTATAACAAACATCTCAAGGAACATGACTTTAACATTGGTGACCTTGTCCTTAAATAAAATCAAAACGTCACTACTCTAGAAAGGATCCAATGTGGAAATTTTTCTCCCAACTGGATTGGACCATACATTATCACACATAAGTATGGTTCGGAGCCTATTGTTTAGCATCTCTTGATGGTAAACCGGAAATGGAACCTCTCAATACTTTGCACTTACGACCCTTCTACTGTTAACATACCTACCAACGTGATCTTAGTCACATCCTAATATCTCATTTCCATCATTATCCTTTCCATCTCTCATCGTAATGATTTGGAATTATGTGGTCTACCATCACTTTCCTATCTATGACCTTAAATATGGGCACCACAACTCTTCTCATAGCATTTTCCTTATGGAAAATTTCCTCCTTCTAGGTGGGAACTCCATGATCATTACATACATCACCCTCTTATCTACCTATTGGAACCATGTTAGGGGTTTATAGGTGTCACTTGTACATCTTCTCATCCCCTCCCCAAGTGGTCTACTTGGCTATCCCCACTCTATCCAAAGTCAAAATTATGGATGTTCATATCAAAAAGCTATCTTATCCAAAATCAGATTGTTCCCTTGAAGGACATTTGTTCATATAAATATTTTTTTACAAAAGTATAGATTGATCCCTCGAAGGACATCTATCATGCATATTCTATCATGCCATCTAAAAATTCAAAATCACAAAGTCAAAAAACAAAAATATAAATGTAGACCACTCCCTCGAAGGATGGCTACTTTCCTATATTATGGCAGTAAAAGGATTCCCACATTGATCAGCCTTCAAAATCTCTAAAAGCACAAAGTAAAGAATTGAAAGAAAGCATCCCCGGAAAGCTTCGCGCATCGATCAACTTTCCCATCTGCAGAAAACTTGTCGCATTGAGTAGTTTGTGTCATATTTCTCAGAGATGGGGCATAGACCTAGAACTACCACCTAAGGAGAACCTATTTTCCCCGTACAAGCTCCATCTTAACCCCTTTTTCATGTCTATAATGGGTCTATAAACACATTTTCCATCTTTCCTCGGGATCTTAAGTATGAATAACTATCGTTGGTTATGTGTTAACACTTTTCAATGGTCGCAAGTGCATTGCTTTGTCTCATTCTCTTTCACATTTACCTTAAATCTAGTTCAAAAGTGTCTTTTCCAAATTTTCTCCTCTCTATGACGGAGTGTACTATTTCACACTTCGGTCACCCTCTTAAGGCCACACAATCACAACATCCTAAATTCTACATTTGTTCATCATGTCACGCCTAATCTCATCATGTAATCCTAATTTTTAGTGCATGTATTCCTGTAAATTCCTCATAACACATTCATTCATCATATAAATCTAATCTAAACATTCACATGTTTTCTCTATCATCAATCACATAATTTTCAAATCTACATCTATCATATCATCATCTAATCTAAAATTCGTGTCAACATCTAAAATCTACTACAATATCACATCAACCAAAATAAACATCGCATCATCACATCACATCTAAACTAATATCTATAACACAATAAAATTATTAAAACCAGCAAATAGCTCATCACACAACACATGTACCTTCGAGAAAATCATATATATATATATAATATCATTAAATTGTATCCATATATTTGTAATAGACCTTAAAGGGCTCTATCTCAAAAATTGATAAATCATCAAAATCTATATATATAATGTCCTCCTAATCGTGGACTTAACATTAGATAACCTCAATATCAAACCTTTCTTCCTCATATAGGTGTCTCGCACGTCTCCTGGCCATCATCTCCTCCATCGGACCTAGGTCTCACCTTGGGCAGGTGCCACGCTAGTCATAATCCCAGACGGTGCTTTGGTTGTGCGAGCTATCGGCTCCCGTTACCTGTTAGGTATGTTGCATATCACTACACATCTGGTATCCTTGATTTCACTATGTGCTCATATTAGTGCGCATCTACACCTAGTGGCTTGTATTGGTCTAGTGACACAAGACTTGGTGGAGCCATTTAACCATCTCCCCGAGAAGTTTTCGGTGCCTCGCTCCCTAATGCCACGACTATAGGTCCAAGATCTCCAAATTTGGCCCTGTAGGCCTCCCTCTATCGCTGCTATATATCTCTCTTTTGTCAGATAGCCAATTTTATCTCTCGAGCGATCCTATCACCTCCTAACCCACTACATCTCTCACTCTGTCAAGCAAGTATCTCACTCGCTCGCGCAAGCAAGCTATCTCCGGTGTTGCCCCTCCATCTCCACCCTCCTCTCCTCTAGGTGTTGCATCCTCCCCTCATATTGTCACGCCTCCTCATCTAATCCCAAGTCTTCCATATCCTCCACTTCCTAGGCTTCTCATGCCTCCTTCGTCCACTCTAAAAACCCCGCTCCGAATCCCAAATCATCGTCACTATCCCATAGAGGCCCTGCCTCCTCCATCATCTATATTTTATCTTATCATGCATCTTTAATTACATCCAAGATCCTCTATGAGCTCATATTCGTGTCCCTCATGGGCACAATATTTCATACGAAGCCCTTTATTGAGGCCATCTTTTATCTATGTTCCACCAGACACATATTTTCGATTCCTCGTGTATGAAGAATATCACATTCAATATTTCCCCCACATTTTGTCATGCCTTTATCTTGACCATCTTCACATTTTTTTGTGCATACTTTTGATGTCTTCCTTCAACTCATTGGTCCCATGACTTGCACATCCATAATGCAGTGATTTTCGCTGACTCACAAGTCCGTAGGACATTTCCATCGTCTCCATTGAGGTCGTACTTTTTTCCCTACCAAATTGATTCCCAAATCACCGCCATATTTTTGTTTTTATTTTTTCCTTATCCCTCTTCACTTGGGGCATCTTCTTTCCTCTTCTTCTTTTCTCAACCTTTCCACCATTTATCCCTTCATCAGTAGTCATTTAATTACCCTTAATACTTGTTTCTAACCCCAAGTGCGTCGGCCTATCACCCAACAGGTGTTGGACCCTCAACCGAGGCACGTGTGAGCACTGAGCCCTCTTTTATGTGAGCTTTGCGAGAAGGTTCCGCCATTAATGAAGGATTATTTACAGAAGCAAAAGTACATTCACTTACTTAAAAGGTAGAAGATGTAACTAACAAATCTACACATTAATGCATCACAGAAGCTAAATAACATTGTAAGAAGTATAATAAACTAGATCTGAGCCATGATAAGTCATATAACATGAGGGTTTACACCCATAAAAAATTTATATAGAATGAACCCACATATATATTGATTTAAAAGAGTTAAGTAGCCACATTATAGTTAAAAGGGTCATCTCAAACCATATATATTAAATGACAGAGACTTGTCTCCTAGCAAACCTTCCTGATATGAGATCCTAACTATATTTTTTTCCCATACATATGCTTATGGCATCCCTTATAACCCTCTAGCACTAAGTGCTCTAAACCCTAGCATTACTATAGCACTTCGTTACTCTATGTATTTCTTCCTGAGTGTCATGTCTATCTCTCGTCTGTCCTCTTCATCTATCTATCTCCCCATATATGTGTCTCTGGCCTAAGCATTTCTTTATATAAGATCAGCACCCACTGTCATGCCTTCTCTAAGCATGATCGTGTGCCAAGTGTTGATGTGGTCCTCCATAGGTGAATGTTTATCCCTTTGCAAACCCTCCACTCTCTGTAATGATGTCTTCTAGGAATATTCCCTGTGGGGAATATCCTTTTCTTGACCTCCAAGGTTCCAAGTTGGCACCTTATCCACTCATCACGCCTAGTTGGGTCCTCACACTTTTCCTCAAGTGCCTTTAGAACGCAAAATATGGCTAATTCCTTTAAACCCATGTTATGCCTCTCGTGCGCGCCTTGGTTTCACTTAAACCCTTCTTAAACCCCTTTGTCATGTGTGCTTTCCCCTGAGTGCCCTTCTTCTCATTGGTCCTATGTGTGCACGCCTCTTGGTACTTAGCCAATATTTAGGATCCAACATTCATCTACCTTTTTCAAACTCGTGATCAATTCCTCTTCGTATTGTTGATTTGTATTTTGAGGGGGAGCACCTCAATCATCATCTTTCATCACTTCTCATTTTTGTCTCATGGATTTCCCAACACAAACCACTCAACAAAAAGGGGCAAATGTAGACACCAATTTTTGTATCCTTTGTCTCCTTCCCACATTTGTTCCCCTTCATCGTCATTTTCAACATACATACCTCTCTTCTCATTTAAATCTCCTTTCCCTCCTAAATTATATTTATCCCTTTAATTGTTATTTTCCACCTTAATTCTATCCTAATCACATCATTAATTTCTCTTCCCCTTAATTAATCCCTAATCCCCCTTAATTGTCCCTAAATCCCTTCATTAATCCATTTATCCTCCCTAAATGCATCCTTTTTCCCTCCCTCGGCATTGATTTTCTTGTGGAACTTGGATATTTACGAAAGTGTTTTCTATAAGGATCATCAATTACAAAAGGAGTGAGGAATGAGAAAATGAGAACGAGCGAGAAAGGCACCATTTAGAATTATAGATGATGTGAGTAATTCTTTATGCATGCGAAGGTACAGTGAATTGAAACAAGATCATTTGTATCATACTAATAAGATGAAATTTGAAAGACACAAAGTTCTATCAATAACATCTGCAAGAATACAAAGCTTCTTAATATAATATAGACAAATGATCTTAACAAGATTAAATGAAAAGCTTAGGGATAAAGAGATCAGATAGACGAAGAATGAAAAGCCCTTATGTATTGATTTCTTTATGATTTATTTACACTTTCAGAAAATAAGCCAAGTTCTTCCTCCTTCAAAATGGCGAGGAGAGGCCATTATATAGTTTACAATTCAGTTACTCTCGGTAACTACTTCTTTTAACTAAAGATTAGTTAAGGATTGCCAATCGCAATACCTCAACTTATTACAATAAATCGAGAGAAAAAGAAAGGAAGAGAAGAGAGGAATAAGGAGAAGAAGCAGTGCTTATGGTAGGAGGGACCCACTTGACTTCAAAATCCTTTGCTGAATCTCTTGATGCCTCGGCTATGTCTCGCCACGTGTATATTGGTCAATTCGCTCGAATCAGGGTTGAAATGAGCTCCGCATGAAAGCATTGTATCTGCACATTGCACAGAGATTGGGAAACCACCAGCGAAAGCCAAACCGCTGTCATGAATCATCTGTGCCATTGGCGTAGGGTTTGCGTCTGTCATCCTCGACCAAAAATCACTAAAGTCAAGATGGCGAACTTCACTGTCCCCGATATCGGGAACAGCAGACTCTAGTGGTGAGATTTGTTCTTGCCCCTGAAATTTGATCTTCATGTTGGTAGTAATTCGGAGGGCGAAGCTGCAAGCTAGACTTGGGAAGGAATTGCAGAGGAAAATGGATACGCGCGAGGAATTTAGATTGCAAAGGTTCGAGCAAAAGATAGCAGGAAAGTAGTGTGCAAAACGCATAGGGGGTTCGCTCGTTATATAGCCGTTTAGGAGAGAGAAAGGCAATGAATGCGCATTTAATACATACCACTAATTTGAAAAGCAAGATATTCGGGTAGAGCGGGAAAAATTAGCACGAATGGCACTTGGTTCATTTGGGACATGTGGGATGCGAAAGCGTGAAGTACGTGGCTCGGCCGATTCGGGCGAAGCGGGGAAAAGACGCACAAATGCTCTTGGAACACGCGGGACAAAAAAAGTACGTGAAGTATGACGTGGCTCGGCCGAATCGGACGAAAATGGAACAATTGGTCCGGGCGAACTTGGGACATTTGGGACAAAAAGTTCGAGCGGGCCCGAAAAGAGACGGACTCGGGTGAACCGGCGATCGGGAAAGAGGGCCCAATTGAACTTGGGACACGCGGGACAAAATATGCGAAAGTACGCGGCTCGGCTGAGTCGGGCGAAAATGGAACAACTGGTCTGGGTGAACTTGGGACATTTGGGACAAAAAAGTTCAGCCGGCCGAAAAAACAGACTTCGGGTGAACCGGCCGATCGGGGAACAGAGGGCCCAATTGAACTTGGGACACGTGGGACAAAAATGTCCGACAGGCCGAAAAACACACAAAATGACCCAAAAACGTAGATTTTCTCAATTTCTTTGGCTTTTCACATTATCAGTACAACAGAGAAGACACTTAAACTCAAAATTTTAAATTTTCACTTTCTTAAGAGCAGGGGAATTTTGAGTGGACAACAGCTGGCTCCTTCTGGGGATGACTTGGCATAAATTCAAGGAATGAGACAAGGTAAGAACTTAGACAAACTCGGGGAAGTAGACCAGTACCTTATCCATTGGGCACGGAGTCATCGAATCAAACCAATCTGAGAGAGACAACACACCAAAACAAAGGGAAAGAAAAAAAAGCGCTATACTGAGAATATACAAAGGACTCCCTAATCACCTATGACTTGAACAATTTAGTCTTACCCACTATAAGGAAGTGGGAGAGAAGAACCATCCATATAATCAAGGTAAAAAGAATTCTTACCGGCAAAGTGCACGATCTTGAAAGGTCGAGGCAAAGGGAATCAAACTTGCCATGGCTGCCACGAGGTTCATGCCTTTTATCCCACAACAAAAGCAGTGTCTCAACTTGGAAATCTCTACGAACTGGCTTTCTTATCAAAGCAGGACCTTAACTTTTTGTTGATGAGCGAGATATCTTATCAGCTGACTTCAATCTATCCTCATTGATTTGTGAAGGTACATTATTCTCTTATCAAGCATCATTGAAAGCTGGTATCTTGATGGCCTTCATTAGATGCAAAGTGGCGGCTCCCTTTATTCTTGCAGCGATTGAGCTTCTACTCCATATACCACTTGAAAAGGAGACATTCCAATGGCTCTCTTAGGTGTGATCTGTCTACGCCCAAAGAGCATCATAGAGTTTCTTGTGCGGTTTCGTTGAGACTCATTGACTAATTTCCTTATTATGGTCACAGATTTTTATTAGTGGATTCTGCTTGTCCATTTCCTGAGGATAGTAATCGAAGAGTGAGCGAGAGAGATGCCATATCCATAACAAAAATCCATCATCTCGATTGAAGAAAAATTTGAAGCATTATCATCACAATCTTGTTTGGTACACCATACCTTACCAAGATGTTTTCTTTGATGAAAGCGCACACCACTTGAAGTAGTACTCTTTCTTGGAATGGCTTCTACCCATTTTGTGAAATACATGTAGAGTTAATACATGAGTATGACCAGCACTAGAAGAGGGATTAAGTGTTCGATGAAGTCAAACCCCACTGTTGAAAAGGTTCTTCAATTACAACTGGCTTAAGAGGCAAAGAGGCCAATTTGGGTCTACCCACGAAAGTCTGACAAGCCTCACATTTATCAACCCACTTGGATGCATCTCTGAATAAGGTAGGCCAGTAATATCCTCCACGAAGTATCTTATGAGTAGTGATGGTTGATGAGTAGTGCCCTCCGCATGCTTGATCATGAAAAGCTGAGAGTAGCTTTTTCTGTTGTTCCTTGTCCACACATTTCAAAAACCTTCCATCTAACCCACGTTTAAACAAGGCGTTTTCCCACAACACATATTGCACTGACCTTAGTTTAACAGTCCTCTTTTCTTTGGCAGTCAAATGAGAGGGGCATTCTCCATAGGTGAGAAAATGGGTGATATCAGCATACCATTCGTCAACTGAGCTAAGAAACAGAACTGTAGGAAGACCAATTTTATCCTCCAGTAACTCATGTCTAGCTCCTTCAGCGATGAGTTCACAAAGGCCTTTTCCACGGATGAGCTTGGTCGGTTTGATGTCAATATCATATTCTTGAACCTTAGCCACCCAGTTCCCTCTCTTGGATCCAAATTCCTGCTGTGTAAGAATTGACTTAACAGTTGTATCTGGTACCAACACCATGGAGTGAGAGTTAAGAATGTAAAAACGAAACTGCTTAACAGCTTTAACCACTGCAAAAGCATGTTTTTCCATCATGGTATATTTTAACTCATGATCTTTCAGAATATAGCTCATAAATGCAATTGGGAGTTCGTGCTCATTAGAATCTTCTGAGTCAAAACCATAGCCAAGGTGTTATCTGTGGCGTAGCAATAGATAATAAAATCTTTGCTAAAATCTGGACATGCTAAAACAGGAGTTTTAGCAATGGCTCTTTTAATATCTTCAAAGGCTTCTTTCCCTTCAGAAGACCAACCAAACGTTTGTTTGCCTTTCATCATTTGGGAGATATTCAGAGTTAGTTCTGCAAAATCAGGGATGAATCTTCTCAAAAAATTGATCTTACCAAAGAAAGAGTGCACGCCCTTTTTGCTGGTTGGGAGAGGAATTTGTTGAATAGCTTGAACTCGCTCAGGATCAATTTTAATACCATCTTTGGAGACGATGTGCCCTAATAATTTCCCCTCTGTGACACAAAAGATGGATTTTTTAGGATTCAAAGAGATCCCATGTTCTCTACATCTTAGCAGAACTGTCTCCAGTCTTGAAAATGATACGCCCTTGTTTTAGAATACAGTCAAGTCATCAAGGTATCTGACAATACACTTCCCTTTCAAACTTCCAAAGGCTAGATCCATAGCTCTCGAAAAGTGGCACCGGCATTAATGAGCCCAAAGGCATTCTTTTGTAAGCAAAGGTACCCCGAGGGTAGTGAAAGTTGTTTTGTGTTGATCTGCGGTATTAACTTCTACTGATTATATCACGAGAATCCATCAAGCATAGACAACATTTCAGATCTCGTTACTGCTTGTAAGACTGATCCATCATAGGTAAAGGATAATTATCTTTCAAGGAAGCTTTGATTGATTCTGAAGTCAACACAGATACGAATCTCACCATTTTTCTTTCTAACAGGTACAATATTGGCAATCCATGTTGAATGATGGATAGGAAAAATGATTTTGGCTTTCAACAACTTCTGTATTTCTTGAAAAATGGTGTCAGCTATTTTGGGATTGTATTGCCTCTGCTTTTGTTTAAAAGGCTTAATTCCAGGTTTGAGAGGAATAAAATGTTGCATCTCTTTTGGTTGGAAAGCTTTTAAATCTTCATAAGAGTAGGCAAGAACATCCTTATACCTCTTTAACAGATCAATTGCTTTCTTCCTCTCATCTGTTGTGCAACATTTTCCAATGTTCACGAACTTAGGGTCAGTAGAACTCCCAATATTAATTTTGTCATATTCAGCTGATTGTTGAGGTCCAGTAGAAGCTCTAGACTTTACATACATGTCGTGTTTATCAAACAGTTCCTCTAAACTTACCAATCCTTTAGGGATCTTGTTTCCCTTGAGTTTGATACATCCATCCTGATCCGTTTCTTCTCCTTGAGTGGTTGCTTTGTCAAAGGGCACACTTTCACGAGGCAAGTTATCACTTCCTTCAAAGTATAGCTGTTCAAAATTATCTTTGAGTTCTAAGAAAGAAAGCAAATGTTGATCATTATTGAAAACTTGCCAGTTATTTGTATTATCAGGTACACTAGGTCGATGGATCATCTCAATGGTGAACTTATCTTGGGAAAAGTCAGGATGAGGTATAAGCAGTGACCCAGAGACTGCTAATGAATCAGCCATGGTATTCTTCTCCCTAGGTATTGCTTGATGGAGAAAGCATCAAGAAATTCAATGGAATCCCACACACGATTCTGTAATGTTTGACCTTCCATTTTCACTGGAAGAGGTTTCTAACTTGCTTTACAATCAATTCCGCATCCCCACGAGCTAGAAGATTCTTCACACCTTGTTCTTTTGCCACCTGTAGTCCAAGAATGAGAGCCTCATACTCTGTTGTATTATTGGTATTTTCAAATTGCAACTTGAATGAGAAAGGATGAAGGCTTCCTTCAGGTGACACCAATATGACACCAGCTCCAGAACCAGCTGAGGAACAACTTCCATCAAACTCTAAAATCCAAACACCATTAGGATCTTTAGGTGATACTTTGGGGAGTTGGATTTCTTCAGGAGACATAATCATGTAGTTGCCATGCCCCATATCCTCATAGAGTATTTGTGCTTTGGGATCATCCGTTTTTTGTACAATATACTCAGATTGCTTCTCAGGCAGCAACTTCTTCATTTGTCCATTAACAGGTATGAGGGCATGTGACCAATCCATTTGAATTTCTCCACCCACATCCTTATAGAAGTTTCTGCTTAGCAACATCCCGTATGAAGGAGGAATATCTGCTACTAAGATGGTAGCCAAAACTTTCTTCTCAGGCAAAGCAGCAAAAGCCACTTGTGCATCTTTAATTCTTCCGACTAAGGGCACTTCCTTACTCTCCATAGAGTAACAAGATCCATAAGTGCGTGTGAGAGTCAAGCCTAAGGCATGAGCTACTTTAGCAGGCATCACATTATCGATGCTCACTGAGTCATGACTTGATTCTTGAGCCTATGGCCGGTATAAGAAGTGTCACATAGAATGGTTTGATTTTGTCATTGGGTGAGGTGACGGTGGCTACCAGATTAGGTTGTGGTGCAGAAGAAGGAGTGGGTAAAAGGCCTTTAGAGGTAGTTTTAGAATGGGAATTGACAAAGTGAATCATTTTAGCAAAAGCCTTAGGATGGGTTTGATAATATTCACCTTCTGAGATTTGAACCTTAGTCTTTTTTAGGTGATCAATAATATCGAAAGACCCAGAAGTGGACGGGCTATCATCATTTGAAATCTTAGGTTTATCAACTTTAGGAGAAATGGAAATAACTTTAGTAGCAGAATTGACAGGACTCACCTTTGGTGTAGATGAAACGGGGATAGGAGATCCTCTTTTTGCAATTACGGGGATAGTTGTCGGCTGTTCTTTAGATTTCTTGGTGGGCTGCATCACTTTCTCCCTCTGATTTGTCTGCTCTCGAGTCATGACAGCGTATGATTCGCTATTCATGTCTGCTACTATTTCATCATAATCATCCTCATCATCAATGCCCTCAGTGGTGAAGAAATTAACTCGAGATCCCTCAAGTTCATCTGCTTCATCATCAACCTCTTCAACAAATTCCTCGCAATCTTCATTAACCTCTTCATCTTCAGGTTCCTCAACTTCACAGGTTGCATTGACGGGAACTTTAATAGGAGGTCCTTCAAGCGCTAGCCTTGTTTGAGCAGCAGGCAAATGATTTCTGGGCTGAAAATTCCTCCTTGGAACGTCTGCATAGGGAGCATGCTGAGCCAATTGTTTCTTAATGGCAATGAGATCATTTGCAAGTTTTTGTACCAATGGATCGGTATTAGGTCGGGGTGGAAGAGGAGGAAGAAGCGATTTAGATTTAGAAGGGTCTCTCCTCAACTTCCACGACATGATTAAATCATCTTGACACTAATGACAAGAGTTTGATCTTTAGCCAATGTTGCGAGATTAGCCCTTCTTAGTGCATAGCTAACTTCAGGTGATTGAGCATTTAGGAAAAAACATTTTTGAATTTGATCTGGTCGAGTATTTGGTGGAATTTTGTTAATCAACCTGTTGAATCGGGCCACAAATTCTCTCATGGGTTCTGTGTGAATCCTTCTTTATTTGAGAGATTTGGGCTATGAGGCATGCACGTCTTCTGCTGGTTTGAACCGGTTTTCAAACCTAGTTCTCATTGTATCCCAGCTGGTGATAGCACCGGCCGGAAGGTGATAGAACCAATCAGCAACATTATCTTGTAAAGTCTCAACGAAAAGTCTTACGGAGACATCTTCATGTTCAACTCCCAGAACTCCGCATGCAACTATGAAGGCTGCGATGTGTTCATCAGGATGCACTTTACCATCGCCTTTGAATTTAGGGAAGTTCTTTCGGTTACCTCTGGGTAACTCATGCAAAGGCTGAGGAAGGGCAAGGGGCCCGACACGATGACCCCAGGGCAGTGGTACCGCCATTCTTGGAAAAATGGCTTGAAGAGGAACTACAACACCAGCAAGAATCAAAGCTCGAAGATTAGGACTGATTGACTCTGAAGGAATACCACCCGTAGGGATTCTATCTTGGACAGGTGGAGTACTTGTTGAACGAGTCTTTCTATTTCTTGTTGAAGGGAAAGGAAAACCCTGCTGCTCCAAAAGCTGAAATTGAGAATCTTCAATACCAAGGGCCCTTCTCCCTCGAGTAAAACGTGGAGTCGCCAGATCAAAGGATGATCAATAATTACAGAACTGGAATATGATTTCCCCAGCGGAGTCGCCAAAAAACTGTTGGTCATCAAATAGGACTTCACGAAGAGCAACAGTCAGGGGACAAGAAGTCCCTCCTCTTTAATGGGAGAGGTTCCCTTATTCAGAAACGAACCTATTTACACATATACAAAACATGATTTTCTTGTGGAACTTGGATATTTACGAAAGTGTTTTCTATAAGGATCATCAATTACAAAAGGACTGAGGAATGAGAAAATGAGAAGAGCGATTAGAAAGGCACCATTTAGAATTATAGATGATGAGTAATTCTTTATGCATGCGAAGGTACAGTGAATTGAAACAAGATCATTTGTATCATACTAATAAGATGAAATTTGAAAGACACAAAGTTCTATCAATAACATCTGCAAGAATACAAAGCTTCTTAATATAATATAGACAAATGATCTTAACAAGATTAAATGAAAAGCTTAGGGATAAAAGAGATCAGATAGACGAAGAATGAAAAGCCCATACGTATTGATTTCTTTATGATTTATTTACACTTTAGAAAATAAGCCAAGTTCTTCCTCCTTCAAAAAATGGCGAGGAGAGGCCATTATATAGTTTCAATTCGAGTTATTACTCTCGGTAACTACTTCTTTTAACTAAAGATTAGTTAAGGATTGCCAATCGCATGATACCTCGACTTATTACTGATAAATCCGAGAAAAAGAATGGAAGAGAAGAGAGGAATAAGGAGAAGAAGACAGTGCTTATGGTGGGAGGGACCCACTTGACTTCAAAATCCGCTTGCTGAATCTCTTGATGCCTCGGCTATGTCTACGCCACGTGTATATTGGTCAATTCGCTCGAATCGGGGTTGAAATGAGCTCGCATGAAAAAGCTTGTATCTGCACATTGCACAGAGATTGGGAAACCACCAGCGAAAGCCAAACCGCTGTCATGAATCATCTGTGCCATTGGCGTAGGGTTTGCGTCTGTCATCCTCGACCAAAAATCACTAAAGTCAAGATGGCGAACTTCATTGTCCCGATATCGGGAACGGCAGACTCTAGTGGTGAGATTTGTTCTTGCCCCTGAAATTTGATCTTCATGTTGGTAGTAATTCGGAGGGCGAAGCTGCAAGCTAGACTTGGGAAGGAATTGCAGAGGAAAATGGATACGCGCGCAGGAATTTAGATTGCAAAGGTTCGAGCAAAAGATAGCAGGAAAGCAGTGTGCAAAACGCATAGGGGGTTCGCTCGTTATATAGCCGTTTAGGAGAGAGAAAGGCAATGAATGCGCATTTAATACATACCTACTAATTTGAAAAGCAAGATATTCGGGTAGAGCGGGAAAAATTAGCACGAATGGCACTTGGTTCATTTGGGACATGTGGGACGTGAAAGCGTGAAGTACGTGGCTCGGCCGATTCGGGTGAAGCGGGAAAAGACGCACAAATGCTCTTGGAACACGCGGGACAAAAGTACGTGAAGTACGCGCAGCTCGGCGAATCGGACGAAAATGGAACAATTGGTCCGGGTGAACTTGGGACATTTGGGACAAAAAAGACGGGCCCGAAAAGAACAGACTTCGGGTGAACCGGCCGATCGGGGAACAGAGGGCCCAATTGAACTTGGGACACGGGACAAAAATACGCGAAGTACGTGGCTCGGCCGAATCGGACGAAAATGGAACAATTGGTCCGGGCGAACTTGGGACATTTGGGACAAAAAGTTCCGACGGGCCCGAAAAGAACAGACTTCGGGTGAACCGGCCGATCGGGGAACAGAGGGCCCAATTGAACTTGGGACACGCGGGACAAAAATGTCGACGAGCCCGAAAAACACACAAAATGACCCAAAAACGCAGATTTCTCAATTTCTTTGGCATTTCACATTATCGGTACAATGAGAAAAAGACACTTAAACTCAAAATTTTAAATTTTACCTGGAGCTACTTTGGAGATCTTTTTCATCACCCTTGGAGATTTAGAGTTTTCCCTTTGCTTGGTATCACATCTTTGCATGCTTGGAATCTCCATTACCATCCCATCATCATTGTGTTTTCAGTTTTGTAGGTTCCTTAGCCATATTGGAGCTCTCCCTTGAATTATCCATCCTCAACATCCTTCTATGTTTTGTTATATTCACCCATTTTTACTCTACAAACCCTAGATCATTATCTCGGTCGCCGTTAACCCTACCCGGTTGTCATCTACCCAATTCACTCTTGTGTGATTTTATGTCATCCATTATGTCCCCTATCTACTTTTTGATCCCTCGGTCCCTCAAAATTTTTCAATCTTTCCATTTTACACACCCACAGCTTTAGATCTCATCTTCATCACATCCAATCATCATCGATTGGGACCAGCCACCATCGACCTCACAAGAATTCACATTTTCATCAATTTTTTTGTGTCTGTATGTTCTCTTTCGGATCCATATTCCTTGCATCATCTATACATCAATATCGGTTCCAAATCGGTTTCGGAACAACCTCCTTGAGATATGCCTTCTCCACATTTCTCTTTGGTTTTTACTACCCCAATCACTGCATCAACTATGTCTACGATAGTCTTAGGTCGTCATCGACCCACTCAAGTTTAGTTTATATTAGCATTTTATATAATCATATTTGCATCTTATCTTATCTATCATATTTGATTCTTTGTTTTAGCTCGATTCTACTATATAGTATCATCATTATTTTATCTATCTTTTATCAAAGTGGGTTGGCATCCATCCTAAGAATTTTTCACTTCTCGGGACCGCCTTTTTCGGGAAACCCACCATCCAATCTAATAATCCATTTTCTTATTGAGCTTCTCTTTGTTATGCAGATAATCAAGCTCGCTGTGAGGGGGATTTTTTGAGCCCATATCCATCATCATCTCATCTAGATGTAGCCTTAAACACTCTCATACTAGAGTTGCTTGTTTTATTTGTTACCATTTCCCTAATCTGAAACATGAGTGATAAAATCCATTTAACAAGTAGAGGAATAATTCCCTCAGTACACGGGATCTTACACACTTCATGGAAGTCATCAATGTTAGTATCTACATGATATAATTTTATTTGCATGTGATTATGCATGTGTGCTTCTTCCTTCATTAATTATATATCTCCTTATATCTCTCTAATGAGCCACATGGTCTCATGTAATATCTCATTTTGTTTTCATCCGTCAAGCTATCCCTTAACGGGATGAGGATCTTAGCACTGATTACTTCAAAATTATTCTCAATGAGTGCAACACAAGTAATAACACCTCATGTACTAATATTTACCTTGGGACATGGAGTAGTTTTTAGCACACCAGATTCGACTTCAATTTAGGAATTCAAGAGTGAGAAACCATGTACATGTGTAGGTGGGAAACATGGGGCAATTATACTAATGATGATATTGTAACCCACATTTGTAACAAGTGCAAGGTGGAACCCTTCCGTCTTTGCATCCCCCATAACCGCACACATTTTCTTTTTGTTTCTCTGATAATTTCCCATAATGGCTTGTCTAATTCAAAGAGCACATGCCTCTTCAATTTTATCAACAATGTGGCAATCCTTAGTCTTGAGTGTGTATGTGTATGTGTCACATATTTTTAGCAAGGGAGATCTTTGTATGAGCGATGTGCTAGAGCGGGGGATAATTTCGGACATCGTGTCTTCTTGGTAGATCTCACAATCTTTTAACATTACATATACTCTTCATTAAAGGAATATTTTTGTAGTGTTCCCTTCAACTTCACAATCAAAACACCAAATCTTTTGCGCTTATCATGTGCACTATTGGCGATCAGCCTTTCTAGTTGAGTATCTATTTCCATAATATTTTCCTTCATAAAATGTATTACTCTAAATTTTATGTTGTCAATAGCCCCTGCATGAATTTCATATTCTAGATCCTCTCTAAGCTATGTAAAGGTATTATGTGAGAGTGTGAGGAAAAAAGGATTAAAAATCTCTAAAAACCATCGGGCATGTTATACAAGATGAATCTCATAATATAACTTAGAGAACAATGTCTTGAATCTTACATCATATGTGCACACACTCTTAATAAAGACCTATTGAATATATTTAGACAAAATAGGTTCTCTTTGCTTGAACTCTATGATGTCAAATTCCTCTAGGAAGACTGTTTTAAATGATCATAATCCTTTGTAACTTGTTGTGAGTCATACTTGTGATACCAAGTATGGCATGTTATACAAGGGTAGTATTAAACTTATTTTCCTTGCGTTCAATGGAAGTGATCCTCTTTATGTGCCATATAAACTCACATTTTTGTACGTTCTTAGCTATGTTTTCTCCCACAATACTTTTGGAGATGTGATTACATCTCGTAGAGGATATGGGGTATAGGATCTCTAATATCTTGTGTGGAAGAAGTAACTCTCCCTTGTCCTCATGTTACCACTATCTAACTTGGTCTATATGTTCTCACGCCACCACTTTGCTTCCCGGATGCAATGGGTGCAATAATATTTGTTTTGAAATTTGGCGTAATCATTGTAGCCCCAACCTTATATGATGTCCCTCCCTATTGTTTTGTAGGAGCATTTCTATTCCCTCTAATTTTGGTATTATTGGGGGCATGGTAAACTAGCCCACTACTCATCATTTAAAACAAAATCACACTATTGGTATTTATAAGAGGAATGTATGATCCCATGTTTGGTGGCCTGTAAAGTGCAACTTTTTATGAAACAAAAGGTGGCGCCTCGTGTAAGACTTCCTTATCTTATACCTCATCTAATTTTTTTGGAGTTCCAATATCATTGTCACGATCAATCTCAATACTCATGATCCATTCTATGTAAGGTGATCCAAAGGCATGAGATTTCATATTAGGTTGACAAATGAGGACATCAACTCACATTATTGTTTAACAATCTGCAACTCTCTCTTCCCTAACAACATAAATCCTTTCTTCCTCGAGGCCTTTTTCTTAGTGGCATTCATCCTCATGCCATTACAAATCTCCTTGGATATTTATGGCACTTATATAGTTTGACTCCCCCTCATGTATAAATCCCCTCTTAGATAACACCTTATGTCAAGCCTCTTCATATCATCATTGCATAAGTGTTTAGTTTCCTTAAACATCCATGTTGAACTCTCAATAAATCTTGTCCCCCCTTCTCAAACCTTTCATGCTACTCATGTGCATTGAGATTTATCCATCCATAGGAATATTTTCAATACCAATATTCACCATGATATTTTTATTTTCAAGTGGAAAGCTGCTTCAAGTAGGTTCCTCGGGACTCAAGAAGAAACTATAATTTTACTTCCTTATGGTAGGAGTACGTAAAAACATCGTACTACAAGTCATAATTGTAAAGTTCTCAACTCCAAAAATTTCAACTACATGTCCACATGAAATCTATATCCATGAGTATTTATAGTCATTATTCGGTCTCGTGGTACTTCCAACCCAAGTTCGGGCTCGATGTGTAACATAGGGTACCAATCACTTATGCAAGTGTACCAATAATTCACTAAAAAAATATCATACACATATATTTCCACCCGCTTCTTTGGTGTGCAAACACATCTTGGATATCTCCTTGCAAATTCTTATTTGACCTAATCTAACCAGCATTTAATATTCTCTTGAGTAATGTGAATCATGCTTCTTCAACACCTTCATGGCAACTCAATGCAATGGGCCTCAAAAATAGAACCAAAGTTTTTCATGTAATACCCAAACCACATTTGGTAATGTCTGCGAGCGTGTTCAAAGTATCAAGCAAAACAATTTAACACTCTCAATGCCCTAGTGTCAGCATATCAGATAAGGTAGCTCGTCTTTTATGCTCACCCGAGGTGTGAGAGGAGATTGTTTCTCATCAGTTTCAATTACATCATGATGGCTATATCAATGAAATCCCCACGCATAACTTGATCAATGCATATAACATAAGGGAAAATATTAATACTCAATAAGAATCATATTAACAAATCCACCATATGAGATCATACGCAAAGTGAGAAACAATTGTTTTACTACTTATCAATCACTCGTCATGTTATTCGTAACCATTCATCAAACATCATTATTCATCCAATCCAAATAGAGTAGAGGTACCTATGTTGATAGGGAATTTCCCATATCTAGATTATATCATTAATTAAATTGGCCACCATGTAATGGCTTACAATCATTTACCATAATTTCCAGGATCCACGTTCCTGACACTGAGTTTTTCTTCTATAGTTTACACAAGTACTAATCGTACACATAGGTATTTTATCTTTGTGCCACCTAATCGGTGTTGCTTTACCCATTGTAGATTCCTCTCTTATGTCTCCCCCTATTCTCGTGTGATCCCCTAATGTGATTTAGGTGCACTCTCCAAGGCTCTAATTCTTCTTCTCAACTACTCTCGATTGATGTCTGGATCCCAAGAGATCTTTCTTGCTACCAAACTAATTCTCATCAAGGAAATTTTTAAGACCCCTTACTAAAATAATACTTGTATTTTTTGAGGGAAAATATATAAAAATGGGGTTTGTATTGATGGAAAATAAGATTAAAATCTCTATAGTGGTGTAGGAAAATCAAATTCTCGAACCGTGTATTGATGGAAAATAAGATTAAAATCCTTATAGTGACGTAGGAAAATAAAATTCTCGAACCGGGAATGGTATGAGGCATAGATATACAAATGGGCATCTTGTATAGTGTTCAAAACATCAAACCATCTATATATACGAATGGTCATCTCAGTAGTTTCAAGTGACTATATAGGAACATAGTCATCCGTCAACAAGGGCAACCATATACATATGCAAAGGACATATATAGTTTCAAGTGGTTGTCTAGTTATATAGGTGGTCTTCAACTTTGGATATTCATCTGCATATGTAGCGAGTCATTTGGTTTCAAGCATTCATCTAGAAACATAAGTTTTCGCCAACTCGTGTCGATCATTTGTATATGTAAATGTCTATCTGTATACATAGGGCACTTGTCTTTACACATAAGCGGCCATCTACACAAGTTGTCATCTACATGGTGAGTTGAACTTGCTACCACCTTATCCACTCACTTACCGCCACATGTCCTCATTGGCTTATAAATATATATTGGGGCCTCATTTTCTCTCTTTTACAAATCTCATTTTACACTTCGTTTCCTACCTACTAGACCAAAGTTGACAAATACGCGTGCCACATCTAAAATCCAAAAATGGCATCCATTTCTACATCCTCTTAACCCAAAATCCAATTCTGCAACCTCATGTGCTCAAAAATCATCAACTTATGAAACTCAATAAAACATTCATTGACTAGGTAGACAAAAAAATCAAGCACTAATTTGCATGCCTCAATATGATAATGTCGTCATTTGGTTACAATTTCTTTTAGCCAATTATGACACATCCAACAATAAGTTCACCATCATGTTTGATTCGTTAATTTTCTTTTAGAACATCTCCAAAATACATATGACCCTTAACAAGGATTCCACAAATGAATGTAAAACATGTGACAACAAATGCTTTACTCTCGACCATGAAAAAAATTATACGGAGTCCCACTACTGACTACGGGTTGAACATAAGAATATCTTTTTTTCAATTTTTTCTTTCTATTAAAATCCCAATAAGTTAATAACATGTTTTTAATTTTATGCGGCTAACAGAATAAATCAAAAGGGGATTATCGTGCAAGTTTTAGCACATACATTTTTATAGGCCATCCTTGAATTTTTTTAGGCTAGTATAGTCTTGCGGTGAAGACACGATGACATTTTGTATTGGGTTGTTGTATAGATCCTCTTTTATCTTAGTTGCCAACAATATGATTGGTGTACATATTTATCCAATATGATAAGAAGTGATTTTTCATATGCTATTTGCAATGACAATGCAACATTTTCATCTTGCAATTATATAATTGCATTATATTATGAGGCCTTTTATGAGTTGCAGTCACATATACTAATATTTTGACTACACTTGATGAAAAAATGAAAGTAAATTGTCTTTCAATTGGGGATCAAGAGGTAACTTTAAGTTTAAATTATTGCAAAATGATTTCATGTATTTATTTGACAAATAGAACTAATATTATATTCTCTTCTTTATAAGAGAGTGATTATTTCATATGAGTAAAGAAAAGATACAAGAAGAGGCCATCAACCTCTTGAGGATTCTACAAATTCAAATATGGATATACAATCATCTCCTATTACATTTTTGAGACAAAATGCATGAGGATTTCTATTGCCCCCTCCATTACAACACGAAACTTCACCAATGGTTCCTTCCTAGGTATTATTATCCGCTGCAAGCTATAAATAATTGAACAACATACAATATTTTAAAATTGTAATTAATTGTACTATATTTGTTTTAATCATTACTCATTTAATATTTACAGATTCCTCATCTAGTTTCCATCAATATTCCCCACATCAACAAATGAAAATTACAAGGTTTTCAACAATTAGTGATCGAGGAAGAAAATACTCCTCTTAACAACAACTCCAAGGTACATTATCAGTATCACTTCAATTTATTATGTTAGATTTTTACCAAACATTGAATTCTAATTCCTATTTTCCTTTTGTTGTTGACATTTTAATTTTCAGTTCCACTTCCCTTTTTCACAAAGGAAAAATATGTCGCCACCACCATTCAGACAAGTTTATACTAGGGGAAATGAATATCTTTTCTAACCAAAAGTAATGGCATGGTACATCTAACAACAATAGAGTTTCCAAATTTGTCTTTTGTGGCGTCCCCTAGACAATGGGCACCACCATTTTACATCAAATTGATCTTGATGGTGATTTTGTGGGTATTGAGAGTGGTGCCTCGATGATTTTTTTAATCCACATGATATGATTTAGGGCTCAAGTGCCCCAGAAAGAGTTTATTTTACAGACACTGACATGCGACTCATCATCATGTGCACAGACTCCACAACAAATACCGCCATTTGATGATTAATTAACTACTTTTTTTGCATAATTTATTAATGGATATTTTTTATACAACTATTAATGATATTGTTGTGCATGATATAGATACTTTGAAAACATGGGAATTCCAGGCTAAAGTTTTGATGAAGGAAATAAATGCTCGTTTTCACAACCATTCCCAAAGAAATCATTTATATTCATTAGTTCAAAATGAGCCAACAAAGATAGATGTATTACTGAATCAAGCTCTCTCGGGTGCCATTATTGTAAGTAATGACTACAATGATAATGTTTTGGATGTCATGTTAAATAGGTTGGAGAATTTAAATGGTGAAGCCCAAGCTTACTATAAAAATGGGCTAGAGACAAAAACCTTGTTATCATTGCAAATGCTAAAAAGGATAAAGTTGTGGTAAGTTTAACTCTTTTTGCATTTAAATTTTACATATTTTTTATTTTTAGCTAATAATATTTCTTTGTTCAAATGCAGTCAAAATATGAAAATTTGAAGAATGAAGTATTAGTCTTGGATCTTCACCTCAAGAACACATGCAAAAGTTTAAACGATTTTATTTACCGAAGGAAAAAATTTGCTCCTAAATAAACATAATAACACATTGAAGAAAATAATTAAGGAGCACGACATGGATCCAAAGATATTGTTCAAGCTGAAATATGATGTGGATCCTCATTTGCTTTTAGTAAGGGGTGTGGCTGATCACGATAGGGAAAATGTTGATTGTATCAATTCCGTAACATATGATCTAATTAAATCAAGAGCACTAATGACACAATATACAAGACAAGAGCGAGCATCTATAGTAGTGGGAAACAATAAGTGCCAACAAGATTGATAGTTGTCTGTGTTTACTTATATTGTAATACTGATAAAAGAATTGAAATGTAAAACTCAATTGAGATATTTGGCACTTTTTGTAAATTATTTTGTAATAATTGATTACATTATATTTATATATATGTTTTCATAACATCTCTAGTGTTTTATTTTTCATAACAATGTGAAGTTTAATATCGGAGTTGTGTTCATAATTATTGTTTTCATATCTTCTATTGTACAAATAACAAAATCATAAGAAATAAGGATACTGAAATCATTTACCAAAAACCCTTTGTATTTATTGTGTCAGAGGAGTATCAACTTCTTATGTCAATAGTAAGATCATATTTTTTGCTCACTTTATTAGTGAATCCTCTTATTTCAGTAAGTGAATTCCAAATGGCAAGTGCTCTTTCATAAGGAAATGCTTCCACAGGATAGCGTGAAACATACAATCTCAAACATGTCTCTGGATTTTTATCCAATCTATTCTATAGTTTTGATTTAACAAAAGATAATGCACTAAAGACCCATTCGTCTTCCACTTAGACCAAAATCATTGTTGGGAAAAGATCATATGATAAAAAAATTTCACTAATATTTTTATCCAAGACATTGGTGGGATATATTTTTTCCATAGCCTTGTCATAGCTCCATTTTCTATTGGTTACAATATTCACTAATATTTTCCTGCAAGATGTTGTTGGGATACAATTTTTTCCATAGCCTTGTGATAGCTCCATTTTCCATTGGTTCATTTAGATATTGATATTGATCAATCATTGTAAGTCCAAAATGTGTTGACTAAGATGTCAGTAAATATTTTTACAAAATTCCTTTAATTTCAACTCCATTTATCTATACGGACTTGCTGAAATGCTTAATCAGAGCACTCATGTATTTGAGAAATAAATTACTTACTAGTTCTTCATTATGACCATCAACAATGTTCCAAAATATGGGATTCACTACTCCCATGGCTTCAAGCAGGTCATCCCTTTTAAAATGATCTCAAATTTATGCAAATAAGATTTGTGAAATATTTCTCAATTTCATCCATGTATCAGAAATAATAGTGTCATATAAAACATGTGTTACATGAACTTCTTCAATTTATGTTCTTATCAAATCAACTCTTTTTTGAAAAGTATGCAATGGTATCTCCTTGTCATTAATGATGATACAAAGATAATCCTTAATATTAAATTTCAAATAGAAATTAGGATCCTTAATATCTGTTAAAATTTTCCAATTTTCAAATACATGCCCTTTAAAACTGTCTTGGGACATGTATAAAATATCTAAATTTTGACATACCCATTTTCTCAACCATATGAAATCAAAAATATATATGGATCTCTCTTGAGCATGTTTAATCAAACAATTGATTTCCTTCAACATGGGAAGAATACCACATAATGTAAGTAATGTTTCCAAATTTGTTAAACATACAACAAATATTTTGCCTTGTCAACTTCTCTATGATATTTATACATAAAACCTGTCAATGATGGATATTCTTCAAAACTTTGCATGCAAGTTCATACATGGAAATCCATCTTGTATCAACATATTTTAGAATTTTTACCATCAGTCACTCCAATTGCAAATTTTTGGAACTCTACAAATCTTTTCAGACTGTTGGACATATATGCATGCAAGTCATAGATAAGCTCTTCCACTTTCGCAACATTTTCAAATGTGCTAACAATTTTGTATGCAAGATTCATTCTATGAGCCATGCAATGAATTGGAATCATATATGGGGCAAAATTGGTTTGTAGTCAAATGTAAAGACCATTTATGTGCCCCTACATTATTGATGCACCATTTGTACTAACACAAACCAACTTAGTGTAGACACAAAAATCACGCACTTAGGTACATTTCTAGGTCCTAAACACATACTTGCATTCATATGATTCCTAACCGATAAAACTAATAATTGATATATATTATAGGCATCTTTGTTTTGTTGTTTGTCTTCTTTCGGCATTTTACACCCTACAACTCAATCGGTATTTCACTTGCTTATCTCTTATGGCAAATCGGTGCCCAAACAGGGCGTCAATGCCCATGTGCCCTCATTCTTCTGGGTGCCCCTAACCATTTTCTATCTTACTCCCTTCTTTTGGGTATCTTTTATATTTTGGGCATCTTATTTTCTTATGGGTTGGCCTTCCAGCTATCAATTATAAATTCAACCAAGGGAATTATATAAATACAAAGCTATGTGACCAAAATAAAGGACCAAGCTCTAAGAATCTATTATCATCACCTAAGGTTGCATCCAAAGGCATCTAAAAGCATCAAAGGCATCCATCTAGCACTCATTCAAGGGACAAGGGACTATATTTTCTGCATACACTTCATAGGAAGGGAAGTTCATTTTTCCATCAACACATCTATTTACATTGGTACATCTAGTTATCACCCACTATCAAGTACACTTGCACAAGGGATTCCTAGGGCACGATTATATCACACATGCACAAGAACTACATGGAGTTTGAGATGTAGTGCAGCACTCGGTCATAAGTTCACTCAGTCAGGTGATTGTCAAGGTCAGTCTAACTCCCCATATTGATCTGCTTTTTTTGTGATTTGATGTAGTTTGAGGGTTTTTGTAGGTGAACATCTCTTTTACAAGTTACAGGCGACTGGGCGCACTCGGCGATCATATTATGACATATAGGTGATGAACAACGAATATTAGTGGCACTTGTGTGACATTTGAAAAATCAAGCTCCAAGCTCCTTCGCATCACGGGCGCTCGAAGTAGACTTTGACACTCGACGCCCGACCAGTCTAGGCTCCCTAGTCCAAGCTTATCCGAAAACTCTAGAAGTTATAGTCCATAGTTGTGACACTATGCCCTTCTGTTCATCAATTTTCCGGTCTAGATCAATGCTCCATGAATAACGTGAATCAGCTAAGTCACTCTTTTCCTCTTTTACACTTAGGATTTTTATATTTATCTAGCTTATTGATTGTGTCAAATATGTACTTTAGCATTTTTATCATACGTGACTCGTAATTTGGATTTAGCATAAATTCTATTTTTTAAATCACTTCATAGCTATAGCATAATCATCCATCCCAATTATATCCCTCAAACTTGAAATAACCAACTTGTAAAGGTTTTCAAAGCATTGCAATTTTCTATCATTTTATGGACTGCTAATAAATGAGGTTTCCTTAAATGGTTCTCAAAAGTATAAACATGAATGCAAACCCATGATGTGTTGTCACTGTTGTGACCTCATCAATGGCAGTGAGATAAATCATGCATTTTTTACTTTTTCTTTCAAATCCTCCTTCTTAATCATTATTAGACATTTTTCCATTTCCCAAGCACTACTATCTGACCAATGCGATTGTGGAATATTAGGGAATCCATTATGTTGAAACAAAATTTTATAATCCTAAATCAAAAATAGGTCTACCCTTTTTAGAATGTGGTAAATAGTTGAGAATTGTATATTTTTGGCACATAGATTAGATTGAATAACTTTTCCTAATTGATTTTTAATTGTTCCTCCTTTCTCAACAAGATTTTGTAGATGTTTCTATTCATTTTGATGTTCAACTTGCATATTTTACATACATGCATTCTTTTGCATTTTTCCATCTATGTGTTCGTTTTATTTGACCATCTTTTTGCTTAATTGATACATATATTTTACCACAATGTTTCTCAATTGTGTCCAAGTTGAGTTGCATTTTGTGTTCATTTCAAGTTTCCAACTACAAATTGTACATTTACATTATGTTGGAGTATCATTACCATTTTTGGCTCTACTAGTTCAATGAATGGATATTTAGCTACCCAGTCAAACTTAAAAGACCTTCCAATTTTCCATCTACTTCTCTTTCCTCACACGGACTTTTGTGTTGTATTTTCAACTAAAATAGGTGTTTGATGTGTAGAAATATATTTTTTTAGTTGGATCTCATCATCGGGAATGTCCTCTATTCTCCTCTTCCTTGGCACAAAATTAAGAGTATAATTTCCAATCTGAAGTTGGTGTTTGATGACAGAAATGTCTTCTTCTTGTTGCATATCGTAATCACAAATTTTGTCCTATGAAGACACATAATAAGGATTTTCCTCAAGTGGAGGCATGTCATCATCAATAATATTTTAAGGTGGTGACAAGTTATTGTGATTAATTATTTCATGTGGAATATCACTATCGGTGAGTTTTTGACATTTGTATTATTAAGTATATTATTGACATTTTGTATTTTGAGAATAAATAAGAAAACTTAATTATTTAGTTAGTACATAGTACTTGTATTTGGTGTGGATGTCGAGTTGCATCAACATGACCCATTTTTGGATGGCTAAAATAAGATAAAAGGTTCTCTTTTTTATGATTGGCTCGCCACCTTTTGATTATCAACTAAGGTCATCAAATCTTTATTTGATTTCGTGAAAACCGGGAGGTTGCAAAGGATGCCTCTAATGTAGACGAACGGCTGCAAGAGTATGTAGTGTAGATAGTTGTCTAGACTATTATGTCTTTTTCTATTTTGTGGTCATGTGTCCTGGATTTCGTGACCATCTCTTTCGTAGTCATGTGTCTGCGTCTATTAGGTGGTCATGTGTCGTGTCAAAACATGACAATAAAATATTGTGACACTTTTACATACATGCGCAAGGAAAATTTTAATGGTGTGTAGAAATTTGTTGTGTAAGCGAATGACTTGATGCTCGCTTTTTTATATGTATATATTTATTATTAGAGAATGTTCCCAGTTTGAGATTTAAGGAAGTGGCATTACACATTCATAAGTATGAAATTTAATTTAAAATCTAGGTAAGTTTGACCCGGAAAAGTAATATGCATCCCGATTTTTTAGGTGAAAGCTGTGCTCCATAAGAATCCTCTGAATCACCAAATACAAATTTCAAAAATATAAATATTCACGACTTAACGAAAAAAATCCACTAAAATTTTCCTTGATTCTTGTGCACCAAGTATATTCAATTTCATTTGTTTACACACAACATATCCTAGAGAGAGTTCACGTTTTGTGTGTGTCAAGTGTCAGAGGCTCACTTTCTTCTCACATTCACCAAGTGTTTCATGTTCATCTATCCCACACACACTAGCTATCAAATCTTCTTATATTCCTTGTGTGTGGTAGATATCACTCTTTCCTTCATTATGCGAGACGTTTCCTTAAGAGATCAAGGTATTTCTCAATTCTTATCCCTTCTCCAAGTTTATACCAAAATGTTTTATGTCTTGCCAAAAATATACATACTTAGCCAAAAAAATGGGTTAAAAAAACCTAATTAGCCTCCTAAAGGTGAGAATGCCAAGAAATCATTCAAGTGAGATATTATGAGTGGAAGAAGGGTCCATTCAAAAGGAAAGTTATTTTTGTAAAATAAAGGATAGGTCACTAGACATGATCAAAAGGACAAAGAAAGTAAGCCCCCACCCCATCTACAACCTTGTTTATGCCATTGAACAAATAAATGAAAAAGGACATTCTCACATAATAAATTATGATTAATAACATGGGGATTTTCATTATATTCCTTAATAAAAGTGCTTTTCCTTTTAGAATGTTATTTGATTGCTAGCTAAATTTGGTACGGGGAAATGAGACTTTATGTCAACCTTTGTCAAATGCTACGAAAGGTGTTTTCTTGGTCCTTTTAAGAACTCTAATATGTAAATAAGGGCTATTAGTAGGACCTTATAGAACATGGAGCAATCTATCTTTAGATCCATCCCCTAGAAACCCAAACTAGACTCTCAATCAACTATTCTCACTATCACACCTAGAGGGTGGGAATTCATAATGCCCCGCCATAATTATGGTTTATAATTTCTTAAGATGATAGGTGAATTTTTAAGATTGAAGATACCAAGGTCATTATGGAACATATGAACATTATGGTTCTCATCTCTATGAAGCATGTTGAAACATTTCATCAAACCCTAGTTGTGGATTTGAACAATAAAATTTTGTGTGCCTTATTATAGGGTTCAAGTAACTAAATTCATGTTTTTATGTAAAAAAGATGGCCACATAAAAATCCCTCTTATACCTCCCATTAAAAATCCATCTCATAATTCTAGTAGATACAATGTAGAGATCTCTACTTATGCATTGGTTGTTTTGACAAGTGATTGGGTGGGTGGTGTCATTATACAAGATAATCCTCTAAAAGACTATTCCCTACCCTTGCAAGATGTCTCTCTACATCCCATTGGCCCTTATTCTAATTTTGTGGGTGTTCTACCCCACATTCATGTTAATCCTCCACTACCACTCCCTCTCAATTATATCTCCCAGCCTATCCTTCTTCATAATGTGACTCTTCTTCTCCCTACCCTAGGCTCCGCCTAAATATTAAAACTTTTTCCTTCATGAAAAAAACAAAGATCGCCTAACAAATATATTGTTATACTTATTAATCCCAAGATAAGCTCAAAAATCCATCCTATACGCTTTCGTGATCTTCTAGAATATATACCTCCTTAGCATTGGAATACAAATGTTTTACTTCAATTTTAGTAGAAAAATAGCTAATTATACAAGTGGGAAATAATGGTTTTTCCAAAACCAAGTATAGTAATAAGATACTTAAAATTAAATCAAGTCTCCTATTTATCATAGCTAATGGCCCTAATATCAAGAGGCTAAAAATAACCCATCCAACCATTGATAGGATAAGATGGAAAAGATAAGGAGAATAGAATTTATGAATGTTTCAATATACTTTACCAAAGTAATGAAGGTGTTAAGCCTACTACACATGTGATTTAAAATTTAATATTTTCGTGTTCTCGATAAAATTTGTAAGTTAGATTATTCATGGATTAGAAACCCATGATATGAGGCCTATTGTCATGAAACTCAGAACTATAGGGAGTATCTTGATTTCCTACTTCAAGAAATTAAAGAGACTTGTACTCCTTTGAATTTGTCCTAAAATACATTTGGCCAAAGGAAATACATTTTTATACTAATCGCCCCAAGAGTAAGGGAGATTCATCTATCATACTTGACCATAAATGGGTTGATTTATTGATTAATTATGGAATTTTTGTATATAAATGTAATTGTATGGATTATCATTAAACAAAATGAGAAGTTTGTTCTTTGCTCCATCTATGTCCCTAATATATATAAAGAAAATATGAATCATTGGAAATGGATAGTCTCCAATCTATGCAATATAATATGGGTCATTAGTTGGGAATTTAATATGGTGGAAGTAAGAGAGGATAAACAAGGGGGTCAATTCTAGAATGGAAAGGAAATTAACTAATTTTTTTGTCTAAAATGAAAAAGGACACTTAACTTGATTGACCCTCTTTTCATAAACAAGACACAAAGGAAATGTATTTGGCATCATAGTGCAATAATCAACAAGGTGGGAAAATATTATATTTTAGACTACACAAATTTCACCTAAACATGCATTTCTTCAATATCACCGGTAAATATTAAGACAAGTGTGTACATGTGCTCCCTTTTACTATGTATGATCACCATAAAATTGAACTTCACTTTTCTATTAATTATTTGCCGCCCAACAATGAAAATGAATGAAAGGGCTTCTTCAGGTCCAACACTTCCCACCCTAGTGACCATGATTTTTTTGGTGGTGTTATGTTAGCCTATAATATTTCCAAGTCCTTTTTGCCTCAACCTCATGTGTTCAAAAATGGGTTAGTTGCATTGATGTCTCTAAGAATTTCATGAGGATTTATGGCCAAGATAAAGCTAGAAGGAAAAGAAAATAAATTTCATGATGTTCGAGTAGTAAATATTCCATCCTATGACTCTTTAAAAGATGAAAAATCCCCTGGTTTGGGTGGTCTTCTTGTTGAAATATTGCTCAAGAAATATTGGATGTTTATAATGAATCTATTCAAAGTAGATCTCTTAGGCCTGAAATTAATTTTTCATCAAACTAATCCCCATGGAAGGTGACTCAAACCAGTTAAAAACTTGAGGTCTATAACCCTCTGTATGTCTCCTATCAAATTTTGGCCAAGGTCATTGCTAGAATAATTTTTATTGTGCTCTCCAACGTCATCTATGTCACACAAACTATATTTTTGGAAATAAGATAGATCCTTAACAACTTAATCACTATTTGGGAAGTCATGTATTGGGCTAAGGCCTCTAAGAAAATATTTGTATGGAAATTCTAGTTATTGATAGAATTAGGTGGCCTTTTATTGAATTGATGTGTCAAGATTTTGACATTACTGACAGCTTTTGTAGAATGGTTATGCTCCTCTTCAAAGATGTGCCTGCTCTTATTTAAGTTAAGAATGAACTTACTAATCATTTTGAATGTAAATATCAATAAGATGAGGTTTCCCCCTTTCCATTGCCCTCTTTGTTATTGCATCCTAAGCCCTACATTATCTTTTAAGAGATTCTTCTCTTGGCCCCCTATTATAGGAATATCCTTTCCCAACCACGATCTTCTCCTTGATATCTTGTTTGCTAATGATATATATATTTTCCTTCTCTGAGATGAGGATAAATTCGATTAAATGGCCTCCAAAATTGAAGTATACTATAATGGTTCTTAATCAAAATTTGATATTTTGAACCTTGGTTTTGGATGGGATGTCTCCCTCCTCATTGGCTCCCTAAAATTGGTTGGTCTTGGAAAGGGCCCAAGGAAATTGTTAGATATTTGGGTATCCTTTATACCTTGTCCACCTCTTTTAAGGAAATGTGGTTTTGATTCTTTGACAAGATCAACGTAATATTGTCTAAATGGTATGGTCATATTCTATCTCTCCTGTGAATAATACGAGTGTTTAAAAAGGTGTTACATCAAAGTTATCTAGTTCTTCTCTTGTTGGATGTTTATTAAATACCAATTTGAAAAACTACACAATCACATATTACCTATGGTCAAATAGTAAAGGGAATAAGAAATTGTGTGTCATTTCATGGGATGTTTGTTATTCTCGAAAGCAAATTGGTGGGTTGGGTATAAAAATTCTCAAAACTAAGGGTATTACATTCTCTCGTGAAATGGATTATTAGAGCCTTAAATGGTAATGAACCCTAGAAAATACTTGTTAGACAATATTGTGATTGTTTTCTCTAGAGGAAAACCCTACTCATTTTCCCTCATATCATCATTAATTAATTACACTAAGCTAATTAATTAAGTTTTTATCAACAAATACCTAATTAACGACCTTAGTTAATAAATCACCCCTTCTACCTAGACTAATTAATTATTATTAATTAATTAGCTTTCCCTTCCATTTAACCAATAAATCAATATTTAATTGATTTAATCCCCTTATAATAGCCTAAATCACTAATATTCCTCTAATTGGCTTATAAGCTTACATCTACCTATTAATTAATCACCTTTGATTAATTAAAATCCCCCAACTCCCATGACTTGTTAAACATGTATTAAACCCTTCTAAAGTAAGGTTACCTTTAATAAAGCAACCTTATCCATTCCTAATCATGTTTTACCTTTATCCCACATTCATGAGAATGTGTTGAATCCTTATCCTTTGGGCTATATAAAGAGCCCTCCACCTACCTTTTTACTTACACCTAAACTTTCTAAGAGAGCAAATGCAAAGCATATAGCAAAGAGACTAAGAGCTTGCACCTTGCCCTTTTGAGAGTTCATCATCTTGAAGAGTTAAGCCTCTTTCTTAAAGTGCTTGGGTCATATGGGAGGTGTCAAAAAGGTCTTGTAGCCCAACTTTGATTAGCCCCCATTCCTAGGTTCTTGGAGCATTAAGGACAACTATTTTGATAGCCATGGAGCTTACTTAGGTCCATTCATTTATTTGTTGTTAGAGAATAGAGGAGTTTAGATATTTAGCATTGTTAGTTTCAAAGTTTGTATTGATGAATGCTAGCATCTAACCCTTGTTTAATTCTTATCATGATGGTGTTTATGCTTTGTTTTAGCTAAATTGTAGAACTATTTTAGGTGGTAGTTCTTGCTTCATTTGATTTAGCATTAAGAAAAGTATACATGCACACATTTGGCACGCCGGTGGGACTTACTCCATTGTCCTTTGCACTTAATTTCAAGTTTTTGTAGTTAAGTTTTATTTTTGTTACTAACCCTCTTTTACACATGTTGATCTAACTTGTTTTTTTAACATGTTTTGTTGAGTTTGCATGTGTTGGGTCTTCCTTGTAGGTATGAAGGAGGTGAAGTGCTGTCAAAATTGGAATTGAGGGAAAATTTCAAGATTTCTCCATGTTTTCATTTTTAGAGCTTACTTTTTCAACATTCTACATGCTTAGTTTTGTCAATTTCTTGAAGATTTTAAATTCTTGAGCATGTAGGTTAGTGTTTGATAGTCTTTGAGTCTTCTATTTACATATTAATGTGGTGGGTTGCTGTCAAAATTTAATCTTGGTGAGAAAATTTCAAGATTTCATCATGTTTTCATTTTTGAGCTTACTTTTTTCAACATTTTACATCTTTAGTTTTGTCAATTTCTTGAAAATTTTCAATTCTTGAGCATGTAGGTTAGTGTTTGATAGTCTTTGAGTCTTCTATTTACATATTAATGTGGTGGGTTGCTGTCAAAATTTAATGTTGGTGAGAAAATTTCAAGATTTCATCATGTTTTCATTTTTAGAGCTTACTTTTTCATCATTCTACATGCTTTAGTTTTGTCAATTTCTTGAAAATCTTAAATTCTTGAGCATGTATGTTAATGTTTGATAGCGTTGAGTCTTCTATTCATATATTAATGTGATGGGTTGTTGTCAAAATTGAATCTTGGTTGGAAAAATTTGCCCATTTTGCATATTAAGGGACGTTTTTTGACATTTTTTAAGTGCATGTCAAGTGCATACCCATGAGCATAAGAGCATATGCGTAACCCATCTTCCGAAGGCCATAACTTTTGCTCCCGACCTCGAAATGACTCCATTTTTTTTGCGTTGGAAAGGTATTGAAGTTAACTATGCAATGAAAACATAAATTTGGGATTTACACTTACAGAAGTTATAGGTTTTTCTGTTATTTTAAAACTGGTCATTTTCTAACATGTCTAATGTTTTGATGAATGTTGTATTTCCATGCTTACTCGATTTAGATCAAAGCGTGTGTATGCTCTTCTCTTGCACCTTTTGGTGATCTTGAGAATCAAAAACAACTTTGATCTATATCTTTTTAACATTGGGATTAAACTTGGAAATTTAATTATTCATTTTGCTTAAGGGAATGAACCTTTTACAAAGCATTTTTCAATGGTCCTTTGATTTGAAGTTTTCCATTTCTATATAGTTGGGATAAAGTTTGTGTATGCTCTTCTCTTGCACCTTAGGGTGATCTTGAGAATCAAAAGCAACTTTAGTCTTCATTTTATAACATTTGGTAAATTGGAAACTTCATCTTTCACTTTTGGTTTAAGGGAATGAACATTTATCAAAAATTTTGTATGGTTCATTGATTGAAAAGATTTTATTTACTTTTTAGTTGGATTATTTGTTGTGTATGCTCTTCTCTTGCATCCTTGGATGATCTTGAGAATCAAAAGCAACTTTTAATCCTCTTTTAAATAATGTGATTTTCTTGGAGAACTACTAACGCTTGAGTGCAGGACCTAAAAACGCTTGTCAAAGAAAGGAGGAATCAAAAGCGAAATCAAAAACTACTAATACGGTTGTTATACGAGGTTGCAAAAGGTGTTCAAGCAAACCACACCTAATTAAACAAGATAAAAAGAACAACATATTCAAAACAACTTTGTATTGCGGGTTTCGGAAAAGTGCGTCCCTCTCGCTCATTGGAACATAACCCCTTTGGCATAACGCCTTAAGCTACAACAATGGGGGTGGTTCGGGAACCCAAAGTAGTCACGCAAGAGGAACCTTGTGGACGAAACGGGAAGTGCTCCGCACTACCTACTTGACTAGTGATTCCTTTGTGAGATAGAGTTACAGGTTGTCCGTTGTGGCGACCCCAGTGATAGTACACGTAGACGCACTAGTTGCCTACTATTCTTGAAGGGGGTAAAGTAAAGCCGAGATACTCCCAAACTAGTCAGTGTGACTTTTTGGGTAAATCGCGCTCGCTCGTGGCAACTTTGTAACACCTAGGGTGAGAGAACCACCTAGGAGAATATACTTTGGCCAGGAGCCCACTTTGACCACTTTAAAACAGTGTTGAGTTGTGAACCTTCTTTTTGAGAAACGTGTGACGTATTACTTTCGCCTAGTTTTTACTTGCCTTAGGGCGAGGCGAAACTCTGCCGAAGTAAGACTAGCATTTTTTGTCATTTTTTCTTGATTTATTTCCTTCATATTCTTTTGACACTTTGTTGATCAAAAGAGGTGTGATTACCTTTGTGTTGCCATTCGACTATTTCTCTCACTTTTATGTCGTTTCGCCCATCCATGTTTGCTGCTGGGTTAGTTAAACGTCTAAAGTGAGTGGAGGTGTTTTCACGTCATTTGGTAGCCATTGTGATCTTGATACCCACGTCAAGATCGTCATTGTAGTTAGGCGTGGTTCATCACTGCGGACTTCCATAGAGGAGTTAGTTTGTTTGTCTCGTATCATTACAATTTCGATATTTACGTCTTGTTTCTTGTAAACTCGACATAAATACCTATATTGTACGGTTATGCTGCACACATTCTTAACTATTCCTAGCTATACTTTGAGCTTTTTTTGTTCAGTTTTATTATTACCTCGATTTCAAAAGGTGTTAGGAACTACCATTTGTGCGTGTTATATCAATAACACCTCGATATCAATACTCCACTTTCTTGCAAAGTGGGTTAACATATCTTGGTGATATTGTTGTGTCATTCGCAAATCGTAATTGGCACTTTTTGAGATATAGGTCTTAATCAGACTTGAGCTTGCTCATCGTATATCTTGATTGGGAGATCGCATTTAACTTCATGTATTTACTTACGTCTTGTTCATTCCTTTGAACTTGGCATAAGTGGAGACATCTTGTTAATCATCTGGCATCGTAAATTACTTTGGAATGTAGTCTAGGAAGTATTTCATTTGATTAGGTTTTGGTACCAAACGATTGTTTCATTGGTGACTTTATCACTTTATCACATTGGTATTCTCACACTGTTAATTTACTCTTAACACGTACATCTTGTGTTTCACTTAGGGGTAGACATTGAATTTTGAACAAATCTATAACTTACCTTAGTGAAATTTATCACAAAAACATGGCTCCCAAGACGCGTCTAGGGTTAAAGAAACAAACATATGAGGAACAACAGGCGCAAGCTTGGGAAACCTCTAACAGACAAGGGTCAAACCCATTTATCGGACACGATCTAGGACCACTATTTTCTGCAGAAAAGGAAACAGAAGAGATGGTCGATCATAGTGGAAATGAATTAGAATCACCACACGCAGACTTTGATTTTGACCCCACTCTACTAGATGAGTTTCTCCTTAGAAACAAAGATAGAGTTTTGGCACGGGTCATGGAATTAGGGGCCAAATTGCCCATTGAGAAGGAACCAATACTACAAACAAATGACACTACTAAGGAGGAACACCCCCTTATCAATATGGAAGATATTTTAACAGGCGGACATGCTTCCACTTCTTACGTAGAAAATGATAAAGTGGTAGGGCATAGAATACCCCTCATCAAAGTGCCACGAAGAAACAAGATAGAACATGAGACAGGGGAAGAACCTCCACAATACGAAGAGGAGGAACCTTTAGAAGAAGAAGACACAAACCAAGTCACAATCCAACAACAACTCAGTAACTTAAGCCGACAACTAGCTTTGCTTACTTTCCAAGTACAGAAAGACACAAACAAGAACGTTCAAAAGTCAAAGCCTAAGTTTAGGATCCACGAACTCCATCGAGAAAACCAAGGAGAAGAAGACACAGGGTATCATCATGTACACATCCCCTTCTCCCACTAAAGAACAATTGCTCGCCACAAGAAGACACAATCTATGAAAGCAACGCTTGTGAGCATACTGAAAGCAATATAGGGAGTATTAGGAAATACCAATACGAAGAACTATGCCCCTATCCTTTTGACAAGACAATGACCCTTGACCCTTTCCAAAGAAATTTGATATGCCAAAGTTGACAAATACAAAGGAAAGGGAGACCCGAGGGATCATGTTAAAGATTTCTACATGGCATGTCAAGAGGTGTCTTATAGTGATAATTACCTCATCAGACTTTTTCCTAAGAGTCTCGGAGGTCAAGCATTAGAATGGTTTACGCGCTTGCCACGAGGATCAATTTTCACCTGGCCAGAATTGGCGGAAAGATTCGTGCGTCATTTCTCATATAACATAGAGAGTGACGTCACCATGGCAGACTTGTGCGGCACAAAACAACGCCCAAATGAGACCTTCGCCAGCTTCCTCCAACGATGGAGAGGGATAGCTAGTCGCTTCCCTTGCGCTTTCCCTGAGAAGCAGCTAGTCAGTATTTTCGTCCCTAATCTCAACCCAGATATAGCTTTCCACCTCCAAATGCATTGTGTCCGCACCTTTGAGGAGGTTATCGAGAAAGGGATTCAAATAGAAAAGGCTCTCATTGCAAAGGCACCCTCAAAACCCAATCTAAAGACAACAAAGTGTCGAAACCCATTTGAAAAGCCAAAGATCTTTAACAAAAACAAAAGCGTGGTGGGAGGCGGAATCGCGATTCCAAAGCGTGTTCAAAGCGGTCCAAACGCAGTCAACCTTTTAAAGCTGACCCGAGGGCCCAATTCAACCACCACCAAAGCGCGAAGAACATTCACCTCCCTCGATGAACCATTATCGTCATACTAAAAGCAGTTGGATGCGGCCCACATGATGACCTATCCTACAACGTAACCGTTTGATGACAACACTCCTAAACCTTCATGGTATAAGGAGCATGAATACTGTGAAATGCATCGCGTTAAAGGTCATAAAACAGACAAATGTTTGCGACTTCGCCACTATATTCAAGACCTCATTGACAACGGGGAGATAGAGGTGGATAACCCTAGCCACATGCAAACACCTAATGAGAAAATGGGGATTTATAAGGAACCATTCCCCAAGCATGATAAGTCGGAAAAGGAAAAACCGGATCGGGGAGAGTCATCCCAAACCTATAAAGCCACGAATTACTTGTATACCAAGAGAGATAACAATCATTACGATTCACTTATCGGATGTATTCGCTCCCCCTCTTGCCAGTGTCAATACCATCGGATCGAGGAAAGGGCTAGCTGCTGCGGTAGCAAGGCGTGCCCGCCTCGTGATTCAGAACCCTCTCTGTTGACCCCAAAAGTGGTAAATATAACCTTTTAGAACAACTTGAGAAGACACTGCTTAAGATCTCGATCTTAGATCTTCTCAAGATATCCAATGTGCATAAGGACATTTTGTATCAAACTCTTCGGGGGTCGGGAGTGCCTTTAGAAGTCGATCTGCATACCTTGAGCCGCGGTGGCAAATATTGCACCCAGTGAGCATCTCACTTTCAACCATAGGGAGGTCCCTACGAGAATCCTACACATAATCTTCCCTTATACATTGAGGTAGTTGTTACCCGCGGGAAAATCAAGCGGGTGCTTGTGGATAACGGATTGGATTGAACATCTGCGCTTAAATTAGTCAAACAATTGGGACATACGGAAGAAGATCTTGAGTCCCATATCATCACTATCACCGCATACGACAACGCGAAAAGAGAGTCGGCGAGGCACCATTACGCCGATGGAGGTGGGCCCCACTTGCCATCGAGACAAAGTTTCACGTCTTAGACTTGGAGCTTCCGTATAATATGCTTCTAGGCCGACCATGGATTCATGCCATGCTGGCGAGTGCCATCAACATTTCATCAATGCATCAAGCTGAAGCATGAGGGACATACAGTAACAATACCAGGAGACTCAGAGCCCTTTGCTCATTGTAGAGCTCTTAATAGCTTTGCACGAAAGGGTACATACGCATGTCCCTCCACAGATATAGTTGTCCCTCTTCATTCTGAGGCCATGGAATCTCGAGTAGATTCAAATTCTCTTAGTTCTTGCACTCATGGGGCATCTACTTCAACATCTCCATTTAATTCATGGGAGATGAAAATTCTGGAATATGGCTGTGGGGAGTATAATGTACAACAAGCGCTCTTGGTTTCTGACCTCTCCTTGTCGCCCAAGACTAGAGGTCGACCCAACTACCGCTTCAGGAGACCTAGAGAGGAACATACTATTGGGTCGTTCCTACATGGAGGCTTGTTAGCTGAGGAAAAATTACTTGATCCACCTACTACTTGGGTCCCTGAGGACACTCAGCCATCTTGTTATCAAACCCCAGAATATGAAAAATCTAGCAGAATGATGTACTCCATGGGCTACAAAGGCCTAGGATGTGGGAGGAATGAACAAGGACAAAGAGAACCAGTCCCTCTTCCACATTTCAAAACAGAAAGATATGGCATTGGGATTCGCCCTTATGGAGCACACCCCAACGATCAAGATGGGACTTGTTCTAAGCATGAGGATAGCTCCGATTATCTAGACAGCGATACAGATTCCTGTTGTAGCCAATATGAGGATCTGGCCTCCATGAACCTTTTCATGAATAATGTTGTCCTAACCATCACCCCCAATGAACCAACCCTTGACCTTGTATACCCCTCCCTTGTTGAATGGGACCAACAACGTCACGTGCCACTAGATTTATTCGAGAATAGCGAGGCTATTGCGAGTTCATGGGCATAAGGGATCTGATTCCCATTGGAGATCACAAGAAGGGTTTCTTTATCGACTTAGACACTGCGCCTACTTCGGCGAGGAGGCTGAACTTCGTGGTCAGCAAAATTTAAAGAAAAGCGAGGGCAAGAGTTCTAAAGAAAAGCCTCGGAAAAAATCAAAGTCCAAGTCACACAGTGAAAACCTCTTTGAGGCATTGGGTGACAAACAAATAAGAAAATCAAAGGACAAACAAAGTGACCACGCGAGGATGAAAATCTCGTAGAGACATCCTTGGATGAAGATCTCAACCTACCTCCCGATCCCACGCGTATGGAGGATTTATCAAAATTGTTAGTTGAAGAAACCATTGATGTCAATATAGTAGTGAAGAAGATCCCAAGATAGTAAAATTGGGAGCATCACTCTCATCCGAGAGAACAAAAAGGCGTTCACTATGCTCTGCGAGAGTTTATTGATGTGTTCGCATGGTCTTACAAAGACATGCCGGCTTAGATCCAACTTTGGTCGTGCATAACTTGGTTGTGTGCTGGGAGCGCTAAGCTAAGCCTATCAAGCGAAGCTTGAAAGATGCACCCAAGAGTGGCCTTGTTAGTTAAAGAAGAGTTGGAAAGGTTGCTTGCGGCGAGGATTCATCGAGAGCCGATTGATTATTACGAATGGATATCGAACATTGTTCTGTCGGAAGAAACCTATTGGTATCGAATTTGCCTGATTTTAGGGACATCAATAAAGCTTGCCCTAAAGATGACTTTCCGTTGCCCAACATTGACATGATTGTTGACTCAACCGCAGGGTATGAAATGCTATCACTTATGGATGGCTTTTGGGTTATAATCAAATTAAGATCGTTGAGGAAGACCAACACAAAACAGCTTTCACAACTCCTTGGGGCACCTTCTGTTATCAGGTGATGCCATTCGGCCTTAAGAATGCGGGAGCAACTTATCAGCGGGCCATGACAGTAATATTTCATGATATGATTCATGACATCATGGAAGACTATGTAGACGACATCCTGGGAAAGTCCAAAACAAGAGAGGAACATCCTATCATTTTGCGGCGTATCTTTGAACGCCTACGTGAATACAAAGTCAGGCTAAATCCAAAGAAGTGTGTCTTTGGTGTCTTTATCAGGAAACTATTAGGCTTCATCGTGTCGAGGCGAGGTATTGAGGTAGACCTGCTAAAGTATCGCCATCACGAAATGCCTCCACTGAGAATATCAAGCAAGCTGCGTAGCTTGCGAGGAAAATTCAAGCCATTCGCCGCTTTATCTCCCGACTTGCGAGATAAATGTCACTCATTCACTCATTTGCTTAAGAAGGACATCACTTTCATTTGGGGACACGAGCAGCAACAAGCCTTTGCTTTGCTTAAACGATGCACTGGCTAATCCACTGTCCTCATGCCTCCCACTCCGGGAGAACCACTTTTTGCTCTATATTTCCGCTCGTGATATGCTTTATTGGTGCCTTTGCTGCCCAATATGACCTTAGCCATAAAGAGAAAGCGAGTGTACTATATCGAGTCGCACCCTCATCGCCTATGAATGTAATTATCCTCAGATTGAGAAGGCTTGCTTGGTTGTTGTTTTTACCTTTCAGAAACTTCGCCATTACCTGCTAAATACTAAGACCAAGCTCATATCCAAGGTCGACCCACTCAAGTATTTGTTGTCCAAACCCGCCCTCACAGGTAGAATGGCTAATTGGATCATTCTACTCAGTGAGTTTGATATAGAATTTGTCCATCAAAAATCAATTAAAGGACAAGTACTTGTTGACCAGCTAGCGGAAGCACCTTTGCAAAGCACAGAACCTTTGAGTCTGGATCTGCCAGATGCATCTTTGCTCTACATTGAAGAATCATCGTATGGCGAGATACATTTTGATGGATCTTTTACGTTTCATGGTTCGGAGTGCGGGAGTGGTCCTTATTACTCCTTTGGGTGATCCTATACCACAGGCTTTCCGCCTGGCCTTCCCTTGCATGAACAACATTGCGGAATATGAAGCACTCATTGCAGGGATGAAGCTAGCCATCAAGTGGAATATTCAACATGTGAAGGTTGTAGGTGATTCATAGCTAATCATCAAACAGGTTAATGATGAGTATAAAGTTAAGGATGACAAGCTCATACCTTATAAGAAGTTGGTGGAAACTCTGAAGGAGTATTTTGTGCGCATTACCTTTGAGCAAATCCCAAGAGCGCAGAATAGATCGGCAGATGCTATGGCAACGGTGGGATCTATGCTTCGTATTCCACCAAGGAACAATGATATGCCATTCTTCGTAGAAAATCTACGCCAGCCCGCGTATGACATGCCAGAATCTTGCTTGGCTTGTGAGGTTGTTGGTCCCCATTCACCATGGTATGAACCCATTTTCACCTATCTTAAGGACAGTACATTCCCTCCCGAAATCTCCCACTCTGAAAAGCAGAGCCTAATTCGCCAGATAGCCCGTTACACCCTGTTAGGAGGTACACTTTATCGTCGTGGCTACGATGGGAATCATTACGTTATCTGGATGTGCGGAGTCAATCCGGGCAATTAAAGAAAGTACGAAGGAGTATGCGGAGCACATACAAACGGAATGGTCTTGGCTAAGAAAGCTGTTAAGAGTAGGTTACTATTGGCCCACCATGGGCTGATTGTTGTAATTATGTTAGAAAATGTGTGCTTATGCCAAAAGTATGGAAATTTCATCCATGCTCCATCATGACCATTGCTGACCAATCACTACCCGTGGCCATTCTCAGTGGGGACTTGATCTAATAGGAAGCTTACTCCTACCTCATCGATGGTCATACACATATCATCACACTCTGAGAATACTTTACAAAATGGGTGGAGAATTTGTCCCTTTAACCTATGTCACGAGAGCATGATTTCTAAATTCATCATGAATCACATTATTTGCCGATATGGTATCCCCTGCAGCCATTGTCACGAGATAATGGGAAGTCATTTAAGAACAAAAGCGTGAAAGGTCTTTGCCAGCGGTTCCAAATCAGATTGAAATGGTCCACGCCATATTACCCTCGGGGTAATGGACAGGCTGAGGCAACAAACAAGACTTTGGTAAGGATAATGGAGAAGATGGTTAGCAAAAGCTGGTGGCGGCACCTACAAATCCACCCGGCCCTGCTGGGCCTACCGAACATCATTCGCACTCCTACGGGTGCGACGCCATATTCCCTCGTGTTCGGGACAGAATCTATCATCCCTTTAGAGATTGAACTCCCATCCCTGTGAATTTCTCTTCGGGACTATTTGGATAAGGATGAAGATTACCGAGTGGCAAGATTGGCTGAGTTAGAGCTCCTGGATGAGAGGCGCATTCGCGCTCTTAATCACTGAAAGTATATCAAACACAGAATCTCCCATGACTACAACAAGAGAATCATCCCTCGCCGGTTTGAGGTGGGTGATTTAGTTATGAAGGAGAACCGGTTCACACACGGAGCGAGAGCGAGAAAGAAAGGAAGTTCGAACCACACTTTGGTTAGGACCCTATGTCATAGTTGCCAAGTATGGCACGGGGGCATACAAGTTGGCTCACCCCTGATGGTGATGAGCTCAGGGAGCCCATGAATTCCATGCATCTTAAGAGGTTTTATGCCTAAACATGGCACAAGAAAGTCATAAAAATCACAAAAAAAAAAAAAAAAAAAAAAAAAAGAAAAAAAAAAAGAAAAAAAAAAAAAAAAAGAAAGCAGGTCGTCACTAGTGAAAACCACGCAATTGTGGCACTTTGGACAAGTCCTTGGGTGAAAACCGGTTTCGGCGCCTCGGGAGGATTCGTTGTTCACAAGCATTACTGTATTAGAAGGGTAGTTGTCTTTGTCTGGGACTGGTTCTACCTTGAGTTTCCTTGTGCACACCATCTAGTCGGCCTTGATCGGCTTTGCCTTCTTCTATTAAATGCTGTAAGGGACGTGGTCTTTCGTTATTTCCCATCTTACTGTTGGGGGCAACTCAATGACTTCACCTTCTTGTTCATAAGCGCGTGGCTTACGCCCTTGTATATTCCCCACCTAATTTGGGGGCATCCATGGGGCATCCATGCTTTCTTGGTTTACTGCACATAGCTTTGGATAGAAAACTGTTTGAGAAAACACAAAAACAATAGAAAATTGTTTCACAAAAACACAAAAACAATAGAAAATTGTTTGAGAGAAAACACAAAAACAATAGAAAAAAACAAAACACAAAAACAATAGAAAATTGTTTAGAAAACACAAAAACAATAGAAAATTGTTTCAGAAAAACAAAAACAATAGAAAATTGTTTCAAAAACACAAAAACAATAGAAAATTGTTTGAGAAAACACAAAAACAATAGAAAATTGTTTCAGAAAACACAAAAACAATAGAAAATTGTTTCGAGAAACACAAAAACAATAGAGAAAAAAAAAAAAATAATAATATATATATATATATATATATATAAAAATCTAAAAACAAGGCAAAATTTTCAAAAAATTCCTAAAAAGTAAAACACCCTACAAAATGGTAACTTGCTTCTTACGGCTGAAACTTGTGTCTTTGCATGGTATTTTCTCCATATCTGTTGGTTTGTCTCACATCTTCCCGATTAATACGACTCGCGGATCTTTGGATTCTGACCATTCACAAAAGCTATTTGCTTGCTTAAATCATGTACTCTAGGGCACTTTTGGTTGCACAGTCTTTATTTTCGTTGCGCCTGCACAAATGCTTTTCATGGACCCGTGTCCATTTTCATTTCCCCTTGCATGTATCCTTGCTTGGGGCATCATTTTTAACCCTTGTAAATCAATCACGAACTTGTGGATCTCTTGAGACCCGATAACAAAACATTTGTACAATTTGTCTTGACCGTTGTTGGGTTAGATATGTGTGTTCGTACTTGTTTTCCCTGTTATATGAGCTTGTTTCCTTCTCGTATTGCATTGCATTATTGTATGTTGCGTGGAGTTGGTACTTTCAGCAATGGACAATTGTTCGTAGTATGGCTTTTCATGTCATTCTACCTTTGTCGTATGCTTATATTTTTCATAAGGACCGATGATGTAGTTCCTATGGCAATATGATGACATCAAATTTGTTCCAAACAAATAAGCGGCTAGAGGTTAAGCTCTTCTCTCCCCTCATCCATATTTCTTCTACACCACTTCCCTTTCACCCCTAATTCTCCCTCTCCTCGGGGCATCCTGCCTCGTCCCCATTCTTCTGCCTACTTCTCACCTTTTTCGATCGTCGATCGAGTTCTTCTATCACCCCATCGACACTCGAGGGGGCATCTCTCCCTCCTACTAATTTTTCTTCCATCTCTTCAAAATCTCTTTTGTCTACTATCTTTGAAGTGGCATCACTTATGCCACCCAAAAGAGGGCAAATGTAGACACCTATAATTACGCCCAAGCAATTTAAATACTTAAATTGTGCTAATTATCCCCTTTCTCACAAATCAACGACATATCGTCAAAAGCACTCATTTTCCCTCATATCATCATTAATTAATTACACTAAGCTAATTAATTAAGTTGCTATCAACAAATACCTAATTAATGACCTTAGTTAATAAATCACCCCTTCTACCTAGACTAATTAATTATTATTAATTAATTAGCTTTCCCTTCCATTTAACCAATAAATCAATATTTAATTGATTTAATCCCCTTATAATAGCCTAAATCGTACTAATATTCCTCTAATTAAGCACATAAGCTTACATCTACCTATTAATTAATCACCTTTGATTAATTAAAATACCCCAACTCCCATGACTTGTTAAACATGTATTAAACCCTTCTAAAGTAAGGTTACCTTTAATAAAGCAACCTTATCCATTCCTAATCATGTTTTACCTTTATCCCACATTCATGAGAATGTGTTGAATCCTTATCCTTTGGGCTATATAAAGAGCCCTCCACCTACCTTTTTACTTACACCTAAACTTTCTAAGAGAGCAAATGCAAAGCATATAGCAAAGAGACTAAGAGCTTGCACCTTGCCCTTTTGAGAGTTCATCATCTTGAAGAGTTAAGCCTCTTTCTTAAAGTGCTTGGGTCATATGGGAGGTGTCAAAAGGGTCTTGTAGCCCAACTTTGATTAGCCCCCATTCCTAGGTTCTTGGAGCATTAAGGACAACTATTTTGATAGCCATGGAGCTTACTTAGGTCCATTCATTTATTTGTTGTTAGAGAATAGAGGAGTTTAGATATTTAGCATTGTTAGTTTCAAAGTTTGTATTGATGAATGCTAGCAAAAAATCATGGTTTTAGATGTCCCCCAAATAATTAGATTCCTTGAACAACTTTACATGAAATATCATTATCCCAAATAGTTCCTTAGTATAAATAAGAAATTTTTTTGTGATCCCTTGTACAAATGGTCGTATAGTTTTGTTTTTATGTGGTCCTCATTCTCAAACCCAAAAATCATGTTTTAGATGGTTATTCCTACACCAAAAACTTGATATTGGTTCTATTCTTTCTAAATTTTTTTCTAGCTCTAGTTTGGTGGATTGAAAACAATTGAACATCTATTCTTTTTATGACCATATGTTGTCTTAGTTTGGAAGTCTTTTCTTTTGCATGGTCAAAATTCATGTAAGCAATATATCATTTGGACTAATAGTGCTTTTGGATAATGTAAACTAAAGTTAAAATTGAGCTATATTTAAAATTTTATGGCTTATTTTCTTCACTAAGACTCTCTAGTTTTTTTGTGGAAGTGGCGTGCTAATGATGTTTTTCAATGGAGGATTTGGGTGCTTACTGAGACTTCACTAGTGAAGTTACAATGTGTATCTTGTAGTGTATATTTCATTGCAACATAAGATACCCCAAATTGAACTATAAAAGATCCTATAAATAGGAATGGTGAAACTCTCTTCCAACTAACTCATTGATGGTGGCTTCTAAAATGCGGTCCTTCGCAAGCTTGGAAATTTTTACACAATCATGTTGCAAGGTTCATATATTAGAATTTGAGTGGGAATTAATCAAGGAAGCTTACTTTGGACAAGTAAAATTTCCGATCCTAAACTTGTTAGGTCCTCATCTTCTTAGGGAAATATGGATTCTAGCACAAGAGATATAACAATGAAGAACTCTTGAATGTTCTCCATGATTCTTTGCAACAATATGAGTGGAGCCTTGATGTTCTAGTTGATAGCCATGTTCCTTCTGGTGGTTACAATGACAAGGTTGCATCTCTTGTGGACTATGCGGACTTTTATGATTCTTCTCGACCATCTCAACCAATGCCCAATTATGGCTATGGATATGTATTGCCTTAGTGGATGGAAGATTTTGTGGGAAATAATTTGAACAATATGATTATTAAATTTAAAGATGTTATCGAGAAATAGAAAAGAGGAAAACAAAGATCATTAATCAACTCAAAGACCTCAAAATGTGATATGTTATTAAAGCAGAGACTATGGAGGAATTGGAAATTCTATGGGATATTGAACATTATGCCTATGACAAGAATCAAAGTGATAAGGAGCTAAATCATAATGTCGCCCTTAGTGATTTTCAATCAAGACTTGTGGCTACCTATGTGGAGATAGATTTCTTGGTGTCTAACCATGTGAAAGAGTTTTAAATTATGTGTTGGATATATTGTTGTTATTTCTACATGAGGCTTTTTATTTGACTGTTTATTTTCTCACAGCATGTGTCATATGTGGCCTTTTTAATATTGATGTTGTAAATTTATATGTAATTTTATCCTTTTAATGATTGATGTTGTTCCCTTTCGAATAAAGTTTGAACTTAATACCATACAATAAAAAATTTGTGCATGTTGCAAATGTTTAAAATATTTATGAGACTAATATGTACTTGTTTCTTTCACAATAAATATATCATATAAAGAAGTATGTGCACATTTTCTATATTATAACTAACCATTATATTAAAATATTTCCACATTTCTCAATATTATAATTTAATTACTATAACTTTTATTTGATTTGTGTGTTTTGAGAGTCCTTTTGTCTTTTGATTACTATAAATGCATATAAACACTTTATTTTAATTACTATAAATGTATAAAAAAATATTTTAAATATTAAATTGTGGTTAATGGCTTGTAACATATGGCATTAAATTTCACAAAAATAAACATATTAATGTTGAGTGTTAAAAGCTCTAATTATTTAAAATATTAAAAAAATCATGTGTTGATATGTACCACAATCTTTGCAAATGGAGAATCAAACTTTATAACATCCCTAATAGCTGAAAAATATAACTCAAAGAACCCTTAGAATCTGTCTCTCAAAGTATGTAATTCTTACCTTAGAAATTTTATCCGGGAATAATAATCATGGTCAAAAATAAAAATAAATATATATTTCAAAATAAAATAATGTTTAAAAAAATAATTCAATGACTAAAGTGTGTATATATGTGTGTGTAAAGAATTATTCATATGAAGAATTTTAATTGTTCTTCTAATATATATAAAAGATTGAAAAATGCTTATAGATATTAATTTCAAAAAAATCATATTAGATTTATAGTATTTTATAATTATTAATAATTTCATTTTTTTAGTAATTTTTATTGAATTGTCAACCTAATTATATTAATGTGTAAGACTTTACAAATATTTGTGGAGAAAAAAATAGACTTTAAACTCCAAGTACAAAATAATTTGAACCTATTTTATTTCTTATGGAAATAGTTGTTCAATTTCAATCTAATGGTCCATAATTTTTCAAATCTAACCCAATGATATAACTAAATTAAAGTCATATTCATTAATCGTGAAATTTTACTAAGAAGATAATAGAGTCAATGGAACTTTCAATGGTGAAATTACAATCTAAAATAGGTACTTAGGATTGATATATTTTAATATTTTTTCAAATAAATATATTTAAAAATAGTTGAGTCAATTATATTTATTAGTCTCTACCAAGCTAGGATATTAAGATATGTCAAACAACTTATTAACAATCAAAAATTGTAGAATAATTCTTGAGTGTTATAAAATATTCTTTTCAATTATTAATATCATCAAAAGACACCTCAACCTATATAAATAATTATGATATGACATACAATATTCAATTCTGAATTAATTTATTACAATATCATATAACAAGCCATTTTGTTTTAAACAAAGAACTTTAAAATAACAACTCAGAATATGTTAATAGTTATCACATTATATACAATATTTAATCACTAAATAGTTTAATACCAACATTTATCAAACAATAAAAATCAATTATTGTGTATATATTTATGATGATAAATCAGGGAAGAAAGTCTCTAAAATTTTACAGAGTTAATCTAAAAGCCAATTTCGTGCTATTTTGTTCAGTCTCCAATTATTTTGATTCTCATCAACTAGTCACAACCACCTTATTTTCCTAGGCATTTTGATTTTTTTTTAAATCTAAAGATTGCAATGACAAATTTCTATTAAGAAACTCTAAAAATTGTCTTACTTTAGAAGAAAGAATCCAAACTACCTGTTTTTTTCCCAACACTTACGAAAAATAAAAATATAGAGAATGTGGTGTTGGCGATTTTCCCTATTCCAATGTTGAGGATTACCACCAAACCTCAAAAACATGGAGCTGCTGACATTGATATAGCCAAGAACTTTTCCTAGGAAACATATATTCCAAATAAACAATAAACAATGTGGTTATTTGCAAATGCATAATGCTGCATAGAATTTAATGGCATTGACAATGCAGATGTTAATTATGTCTGTATTATCTAATATTGGGATGACAATAATCATAAATGTAAAAATTCTTGCATGGGAGGGTGAAGCCGATAAACCCAACAAAAAGATATAAATTGGTTACGAAGTTAGATCTTAATTCTAAGTTACATTGTTTTGGGTCTAAGATATACATTAGAAGAAGAGTGTAGCTTAATCTCATAAATTATGATTTGAAAATTTGATTTCTGTGAAAGAAATCATCATGGAGGCCTTACTCTTGTCAAATTGCTTGTTTATCTTGTTGATAATCTCATTCTGTTTTAATGGCTTCTTTTGCGTGGGCTCCTCTGAAGATGCAAATTATGTTATTGGGGTGGGAAGCTATGACATCACTGGGCCTGCTGCAGATGTTGTCATGATGGGTTATGGCAACATTTTGGAACAGAAGGCTGCTGGAATTCATTTCAGACTCAGAGCAAGGGCCTTCATTGTTGCAGAAGGAGAAAACCCAAAGAACAGATTAGCGTTTGTGAACATGGATGCATGCATGGCATCACAATTGGTGACAATCAAAGTATTAGAAAGACTCAAACACAGGTATTGTTATTGATGACTTCATTGTAGCATGTCACCTGTGCTTCCACACTTAGGCTCTGTTAAATTGATCCCTTTATTTTTTAAATTGATTTCCACCTCTTATCCTCATATTGGTCATCAACTTTCTATTCTTGGTACCCAATTTGGCATATGATAGCATCTGGTAAGAGGATTTGCAAGGTCTGGGGCAGTTATTGCAGCAATAAATCTATTATAAATTGATTTGGTAGTTTACATATCATGAACAGAAGTTTGTAGTGTAGATAGGGTTGTATTTGTTAAAGCTTAGATGTAGAACTTACATCATAGAAGTCATGTTGTTCATAATTATTATTATTTTATAACTGATATATTGATGTTCCAATAGTGATTGTCTAACAAAACAATATGGATGTATATTATATTAATTTGGAAACAGATATGGAGATGTATACAATGAGAAGAATGTGGCTATAAGTGGCATCCACACTCATTCTGGTCCTGGAGGGTACTTACAGTACATGCTATACTCATTTGCAACTCTTGGATTTCTCAATCAATCATTCAATGTTATTGTGGATGGTGTTGAGCAAAGCATTGTGGAAGCTCATGAGAACTTGAGGCCTGGCACCATTTTTTTGAACAAAGGTACCTTTTGAAGTTTCAAAAAAATTAAATCAGTTGTATGTGGTTCTTCATTTTGGAAGCTGTAATGTTAATTTATTCTATGGATTTAAATTTGAGATTCTTCACATTATGAACATAAAGCTTTGTAATCTGGAAGCATGACTTTGGGATACTCTTGTTGACATGCTCCCTTTAGTCAAATATTGCTTAGAGGTGCTTATGTGCCTGTGTGATCATTACCCAAATACATGATTGAAAGGTTATGGAAGAAATGAATATTCATGGAAAATAGTCATTGAAAAAGGCTAGAGAATTAAATATTCTATGTAACTGATATTACACTACCGAAGTTCCAACTACCTAAAAGACCAAAATTGTTAGATAAAGGTTGGCTTGTAAAGCATTACATATCCTAAAGCTTTGCCAAATCCACATGGTGAAAATTTCCGCACAAAAAAAAGGAAATATATGAGGACACAAAGTCGTGAGGTTAGGAGAAATGAAAAAGGAATGTGGTTATACATAGAGTTTTGTGTTGACAATTGGTGTCCAAATCTTCATAATCATAGTGTTGGTGGCATTTTAGTTTCTGAAAATTGGATTGTATTCAAATCATTTTTCAATGTAAGTTTAACTCTAGAAATGAATGTTGGGAAGGGTTCTCTTGAATGAACAGTGAAAACATATCAGTAGAATTAACGAAAATGTTCATTGTTTATGCTTTCTTGGTAGCAACTATTTCTCAGAATCAGAATCGAAGTAGACTAAACAACTTAAGTAGTTATTATTAAGTTTTTTTGGCTTTCCGCAGAAAAAATCGTAATTTAATTTAAACTTTTTGAATTATTTTGCAGATGCATTTAAACATGTCAACAACCACAAACATAAATACCCCAAAGATATAGATCACAAATGCTTTTAAACACATACAAGAGATGACACTAACTAATGAGGGATATTGTCTTCAATCCTACCTTTTCCCCCTCTTTTCCTTTACTTATCCATCCTACTGAGGATGAATTCATTAGAGCTAGTTGCAATTCAGGATTCTGAGATCCAGGAATTGAAAGCGATAGGAGCTCCTTATCGGATTCAGAATTTTCAGATTCATATGATCTTTTCATTGTTACTAAGTAATTTATATGCACAGCCATTATGATACCATAAGCTATTTAGTATTTGTCAAGGTGGTTGTATCTTAGAAGCACTCCCAAATAAGTAATGATATGATGGGACACAAGATTTGCAGGTGAATTGCTTAATGCTGGAATAAGCCGAAGTCCAAGTGCATACTTAAGAAATCCAGCAGAGGAACGAGCAAAGTACAAACACAATTTTGATACAGAGATGACATTGCTAAAGCTTGTAGATTCCCATTCTGGTTCTATAGGGAGTTTTAATTGGCTTCCTACCCATGGGACCTCAATGAGTCGCCACAACAAACTTATCAGTGGTGATAACAAAGGAGCTGCAGCAAGATTAATGGAAGACTGGTATTTGCAGCAATTTCATATCTATTCATCGCCAGCATCACATCCTGCCACTGAATCTACTCCATCAAGGACTTTATATTCCCAGGAAAAGAAGTCAAGCACCAAATCAGTTGCAGGTAAGTAAAAATTGACACATTTTCATTTAACATCAAATAAATTGAGTGCTTAAGGTGCATAATACAGACTAGAGGTCCTTTGAAGTGAAAATTAACGTCAACAATTCTGAACATGTTCTTTACTCATAGCACTAGAAAACTAAGATCTAAAAACATTGCTGAAAAAACTTGACTGTCATCTTTGCATTTTAGCTTTTAGGGTCCAAAACCTTATCCCATTGGAAACGTCATACAATGCACGGTGAGATATTGTATGTAGTAGAGGTTTCGGATAGCCTGTGTAGGGTATTATAAATCTTGACATTTGGGTTTTTTAACTTCTCAGTCCATCATCGGAGGAAGAGACCAAGTTAAGGATAAACCTTCTAATTTTGCAATCAGATAATGATGGGTTGAGGAGTTACAATCAGAAATGTCTAGACAAAAATTCTACACAGACTCTACGATTGGTTGAAAATTGGAAACCTCTACTGTATGAAATATCTAACCAGGGAAATCTCTGGGCTTTAATAACACTGAGACATTGTTTGCAAAATTGATATTTATGCTTAGTGGACTTCTTCTTCCCATTGCAGCTAGAATCCCAAAAACAGGAGGAACACTGTGCAACAAGTCATCTAGTATGGAGTACCGTGTCCGCAGCTCTATGAAAACACCAACATTTGTTGCTGCATTCTGTCAGTCAAATGTAGGTGATGTCAGTCCCAATGTGAAGGGTGCATTTTGTGCAGACACGGGATTGCCATGTGACTTCAATACCAGCACTTGTCATGGAGATAATCAGATATGCATTGGCCAAGGACCAGGGTAATTCACTTCATCCTCATTCCCTATTAGTTAAGGCTGATTCTTCTCACTTAATTCCAGTCTCCTTTAGTTTAGATGCAAGGTCTGAGGGGTATCCATTCCACCAAAGTTATCCGGGGCACAATCCGGTCTCTTCCCTTATTATGGTGCCTAGGCCTTTGCACGCAGCAAGAATTGATCCCTGGTGGGCTCTTTGTGAGCCTAACAACTTCACCAATGGACCAACGGCTAATTGACTATTTATACTATTTTTAATTGGTATAGTGGTAAAAATAGGGGTCATGATGTAAAAGGGTCCTAAGAATTAGAGGTGATGGTAAGTTCAAGAAATAGGGATCAATATTTATAATCTTGGGAAGGTGTAGGTTAGCGTGGTTGAAATGTCGACCAACCAATGGGCTATTTAGCATTTTTTGGTTAGTATTTTTCCATTGGTTGGTCAGTTGACAATTCAACTTTCTAACATATGTGAGGTTTAGGTAGTGCGGTTTTGAACATGTTTAGGTAATTAACCTTATCTATTTCTCAATTTTGCAGCTATCCAGATGATTTTGAAAGCACAAAGATCTTAGCTGACAGGCAGTTCAAACATGCCATTAATTTGTTCACCAATGCTAAAGACAAGATATCAGGAAAAGTAGATTACCGTCATGTGTACCTTAACTTTACTAACATCCCAGTGAAGCTTACAGATGCAGATAATCAAGACAAAACAGTCAGAACATGCGCAGCAGCATTAGGACCTGGTTTTGCTGCAGGCACCACAGATGGTCCTGGATTTCCTGACTTCAAGCAAGGTGATACTGAGGTAAAAAAGCCACATCTATTTTAGTAGAAATGATATATACCATAGTGACTATCATCGAAGTCCTGTAAAATTTGTCGAACATTTTGTAATATGCACAGTTACTGTTATTAAATAATTGCTTACAGAAACCAATTTGGAAAGATAAAAAGCATTGGAGAAATTTTAGGTTCAGGCCTAGCCTGCCAAAGCTCCAATCTAAATCCAGCCTTGCCAATCCATCTACACCCTCTGCAGTTAGAAAACTTTGGACCATTTCTCACTTTGTGTATGCCATCCTTGCACACTTTCATGCTGATCTTATTTACGTCATTCCAATTTTATCAGATGTCTCTATTACCAGTACAACAAAGTACCCCATTACCAGCACTCTGGATGTGTTGTATTTCAATGTTGAATTTCTGCAGTTGTACTAACTTAATAGCTAATTATATGGTTCTTCTGTGCCAGATTAGTGAAAAATGGAGAAAGATAAGAGATGGACTGAAGAAACCTACACAAGAACAAGTTGATTGTCAAAAGCCAAAGGCAGTTTTGCTTGATACTGGAGAAATGTTTAATCCACTTCCATGGGCGGTAATGAATTGTTACAATTCCTCAAATGACTTTTTTCTAGGCTCATAGAAAAGAATGGTTAATTTCAGTGGTCAGCACTAGGAACCCATGATTAAAAATTCTAACCGATTGACAACAAAGTTTAAGTAAGCGAAAAACATTGTCTATAAAACCAATGTTCAAATTAACCATAAGAGATCCAAGCTGATATTTGAAATGTTGATTAACTTGAATAGGTTAAATTGAATGTTAGGACAAAATAGACAGACTAATGAATGTTAGGACTTAATCTATCTACTAGGACTACATGAAGAACTCAATCTTCCAAGTGGCTACTTGTCTCCTCGTAGATTCCTTAATTTGTGCCATTTAAATTGATTAATTCAGATATATGTATACTCCTTTCAAATATGAGACAGAGATGCCCATATCTATGTAAAATAGCTGGTTTCCATACCCAAAAAAAAGATTAATTCAGATGGCTGCAAATATCAATGTTCAATCTGCTATGTTTATTACTTATTAGTGAATGTATATAACTTATTTTCATGCTCATGCAGCCTGCTATCCTTCCAATTCAAATTTTAAGGATTGGTCAATTCATCATACTTTCTGTACCTGGAGGTATGTAAGCTTTGACTACATATACTATTTGGTTAGGCTAAATATTGAAGCATTTGATGGTTTTTTTAATAAGAACTGGGGTGTCTATAAAAACGTGAGGTCCAATGTCTAGTTCATCTTTATATCTTCCTTTGGACAAAAATAAGAAAAGATTTCAGCAAAAACTCAAATTCAAATCCAGGTTTAAATTTTAAAATACTCTCTACTAACCATGACCATGTAACTTGTATCTATTCAGAGTTCACTACTATGGCTGGAAGGCGACTCGAGAGGCAGTGAAAGAAACACTGATTGCAAATGGAAATGGTGAATACAATGATAATACGCACATCGTAATTGCAGGGCTTACAAATACATACTCTCAATACATTGCTACTTATGAAGAGTATCAAGCACAACGATATGAGGTAGCTTGAGCTTACATTTCTTGAGATGTACCTCTAGCTTACTTGACTCAATACATTGCTACTTATGAAGAGTATCAAGCACAACAATATGAAGTAGATTTGTTCTTGAGCTTACGTATCTTGAGATGTACTAGTAGCTTAATGACAGCATGATAAGGTGTCCCACTTTTTGGTATTTTGGAGCCACAAAAAGTAAAACTATTCCTTGCCTGGGCATTTTTTCAAAAACATTACTAAGTATGGCAGGTGACTTACGTGACTTGGTAGGTCAAGTCGGATAAGTTTGAGCATTCATGCTCCACCTAGGTTCAAACCCCACTAAGTCCATACAAGGTGTGGGGCCTACCTTCGGGCAGATTGAAGCTCCGCGCCCAATGTTGATAGAAGTAGAATTTCTCAAGCACACACTACATGAGCTGTGCAAAGACACAGACCAATAAAAAAAAACATGATTAAGAATTTTTTGGGACATGTTTTTTAGTTAATTTTTAACTATTTTCTGGCTCCAATGTGGGCCACTATTGTAAATATTAGTGTAGTTGTGCCTGATAACATTATGATATAGCTAGCAGATTTTCAACTCAACTGTTACAATTCAATAACTTATACCATGGGCATTAACAGGAGCTTCCACTTTGTATGGTCCACATACACTGTCCGCCTACATCCAAGAGTTCAAAAAGTTGGCAGAAGCAATGGCAAAGGGAATCCAAATTCCTGATAATGGTCTATCCCCCCCTGACCTCTTAGCAGTTCAAGCTAACCTACTTGGGCCTCTTTCTCCTGATCAGATACCACCTGGTGCAAGTTTTGGTGATGTCAAAGATGATGTACCAGAGAATTCATACAAACGAGGGGATACAGTTGCTACTTCTTTCTGGTCAGGAAATCCAAGAAATGACCTCTTGACAGAAGGCACATTTTCTGTGGTTGAATATTATGATGGCACTGCAAAGTGGATCCCTGCATATGATGATGATGACTTAAATGTATTCTTCAATTGGGCTCATCAAAATGATACGTTATATGGTGTTGCCACTATTCAATGGTCGGTAGCACTTACAACTACTCCAGGCACATACAGGATAAGGCATTTTGGAGCTGCAAACAACATCCAAGGTCAAAATGTTGTGATTCAGTATTTTACTGGCACATCTACTTCATTTTCTATTTCGAAATAATGTAGCTAATGTTAAGGCCTACAACCGTGTCTACAATTAAGATTACATGAATAATAAAGTTTGCTGTGTTATTCAACCACAATGTGGCTCTTGAAGGGCCTTGCATGGTGCTGAATTCCATGCTTGCTTGTCCTACAATTAATTTAAAAAGTTTAAAGTTTAAAAAGGAAGATTGCATCCCAAGCCCCATTTTTAACGCCTTGCCTTATCCAGGTGATTGATCTATCAATCAAATGTTTTGCAACTCTTCACTCTTCTGTGTGAGATGTCTCAGTGTTTTTGATTTGAATGAAGGTTAAAGTTAAAAATAAAGATTGCATTCTAAAAGCATGGTCCCATGTTGGGGATTACTGCTCCTATGGAGGCAAAAAAATAAATCAGTTGTTTAAAAATTTTAGGGGGTGTTTTTGACACTTATTTTCATCCATTTATGTTTAAGCTTCCTCTCAATTTTTCATCCAAAAGTTTATTTGGGATTCATGGGACCCTACTTTTGCTAGTGCTAAAGCTTCCTATTTTCTCTGCACTAAAATACCCTATTTTTCCTCTACGGCATGTGCTCAAAAATTTAGCTTTCCCCTTGCATGGTACCATGCTCTAAGCCCCCTTTTTAAAGCCACAGCCTATCAAGGGCTTCGATCTATTGATCAAGTAGTTTGTTATTGCTTACTCTTCTATGTGTGCTGACATTTTAGTGCCTCTAATATGAATGAAGGTTAAATTTCAACGCTTCTAATGTGAATTATGTAGTTTGTTATTGCTTACTCTTTTATGTGTGCTTACTCTTCTATGTGTGCTGACATTTTAACGCTTCTAATATGTACACATTTTTCTTTGTCTATCTAGCCAAAATTGCAAAAAAGTCATTTCCCTTCAAAATAAATAAATAAAATTTGCATTATTCACAGTTTTACATTCATATACACATTTTGTTTTGTCTATCTAACCACAGTACCAAAAATTTATTTCCATTAAAAACAGATAAATAAAATTTGCATTAAAACATTTAATTTTAACTGAAACTCTTCCAATTTAAGAGCATTAAAATATTTAATTTTAACTGAAACTCTTTTAAGGATCCTACAATTTCCCAAATACAATGATAACTGAGAAAACCTGACCGTTTAAAGTGCCCTTTGAGGCATATAAACTTTAATTGCTTCTTATGGATATACTTGTTTGGTTTTGTCATTTATCTTGTAATTTGCTCCATGGGTTGAAATTCCAAATATGCACATAACTGGGCTCTAAGCCTATCATAGATTGAAATTAGGGTAACTTAATTGGTATCTAAATTGAAATTTAGGGGACTATAACACCCTTGTTATGATCATTTAAATTAAGGAGAATTTTTTTAAACATATTCTTAATATTCAATGAATATTATCAATGTTTAACATTATTAATTAGCTTATTGTTAAATAATCTAACATCATTTAAAATATTAATAATCTACCCGATAACATCTAATAACCATGTGCGGGTATATTTAGATCTCCACAATCTCCCGTAAGTCAATCTACTCCGAGTGTGTACACTTTTGTGTACTTGGTTTAATCTTTTACATGTTATGAGAACTATGTGCATCTCCTAAGTGCCTACTTGGAAGACATTCATGCAACTTTCATCTGGTATCGACACTGTTTATTTAGGGATTGGTGATCAAACAATGTAGTCAGCTAATACATTACTTTGGCCAAAGTTTCAAGCATTGTTTTGTAAGCTTAGTTTTGAGACCGCACACTAGCCTACAAAACTCGTCTTCCATCACCACACAACCATCTCAATACAGTTATCTAGATTTTTTGTTGTTTAAGAAGGTGAACTAGTTAAGAAGAGGGAGAGTCCAATATTTATGCATTTCCCTATATGAAAAGAATCTCATCGATATCATCTTAGGATTCCTATGGGAAACATAGGGACCATGTAATGATTACCCATCATTACGTCCTCACTACCCTTCTCGTAGCCATCCTAAGTTGGCACTAAGCTAAGATTCTAGCGAGATGACGTAGGAACATTATGCCCCATGCTCCTTATACTTAGGTTACCTTAGTTGAGTAATGTAACTAAGTCATCCTTAGTAAGTCGTTTTAAAAGTATTATTTCACAATACTTAATAGGTTTCCATAAGAGGTCATAGTAACTCAATGAGTTACTAACTAATATTAGTTCCTCTTGTCGTACTTTTAACAACTTAGTAATTGTCGTTAGGTGTAGGTTAATTATTCGTTTTTCATACCAAGTCATTTAAATACATTTACTCGTCATGATTAGTCCATTATTACTATAAAGTACATAAACATCTTTATTTCATTTCCTATGTTATCCTTTTGGTTTATCTGTCGATATTCATTTTGCTTTGATTATTCTATCTGAATTAATGAAATCGAAATAATCACATAACTTAAGAAATTATCAACTTAATTAAATATCTACATTTTCAGTTCAAATAAGATAAGTCATAAGACCATATTTCAAATAAGGGACAAATATCTCAATCTTCGTTAATAATGATTTACAATAATCAACAAGAATAATACATTGGGCCATAATGCCCTTTTTAAGATGTGATGATATTTCAATCACATAATCAAATTGATTACAAATAATCCTTTCGGATTTATTTCCAAATAAACTCAAGATGTAAAAACAATCACAAAATCTAATCCAAGTAGTTACTTCAAGTATGACAGCATTTCTTGCAAAACTATAGGGAGAGATATAGTTATGTGTCAATTCATATGAATTGGCATGAGTCCGCATACTCTTATTCTATGTTGTAATTATAATGAAATAAGAATAAGAGATGGACTAAGATCTATCTTTTAATTAATGAGTTATAATGTAAATTTCATAGTTTATAACATGAAAAGAAAAGAAAACGAGGGCTCTGCAACTTTGGCGAAAAACTGGACTCGGCTTTTCTAGGGTTTTACAATTTACACTGCCATACCATGGCCTTTTCGAGGCTCGGGGAATTTATTGCTATAGTTTCTCCTAGGGTTTCTCGCCCGTTGGGCATCCCCTATATAATGTCCTCACCATCTTCCATCCCAGTTGTTTCAACCATGGCTGGAGATAGTGGAGATTTGAGCAATGGCACCGCCGGTGAAGCGACCCAGGAAGTTTGTTCCGAAAGTATTCCACAAGGTAATATTTCTCCTCCTGATGTAGTTTTGTCCATTCCTGAATTTAATGTTGCATGTCAATGGTTAGAGCAATTTTGTCTCATTAGGTATTTCGTGGGCCGCATCCCCTCTAAAAGCATGCTCAAATCTTGGGTGAACACTGTCTGGACCCCTCATGGAGTCAGACTGGAAAGTGTTCAAAACATGACCAAGGGTTTCTTTCTCTTTCGCTTTTTCGACCCTACTAATGCACCCAATATTCTAGCTAAGCAAGCCACTTGGTATGTTCGCAACTCGTTGCTTGTATTAACCCCATGGCACAAGGACTTCATCTTTATCTCGAATACACCGCCATTAAAGCGCCTGTATGGGTTGAATTTCCTGGCCTTCCTTTGTCTTGTGTGCCTTTTTTGTCACAAATTGCCACTTCTCTTGGCCGAGTTGTTTTCCTCGAAGTTGATAGGTTTTACCATGCTCTCTCACAGAAGCGAGTCTATGTTGAGATTGATCTCTCTCAAGACCTTAAGGAATTTTGGATATCCAGATGAGGGACAAACGCTACTCTCAGCGGGTCATGTATATCAATCTGCCTAACACATGCTTCCGTTGCCAGGCTTCCGATCACAAGATCAAAGACTGTCCTCTCTATGTGCCCTGAAACCGCCTTGTGGCCAAAGTAGCTCCTGAACTAGTCAAACCCTGCAAGAGGAAGGTTGGCAAGTTTCCGGAGGCTGGCGCAATAAGAGCAAAGCCCAACAATCCAAGGCCTCTAGCTCTAATGGCCACCGGGAACCAGCTGTTAAGGAACAACCGCATAACGTGCATGCTAAAGAGCCAACAGCTATTGCTAAAGAACCAACTATCGCTGCCAACTCAACTACCATGTTGCCAAAGTACTCTAGCACACCCCTCGTGGCGTCGGTTCTCATGGACCAGTCAAATTTTTTTATAATGTTCCCATCCCGCAATCAATGTCGTTACTCCGCCAAGCAACTCACAAGGGCCTTCCAAAAGGCCCCGAAGCCCTTCTCGCATCTCTCGGGACCATAGCCTAGCTCGCAATGTTGATTCCACAAGCGGAGTACAACATTGAGTACGTAAATCATAAAATAGTTGATTTGCAATATTTTTACTACACAAAAGCTGCTCCTTTCCTACAAAATCAATATGATGCCCTTGATGGCTTGGAGGATGAGGATATGGCTCTTGACCATCGTTTCCCATGAATTGTCTATCTTGGAATGTTCGGGGTCTTACAAACTCTGTCAGTAAATATGTTGTGCGTGAAACTCGACAACAATGTGCAAATTTGGATGTTTTGTTTTTGCAGCAGATGTAAAATTGCAGGTTTTTCAGTTACATATGGTTTGCAAATCCATCTAACCTGACAGTTTGGCTTTATGTAGCAATCATGAAGCAGGACGTGGGGGTTTAATTTCATTTTTTGCTCCCAAATGAAGGCCTTTACTTATTGACCACGACATCAACCCCACCAACCATGTCATATGGGTCCTCTTTAATGTGGATGGTCACCCTTTTGGCCTCATTAATATTTACGCCTAGAACAATGTGGACAAAAGGGCCGATCTATGGCGGTGGATCACCAACTCCATTCCCGATGCTTACTAGGTACTAAGTGGAGATTTTAATATGGTTGAGTCGCCTAATGATAAATGTGGCCACTTGCCTATGAGGTGGACACTGACGAAAGGGAAGCATGGTACTTCATGCATAATAAATTTGGATTTTTTTATCCTAACGCATCTCGCTTTCCCACCTCTGAAGCTTGGTATACATGGACCAATCTACGTGGAGGGACAGATCACGTTCTTAAACGGCTTGATAGGGCCATGTTGTCAGCTCAAGATTATTTTGAGTTTGATAGCATTTATTCTATGCCAGTGGAGGTCATGCCTGACTTTGTCCTTTCGGATCATTCTCCAATACGATTTCGTATCAATTGGCATGATGCGCGCCCCTTTTGTCATAAAGGCCAATTCTTTCTTAATACTACCTTGATGCATCATGGCCCCACTATCAATCATATCAAGCGTGTTTGGAATTTAATTCCACAACCCAGTCATTGCCAGCGATTTCATCCACCTATGCAAGCCAGTTGGATTCAGTGGTGGGAGGACACACTGACTCGGACAACAAGATTTCTTAGAATCTACTACCGGACACTGCAATAATTTGGTGCCACTCATACTCTGTTAATACCTCAGCTCTCAGTCGGGCGGTGGTGGCGCTTCAAGGCGATCCCTTCTTTGAAACTCTGCAACTTCAAGTTGTAATGCTTCGGCACCAAATCCAAATTGCAGACAATTACAAAGTGTCAAGGGTGCACAAATCCGAGCTTGGATGCACTAGCTCAAAATTGGAGATTAGGTTTTGAAAGAATTCTTTCTTTCTCTCAAAGCCAGAAAACCTTCCCAAAAGATTTGGGCTATTATGGATGGTGGAGCTTGCATCACAGCCCACAACTTATGTTGCAAGCCTTTGTGTGCCACTACAAGCTTGTGTTTCAAGCTCAACAACCCTCTGCAACTCACCAAACTGCTCTTGATCAATGTTTGGGTGTTGTGCCACGCAAATTATTAGAGGCTCAAAATATTATCTATGAGAGAATTCTCGCCATTAAAGATCTCCATGAAGCCACCATGCAAATGGACAACGATAAAGTGTCGGGTTGCATGGGGTTCCTTGCGAATTCTATAAACCCCTTTGGGATTCATTCGGTCAAGACTTGTTTCAGGTTTATCTTGAAGGTTTCCAGAAACACTTCGTAGGGACACGCATTTATAAGGGAAACATCAAATTCATCCCAAAACAAGGAGACCCAAGAAAATTACCTGTTGGCGTCCGATTACACTTGAATGTCTCCTATAAAATCATTGCCAAAGTGTTAGCTCTACGGTTACGCAATCTTCTGCCAGTTGTTGTTCAGCCAAAACAAACAGGATTTATACAAGGATGATACATCTTAGATAACATCATTGCAGTGTGGGAAGGCATGGAATGGGCTCGCAGGTCTAATCAGGCCGCCATGTTTATCAAAATTGATTTTGAGAAGGCTTATGATCGGATTGAATGGCCATTCATACTCGCCATGCTCCAAGCCCTTGGCTTTGGTCCCATTTTTATTCAATCTGTCAATATGCTTTTGCGGATGCTTCTACTCAGATCTCTATCAATGGCCTCAACTCGGAACCTTTTGGGATTTTTCATTCTATTCAGAAAGGCTGCCCTCTTGCCCCTGCACTATATGTGCTTGTGGCCGAAGGTTTTGGCTATCTATTAGCTCATGCCAAAGCACAGGGTCTTGTTCACGGAATCTCGCTTCCCGACTGAGCCCACTTCTCAACTTCTTAATGGGAATTTTGTGGATGATTCCTTTCTTACGCTCATTGAAGATGAAACCAACATTCGCAATGTTATGCAATGTTTGGATTTTTTTCTTAGCTTTTGGCTCATCCATTAAATGGCAAAAACTCAATGTTATCAACAATCTTTCCTTCCCGCGCCTAATTGGATTGCCACTTTTGAATGGAAAATCCTAACACATGGTGAGATTTTTAAATTCTTAGGTATTCCTTTTGCTTTTCAAGCCTCCCCGACCGAGATTTGGCAATATGTCATTCAACGAGTGGCAAACAAGTGGAATATTAGATCACCATACCTTTATCTTTGGCTGGAAAATTCCAAATCTGTTCCAAATTTCTTGCACCTACACATGTTTACTACTTGTCGTGTTGGGTTCCTTCCAAAACCTCCATCCAAAATCTAGAAAAATTGCTCAAAGCTTTCTTGTGGGCTAATACCTCTACAGGAAAAGGTTTTCATCATGTAGCCTGGGACATTTGTTACTTGCCTCGAAATTCTGGGGATCTCAACCTTATTCACATTCAATGCCAAGGGCAAACTCTTTGCACTAAATGGATTATCAGAAGCATTAATGACCAAGAAGCTTGGAAATTTCTTATACGGCACGGTATTGTTGAAGGTTCCTCTTATGACCGCCCTGCATGGAAAGGATTGGGGTTTGTCAATTTTCTCATTACCCCAGCGCCTGTCAAAATTGTTGGCACCTTTGTGCTTAAGAGAATTTGGAAAGCTTGGGAATGTATTAAGCCTTGGCTTTTGTGGAAGGGGGATGGCTTTCGAAATGGGATTTCTGTCAACCAACAATCTCTCTGGTGGTCACCAATTTTTCAATCTCAAGATAAGTGTTTAGCAGAGGTCCCGGGAATCTCCGTGCTCAAATTCTTCAAACACAAAATTCACACCATCGAGGACTTCTTCTGCAAAACTACTCAATCCTGGTTCTCTTGGTCGAGATTTCAAAACTATATTTCAGCTTTCCAACCAGGACCAGGATACTTTTACTATTGTGATCAATTTGGTTCCTAACCACATGTTGCATAAGATTGTTGTGCATTCCTCTCGCCCATGGTGGATGGACTGGAAGTGGTATGCAGATACCCCATTCTGTAATTACAAAGCCAACAAAGGCTATCATTGGCTCTCGCCTCATTTACCCATGGTAGATAAACTTAATACACGTTGGGGAATTCATTCCACACTATCTACCTGGAATAGGTGATTTGAAATTGTTGTAAATTATGAACAGGGACACAAGCTTGGTTTATTTATTGATGTTCAATCAAATCAATTTACAATAGATGGGTTGCAATTCTTATAGGAATTGAACAGCCATGTGTGAACAAAAGAGATGTTGCACGCATACAACAGTAATCACAATAGCTTCCAAAATACAACCAGAAGCAACATAAATTAAACATAAAAAAATTATTTGCTACAACTATGTAACAAATAAACCTGCGTGAATAATATGACAAATATTGTTTAAAAAACCATATAACTACCCAACAACTAATTACCTTAATGAATTATTAGTTACCTAAGGTAATGCAATGCATAAATTAACCTAACATTCCCCCTCTTAATTTTGCATTGCCTCAAGGGATGAGGAGAGGAATTATCTGAACAACTCAAACTTTTCACGTGCAAGTGACTTTGTGAAAATATATGCTTGTTGTTCAGCTGTTGGAAAAAACTAAAGTTGTATATTGTGCTTCAAGACATGCTCGCGTATGAAATGTACTTGTACCTCAATGTGTTTTGTTCTTTCATGAAAAACTGGATTGCGAACAAGTTTGAGAACACCTTCATTGTCAACATACAAGGTGATCGGTTTGTCCTGTGGTATTCCAAGTCCTTCCAAGTATGTGACATAGCCATATCACTTCACATATAGCTTCATCTACAGAATGATACTCGACTTCTGTGGAAGAGTGAGAAATAAATTGTTGTTTCTTGCTTTCCGTGATATTGGTCTAGATACCATAAAGAAAATAGACCTCGAAGTGGATTTTCTGTCATCAATGTTGCATGCATGATCTAAATCCAAATATCCTAACAAGAAGAAGTTGTTGTTTTCTCATATTCTAGACCAATATCCATTGTTCCCTTGAGATATCTCAAGATGCGCCTTGTTGCCTTCCAATGACAAACTTTGGGTTCCTACATGAACCTAGATAGATAGCTCACTCCAAAGCTTGTATATCCCGGTCTAGTGTAGGTCGTAAATGAGACTCCCACTCCCAATCAACTTCCGATAGAAAATGGCATTTATTGTAGGAGATGGATCTCGAATGAGATAATTGCAATCTGTTCTCCATAGGTGTAGAAATAGGTGTGCAATCCATCATCCTAAATTTCTCAAGCATTGTCTTGGTATACTTCAAATGAGAAACAAAGATGTGATTCTCTTATTTCCATACTTCCAATCCAAGACAATAGTGCATTAGCCCGAGATCTGTCATGTCGAACGATCTTTTAAGATTTTTCTTTGTTGCATCAATCATCCTCACTAAACTTCCTGTGATGACTAGATCGTCGACATAGACAACAACAATCAAAATCTCCCCCACCTTTATTTTTGAGGTGGATATTGGGATCGTATGTATTTCTAACAAATCCATGTTGTACAAGATACTCATTAATTTTGATGTACCATGCCCGAGGTGCCTGTTTGAGGCCATACAGAGATTTCTTGAGTCTGCATACCTTTTCTTCTTGACCAGGTACAACATATCCCTCAAGTTGAGTCATATAGACTTCTTCTTGTAAATCTTCGTTAAGAAAGGCACTTTTTATGTCCATCTGATGGACTTTCCAACCAAACTATACAACTAGAGAAAATATCATCCTGATCATTTTGATCTTAGTTGTGGGAGCAAATGTCTCCTCATAGTCAATGCCTTCTTTTTGTGTGTACCCCTTTGCTACCAATCTTGCTTTATACTTGTCTATGGTCCCATATACCTTGTACTTTGTTTTGAATATCCATCTACATCTAATGGGTTTCTTCCCTGGTGGAAGATCGACAAGTTGCCAAGTGTTTTTTTTCATCACTGAGTTGTATTCAACATCCATGACATCTTTCCAAGATTTTGATTGTAGGGCTTCCTAGACTGTAGAGGGCTCATCAGATTCAATAACTCTACTCATCAAAGCAAATTTCACTTCTTCTCTTTCTTTATTGTGAGTTCGTGGTCCAATGGTGGATGTATCGGTGGAACATCCATTCTTGCATCTTGTAGCATGCTAGTATACCACTTGGGCATATGCTAAACTACTCCTGTGGGTCGTGGTTCTATTTGATCATCACCATCATCCCCATCATCACTTTCATCATCTGTGGGAACATCAAATTTTGTTTTTACAACTAGTGAAAAATATACATCAAGTGAGTCTGGAGGAGGAGTCTCTGCTTCCTTCTTCTCAAAAACTCAACATCTTTGTTGGTGTAGACTTTCTGGTCTTTGGATCCATCAATATATACCCAAGAGTCTCTTCACTGTAGCCAATGAAGATGAGTTTTTGTGATTTCATATCTAATTTCTTTCTATGTTCTACTTGGGTATGTGCATACTTGCTTTGCACCCAAATACTTTGAGGTGTGCAACAGATGGTTTCCACTTTGACCATGCTTCATGTGGTGTTACTCCATCAAGAGAAAATGGTGGGCACTCTGTTCAATAAATACATTGTTGTTTTTATTGCTTCTACCAGAATGTCTTTTCGCTAGTCCAGAATCATCAATCATGCATCACACCATTTCCATGATAGTACGATTTCTTCTCTCAATAACACCATTCTACGATGTGGTGTGTGTGGAGGAGGCATTTGTCAACGAATCCCGTGAGCTTGTAGGTAGTATTTGAACTCATCACTGGTGAATTCCCCCCTCGATATGAGCAGAGATTTCTGATGTGACGACCAATTTCATTCTCAACAACCACTTTGAATTTCTTGAAGGTTTCAAAAGTTTCACTTTTCTTGCAAGACAAAAAATCCACATTTTTCTCAAATCATCATCAACACAAAGCATGAAGTACTCAAATCCAAAATGACTCGATTGCATCAGACCACAAAGATCGGTATGAACCAAATCAAGCTTACCATGATCTCGATAAGTACTCTTTTGGAATAAATCTCTATGTTGTTTTCCTGCAAGGCAGTGAGCTCATTTATATGTAACCTTTTGAAGAGATGGTAATCCTATTACCATATTGTGTCGACGAAGTGTTTTGAGATACTTGAAACTGATGTGACCAAGTCTCCGATGCCACAATTGTGCAGAGGTAAAATTCTTAGCCACAAGTGCTTGATCATCTCTGTGGAAAAAATTAAGCTAGAAAATGCGTTCGACATTGGAGGCCTTTGTAACTATTTTCAAGCCTCGTGATTTGTCTCGAATTAAACATGTTTTCTTGCTAGAATGACTATCAAAATCAATTTTCAAGTTGTGATCAAGGAGTTGACTGACTGACAACATATTTTTAGTCAACCCAGGGACATATAGTACATCTGATAATCTACAATTGCGTGAACCAAGAGGTAGAGAAATGTTCCCAATCCCTATATTGTGTATGAAGAATCATCACCTAACGAAATATGGTTTTTGAAGGTGTGTCCCTCATTGAAGTAAACCAGTCTTTGTGGTCGGTCATGTGTCGAGTGGATCCCGAATCAACATACCAAACATCACTAGATGACATGGAGGGTTCACTTGATCGAGAAGTGTACAAGTAGTCTTCATTATCTGAATGTTCTTCTTGCTCAGCAATATTTCCTTGTTGATGGGGTTTTCTTTTCCAATTCCCATTTTTCTTCCCTTGATTGTAGTTTGAATTTCCCTTGTGAGATTGTTGGTGTGGAGGTATAGAGTTGCTTGATGAACCTTTCTTGTAAGTATTATACAAACAATCTTTTAATTCGTGACCTTTTCCAGATAGGACATTTCTTCTTTTGTTGTTTTTCCCCTTGCTGATGTACATTTTGGGATTTTTGATAGGAATTAGGTTTGCCTTTTCCTTTTCCTTTCCATTTCTAATGAGAAGAAAGTGCATGATCCTCTTCACCATCTTTATTATGCATTGCTTCCTCTTGTTGCTAGTAGGTTTACTAGCGTTTCAAAACTCATTGTCGTATTCGACAAGTTTAGTGTTGTCACAAAAATGCAATATGAAGAAGGGAGTGCTCTCAGAACAATGGGAACAAGAGCATCATTAGTGACCTCTCTCTCCTAGGGCTAGAAGTGAATCCCTCAACTCTGCAACTCTTCTCAAGAAAGATTATATTTTCTCATTTTTTTAAACTTCAATGTGTGTAATCGACTCTCAAATTTAATTATGACATTCTTAATTTTGGCCTCACATACTATGATCAACTTATCCCACGCTTCTTTGGTTGTTTTTGCATCTCGAATGTGGGGTTTCACATCATGGACACTCCAAACAAGATGATTGACTTGGCCTTATGATCAGATTTATCAAATTGTCTCTCTGTTGTGTGTGTATCAATATGTTTTGACACAGTTCTTGTACCATTCACACAATACAGTCCAAATCTCTTCAAACTCAAGTTGTGTCTTGATTTTTGTCTTCCATGCAGCATAGTTGTTTCCTCTGAGTAGTTGTGAATCTGGAAGAAAAAATTTGGGGGCATTGGTGCTCATTTTACAAAATCTACTGACAAGGTTAGGTTCTTATCACTCCAGGTATAATGTTTCCCAATCTATATACCGTCAATTCGATATATCGAACCTTTCTATATACGTGCCCTTCCGATATACTCAGCGGTACGTGGAATAAGCTCACCCTTTCTATATACTGGCAGTATGTAAAAGGCATTAATTACATGAAAGAATTCTATATGTGGTACCAAGACAAGATCTTGAAAGGGTCTCGTGTAATTATTGACATCGGCTCAAAGAAATATCCTCATACACGTGCGTAACTTTTCTATATACTCGGATAATTTCTCAGTCTGGATTTAAGTCGAGCAATCATTCACAGACGGATGGGAGGGCTCAAAGTGTGTGCATTGTGTCCTTATTACTCCTCGTCGATTTAAAGGGTCAATGCCGACGTTGTTGCAGCTATATTAGGTGTTAAGTGTAGTAGTAGTCGTGATGACTTTACCCATAAGCACTTCCTAGAGGCATTGTTTATACCGAATGCTGCAAATGAGATCTAGGATCTCGTGAGTGTTTTAGAACCAATTTTGATTGTTTTTATTACAATTCTCTACCAATTTTTGAGTAATTTCAATTTTGTGGTTGACTATGACAACCTAAAAATTAGTAAAATACATTGAAGTATACAATTACATTCAAAACAAATTGAAAAATTGAATGACAGGAAAAACATTTTTTTTTTTTTTCAAGGCCCTAGTGGCCTCTAAGCCCAATACGGCTCTCTGAGCAAAAGACCGTAAAAAAATGGCTCAAAATGAAGTTTTCCGATACCCCTCCTTTGGCAAAAAAATGCTCAATTTGAAAAATTAAGCATAGTAGGAGAAAAAAAAATTGACCCTTTTAGGGTTTTTCTCATTATTTTTAGTAGTGGATTTAGTTATCACTAAGGGGTTTGGAGGAGGTTTTTCCGCTATTTTTGCCTCCAAAGTTGGCAATTTTTCCAATTTCACCACTAAATGTCAAAATGGTTGGAAAAGTCAGTTGGGGGTGGGGGTCGAACCCCAAACCTCCCACACCCAAAGCCCTTTGCACTATCCAACTTGGTGCATGTAGCGCTTATGATATGAAAAGAAGGAAAATGACTTTATACTATTTAAAAAATGGAATAACCTTTTAAAAATGACGTGGTGCCTTTGGAGGAGACTATCCACATGGTGCAGTGCTTAGGAGGAGTGCGAGTTTTAGGTCTTTATCTCGATAAAAATTGATCTTGGATTTGATTACATCACATCTATCTTTTCGCCTTCAAATGTTATTTCTTGTGATTTGTTTGATTTTTCCACTTTGTTTTGGATCGTGGTTGCAGGTCATAGTTTTTGATGCCTCACTTTGGCTTTATGCAGGTTTTAATGCCTCATTTTGGGTAGCACAATCAAGCCCGGTGACTATTAAATGTGCAAGAACGTGCCAAAAAAAATGATGACTCGGTCATCTTGGTGGAGGAAGGTCAATACGCTAATGTGATTGTGGAATTCGCCAATGGCTCGGAGGCAAAAACTTTTGAGGGCAGTTCGATTGGGGCTTGTCAACAAATCCGACCCTTTCTCATATGCATAACTCGATGTCTTCACAACTTAGACTCATTGAAGGAGGTCCAAAAGGGGACTCGGCTTTGACATAGGAATGAGGCTCGATTCTGTTTGTAAGCAACACAACGTGTCTGATAGGCCCTCAAAGTGGGCAAGACTCTAGCAATCCTTAATGAGAACTCGGTATGTTATTGCCCAATGTAGATAGCAACCCTATCGGTGTGGTCAATACAACCGGCATTTGCAAATGTTGACTCGGTTAGAGGAACAAGCTCGGTGTAGAGCTCTCTGGAGATCTCGATGGTGGGGGACCGCCCTCGACCTATGACACTCGAGACCACCAAATTTTTACAGTCGCTCTATTTTAGAAGAAGAATTGCTAGTATTAGCTATAGCTAATAGTATCACCAAATGCACCTCTAATATTAGAGGTAAAATCCCTAGTTGGGGAAAAATTATTATTATTTTTTAAAATTTAACTTCAGGAGAAAATTTTTCCTAGTAGTGAGGGCACCAAGGCAAAAAACAAAATTTTCCTTACAAACTTCTAGAGAATGGCAAGAGGTTGTGGGGTGCAGGGGCATTCTCGGGAAGTTGTTGAGGTAACATGAGGCTCTCTGGAGTGCAGAATCTTCTCCAAAAAATTTGCTTCTTCTCTCTAGCCTTCTCTGCTTCACAGTTCAGATTCTGCTCCGGTACCAAATGTAAATTATGAACAGGGACGGAAGCCTGGTTTATTTATTGATGTTCAATCAAATCAATTTACAATAGATGGGCTGCAATTCTTATAGGAATTGAACAACCATGTGCACAAAAGAGATGTTGCACAGGTACAACAATAATCACAATAGCTTCCAAAATACATCCAGAAGCAACATAAATTAAATACAAACAAATATATTTGTTACAACTATGTAACAAATAAACTTACGTGAATAATATGACAAATATTGTTTATAAAACCATATAACTACCCAATAACTAATTACCTTAATGAATAATTAATTACCTAAGGTAATACAATGCATAAATTAACCTAACAATTGTTTGGACTCTATGTGTGGAGCCCAAGATTGCTCATTTTCTTCAATGTATTCTTCACCAAGGCCTTCCTATCGGGGCTCGTCTTGTTCAAATTGGGATCCCAGCTCCCAAATGTCCTTTATGTGGTCATCTAGAAACATTCTTGCATGTTTTCTGGTTTTGTCCCAAAGCTCAAAATATCTGGAACTGAATACATTCATTTTGCCTTCCTTTACGGCCTCATTGCTTCACTTGGCAGCATATCCTTTTGGGAGATAATCCCAAGCTTCTGCCTATGTTCACCCAAATTTGGCATGTTTTTAGAGGGGAGATTTTGTTTTGGATATGGAAAGAAAGAAATTATTTTTTCTTTGTTAATTCTGCAATTGATCAATATTTCTCCGTTTATAATAAATCTATGGTGATCTCCAATGTGCTTCTACATAAACAACTTGGCCAACAAAGTTGCTGGAGGTGGACCACCTCCAGACCTTGTTGCGCCATTGGGGGGAAGCCCCATGTAATGTTGCTCGAGTGCCTTCATCTCCTACTAGGCGCCCCTCGCCTTCCGCCCATGGTGGCCGATGCATCCGGTCTCAACATCATGCTTTCAGTCATGCTCGCCACTCCCTGGGCCCGTTGCATCGGCAGCGATTACTCACCAACTCACCATCTTGGTCGGGCTCACCTTCGCCTTCAACAGCTCGCTCGCTTAAAGCAGGCTAGGGCTCACCACCTTGTCAACATGGGTGGGGCTCTCCTCTTGCCGCTACTGCACATCATGATACTTGGCACTTGCCACCTCAACCGCCACCACAGAAAAATTCCCCCGCCTCAACCTCGCCATTCCTACTCATAGGGAAGTAGACCCAGAGGAAGAAGTTGTTAGTTGGGAACTTCCAGATGCTAGCAAGGACTTACCTGGTTCGGGGTGGCAGATGATCATGATCCGCCTGCCTGCATGTTTGTTGTTTGCTTGATTGTGTTTTTTGTCTACTTTTAGGCTATGCCTATATTTTGTACTCTCCTAGGCTCGACCTAGTTTGACTTGTGTTGCTCTAGGCTCGGCCTAGATTTGTTTGTGGTTTTGGGGCGTGCTCTCATACCGCCCCTTTTTCGTTGAAAGTTATCTTGTATCGTATTTAATCAATATAATATAAGATCCTTTTCATCAAAAAAGATCTACCTTATAAACATATCATAATGAAACTTCTTAATTATATAAAAACATTATGTCCACTGTTATTATATACAACTAGCCTAATATACCTTAGACATATAGACAATAATGGATCATTACAAACATCAATTAAAGCTATAATAACTAACAATAATTTCTTTTACAAATTTCCCGCTATTAATAACTAGAAAGTCCATAATGCAGACGATCAACTAACGACAATGGTCTAAGTAACAACTCATATTTCAACAAAGTTAAACTTCATAAAGTTGAAGAATCAATCATAGCCCAAATAGAACCTTAATCAACTAAAAACTAATGAAGCTGCTTATATTTTAGAGACCCTTTTTGAGTTGTCTACACATATATATTATCATTTTTTACAAGAACATATACAATCTCGTGTATGGAATCGTTTAATCGTGAAGAAAATAACCAAAATGTCTAGTACAAAGAAAGGAGAGAGAATTCATCAATAATAAACAACCTAGTCAACAATTGTATTACACATATCATAAACTAATAATAGAAATAGACATAACCCTTTATCCCCTTCTTAAGATTTCACAAACTTACTCAAAATAATCATGATTAGCTATCACGAAATCGAGCCAATATTCACATATATATCAACATGAAAGATTCTAAAATGTCTCAAACTCGAAATCCTATACATACAAAGAGAAAAGGTCGTTTACTTTGTTATTGTTACAATCAATGGATTTGAATGATGTCCCAAAAATTCCCACGTTCAAATTTGAAAGCAACAATCAACTAAAAAGAAGACAATTTATGTTTTCTATAATCTTCATCTTCTCAAGTTTCCAATCAACAAATATTGTCAATTTAGGATTGAAACCATTTAACTATTCCAAAATAGAAAACAAATGAACTACAATAAACTCATAACTCCAAGCAACCTTTTTTTAAATTTTAAACCCCATTAAAAAGAATCGATTAACTCAATACGCCCATGAGGGAGAGGATTCCATGAAACAAACCATCCATGATTTTAAAACTAGATTTCACCCAAATTGACACGGTTATAAAACAAAAACCTCAAAACCCATTTAGTCCATGCACACAACAAGGGTATTATCTCTACCATTTATTCATATCAAATTAAGAATGAAAACAACAATGCTCTAAAAAAGTTATAAAATAAAATGATAACAGTAAATGTTATAAGGAAGAGCTAAGCTATCTCTTATTTCTTTTTCAATATCATAATAACCCAAAACCCATAATGTATTCAAGAAAAAGAATGGTAACAACAACGCTCTAGTAAGAGTTGTAATTGATCAAGTGTTATTTATTTTAATCTAACTCCTTATTCTTTTTCCAAATCTCACATTATAAACCAAAACGTATTCATTTTCCAAATTTCACATAACAACCCAAAACAAAATGTATTCATTTTCCAGATCCACATAATAACCAAACCCAAAACGTATTTTGGTACTTCATTAAAATAATAAAAAAGAGTAAGAGTAGAAAAACCCATGCCTGTATATTTTGCCTCCAAACTTCTCTGCAATTTTCCTTCAAAACATTATTAAATCTTCCAAAAACATATTTAAATGATAAAAACACCATAATATCTCGGTAATAACGGTAGTGAATTTGCTATGCATAGTCACCAAATAGTTATTCCCCTAAAAACTCCATGCACAAAGCCCTAAACAGAGCTCTAAAAATGTGAACAACTGAAAGAAATGAAACAAAGAGTTTCTTGTTGTAATATCTCTTTCGATCGAAGACCTTTAGCCCAATTTGTTTTCCGATGGCTAAAGGGTGTTATAAAGGGAAACTTATCATGATAAATTAATTATAAAAGTGCAAAATAAAATAATATTATAAGCACTTTATATTAATTTATTAATGATAAAGTCAATTTAAAAATAGAAAAGGCAAATATAAAGTGATAAAGTAAAAAAAAAAAAGAAATATCACTTTATGTTATTATTCTCCCCTAGGAGAAAATGCGACCCCTTTGGAGGATGAAAAAGGTGGAAAAAAACATTAAATACGAGGGGTGAAATCTGATTGGAAGTTGAGGAGACTATATGGCCCATTACATCTATAAAAGAAAGTTTACTTTCTTGTTGAAGGCATGCTTTTTTATTTTATCAAAATCTAATATTTGTCGAGCCTAAAGCTTTTACAAAATATTTCTTTCTAAAGACAAAAACCATTAGAAATAATCTCTTGAGGACGAAAACCCCAAGGATCTAGTAGAAGACGAAAATCCAACTTCTAGTTGACAAGATTCTCCACACAGGGGTTTCGATTGCAGAGATCAAGAATTTATCGGTGTTTTTCAGTGTTTTCCAGCAATAGATTTACTGATTTGTGTTACTTCTCGCGAGGGTTTGAAGGTGGAAGCTTGTTGCAGATTTTCTAACTTCATTTGCAGCCATATCTAGGGTTATCTACACCTTTGTGGGTGGAGTTAGGTACAATGTAGGGCACAATTGTCTGGATTTCATCACCAAAAGCATTGCCATAATTTTAGAAGCCAAGATCAGTTGGTTTACATAATTTTTGGGCCAAGGAAATTATATTTTCAGTTGTGTCTAAGGACTATAATCTTCAAAATTTTATAAAATAATTTAGCCTTCTATTTTGATCCAATCTGGTATTTTTCTCATGTTCTTGCCCTTATAAAAATTGTTGATCAATTTGAAAAAGAAATTTAGTTGAATTACTTCAGTTTTGAGTGATTTCCTTCCTTCATGCAAGTCGCCATTTACTAGTAAAATTCATATCTGCACTTGGTTATTTTTGTATAATTTTCTATCACTTGCATTTTGGGTTGGATTTGCGGGAAATCCCTCTGGGATTAGAATTAGTACAAAATTGTCCAATTGCCTTACCTTCTCAAGGAAGCTTCCATTTCCCAAGGTGTCCTTATTGTCCGCCTTAATTTCTCAACAACCTTCTTAATTGCTCATGCCACTTCGTGGCTTATCCACCGTCCATTTAAAACTATAAACCTCAATAACAACCACTTCAATTATGTTATGCAACTTAGGTTTTATCCTAAGTTCAATACACTTGAAAAAGACACGTAGCTCAAAAGTGGTGTATCAACCAATTAATAATGCCACGCAATCTACTAACTCCCCCAATCATATTATATGCCAAGCGGTTAAGTGGTCTATGACCAATAATATACCTATAATGCCAAAACATATACATATATATATACATATAGTTAATTCAATAAATTGTCACCAAACATTCAAGTAATAATAGAAACCAAATCAAGCATTCATTAGCAAAGGGGAGTTAATATCCTTAACATTCATATATCACTTTTATAACCGGGATCTTAATAATTCATTGAACGAATTTAATTAAATCCGAGATATTACAAGGACGACATGAAAAAATACAGACTTAAGTGCATCATATTTTTAACAATAAACATGTAGAGAAAACATAAATTCAACATTGCAGAGTTGTCACTGAGCATTATAATCAAAATTGAATTAATATGAAAAATATATACATGAAAAATACCCAAGAAGAGACATAGTGTGTGAATTACTACATTCTCCTTGAGGGGTCTACAAATGCATAACAATTTAAAGAAATGTAAAATTGAAAATGAATAATCATCAAGGAAGATAAAGTATCTTTAGTCATTGTAAAAATGTTCGCTACATCGACCTTGACAATAGTGCTAAAATCTTTGACTTCGGTGTGCTATTGGGGAGTTGAGCATCTTGCACAAATGGTAGGGACTATATAGTGTTTGTTTCCTTTTGATTACCCCACACCGGTTCCAAACACTTGTTGGTCTCATGGACATTATTATTAAAATATTTCTTTCATGCATTCATTCATTCATTTTGTTAGCATGATTTCATCTTGAATAGCAATAAAAATAGTGTTCAATGACTTGTAGGTTGAAATACTACTAGGACCACAACAAGTGGGAAAACATTTCTATACTCACTTCATACTAAACATACACTGAAATATTGATTTACTTATTTAATTAATAGATTTTCACATGCACATTCAACCACCTCTTCTTAAACAAAAAAATTAAATTTTTCCCAAACATAATTTTTGTTATGGATTCCATAGTTAACCCACCATCCACAAGCATATGTTATGTTTGTGGAGCCTATTTTCATGTTAGAGTGTGGTACACCTTCTATGTGTTACACTCGGGTATTTTTATGGTGGTCCCGCTCACCGGTGAGCGGGTCAAGGGGGTTTGGGGGTGAAGCCCCCGATCGATGGGGGCTCGGGGCAAAGCCCCCAAAGCAAATTTTCATGGGTGGTTTATTAACCCATGGGTAATGGGTAACCGTTATGGGTTGTTTTTGGGCCCATGGTTTTTTCGGTACCCATTGTTTTGATACCCACGGTTTTTTGCCCATTGTTTTGATACCCACGGTTTTTGCCCATGGTTTTGATACCCACGGTTTTGTATCAAACTGCTTAAGCAATTGTCTATTTATATGGTCTTATGCATATGATAGATAGACAAGCAAATGTATTGCAGATGTGCTTTGAATTCGGGTGTGAATTTTGTAGAGTTTGTTGAGCATAGCTCCAAACGGATCTGGGTATTGTATTGAGAGAGTGGAGGCTTGTAATAAAATCTGAGCAAGTGATTCTTGGTGGACGTAGCCCAAATTGGGTGAACCACGTTAAATCTTGTCTCTCTGTGTTGTGTTATTTATTTTGCACTTTTATTTGAGATCTGTAATATTTTCTGCATATTAGTTTCTACTGTTGCGATTCTATAAGGGATTATTCCGCATATTTTATCTCTTATTCCCTAACAAAGCATCATCCTAAAGTCATGACCATATCAAAACATGAAAATTCCATTCTCCTTCACAAATATTGACTCTACTTTTAGAAAAATATCGACACCCATTATTTTTTATTAGTCAAAAATCTCAAAGGCATGTTATTGTGGTTAATAACAACATAAGACTAGTATATTGAAGGGGTTTTAGTCCAATTGGTGCTAATGAAGGTATGGCACAAAATATATTCCATCCACCAAGGTATGAATCCCCAGAGACACTTGAAACAAAAGGGATGAGCCACCAAATGGAAGGAAACTGATTATTCATGCACCTTGAATAAGAAGTAGTTTGTTCTCTATAAAAATTAAAGAATACTGGTCTGGACCAAAGTAAAACAACTATCTTCTATACTGGGAAGCCTCTAAGAGAGAAGCATCTCATATTGCCTCTATTCTACACCTTTTCTCTCAAGCTACTGGACAAGATATTAATGAAGGAAAATCCAACATCATCTTCTTTCATTGCCCCCACGACTTGAGTAGGATATCCTTCAAAAGTTGAGGTTTTAGCAAGGCACTTTGCCACTTAAGTACCTTGGTGTTTTCCTTTCTCCTCAAAAGCTCATGATTGGACATGGGTTACGGCCAAAATCAAAGCCAAATTTGACAAATGGACAAACAAATGGCTTTCTTTAGGAGGACGAATGACCCTGGTCAAAATTGTCCTGCAAGCCATTCCAATATATATTGTGTCTCTTCTTCATATTCCGGCTAGGATTCTTCATGATATAGATCATATTAGTTAGAGGTTTCTTTGGTGTGGAAAACAACAGGATAAAAATGGCATTTAGCCAAATGGGAGATTTTATGTCATCCTAAACACACTGGGGGACTTGGTTTTAGAGATAGTGTTAAGAATAACATCGTATTGGTAGCTAAATTATATTGGAGGATTTTCTGTTAAATATGTAAGTGGTTTACGGACGAGTCAGCTCATTCACCATTCCTTACCCACTAGCGGGTCTCCTGTGTTTTTTTCCTTCGCCTAAGGGAGACTCTTATCAAAGACAATTTATTTTGGATTGTCAAAAATGGTTGTCAAGAAAATTTTTGGCTGAGACTCGTGGAATGGGTTTCCACCAATTATATCTCAAGAGTACCCGAATTTGCTGTTATGAATGCACTCTATACACAGGGAAAATAAAATTCAACCATTATCAGTAGTCACATCCTCAGAAAGAGTGGCTTCCATTTTCTCAATGGCTAATGACCTTATCGCAACAACAGATCCAACAACTGATGTACATTTTACAGCCGCGTCAGCTATCCTTGTCAGGCATGGAAGATGAACTAGGGTGGGGAAGGCAATCTGATGGCAGTTACACGGTGGCAGAGGGGTATACTTCTTTGGCTGGACCACTTAATCATCCATGGGCGGATATCTTCAGAAAGATATGGCAGCCGGTGCTATGGCCGAAAGTGATCTTTTTACCTAGACCCTTCTTCATAAACGGGTACTCACAAGGGAAAATCTTATGAAAAGAGGGTTGAAAGGACCTTTTAGATGTGTGTTATGCTTAAATGAGGTAGAAACGTGTGATCATATTTTCTTCTCTTGCCCTTTTTCTTTACAACTATGGAAGTACATGTCCGACATGTTCACACTAGTTTGGAATGATACCACTGACCTGGTGCAGGTTATTCAGCATTGGGAATTGGTTGTAAAAGATACCCCTTGTGATGAATATTGCTTGTTGGATTTCTATAACATTAATGTTATGGAATGTCTGGAAAGAAAGAAATAGGTGCATATTTAAAGGGAAAATACAGAACTAGCCTTTATCTAGACCTCTATCAAAGCTAATATTGTTGAAACACTCCAAACGAAAGTCAAATTGCCAAACCCGGTATCGGATAAATGGAAGAGAGTCCTTGCATTCGGAACTTCGAGAGGAGAATATGCAACAAAGTCCTTATAACAACCCATCACCATGACCAAATGTTGGCAGTTGCCTCTTGAAGGCTGCATTAAAATTAATACAGATGGGGCATCTCGAGGAAATCCGGGACAAGCTAGTATAGGAGGAATAGCTAGAGATAGTGCAGCGCAACAACACTTTTTTATGGGCAGAAAATTGGAATTACCATAAACAATATGGTTGAAATCCTTTCCATTCAATATGCTTTGAAGGAAGCGGCTAAAATGGGGTGGACCAAAGTTATTATTGAATCTGACTCTCAAATGATTATTCAACTGCTTAATAAGCAAGGCACCATTCACTCTTCTAATTGGCATATTTCACAGATTCGAGAAAATATTGGTATTTTGGCTCAAGCTTTCCAAACAATTCTTTATGTTCATACTCCTCGGGAGAGTAATAAAGTAGTGGATGCTTTGGCTAACTAGGCTTTGGATCAGGAAAACGTTCATTTGATAGGTCATATTCCTATAGGGTGGTCTACGGAGAAAAGCCAAGCATTTCACTGAATCCTTCATTTGGATGAATCACATGGATGACTTCTTCTGTTGTACTATGCTTTAAGTTGCTACCATGGTATCTCTAAGGATGTTTCTGGTGTATTAGTTACACTGCTTGGCACTGTATCTACTTGTAACACGTTTCTTGATAATTAATGGAAGGATTATGGTTTTTTTTTAAACAACTATAAGAGTTTATTTGGATACATTTGGTATTAATGGAATGCCCACCAAAAACAAGAACTAAAAACGATGAAATCCCGAAGTGTAAAAGAAAGGCTCTATTCTTCCATCCAACCCCCAAATTCATTCTCTCTAAATTTTAGCCCAACTTGGTTTGGTCTTGACACCCATAGTTAATATTTTGTTCCAAAACATCTATCTTAGGAAAAAATTTAAGCATACATTTTTAGAAATTTAAAAGTTCTCACAAATCTCTTTATCACATGAACATTTTTCAAAGTGGATGGTCCATGTCTTTCTGTCACATCTACTTTAGTGGTATTACCTTTTATTCATTGTGTGTGTTATTGTTTGACATGTGCCACATTTTAGTGTTTGATGAGTTATGAAGATCTTCATGTTATTGCCTTCATCTTCCTTCGTGGAGTGGGCATATTTTTAGTTTACATCTTCTATTCTTTCTCTAACAAAGGGTGGAAATGTTGTTCAATGCAAGTGGTTCTCATCTAATATGTAGGCAAAAATCCCCATCATCAACACTTCAATTTGTGACTCATTTTCTGTCATCGCCTTTTCCATTTGATATGAAGTAAACATTGGAAGGTGGGAAGGGGGTATGTTATTCCTCCTTTATGGAGATGTATAACATGCATGGTACCTCACTAGGGATGATATCAGGGTCCATTTTAAAATTTTGAGCCTCTTTTTTTTGTACTCGCCTTCCTAAATTGCTCTTAAAGGTGAAGTCATTCAGCAATATTAGATAGTTAGAGGTCCACACATCTAAGTATATTTTATATTTTCACTGTTTACTAGGTAAGTCATTTATCCTAAGTATATTTTATATTTTCTAGTTTAGTAGAAAGAAAGAAAAGTGTTTGCCTTTATGTGGCCAATAGGATTGCACAATTCACTCATCCAATCAAAGTTGTCGATTAATCAACCTTCAAAAAAGGGATGGATACCTTATCTTTTTATTATTTATATTATATTTTCTTCACATGTACGTAGAAATTTTCAATGGGAGAAGTCTAAAAGACCCTTTCTTTATTATTTGAGAGGATGAGAGTATTCTGGTTGAGCATGAGATCTCTCTAATACTTTGTAAACTCCCATAGAAGGATCTTGTAGTGTTTTTCTTTTCATAATATAGGGGTTTCTTATTTCTTGTTTATCTTGAATGTTTGGTTGTTTCAAGAAAATGATCCAGAACATTGTTTATATATTGGACATGGATCTTATGGGGAAATATGGATACTAGATTCCTCCCATAGACCAATAGGTGAAGATATCATAACTTTAGAACTTATTAAATATTTAAGAATTCATAATGACACCCATGTATGTGTTCACATAAATTTGGGAAAGCCCTTTCTAGATAGAATATTTGGGAGGTGTGAAATGGGAACAACTAATGGATTATGAGAACATCTCCTTTTGTTGTAGATCTTGTCATGCATATAGTCATCTTGCTAAGGTGTGCCCTTAACTTCTTCCATAGGGAACCTTTAATGAAATAAGAACACATGGCGAGAAAAACATGTCGGATAAGTAGCAACCAAATCCTAGGAAAGACCATCTAAAAGTTGTAATAAATCCAACAAATCAACGAGTTAGAACTAACTTAGTTAGGGGAAGTCACAAAAGGACCCAAAAATATGACAAATCTCAAAATGCGCTTCTACACAAACGTACTTAAAAAGTTATTTCCGTAGTAATTTAAACAAACAATGCTTTTGGAATTTTAGATGAACAAGAAAATATTGGCATGGGAGATATTTGAGGAATGCAAGCCAACTCCAATTTCACAAGTATTACACGTGGTATCCCCTCCTCGATGGGGATTCTACAATGAAACAAGAGCACATGATTAGAAAAACATGTCGGATTGGTAGAAACCAAACTCTAGGAAAGAACATTCAAAAGTTGTAGGGAATCCAACGAATCAAAGACTTGGAGCTAGCTTATTTAGGGAAAGTCACAAGGAGACCCAAAAAGAGTACAAAGCCCAAAATTCCCTTCAAGACAAAGGTACATAAATTTTTGTTTCCTTAGTAATTCAAACAAATAAACCTTTTGAAATTTTAGATGAACAAGAAAAAATTGTCATGGAAGATATCCTAGAAGCACAACCCAACTCCAATTATGTAAGGCTTCCACATGGTATCCCCTCCTTTGGTCTAGAAGCTATGGGAAATTTAGTACCCTTCATGTTCCTTTTCTTTGGCCTATGAAGTCGGTTCTACTGGAAGAGGATGATAAAATTATGATATCGTTATTAGAGGAAGATGTGGTCCGTTAAGCAAAAATAAAGAGAAAGGATGTCAAAATATTCATTAAAAGTGGGCACCTCTATTCCTTTTACGTACATAAGTGGGCACCTCTATTTCAATGGCCATTCCATTACACAATTCCTTTCATGCTACGTACATAGAGTAGACATCCTAAATAACATCATTATATAAATGTTAAGGTTAACACATAAATGATAGACATACTTCTTTTGTAAAAGGCAACACATGATCTCAACCTATAAAATTTGATGCAACAATATTTAGGGTAGCAAAAATATGATTATTTGACTATAACTTTAGAATTTTTGTCTAATGAAATTCTTCTAGGTATGATGTTATCTCACATCTTGATTTTCATTGGGATATCCAAGGATGTTCCTACGTATATAAATTTCAATGCGTATATGATCTACATCAATAGGATCTACCCATCTAGAAACTAATGTATATGCATGATAAAACAAACTATAAATTGGATAAAACATACCAAAGAACACATTCATTTTCAATACTACATTCCATTGATTGTTTCTAGTGGATGAAAAAGGATGAATTTACAATAATACACAATTCATATAGGATGAGAGAAAGTTGTCGGATTCAATTGTGTAGATTTTTAGGATTGACATTTGAGAAAACACATTGTGATCCATCATCAAGACAAGGATGAAGTGTAGGTTTTGAGAAAGCATACAATGGACATTATGAGAGGTGATATAGTGTGATTAGGTCATAGAGATATTTATGTTAAGAATTTACTTGAAGAGGAGACATTTCATATCACACTATGGACATCTCAAGAAGAATATAACTTAGAGCAATAAGAGAAAAGTTGTACACTAAATAGACGAAAAATAGATCACATTCTTATTTCGTAAGGATTTTTATCTCTAAATATTCATATGTCATTTTTTCCTTCCACCCAAATAAGGCTCTCGATCTAATTGATTTCCTCTCTTTTTTACAAACATTTTGGGATATTATTAAAAAGGCTTTTCTTACACTAAGTAAAGAATAAAATAGAAACAAAAAATGTTTCAGCAGATAAATTACACCAAATTAGTCTTATTCCCATTGTCTCATGTTGATAAATGGAACAAATGATAGCATCTATTTGCCACAACAAAAAATTTAGCCTCTTAAAAATTATTTCTCAAGAAATCATCTCTTAAATTTTGGCTATTGAAATAATGTGGCTTTTGTATTTATTTTGTGGGAAAATTATTTCAACTCCATTTTGTCTTTGTTCAAGAGGCATATAAAAACAAGTAAAGTATTTCTCCATTCATGCACTCATTTTCACAACTCAAAAAGATTTTGTGGGAAGATTATTTTATCATTATTTTGTCTTTGTTCATAGGAGTTGTATAAAAAATAATTTAATTGTTTCTCAAGAAATCCTTTACTCATTTAGTTGTGAAAAAGGTCATAAATTTTATTTAAACTAGATATTGGTAAGGATTTTGACAAATGCGTATGGAGCTTCATAGAGGAAACTTTAGGGGATTTTGGCTTCTTATTGTAGTTTGTAGAATGGATCAGAAGCCATATCCACACATCTTCATTTCATATTTCAATTACTTCCTCCTCAGGGTCACAACAATGGGATCCTCTTAAGTCCTTAAATTTTCATCATTATATGAGAAACCTTGGATAGGATTTTTGAAACTGTTAAACCAAAGCACCAAATTTTGGGACTTTTAATCAACACAAGAGGAAAGAATCATCTCTACTTTTTCTAGAGGGAAAAGGATGTTCATCTGACAAATTTATTTAGGAAGAGAAGAGATAATATATTTAAGTAATTCACATTTTCTATTTTGAAAAAGAAAGAATTTAAAGCTTCGAGAGGCTTTTATATGTTCATTAGTTGGGATAAAGGCAACTAATCAAAAGGAATAAATTAATCCATTTTTTTCTTAATGTGTCACTCACTCATAAAAGGGAAATTCCTTGGGCTACTCGAATTCATAAATAACCACTTTCCTATAAAACATATGGGACTTATTCTACATGTAGTCTTGAGACAATTCAATAAGAAACTTTCTAGGTGGATGAAATATATGTCTCTTGATGGTATGATCTATTTAGTTAATCCAATTGATTCTTCAAGCCTCTCTGATTTATTTTCTCTCCCTTCTACCCATCTCAAGGGTGGTCTCTGATAGGTTTTAAACAATGAAAAATCACTTTCTACGGAGGAGGACAAAAAAATTCAAAACCCCTCTTGTCTTGTGGGATAAGTTATCTTCTCACAAACTTGATGGGGGTCTAAATATTTGAAACCCACTGATATTTAATAATATCCTTTGACACTCCTTTTTAGAGCAATATCGTTAGGGACAGGGACACTCATATCATATTGTGTCTTTGACAGGTTAGACCTCATTTTTGTGCTATTTAAATGAAGGGATAAATATTTTGAGTGACCCAATCACACTCATATATTTCCTAAATGGAGGGAACATTTGTCAAGCACCCCGAAGTAACTTACAGAAAGAGAAGATATCCTACAATGACATATTTAATCAAAAATCGGAAATAGTAAAAGAATATCATTTTGGAATGATAGTTGGAATGGATAATCCCCTCTTATTGGCCTAAATTTTTAAAAATTGCATCAATATTTCCATCAACAAGGTCTCATTTATATTGTGAAATACATCACCAAACAATATCTCAACATATTCTCTTGCATATCAAAAAAACACAGCACATATGCATCAACCATATTGTCTCATTCAAGTGCTAACAAACATGTTTTAATTTCTCTCAAATATTGAGGACAAGATATGTTGATCTCATACTAACCATGGAGAATGCATGTATTCCTAAAATGAGTCTTTAATATATGGTTCCTCTAAATAAGAAATGGTAGAAAATTGTTATAGATCCAACACACATACAAGATGTTTAAATAACACAATATTAACACCGAACAATGATCTCAATATGCAATTCAAATAGTTTAGCCACTTCGAGGGGGCAACCTCCAAACCATACAATAATACTCAAATGCTCCAATGATGATGAACTACTACCTACAATCCCCTATATATACTATTCATATGTTATGGCCATCACCAAGGCCGACCTACTAAGCATGAGAAAGTATAAATGATATAATAAAATGATATGGTAAGCCACAAGTCGACTACTCATATCCTAATACAAGCAATAGGTTAAGGGTGTAGCATGCCCTTCCCCTTCAAAGAAACATTGTCCCCAATGTTGAGAAGCTCTGGGTGCTGCTGCAGGAATGTCATATCTTCCCATGTTGCATCTTCATTGTCCATATTCTTCCACTTGATCAGGTACTCAGTAATAACCCGTGTCCTCAATCTTTTAGTGTGTGTTTGAAGGATGCATTCAAGTTCCAAGATGACCTCCCCTCCTCATCGAGCTGTGTAACACTATTTGTTTGGGCTGATACTTGTCCAATTACTTTCTTCAGGCAAGAAACATGAAAGACTGGATGTATTCTGGTTGATTGTGGAAGTTCTAATTTGTATGCTACAGTACCAATCTTTTGCAATACTTGATAGGGGCCATAATACTTGGTGAAAGTTTGTTATCCTTTTTGTTGTTGTTTCAAAGACATTTGCTTATATGGTCAGAACCGCACAAAACCCAATCACCGACTTCAAAATGCCTTTCCGTGTGATGTTGATCAGCCGTTGCTTCATGCGGTTTTGTGCCATGACCAAGTTCTCTCGAGACTAGAGAGGACCTCTTGCTGATGACATCGAATGTGTTCTTCTACTACTCTAACCCGTGGTTTTCCTCTCAATGATGATGTGATGGATGGTGGATGGTACCCATAGAGTGCCAAAAAGGAGACATTTTAGATGAAGTATGGAAGGAAGTGTTATACCACCATTCTGCAAGTGGCAACCATTGGACCCATCTTGCTTGTTTATCTGACGTAAAGCAACGAAGATATCCCTCCAAACACTTATTTACAACTTTTGTTTGCCCATCAGACTGGGGATGATAAGAAGAGCTACGAGCTAACTGAGTACCCAAACATGAGAATAAATCAGTCCAAAAATTACTAGTAAATATAGGGTCTCGATCACTTACTATAATCTTCGGTGTCCCATGAAGCTTCTGAATCGTGTCCATGAAGGCTGTGTTGCTACGTGCTTCAGCAAAGAAATGGGTGTGCCAAGGCACAAAAATGAGCATATTTGGTGAGTCTATCCACCACAACCATGATGACATTTTTTCCTTCAGATTTAGGCAATCCTGTGATAAAGTCCATGGAAACCTCTTCCCACCGCTGGCTAGGAATAGATAGAGGTTGTAGAAGACCTGGGGATCGAACTGTTTCACCCTTATTTTGCTGACAAACCATGCATTCTGCCACAAATTTTTGGACATCCCCTTTGAGCCCTTCCTAAAAGAAATCTTGTTTGACTCGATGATAAGTCTTCAAGAATCCAGAGTGCCCCCTACTGGAGAAGAGTGAAGCTTAGATAGAATCCTATTTTTAAGAGTGGAGTTCTTACATAGGTATAATCTATCTTTATACCATAAAGCATCCCCTTTCAATACAAATTTTTCAGACATGCTTGGATCATTCTGGAGATGATGAATGAGGTTTTGTGTGGTTGGGTCATTTCTCCATTCAGACCTTGCCTCATCTATCCAATCTTCCTGTAATATGGATATGGCACATAACAAGGCTGCAGTTGAGTCATCTTTCCACGATAGAGCATCCACAACTACATTCTCCTTCCCTTTCTTATAGATAATCTCAAAATCATATCCCAACATCTTGGAGACCCATTTTTGTTGTTCTTCAGATGATAAACGCTGCTCCAAGAAGTATTTTAGACTATCATGATCTGTCTTCACTTTAAAGTGTCTTCCTATGAGATATGGTCTCCATTGCTTTACTGCATGAAGTATGGCTAGCATTTCCTTCTCATAAGTCGGCTTGGAAAGATTCTTACCTTTGAATTGATGGCTCAAAAAGGCAATAGGATGGCCTTCTTGCATGAGAACTGCCCCCATACCCACCCCTGATGCATCACATTCAACAATGAATGTTTTGGAAAAATCTGGAGTAGCCAAGACTGGAGTGGTGCACATGGCCTCCTTTAGTTTCTCAAATGCTTTGGTTGCATCCTCACTCCAATGGAAGGAGTCCTTCTTTAATAAAGTTGTGAGAGGTGCAGCTATGCTTCCATAATGCCTTACAAATCTTCGGTAATAACCTGTAAGCCCCAAAAATCCTCGTAGATTCTTTAGGGTTTTTGGAACCTTCCACTCCATCATGGCTTTGATCTTATTAGGATCCACTTTAACCCCTTCATGAGAGACAATGTGACCCAAATATTCAACCTCCTTGAGTCCAAAAGAACACTTAGAGGGCTTTGCATAAAGTTGATGTTGCTCAAGGGTTTCCAAAACCTTATTTACATGATGCAAATGTTCCTCCCATGTTTTGCTATAAATTAATATATCATCAAAAAACACTAAGACAAACTTCCGCAGGAATGACTTAAAAATAGAATTCATCAAACTTTGAAATGTAGAAGGTGCATTTGTGAGTCCAAAAGGCATTACCAGGAATTCATAATGGCCTTCATGTGTCCGAAAGGTGGTTTTATGAACATCCTCATCCTTGATTCTGATTTGGTGGTATCCCAAATGAAGATCAAGCTTTGTAAAATAAACAACACCATGCAACTCATCAAGCAAATCATCAATAACAAGAATAGGAAACTTATCTTTGATTGTGTACTTATTAAGTTCCCTATAATCAGGACACATGTGCCACATGTCATCTTTCTTCCGTACCATCACTACTGGAGAAGAATAAGCACTCTGACTATGGCGGATGATTCTGCTTCCAACATCTCTTGTACAATCTTCTCGATTTCACTCTTTTGCACATATGGGTACCTATAAGGTCTGATGTTAGGTGGTTGACTTCCTGGTAATAACTGAATAACATGATCATGATCTCTCTTTAGAGGTAAGCCCTTTGGTATATTTTCAAATACAACAGAGTGTGCATCCAACACTGCTTGCATATCTGATGGTATAATGTCCTTAGAATGATGAGCCTCCAATGAAAAGAGTTGTGCCACAAATCCCTCTGCACCCTTTTTTAGCATTTTGTGCATCTGATGAGAACTTACTATTTGTGGAGACTTTGCTCTTAAGCCTCTTAGCTCAAAAGTCCTTCCTTCAAGAGTGAAATCGCATGAACAAGTCTTGGAAGTTCATCTCAATGGTTCCCAAAGTGGTAAGCCATTCAACCCCTAACACAATGTCTGCTCCTCCCATAGAAATGGCATACATGGGACTATTTAGTATGTAATCTCCCATGGAAAGCTTAATGCTATGGCATTTTCCAGAACAAGTAACAATACCTCCATCAACAATCATTACTTGACATTCAGGAGCTGGATAAATGAAACAGTTTAAGCGCATTGCTAACTTATGATTGATAAAGTTGTGAGTACTTCCTAAATCAATCAACACTGTGACCCTCTTTTTTTTAGGAATCCAACCACCTTTAGGGTTTGGGGGGTGCTAATACCTAAAATTGCATGGCATGAGATCGTTGGCTGAGGATCTCCTGACTCCTCCTCTGGCTCAACCAAGACCTCTGACTCTGCATCTTCATTATTCTCTTCATCTTCACTAGGCCCATCAATGTAGAACAACTTCTTTTCAACACATTTATGTCCGGTCCAAATTTATCTGTCAGCTTAAAACATAACCCTTTTTTTCTTTTTTTCTTCAATTTGTTGAGGTGTCAATCTAACTAGCCGAGGGAGTGTTGGGGCCAAGGTGTGCGATCTCTAGTATAAGTGAAATGTTGTCTCCTACTTGAAACAAATTTCTCCTGCCCTTCTTCGCCATAATCATCGAATCGAAACCTTATGAGGATTAAACATACGCACCTCATGCTCAATGTGATCCTTAAGACCCCCAAGAAATAGGTCATTCAGATTCTCTTCAGTAATATTTTCCACCCGCAGAGAAAGGTTTTGGAAGTGATGAATGTAATCCTTAACAGATCTTGTCTATCTCAACTTTGCTAATTGGCTGAAGTAATTATCTGACACACTAGAACTGTAGTGTAATTGCAACTCTTCAATGAAGACTATCCATGTAACATTGAGACCACTTTTCGCCTTTGAGCACATAACCATCGATACCAGATGAATTGGTCAAGTTCGAGATACAAAGATGCCATGGTCACCTTTTGTCCTGATGGAATCTGATGTAGTTCAAAGAAATTCTCCATTTGGTTGATCCAATTGAGTGGATCCTTTCCATCAAACTTGTGCATCTCCACTTTTGGAAACATAGTACGGGCCTACAGAGTGCTCGTATTTGGATTAGGCACACTCAAAGATCCACTCTGGCTCATGTGTCTATTATGTTGACTTGAGGATCCACCTTGATTGACATAAGTATGATTACCCATCATATGCGTACTGAATTTTTGCATGAAATCCTCCAATCTTTGTCCAATCCTATCCACATCTTCTTTGTTGGCCACCCTAGATTCGAGGTCTCTCAGGTTAAACTCAAGTTGGCTTACTTTATGGTCTGTCGAAGTAAACCCTAACCCTGAGGAATTTGTAGTTATATCTTCTGTCTCCAACTCCTCAACTACTATCTCATCCTTTTCTGGTGTTTTACCTGGAGTGATGGGATTCTTTTTTCCCCTTGTGGAAGGCCCCGCCATGATGCCCCAAAATAGTAGGATGTAGGGATCATGGTCAAATTTTAGGGTTTTGGATTTTGATAAGAATTCGGCCAAATATAAAAAAACTTAAAGAACAAACCCCAAATAAATTTTTTTTTCTTTCCGAAAATGTAACGAATTTGAAAAAATTCCACAATTTGCACCCTAGGGAGCGATTTTATGAAAAACCCTAAATTTGTAATAACTTTTGCAAAATAAATCAAAAAGTCTGAAATTTTCAGGAACCTTACTTGAAATGTTTCACAACTCTGGTAAAAATATCTCCCACCAATTCGCTTTGTTCGCAATATATGGTGGAAACAAAAATTAGGTTTTTGCCCTAATTTTGGCCCAGATCGCAGCTCTGATACCACTTGTAATGAAATTACTTGTATAATTCAGATCATGAGCAGAAATATAACACCAAATAACACAATATTCCAGAATAATGATCTCAATATGCAATTAGAATAGCTTCGCCACTTCGAGGGGGCAACCTCCAAACCATACAATAATACTCAAATGCCAATTTCCACATTTTGTAAAAGGATACTGCTACTGTTTTTATGAACAATGAAAGGCATAAACTTGAATTATACAGAGCTTGAATTGCACTAGATACAATATCATGACCAAAATTCCAGATAACAATATGTTTGAAAGAAAATTAAGAAACAATTTGAAATATTATGGGCTAACACACTTAAATAGTTTCTCTGATGACTAGCCTTGTGTTTTAAAACAAAGGAAACAAATAATTGTCCAATCTGATCTCCATTTATTGAAGAATAACAAATTTAAGCTTTCAACCTAAAACAGACTATTTTTATGCCGTAAAGGGACTGGGAAGACACAGATAGTCGTTGAATTTCAAGTTTCCATTTTTCACCTGACAATTACTTCAAAAACTAGTACGCAATCATATCCAGAAAAATCTTCCACAATGATACCTCACTGTGAAAAGAAACTCAAATCTCTAATTACTTCAAAATTCGTACTCAGGATTTTCAAGCCTGCATCCCAGTAAAACGCACAACTCAGAAACTCATTCAACCAAAGAGTTTACTCACAACTCTGCAGACTAAAAAGGACATCAGCATTCGAATTCTCACCAATCGAAGTTATGGAATTTTCATTCTGTGAAATATTGTTTCTATAAACATCAAATTATACATTAGTCAAAGTTAATTCTATGGCTAAATACTAATAGTCAATTGCATATTAAAATTGAAATGGGCAATAATTTCAATTAGTCTATAGCAGTTTTGCACAGAGACTCGTTTCCTACCAAAAAAAAAATGCATCTTGGAGACTGTTACTTGTCTCGGAGACTAGTACTTGTTGGAACTCGTTTAGTGTTTTTTAATATTTTGTACTCTTGACTTTGGATATATCCCATCCCGTCTCCTTGTACCAGTACACATCTCCTAGTAACTATGGTCTATAGTGCAAAAGCTCCAAAACTTAATGTTTGAAGTCCAAAGTTCATGGACAGTGGACCATGGAAAACAAAGCTAAAGCATGTTGGCAAACATTCCTTGATTGGGAAAAAAACCCTCTTCTCATTAACTTGTTTGAACAACAAGCCAAGTCAATTGATGGATCCAAGTTTCACACTTGTTACCACAGGTTTCAACATGAAAATGCTGCTGAAAAATGTGAATAAAACGGACAATTACACTGAGAATGTGTAGTACAATCTAGGACAGTTGGCCATGACCAACTCAAGAAAGTTGAATATCTGTAGCTCTTACTCAGCTTACTTGCAGACTTATGTAGAAACAGGACTGGAAATAGGAGAACGTGGTGAACCTGATTCAAGAAGAAAGCTTCTGCTGCAGTAAGACCTAGAAGTGCTGGGAGAGGACTGAAAGCACCTTAAGTCACCACTCAGGTCGATTCCATTTGTCGACCTAACTCCTTGTACATTTCCCTTGTTTATGAAATCTTCACTTCGAGTAATCATCATGAGATTACGGCTGGCTGAGTCTAATTTATCATATAGAAGTCTCAGAACTTGCTTTATGGAAGGCCTTGCTTTGCCTTCTCTCTGCGTACATAGTTTTACAATGCTGACAAGACTCTGAAGCTCCTCAAAGTTGTAGTTATCTGCCAGACTAGGATCTACCATTTCAGGCAATCTAGAACACGAAGCAATGTATGTCTGAGCCCATTCTACCAGGTTCTTGTTTTCGTGCACCGCACGTCTAGCAGTGATAAGTTCCAGAAGGAAGACTCCATAGCTGTAGATATCACTCTTTTCTGTTAGCTCCTGAGTAATCACATATTCAGGGTCCATGTACCCTGCATTGAGTGGTAGAAAAGAATTAGCAGAATCTTATCAAGAAAAATTGCTTGGAAATGGCCTCCAGGGCCCTGCTATAGTCTTCAGGAATAAAAGGGTACCAGGAGTTCCACGGACATCAGTATTAATTGGCTCAAATTTGTTTGCTCCACTTGGTGCAGCATGAGCAAGACCAAAATCAGCCACCTGCAGCAGTTCATCAATGTTAGTATATGATAATTCTAGTTTAATAGTAGTGCCTAAAAGATTTTTATGATTAGCTCACAAATAATCTAATATGTTAAAAAAGGGCAGTGGAGTTATGTTATTTTGATTTTAGATCAGCCGAGTGTCTGCTTACCCAACATTATCCAACCATGGTTGTCTATTATATCAAGAATACATGGCTTGATTCTCCATAAAAGAGGACCAAAATCATTCTTCTGATTCTCAAGAAAAGTTCATTCTTCTATCGGAATGCTGAGTTGATGGGAATATACCTCCATGTATATCTTGCTCTGATTTATGTATATAGAACTATCTTTCTGCCAATCACTAACACTATGCGTGAACATGTGTCTTAAGGTATCATTACATTCCTTTCCTGGATTCTATTCATACTAAATCTGGTTAGTGCAACTACGGAATTCTCCCATCATAAACAACAGTAAGTAGTTTTTCCTCATTTTGGTCCGTGTTCTGTCATTTTGCTTGTTATTAAAATTTTCATCTGTATATCTGCTTTTTCTAGGAAGCAAACTGAACCGGAGAATGCTTACTAGGAATCACAGATTAAAATGATTTAACGTAAATTTTGATTACCTTTGCAACAAAGTTCTCATCCAATAAAATGTTGCTAGATTTGATGTCTCGGTGACATAGAGGAGGATCACAATAAAAATGAAGATATTCCTGCACGGACATGACAATGAATTATGAAGTAGTTCATTCAAGAGCACAAACTCGAAAATAAAACCTAGAGATGTACTGGGACCTCTCGAACCCACCAAAGCAGTAGCCACATCTACAGCTATTTGAATTCTGGTCCGCCAACTCAAAGAGCGTTTTGAGGAAGCTGTAGAGAAAATGATTGCATTTGATCAAAATGCAGGAAGAGAAAACTGTTAATAGATTCTAGTTCTCAGTAATCCCCTGTTAAAGAATCATTTAAAAACTCACCATGAAGATGGTTTTTCAAACTCCCATTTTCCATGTATTCATACACAAGAAACCTGCCAAAAGTATTCTCAATTCATTATCAGCCATATTGTAAGAAGCAACACCTACAACCTAACAGTCCTCATCCAGCCAAATGCCATGTCCTGCACTTCTGTATCCTTTTTTTAATGACCCAAAGAAAGAGAACCGAAAGATAGGACATACATACCTCTCTTGTTGCTCTGCACAAAATCCTTTGAGTGTAACAAGATGTCGGTGATGCAACCGTCCCAAAAGTTCCATCTCCTTACAGAATTCCTCCTCCCCTTGTTGAGAGATCTTGTTCATTCGCTTCACAGCAGCAACAAATCCATTTTCAAATTGAGCTTTATAGACAGTTCCAAACCCTCCCTTGCCAATAGAGGTGTGGAAATCATTTGTAGCCCTCTGAACCTCTTTATAGCTAAACCGCCTGAACATTGCAGATGGACCTGTGATAACATTAGAGTGGGCAATTCAGCACACTAGTCAATTTTATGAATGTTCAGTACCAGAACTAATACATCTATACACAATAAGACCCAGCCAATATATACAGAGACAACAAGACCGACCTCTGCTCCATTTGCGTAGTTTCCAGCGGGGCTGTGACCTCAAAGTCCTATTCAACATGAATATAGTAGGATTTCCAGACTTTTCCCACTCTTTTCTTTTTCTACAGATAAGAAGTATCAGGAAAATTAAGAGTGTACAGGCCACTCCTGTAATTCCAAGTCCAACACCTGGAATCAACGTCAAATGGTAAGTGGAGTGACGCTTCCTGAGGAAAAATCCACCAGAAGGAGCATATGGTAGAGAGAAGATTGGTGTGGGAGATATCTTCGGAAAAAACACCTCTGATGGTGGCTTGGAAATTGGTGATGCTACTGCACACACATAGCAAGATATCATCAGAAAATCTTTAAGTCTATTCCCAGTTCTGTGTTTGTCTTAGACAGGTTCCTTACTATTCTGCTATTTTTCCTTATGTTTTTAGCATGACTTCTATTCAAGGATTAAGAGAGAAAAACACAGGCAGAAACAAAAAGATTTAAAAACCACCCTTGACAACAAGCTTTGTATAGTCTAGCTCTCCCTGCAAGCTTGCAGTTTTGAAGTCTTCACTGTCTGACAAGTCTGTTCAACAAGCTACAGAAACCAAAGCCAAAGCCGGAGCCTTTTTGGATATATTGATGGGAATAGCTAGAAGAGCCATTATACTGTAATTTTCAGGTTGGCCATGAATATCATCGAAGTTTGCAAAAGATGATTAAAGTTCCCAAGGTATATAGAGGTAAGAGCCTTGAATGGTCAGAACTTTCAGGTAAATTACAGGGAAATATGAGCTAATGCATCTAACACTTGTTTGACCTGCGCTTTCATCTGATCCATGATGACAAATAGCAAGATTTCAAGATTATGACCTCAATTCAAGTTGTCTGACATAAGCTTAATATGATTTATCATTTACCTTATGATCAGTAAAACTTTGAGGAGCATCTGAATGATTTTCACAATTTTTCTGCTTAAGATTTATAAGCATTTCATTTATCAATGTGAGAGATTACATAGTCATACTATTGCAAACACAACCAGAGGCGTCTATCCCATCATCAAAAAGACTTGCATTGAAAATAGGATAAATTAAATGATTTTCAATGATACACTTCATTAACTGTTTTTCCCGAAAAAGTGTTGAGCTTGTTCTTCCATTCCAGTTACATATGATAGAAAAGCTGTGATCAATACAGTTATCTGCTTAATACTTTTAACCATCTGCTCTGTATAGAATATAATCAAATAAGAGAAATGTACCATGCAACCAAAATGCCCAATGGCAATAATTTACTCGTCAAAAACCTGTCAATAAACAGGATAACATGATTGTTCACAACCAAGTGAGATTACCCTAAAACAGAAACGTAGACTGGCACCTTGTGTTTCACATAGGTTAGCGTTCGCCCCATCAGTTGAAATTGCCCTTACTTTATGTCTTGACAAGAATCATAATATATGCACATCACTTCCACGCTCCTGATGGGGTTTATGTTCACTCTTATCGACTGTTTAGCTTAGATTTATATTAAAGCCAGTTTGAATTATTTTACCAGTGGTTATGGTTAAGTCTATGTATTTTTATTGCTTACATGAAAAGTTGTGTTTATAGCAAGATATAAAAATATGAACATGTTTCCAAGAGATCATTAATAAAGAGGCTTAGAGACGGAATTATGTGTTGATCACACAAGACGAAAACGAACAGGTTATAAATGGAATAAAGGGATGAACCAGCAAATATTACAAAGAGATTCTATAACAAATTATTTAATTTGTTCTATGCATCTATGATATAAAAACTACAAAATTCTGATAGGAAGGAGACATGATTTGAATTCTAGATAACTACGGAATATCAGAAAGAAAAGTGGAAAACCAAAATGTTTGGATCTTAAAGAACATATTGGATATATTTCCCATTAAATCTTGTCATGTTTTACCTCCAAGGAACCTCATTTTCTGAAGTGTATCAAAGCCTGTATTTGATATTATATATGAATTATTCTACAGACTGATATGTGCATGGGTTGTAACAAGTGGCATTTTGATTTTGAAGTTAAACAGGTGATTAAAGAACAAAAAGATTTTTGGCATGAAAAAGTTCTGAAAGCATTGGCTTGAATCTAGAGCAAGACAATCTGAAGTTTCAGAAAAGTTTGTTAAAATAGATTTGGAGGGTCAATTTTTCTAATTAAAAAGATAGAAACATCTTGTGGGAGTTTTGAGTCTTCCAACATCCATAAATTTTCTATACAGCCTTTTTTCAATGACAATTGACCGTGAGATTTGAATTATTGAAAAATTCAAGAAATGAACAATCAATATTTGGGAGGAGAGGTTACCTCTGTGACCTGCTTGCAACCTTTATTTGCTTAAACAGAGATATTAAAGAAAGTGATGCAAGAGAATCTAGCAAATAATCTCTTGAATACCATAAGAGTTTGCTGTGATTGCAACAGTCAAGTTCTAGTAAATAAAACTTACAAAGTTACAACAACCGATTTGCCTACTAAAGATCAACTTATAAATTGAGATACCTGGAATAACTTGAAGACCTGAAAGACCAAAAAAGCAGCTTGCCGTGTCAATGGTAAATTCTGAATCACCGTGGCTTGCAATAGCAACAAAGGTAGCATCCCTACATGTGCTCAGAGTCATGTGATCTTCTGCACCAACTAGATGGTGAAGAAAAACTGTAGCTGCATTCAAACACTTCCTGCAAGTACTTAATGATGAAACTGAATCCATGCAACTGAGTGATACTTGTTTGAACTTTGAGGTCTGCTCCATCTCTTGAATAGTTGTAAGGTTCGTGCATTGAAAGTTCACAGGAATTCTTGTGCCTAAGCCACACAATGCTGTTGCATTGGATGAAAGCCCGTTGAGCTTGAAGGCATCAGATATAGCACTAAGACAAGCCTCAGAAGATTCTGAAGAAATTCCTAGCTGACCTGTCCTATTTGCATACTGAGCCATAGAAATTCCAACTAAAGCATTCACATAGCGACAACATCTTCCTCTGTCTTGCTCAGAGCATGCAGAAATAGCTTCTGTAAAATTCAAGTTGTTGAATACCAGAGGGCAACCTGAGCTATCTGCAAACAAACACACATTGATATAATATAATCATTTTTTTATTGGCACAGGAAAAACACTTTATTCACTATCTCTATTAGTTCAAGACATTCTTAAGTACAACTTGAACATTTCAAGGGATAGAAACAAATATAGATCAAATCTAAATCATCTTTAAATCAGAAGATCAATCAATTCAAGATACACTTTATAGTTTTTTCTGAAAAAGCTAAAGGATTTTCATCAAAAGTGTTACAAGACTTCGTAAACATCTTTCATGACAATATCTTCTCTGAGTCTAGAGTCTAGACTACCATGGTTTCTAGTTATTCAGAAAAAGTGGAGTATTCACAAAGTTTTGAAGAGTACAAACTGTGTATGTTACAGTTCAGGCTCCTTGATATAAGACAAAAACATTGAACTTGACACAGCCTTTTGAAAATCTAGTAAGCCGCCTCATAGCCCACAGTGGAGTTTTAAGGTTCTTTAGAGTAAACCTAACTAAACATGAAATCTACGGCAAAATCATGGAATGAGAGTTGTACCGTTGCAGAGCTTCCAGGAAAAAACATGTATATATTTGATATAAGGATGAAGGAAAAGCATTATTAATTAGTATCCTAAAATACTGATTCTAGCCTACCTATAGTAACATTTTGAGCATTAATGGCTATATAAACATGACATCTTCCTGGCATTTCTCATCATAGTTCTGGAGACAAAATGTTCGAGAAACCTGTGAGTTCATGAGGATTTTTCTAGTGTTTCTTGAGGATCTAGGCATGCATCTTAATCCCATCACCATCCGTCTCATTAGTTAAGTGTTTTCAATGAAGTGCTAATGACAAAATAAGAGTGTGGCATGACATAACACATGGCTGAGGGTGTGTTAAGGTTTGGAATCCATATTTGACTACTCCCTCAACTCGATAGTTTTTGCATGGCTGGTTCATTAAGAGCGGAGACTAGATGGAAACCCCCTAGTTGGAATCACATCAAAGCTGATGAAACTACACTTTGACAACGCCGTCAAAGGCAACTCAGGGCTGGCAGGCACTGGAATGTCCTTAAAGATGGTAAAGGTAAAATTGTTTTTGCTTATGCCTCAGGTCTTCCTAGAGCAACCAGCAAGTTGGGAGACTGAAGCGGCAGTTGAAATTCTATCTCTGGTCTTTAGCAACTGTATTAAACACATTGCAGTTAAAGGGGATCCTATGCTAATAATATATGCCTTGAATACCAAATCTATTTCTTGTCGGAGGTCCAAAGTGGTGTTGGAAGAGGCCTTTATGCTCCTAGCCCAGTTGAGACCGCTTACCTTCAACCATTGTAGCAGATAAATGAATAACTCCCTCTTGCCTTGAAATATCTTGTGGAGATTGTAAGCCATCATATTGGGACTTGGAAGGAACCTAAGATCCTAGGAAAGGCAATCAGACCCACTACGAATAATGTATGTTTTGTTGCTGCAGTCTGCTTCTCCTTGTCATAAGTTCACATTCTGTCAATCTTCACTTTTGGGTCATGAGCTCTATGTAAGCCCTGTTTTTGTTCTGTACAAAAGCACCAAATTGGTATAGCTTCATCCAGCTGCTCTAAGCTCTATAATGTTCTATCCACTGTTTTTTGAGGAAGAGGCCACTAGAACCCCATTTAACAAAAACTTATTGCAAAAAAAAAAATGTAAGAAACTCAACTCAACTCAGCTGAATCTTATCTTCTGACATTGCATTACAGTTTACATAAACAAACTGAAAAAAACTCTAACTCAAAATAAAAAAACAAACAACCGGGACTTCTTTACAGGCTGCATTACAGCTCACATACAAGACCTAACATCTGAGATTTTCCCATTGTAAATAAGCTGATCGCCTATTCGCTTCATTCACAACTTTTCTGTTTTTATTTTTATGTGTACACTGATTATGTATACAACACATACCTGTAATGGCAATGGCAATAGCAGTTTGCACAGCGAATACTACCAACTTGAAGTGGGTTGAGCTATGCATTTTACAACACGCAGATTGCTTCCCTCATTCAGACAACTAGTTGACAGAATGTTTTATTTCTTCTACCAAAATTTTTTGAAGGATTTTGTTTTTATTTTTTCTGCTGTACACTTTAAACTCAAAATGAGCAGCTACCTATGTTTTTCTCTTTCTGAGAATAAAGAAAGATTAAGTATGCATTTGATATTTTATGAATGAATTCAAATTTTGGCACAATTCCCGCACAATGATGTTTGGTTTATGTTCAGACAGACTGTCCGTAGTTATTATTTTATTTTAAACTAATGTTACTTTTCTAGCTGTTTTTTTATCGGGCAGAGGGGGTCAGGTGACGCAGGTCCCTCATGGCTTGTCACTCCAAATATTAATTACCAGGGATGATATTCCATAGAACGTGTTCCACGAAAATACCTAGGATATATATATGTATATATGTATACAAGTTACTTGATCCAAAATATATATATATGTGTGTGTGTATAAAAACATATATACATACATATGTATGTGTGTATGTGTGTATGTATGTACACACATATATATGTATGTGTATGTGTGTGTACATGTACACATATATATGCATATATCACATTTAAATAACATGTCATATGTTTGTTTAGTCATAAGAGACACTTATATATCATTTAATTCAATAATCGTGTAAGAGATGAGAATTCTCAAACTTTTTTTTTTTTTTTAAATACTAGAGTTTAGAGATGGGGTTAACTTTTTTGGTGCTGATTTCACACATATTTAGCCAAATAGTAGTAACGAGATAAAATTATGTGTTGGAAGAAAACAAGCCTCCTACCTTAAATAAAGGGGTTTATAGTTTGAATGATATAGCATCCAGATGGAAGGTGTTGGAAGAAAACAGGCATACTCCTCCCTACAAAAAGGTTGGTAGTTTGACTAATAGAGCATCCCAATGGAAAGTCTTGTGTTTGAGTCATTCTCGGTCCATGGAAATTTACATGGTACCAAATTAGGATCCCAAGTCCATGAGGCTGATAAGAGGGAAGGACTCGTGGAAGAAAATGTAGTGAACCTACATATGTGGAACCACTTTTGTGTGTGTGTGTGTGTGTTATATTACTACTATTATTTTACCAACTTGTTGATAATCATAATTGTTTCAAGTTTAAATAACATACGCATATGTTTGTTTAGCCATAAGAGACACTTATTTGTCATTTACTTCAAGAGTCAAATATATAAACAAAAGTGTTATCCACAATGTAATATATGACACGTAGGTTGTTCTCGAGCTAGATTATATAATATTCTCTTATAGGAGTTACAAATTCTAGAGATAAGAATGAGAGAAATAGAGGTGATAGGCATTCGATCTTGATATGCAATATGACTATGCTACTATATAATATTTTGCACTTAAACCATTCAATCACATGCAATATACAACACGTGGAAGCAAATAAAGAATTTGTTGCATGTAATTCATCACATGCACTAATATCATTCTTCAAAGATGCTCATTTCATTTCAAACTTGGAATGCATTACTTTAAGGCTTATAAGTTTCATTTTCCTTTCTTGTTAATTGTCACATGTTGGGAACTAAGTCAATATCGGTGACAATCAATATTAAGTTACATTGTTTCTTGGTTTCTTAAGGCATTAAGCTTTATTCTTAGTTATTTCAAAGTATGTAGGCATGTTACTTGTGTTATCAAGTGACATCTTATCATACTCGAGTAATGTTTTAGATATATAGAATTCTTAAGAGAAGCTTCATTACCCCGATGGGGGTTCTTATAATGAGATTGAATTTTCCGCGCATTTTTTAACAAATGTTTATTCGACAACTAGGTGGTACAACCATTTTCAAATCATAATATCTCTTGAACTATTTTTCATATCACAATTTGTCTGGTTTATTTTATGATTATCTTTTTCACAACAAATTGGAAGTTATCACAATTTCACTCGGACTATTCTATGATTGTTATACCTAGGAATAATGACACTTATAATTTATATCCTTTTATAGCTGCAATAAATCTCTTATTCGGTATTCCACATTTTAAACTTTGATGTTTTAAGGTAATAAAATGAGATTTTTATGATGACAGTAGTGGTTTTGGTGCCCCGATTTCTTCATGGGAATCATCATTGGAGTAGAAATACTTGTAAGTAGTTATTATATCTACTTTGTTTATTTGTATTTTCTCGTATTGTCTCATTTCAATTTTTATTTACAGAGCCGAAATAATTCCTTATTTATTTGAAATAAATGTTAGTTATGTGTAAGTGTAGTCACAAAATCACGCACTTACTATTACATTTATCTTTGTCAAGTATGTTATTTTATAAATGGATCTCGCATAATAAAAGTAGTCACTAATGACCTATCCCCTCCTCCCGGTCGTCAATTAGTCGGTCGTCATCATCGTTTGTCTTGCACAATTGTCAGTTGTCTATATAGTTCTGGTAGTCTCTCAACAAGTGTCAGGTGTCGTTATTTTGTTGTTTTTGTCATCTCCGGTCTATAACTAGGGCACCTAGGGTAGCATTGGGGTGCCCAGTCCATGATTTTAGGTGCCTTGGTTTCCATAACTCTTGGTTCTAATTTATTTGTTCGAGGTCGATCCTTTTAATTACCCCGTTCGTTCCCTGGGTAGTAGTAGTCGTCCTTTCGGGTCATTAGTGTCGAAATTTGAACAAGGGATCCCTATATAAACATAGCATACTCACTATATTATGGGTGGACTATCATCTATCAAGGGCAGCTATCTACTAAGGCAAGGGACTACATTTGGGCATCTTCTACATCTGCATCACACAAGCATAGGGGGAAAGGGTTGTATTCATTCTATTCCATCCACCATTTGCATTCTTACATCTAGTTATTGTCCACTACTTCTACGTCACTGGCATTGGGGCACCCTAGGCACAAAATTTCACACACAAACATGGGGTCCAGAATGTAGTGTAGTGCTTAGTTGTAAGTCCATCATTGTGGCAACTAAGGTCAGTCTGACCTATTCATGTGCATTTTAATTTTTAGGAATTTGATGCTTTGAATAGGGTTTTACAAGTAAATCTTCACATCACATTCACAGTGACATAAGTGAAGATATTGCAACAATCGTGTGACAAGGATAAAGACATTGTGAAGACCTTGCAACACTTCCAGATTCAAATCGATATTTTCGCAAACCAAAGTGTCCAGATTACAAATTAGGGCACCCCAGTACTCTCCCAGATGCCTCAATCCGGCCCGGATCTTCAACTTCTATAGTTCCCAGAGCAGCATTCCCACATCCATTCCAGTTCGTACATCAATCTACATTCAATTTCAAAGACATGCGAGGTAAGTTGCATCTAGGTTAGTACCTTATTCCTTTTGTTTTCATTATTTCATTTTATTTAAACACTAAAAATAAATATTTAGCATCGTATTTCAATTACATTAGTTATTCCATTGTTGTTTCTATATAGATTAACTTATAAAAAGATCATATTTTAGTTAATCATTTTGGTGAACCTGTCTTTTTGAATAGTTTTCCCTAGGATCCAATCAAACCTTAATGGCTAAAGATCATTCATCTTCTTCGTCCATCATGTCCCACTTTAGTGTTAACCCTATTTATGATGAGGTTGTCATAGCTAAGCTCAAAGCTCTATATAGTGTTCCGCTTCCTACACCCAATCATATTCAACAACAACTCTTAGATGGCCAACAATATGTGCCTACTAGTTTTACAGATTCTCCTATAGGCATTAGCATTATTGAGGATCCTATCGCATTTACTCGTTATACACCATGCCATATGGTCACTTGTGATCCTCCTTCTGATCTTTCATAAGAAACTTTAGATGATTCCCTTATTGATTACTTACTAGGTATTGACAATCATTCACAAGTCCATAATGATTCTTCTATTACTCCGACCATTGATATAGTTTCTTCTTATGATCCTACTATTTCTGATATTGGTTCCCCTACTACATCTCTTACTAGTTTGCATGTTCCTTCACATTATGTTGACAATCCTATTGATAACCTCCTTAGCAACGTTATCACTTCTAAGGCTATATCCAATACTAGTGAGGCAAATGATAGTCATGGTTCTCCTTCTTTCTACATTGTTGAATGTGACTCTCCTGCTCCATTGTTACCTTCTCCTGATATTGCATCTACTATTGTGCATGAGTCACTGCCATCTATCACTTCTTCTTCACCTCTTATTACCTCATCTGCCACTCTTAGTCCATCCTCTCCTATAGATGTGTCTCCTTCGGTCACTTCATCTATCAAGGATGTTTCTGATGCTAGTCCCACCATAGCTATAGCTACTTCATCTATCTCACCTACTATAGCTTCCTTGACTCCTACTCCTAGTGTGCCCTTAGCATCAGAATCTTCCTTGTCACCTCTTGATATTCCTATGATTACCCATAATGGAAAACTACAACCGCTTAATACTTTGTTTTCGTCTTCCACCATTCCTTCACACGACATCATCTCTCTCATGCATGCAAAGAGGTCATCTCCAATCGCAAGTTCACTCTCTCACTTTAGAAATTAGGGCTTATTACGCTTCTATTGACAATAACTCATTACATGGTAATCTGTTCCTAAAAAGATTCATAACTTTGCATTTCCCCAAGATTTTGTCATGCCTACTTTCACTTGTTTTGATGGTATTGGTGACCCTCATGCTCATCTTTTACATTACCACTCGCTTATGGCCTCATATTCCAATGATATATTATTACTTAAGGCCTTCCGATATAGTCTTATTGACAAGGCATTACAGTGGTACACCCATCTACCTTTTGGGTCTATTAGTACTTTCTATGATATGGAGGATGCTTTCCTCCATCGTTTTATCATTAACAACGGCCCTAAATTCACTTATGATCACATCTTTACTTTGCATCAAGGTCCTCTAAACTCGTTAAATATTATGTGATTCAATGCTTGCATACATCAACTTGTATTCCAACCTATTGACTTAGAAAAGTAATTCATTTTTTTGTCGTGGCCTAATTCCTCCACTTAAGCAAATATTACAATATGATACATGTGAGTCATTCATTCTCCTATGTTATAAATTTATTGACCTAGAAAAATATCTTCTCTCATCACATGTCATTGAGCCTACACATGTTTCTTTGGCCATTGCTTCCTCTAGCCTTCCACCCACGCCTCTGGTTGAGCATCCAAAGCAATCTCCACCTTTGCCTCACATACAAAGCAAACAAGCTCAACCAATTCCATCGTAAAAGCATACTTCTTTAGCTCCACGACAAGATACTACTCCCACCACTCTATCTAGGTTGTGTGACCCTGTATACTTCTCTCCTCACACCCGACCGCATGATGTGTTGCATGTGTTACTTAATGAGTGATTAATTCAACTACCCTCCAACCAAAGATCATCCCCCCACACTAATTGCAACGGCATCATGACCAACATTATTGTAATTACCATCGCATAAATGGCCATAGGGACAATTATTGTCTCGCCCTACATGAAATATTACAACAACTAGAGGATACGGGTATTATCTCCTTTGGCCCTCATGAGCACTGTCTTTGTCTCCTTTACCACAACATAGGCATACCCCACTTGAGTCTTCTCCATCAGGTACTCAGTTTATAGGTCGTTCGTTGTTGTCATATGCATATTCTTCACCTCATCCACTGCTTCCACCATCACATTCATTGCATTCACTACATCCACCACATCCACGTTATCCACCGCTTCATGTTGCTACGTCACATGGGCTCCCATAACCCTCTACATATCCCATTGTTACTCCATATGACATTCAGTTTGGTTCATACACTCATGTTGCATCCATTCCACATGCTTCCACCGCTTCACACCGTCTTGGTCTTTGGTAGGTGATTATTATCACCTTACTCCCCAATGACGCACTTGTGTTCTTATGGTTCTTACACAACTGTTGAGGGATAAGCTTTAAGAACCTTTCATCACGTGCTTCGTCGTTTCATCTAGCGCACTCAATCATTTCCCGATGATGCACTCTTACTTACATGGCTCATACTTGACTGCTAAGGGGTCTTAATTACATGAGCCTTTTCATTTATACATGGGGGGCATCACTAATCCTCCCACTTTCACCATACTAACATATTACAATTATATTCAGTTTTCACACATTCATTACGACACGTTCATTTTACTATAATACAATTTCTTTATCTTTTCATCTATTATACTATCATCATTACACTAATTACGCGCTATATACTACATGTTCATCCATCACATTACATTTATTATCTATTATCATCATTCACCATACACATTTTCTCTACCATTACCAACATTATAATGCGCATCTACAATAATCACACACGAACACTATACAACACATTACATGTACTAGGACAATAACCATAGAATCATACATCATCAATCACATTGCGACATCAATAGATAATAACATTAGTTCATCATATATCAATAGCACGTGTCCATATATATAAAGTGAGTACAATCATCATTACAAAAACATTTCATCACTAGGGGGAAATGCCCCTACATCATATACAATACTACAAATCAGACCTCATCATCACTATCGCTCTCGGGTACTACAAGAGCCCTAGAACTAGATGCCTCTTCACCAATGTGACGTTGTTGTTCGTGGCCCCGGTACCTCTCCACATGTCGCCGTAGTAAGGTAATCTTTGTAGATCGCTTCCGAGAATCGACGTTGAAATCTACATACCATGCAAACACGTCCTGGGCTAAGGGACCACCACCTACCACCTCCTTGGCTCATCGAGTCTCCTCGCGTGCCTCGTCCCTCTCACCTAGCAACAATGTACACATCACAACTACTATGGCTACTGGCTCAAATAGATGGGCATGCTCACCCGTTATATCATCCACGCGCTCTAGTATACCTCTGCCTAGGGCATCACCAACACATTCCAGATCAAAGTTGTAGATGGATGTGTCCACAATCAATGACCAATATGCATCACCTACAAACAAAACTTACACCACGTTAGACAACCATACAAAACAATATAGGCAACTAACAAAGTGCACAATGCTAATATACAAATACTTGCGTTCAACTACGACTACTGATATAGGATCATAGGCATGTGTTTTCCCCTCTCCTCCTCCTCCATGTGGTAACTCCATGGGACCTGCAAATAACAGTACAACAATACCCACCGATGAGCTTCCCACCATGCACGGTACTCCTCGATGCACCCCGCATCATCTCCATCAACAAGCTCTATCGTCGGATCTACCTCATCTAGCCCCAACGGTAATAACTACTCGACCGTGGGCCTTGGCCTAGCCCCGACTCTCCTAGGTGCTTTGATAGATATCAACCATATATATGGCTCTAAGGACACATCATGAGCCATGCCAAACTGTTGTGACACCTCTCAACTCCGGAAAAGCTTCGCCACACCGAAAAGTGGTTCTCTAGCCACATAGTCCTCTGAATGCATTGCAACTCAGAAGCATCCTCGGGTCATCCCCCATAGTCATGGTATGGCCTCCATATAACTGCCTCACACCCCATCCTATCTATAAGTGTTTTGTAAGTATATGTGTCCATCTACTTACAACAAATATCAACCCATCGTCGCTCATATATCTTGGGCCTAGCCCACTCTCCTCATGGACCTACAACTAGTCTCAATATGGCTATATGCTCATACGCCCACACATGCATTATTGTGGTGGCTCTTATCCCGCCACCATGCTCATCTTGCGTAAACCGATATAAGTCTCTATATAGATGGGCCAACACACAACATGCCCACACGTATCTAGTACCTTCCTCCTCTATCTGCTGACATATGTTGTGCATCTTATACAAGATGCCTACACCTCCCCCCTCCACAGCTATACATGAAGCAATCAAAACTGCTATGAACTTCCACAAGCATGGAACCCTAGATCGCAATATAGCATCCAAACTAATATGGGCCTCGGTAGGTACTTGAGTCCCTTGTAGACACCGAATTTAGTATTTATACCCTCATCGCCGCGTGCACATATTTACTTTATTCATCCCCTTATTCAATTAAATGTCAATTATCACATCATTATTAATTAATTAATCCCCTTTAATTAATTAATTAATCAATTTCCCATCCATTACCTCATCACATTTAATTAATTAGGTTACTATTAATTAATTAATTAATATCCATCCACATGCCCTTACTAACTTTCCATTTGGAATGATTTTATTCTAAATCTACAACTATGTTTTTCCCTACACTTTTTCCAACCTATCTCCACTGCCAACTCATCTACATCTCATCCCTAAATAACCCCTTCCCGCCTAATGCTTTAAAGCATTCAGAAAACTCCTAAAAAACAAGAAATCATGCCATAAACAAGAAAATATTCCCATTGAGGAAACTTTCCTCGTGATCGCAAAGAACCTAGCCTAGTCATCAACCCTATAAAGCCTAGCACTTTCTTTCCATTCATCATTGAATGCATGTGAATCAAAACTTTCCTTGCATCCTACAAATAATCATTTGTGCGAACAATCAGAATCCATTACTGAGACCTCCTTACAACGTGCATGTGTCAATCATGATTGGTCTTTTTGTGAGATTGTCGTCATTTTACATTTCTTTAATCAACTTTATTACATTATCTTGGTATTTATCATGTTTAGCCCTTTACTGAGGACATCGGCAGTAGAGATCACAACTTCGTCATCAACTTCACCGCTACAAATCTATACTTGAAGGTTTCTCATTTGGCCTTGCCTTTCCTCACCTTATCTTTCTCTTTCATAGTCGCCATCGACCTTGACGAGTCATCATCGACTAAACCTAAGTAGCCTTACTTTTCTATTCCATATTCGTCCCTAGCCCTTGCATGTGCTTAGTCTTTGTTCCATATTACAAAACTCTCATCTAGTCTCTCTACCATAGCAAAATCATTCGCTTACACCCATGTCTCCGTTGACAAGGGTCCCGAATACCTATTTCTTATTGATTTCCTTGTCTTTATTCCCGCATATTTGCTTTGTAGGTTGACTACAACATTTTTGGACTTCGTAGCTTCCAGATTACATTTCGATCCCGCACGGTCCGCATATTTCTCTTACTATCTTGATCCAACGGCCTAGGTCATCGTTGGCCTATCCTTCGCATAGTTTGGGTCAATGTCAACCCAGACTGTACATTTACTTTTCAATTATTTTAATCGATCTATATATAAATCAATCAACAATGCTTTTGATTCTGTCCTCTCTCACTCTCTGCATATTATCGTATACATTTCTTTTTACATCACTTTTGTTTAAACATTGGGGTTAACATCCACCGAGGAAGTTAACACTTCTCGGGTCTACTTTTTCGGGCAACCCCGCCCAAACTATCTAGTCCAAAATCATTTTCAGTTTTATTTGCAGATATACCAAGTCAGAATAAAGAAGGATCAGCCATCTAGTGCCCGTGATCATAGCCAAGGTAACATAGACCCTCCTTCATTTCTGAGTTTCTAATTTCTATAGTAACTAGCTCATTAACTTGATTACAAATGAGAAATTTAGACAACATTCCTAGCACGCTCGGTGGGACCACCCTGTAGGTGATCTCTTGCATTTATCGCTTTTTGTCTTATAATGACACTACAACATAAGGTCCGCCTTTGTTGCTTGTTGGGTTCACGGCTTAGATCACTCATCACCGAGAAGTGTAGATAAATAGGAAAAGCTTTATCTAGGTATTCCACTTTTTTCTTATTTACTCCTTTTTGCATCGTAATTTCCCATTCCTGTTTGTGTCCTCATCCAACATCACATTTCGTTTTGGGCTTAAAAAGAACATTATTTTTGCATTCTTTTTCCCACATAGCTTAAGTAGGGGTTTAATCTTTTGCATCACACATCTTATCACACATAACCTTAAACCACACAAATCAAATTAACACATCAAAACATCCCCTACTTGGTTTTCTAATTGGGATTTCATCACCCAACAACAGACCGCCTTAGACATTCCCAGCCATAACAAACCTGAAACCAAACATAGTTTACCTTCTCATAGGTACATGGTTATCCATCCCTTTCTTTTCATACTTTCTTAAATAAAAACATTAAAAATGTCTACTTTATTTGCTTGGGTAAAAACAATTTTCATGCCCGTAGTCACTTGTTTAGTAGCTAAGAGAATGGAACAAAACTTTTCTTCAAATGATCCCTTATCTCAACAAATGTTCTCTACAAGAACCACCTCATCTGTACCCTTGAGCACTCAACCGCTCATCGACATCTCTCACCCAAAACCTCTTGTTCACACTACAAATTTAGGTGAGACCAACCCATTCTTTTACCATCAATCTATCCCATCTAGGCCAACCACCCCACCATCAGTTCAATCAGAACCCTCTAGACCACCTAAGGTCCCTCTCGGTGATACCATGTTTCAAGAGCTTCGAATGCCAATCCAGTGGCACTTCAAGATTACCTCCTTAGGAGATCAACCCAGATTCCCCCAAATGGACCACCACTCTAACAAATTTATCCTTATCAAACCAATCCCGGGCTACCCATCTTGCGGCCTAAAGATATTTCGTAGCCCACCTCACTTCCTCTTCTACAATATTCAACTCATTAGACTACCCAGATAGTCATGCCTATTCCTCATAACCTCCCGCTAATCAACACAACAATCAACACTACTCTTCCCCTCACCTCTTCAGTCGTTATTCCCACTAGTATCCCCAATAAATATGCCCAAACATCATACCCCCTATCTAGAAAATATGATCTTCTCACATCTAGCATGCATATCAATACTTCTCAACCCCCTTTCATGGGTGCTCTACATTATGTAGTGTCTACCTACTTTCAAAAACATTATCAACTTGTTCATACCCACATTCCTGCTCAACACTTGCCGCAACAACCTACCCAATCCCAACAATCCTATCATGTTCCCATCACTCAACAACCATTATTTCAACAACCACCCTTTCAATCACAGCCCATGGTTTACCATCAACAAATTCCTCAAACACAAACACATCCACAATTTCGTCAACAAACTTATCCAACAACTTCTTATATGTAGTCACCACCTCTTATCCCCCAACAAAAACTTTCAAATGATCTCATGCATACCCTTGTGAATAGATTATCCAACCTTGAAGCTACTACTCTAGGAACCAAGGTCTCATTATCCTATGAGAAAATATGTGATGAGCCTATTCACCCATCCATACCAATTAAACCATATCCTCTGCACTAGGAATTACCAAATTTGCTAAGTTTAACAAAGTAAAGAGGATCCACAACAACACCTTCATGCATTTAAACATGCATGTTATCTTATTGCACACGATCAAGACTTGATGCTCCGTACATTCTCCATGTCCTTGGTTGATGCTCCGCACCTTCTCGCATGTCCTTAGTCGGTCCCGCGTTGGGACCGGTACAATAATACCCTCAATATTCAATATTCTCTTTCTCCCAACTCGCATAATTATTTCTAGAACATTTTTCAATTAACATTGCGTGAAAAATAACCATCAATGATCTATATGTCATCCGAAAATTTGAAGACGAATCCATTACATATTTTGTTGCATAATGACGCCTCACTATAAGCCAATTATCATTTCCTCTTCCACAAATTGATCTCATCGAACTCTTCTCATGCTCATGTGTGAAGCATATATCTTCAACTTTACAAATTCAATCATTCCAAACCTTCAACAAGACGTTCACCATGGCCCATAAACTTGAAGTATGCACCCTCAGCGGGGGCACTTAAAACTGAAATCAAATAAACCCAAACATGAATTTACTAAATCATCCACACCAAATAACAAATCAAAGGCAACAACCAATGTTGTAGTTGTTAAATCATCTCCCGCATCTACATCTAGCACATGGACTCAACAACGAGTCACTCGACCAATGCCTAACTACACTCCCCTCGGGAGTCATACAATACAATATTTGACAAATTAATGACAAAAACTTTGTCACACTTCCTCCTATCCGACCAGTTGATGAGTCAAGAAACCTGTATGGTATCGTGAAGACCATTACTGCAAGTACCACCAAGTCTAAGGTCATGACATAGAAATATGTCATAATTTCAAGGATTTGGTCCAAAGACTCATTGATTAGGGTGATCTTCAAGTCAAAAATCCAAATGCTTCACCTAATCAACCCCTTGACATTTTCAAACAACCTTTCCCAAATCATACATCGACAATCCAAGCTACCACTTCTACCACAACCCAAACACCTAATGCTCATACTATAAAACACCTAAATGTTGTCGATCAGAACCAATCCCATCCACAACTTCGTCATTGATCATATCCATTCCCTTTGATATCCTCCCTACATATGTTATGCCTATGTCTATCTCAGCATCTACTCCCACATCTACAACTACCAAAACCCCATTAGCAAATATATCATTTATGCCCTTAGAGACATTCATGAAGCAACCATTTCAGCCTATTTCCACATTTGGGGTTGGTGCTTCGTTAACTTCCCTTTCCATTTGTTATCAACTAATTTTGACTTCGTAAAAATTAATAAGTGTGATTTTTTCCGAATTGTTATTTCTCATGATTTATCACCTTCGTCATGATCATTTTATTCTTCTGATCATTTTGGCCTTCGTTTCGGCCATTTCGGGTAAGATCTCCTCCCGCCATGTCGCAAATCGTATTTAAAATTAATTAAATTAATTTCTTACCCTTTTATTTAATAAAATTAATTTTATTAAATTTTGGGGTTTTTAATTAAATAAATATTAATTTAATCTTCATTAAAATTGATCGACAAAATTTGGAAGAAGTTTTCTCGCTTCCCCATTGCCATGGGAAATTAAAATTCTACCTCCAATTCTTTGAGAATGCCAAGTTGGCTTTCCACTCCTAATTTTCCCTTTCCTGGGAAAGTTTCCATTTTCCCTCGCTTGTTGCAAATTCTCTTGTTGATTGCCAACCCAACTGGATGTCAAACGTGGCAAGATATCTCCCATTTTCCCATGTGGGGAAATGGATGGGAATTGCTAGCTGGCTTTGCCATTGTCATGGGGAAATGGTTAACTTCTTTCCATATTCCCCTGACAATTATTGCCTACTACCTAGAGAAAGAGGAAATTGGTTATTCAACGAGAAGAAAGAAGAAACGTTACGAGAAAGCTTCTTGAATCCTCTTAACTTTCTTCCATGAAACTCCGTGGAAAGAGTAAATGCACGAAAGTAATTAAGAAGCTTTGAGGCTATTTATTTCCAACTTCTTATTATTATTTCCAATTTCTTATTATTTTCCCTATGTAGAGACGTTTTGTGAGAAAGATTTTTCCAAAGTTTCATAGCACATTTTTCATAGACAACTCAGGAAGCAATAGTCCATGCTCAGGAAGAAGGAAGCAAATATCCATCAAAGGAAAACTTCCATGCCTAAGGGAAAATCTATCCACGCATTCATCACAACATATGCCAAAGCCAAAGCACATATTCACGCAGGGAGGCTACGCATTCATCAGGACATTGTTTCCCACGTATTTCTAGCCCACACATTTCCCAAACCTTTCCAATAAAATAACAATCCACAACTATCAAAGAGGAGAAAGTAAAATCTTTCCACGCATTGGTAAAACAAAAGGAAGATTTCAACGCATGCAAAGCAAAATCCATGCCAAGGTAGAAATATAAGCAACAAACTTCTACGCCTCAGGAAATACCATGTAGGAAAGGTAAAAATAATATTTTCCACACATGCGTCAATAGTCCATGCTTAGTCAAAAAAAGGGAAAGCTACGCATTGGTGAAAGATAACAGCTCCACGCCTTTACCTGGGTAGATCCACACAAGAGGTAAGGAAAAAAGCAGGTTGTTCACGCAATGTTTAAATAAAACAACTCAACCGAAGAAGGAGAGCCCACGTTTGATGGAGGAAAAATTACCCACGCATAATAGCAAAAGACCAAGTTACATATTAGCAAAGGTAAAAAAGAAGATCCTTCATGTGTTGGGAAACACAACTCCATCACGCATAGTCTCTCTCACCACGATTCACGGGCCATCGGAATGTATATAGAAATTTCTCTTCTCTATAATTGTTTCTACGCATTAACCAATTGTTTACAAATTCCCATGCACTTATTCATGCAGGTTTTATAAATAGAAGGCAGTTCATTAGCAAAGCTCACGGCTGTCAATGGAGAAGGAAAGATCCACGCCAACAAAGGAGGTAGAAAACCAGTCAAAGCCAAAGGAGAAAACATGAATTGTTCAAACATGCCCATGAAAATTTCTCACGTAGGCCATGGAAGAATCAATTACAACCAACAAATTTAGTGAAGGCTATCCCAGTGTAAGAAAACAATTGATGCGGAGCGAAGGCCATTGTTGTTTGTATCTGTCAATGTAGTCAACTTTAGATCTTGATATCTTAAAGCTGGATGATTTTCGTGAAAAACCAATCGTTGTCCAAAATTTTAATCATGTTAAGGTACTTCTATACTTATTCTCAAATCCCTAGCACCTCATTTGATATTTTTCCAGGACCCAACAAACATAGTTTGTTGGATTTTGATGCACACCCAATTTTCAACTTGTCAGAAGGCCTACTTTGAGCATCTGTATTTCAGGTCTGAGTGATTGTTGAGAAGAATGGTTTAGTTATTTGGATTTTATCCATCTTCATGTACTCCTTTGCCAAGTTTTAAATGCATAATACTTCATTTGGTATTTTTCGCAGACCCAAATAAAATATAATTTATTTGATTTCGTTGCACTTGCATAGTTTTCAACCTGTCAAGGGACTCACTTAAAGAGTCGTTATTTTGAATTTGGGTGATCAAAAGATAAAAGGAGTTGTTCTTTAAATTATCCCCAACTCCATGTGCTTCCTTTCTAAGTTTTAGATTCCTAGAGTGATGTTTGGTATTTTTCCCAGAATAAAATAAAATGAAGTTTTCACAGTTTCACACCTGCATTTTCCTAACAGTTTCAGAGAAGTCATCTTTGACCTTTAATATTTTATTGAAGAATTTGATTTGGGAAAAAAATCTGACACATAGACTTGTGGTACCTTAATAGACTCCCTCATCTAGTGAGAGCTTCTCAGAACAAGATTTATTATTTTTCCTAGGGTAGTTTCAGAGGTGATTTGTTCAGTTTTGAAGTCTGGAAGTAATAGCCAAAAATCAAGCTTCTGTCACGTCTTCACAATCATGTCATCTTCAAACAAGTGCAGTTGTGTGGATCATCAAGCAAGGCCACATCATTCAAGTATGTCCTATCAGCTCTCAGTTACCAATGGGCATGATACTCCATCAGCCAACCTTAAATTTGGAGTGTTCTCGAATTGGATGATCATGAGCGAATCAGAATGGCAACACTTTAGGATGGTGACAAAGACGAAATACATAAATCTAGGAATTGAATTACTATCTCATATCTTGGAAGATCTTCTCAATGGAGAAACATTAGGAGCTGGATTCTGACAAGTCAAGGTGGCATAATGACTACGGTCTCACGATAAATGAAGAATTCACCATGGAAAGGTATTCGGAGCATGTGGAGAATTGTGTGTAATTGTGAATGCGAATGTGAATAAAGACAAAATTTCTCACACCATGATGTTTCTCAAATGGGGAGGTGGATGAATTTCTCTAAGTTTCAAACTCGGCTCTCATGACATCTGCAGGATTACGGAGCACGGTCGATGAGTTCACTCTGTACAACCGGGATAAGTAGACTTTTGGCCCAATGGATAAGGCACTGATCCCGGTGTCTTGATCTAGGTGGCACGCGTTGCTGACTAGAATGTATGTGTGTGTGTCCAATTCATTTAAGTGGGGTCCACATGTACCCATTGCTTTTATTTATGTACTTTTCCTAAAATGACTTTAAAATTGTTATAAAGTGATGTTATTGTTAAACTCACTTTTGGCAAATTTTTGATAACTTAAGTGATTTCTATTTTCAAGTTACTTTTTAAAGTTGGTTGAAAAAGTCAAAGTCACTTAAGATGCCCTATTTAATGTTCATATAAACCCTAACTACTTTGTAACCAACTTTTGGGTTATAAAAGGAAGTTAGAGGCTCATTTGTAAGGGTGACTTTGAGAGAGGAGAAGAAAATACTTTTGTGTGCAAGCTTTGTTTCAAGAAATAAACTTTGTGTTCTTTTGTGAAGACATTTTAGAGTTAATGAAATATGAACTTTGTGTCCCATTCATTATCTCTTGTAACATTTGATGTTCTTATGTTCATTAGATGTTAGTGTTTAAATATTGCATGCGAATATTGTCTTGGATCTTATTATCAATGCTATTAATATGTTGTTCTTGTTCATAGTGATTAAGATTTGATATTTACTTGCTCATGTGTGTTCTCATTTACTTATTCTTGTTTAGTTGATTATAACTCGCTTTATTTGAGTTAGTTATTCATTGTTTTCCTCTAAGCAATATTAGGCTCTGCTTTTACCTAGCTATTGCATGTTCCTTCCATTCATTCCTTTCCATTTCTTTCCTTCATTCCATTCCATATCCCTCATTTAGATATCTTTTTGTTTGATGTTCCAAAACACCCCCACATACAATTTTGAATGTGCAGATGTAAATACCGTTTTGGTTTTCAATAAAGACAACCTCACCTTCATTGAGGAGGGACTCTGTTCCTTCTTGCGTTGCATGTCATTTGCATGTGTGCAAATCCATATGCTAATGGTTTTTGGTGACTCAACTGGGAATTCAGGAATCGTTAACCAGTGTTTGGTTAAATATTTATGACCATCCCCTCTGCACAAGCTCTAGTTCTTCAACCGAATCTTGTGCCCAACAAATATTTTCAAGTAGAAATTGTTGCCAACCTTCGGATAGTAGCTTGGGAAAACTGTGAAATCTTGCAATAATTTGTGGCTTTTGATAGATCCATTGATAGAGAAATATACATTGAAGACCTTAGAAGAAGAGCACCCGCACTTGTGGCCAAAAGACCTCCTGAACACGTTTTGATTGTTGTTCACCAATGTGGCCCTCTTCCACCAAGGCAATAATTTGTATGACTATTACAGGTAACTCACCTATCTTACAACCAAATCTTCTTTTTGCAGATACTCAAGAAGATATATCATCAAATTTGAGGCAAGCTATTTGGGAAAAGTGCGCGAACGACTATAATTTTCATCTTGCCACATCAGTATTAGATAACAAAGAGAATCAAACTGTGAGATTTGCTAGAGTCATCCAGGCACAAAGAGATCAAGAAAGAGAGCAAAGAGAAAAGGCTAGATTTGGTCAAAACATGTCAGTGATCCTTTCACAATAAAGGTTTCAAACTGGCAAGAAAGAGGTTTACACGAGGAGAAAAGCTAAAGGTCGATTTGATCCAATTTTTTATTTTCAAGGAAATTTTAGTTTCAAGTTATCTCCTCTAAGGAGGAACACTCCTCATAAATCCGTAAGCCTTACATCAAGTCCTGAAAGAGAAATTAAGGGAGGAATCACTACAATTCAAGCACTTGTTCTTTCTCACATTGTTTTAGCCTCACATACCACTTTTCCTTAGGTGGAAGTTAACATACCATGGGGAAATGCCATAGGCCCATTAGCCTTACCAGCTCGACATGACCTCCCACGAGGATCGATGAAGATTCTTCCCAAGTTCAATGGAGATGGGAAGACTTCACCTGATGACCACATTTCGCATTATTTATTGCATGTGTAGTTTTGTCGGTAGAATATGAAGATGTTTTTGTTCGCCTCTTCATTGAAACATTGCAAGATATTTTCGCGGATTGGTTTCATCGTCTCCCGAATGGATGCATTACAAACTGAAATGATATGAAAATTAAGTTAGAATACTGATTCAAAACAATAGAAGATGAACATGCCCTTCTTGCCCAACTATCTTAGGCGAGGAAAGAACCAATAGAACCCATGAGGAATTTTGTGGCTAAGTTCAACAAAATGGTGAAAAAAGTTCCTGTCGAATTTTCCGAACCATTTGACGGACAAAAATGTTTCATTATTAATGCACAACAACCAAAAGTGTGCTATTAGCTGAGAAGGGCTAGAGTGGATACTTTGGAACTTTCTCAATCCTTGGCCATAGAAATTGACGATGACTTAATCATGGCGGGAAAATTCAAGAAAACTTCCCTCAAGAGAAAGAGAAAAAAACCCCAAATGCTTCGAGACCATATTCACTAAGTTGGTTAATGATGTGCTAGCTTTAAAAAAGCAATTTGCTCAAAGTAGTGAACCCGCTACTTACAAAGACATCCCAAGAAAAGGATACGTTCCTAACAAATCAGAATTATAGGCACTCCAACAAGGCTTGATATTGAAGTAGCTCCCGCAACTAACTCAAAGTCGATGTCGTTGAGGAAAGCAATGATGAAGTTAAGGTCGTCGAGGTTGACGAAAAGAGCCGGACTCTAGGACGTATTAACATGAAGTTGAAGAGCCCAAGGAGAAACTCATAATTATTTCTTTGAGTATCGTTAAGAAGAAGAAGACAAATATGAAGAAATTGTGGAAGATATGAAGAGTCAATTCTTCATGGTATTCACACGCTCTCGAGAAAAAGGAGAATGGTACCACTAAGGTGGAAGATAAAAAGAGCTCTAAGGAACTCCTAAAGAATCTAAAACTAAGGAAACTTCCAAAAATCTAAAACAACTGAGATTCCTAAAGATTTGAAGGCAACCGAGGTTTCCAAGTTCAAATATATCTTAAAGAAAGGAGGATCTTTGTCAAGTCAATCAGTTGATAAATTAGCTACGAAATTTTTTTATTCTTCCACATCGTATCAACTAAACCCGAAGCAAACGTCAAAAGTGAGCCATCATCAAGTTGGAAAGAACTAGTATCCGAGAAGTCAAGTACATTCATTTTCCCCAAATTTGATATTATTGATCATATCAATAAAACAAAAAATTCCATGTCACAAGCAGAGTACTTGAAGTCCAATAAGGATCAACTCTAGAAATTGGTCCAGTTTATCAAAGGCAACTCTATTGTTCATTCCTCTAAGGAATTCTAAAAATTTCAAAGACGGAAGACTCAAAATATTGTGGCGGCATCGCACCTTCAAATGAAAAGTTTGAACCTTTCTTTGTGTCCTTTCGATCAATAAATGTAAATTAAGTAATTATATTATAGATTTTGGAGCCTCAGATAATGTGATGCATGTAAAAGTAGCGCATGCTCTTGGGTTTACTTGTACGAGAACATTTAGATCTTTTTACTCCATGGAGACAAGATAAGTTCCTCTCGATTGGGCGATTAAAGACGCTTAAATGGTTTTAGCTAAATTTCCTCAAAAGTGAGTCAAGGTAACCATTCTAGTTGCCGACATTCCCGCTTCATATGGTATGTTGTTAAGCAGAAAATTTTGTAGAGATCTGGGTGGTGATATTCAAATGGGTGGTCTCATGTTGTGATCCCCATCAATAGAGAAATGAGGAAGCTAATACCAGAGACTCGGGAAAAGTTTATAGTAGCGAAAACTGATGATCCCCACACATAATTCTTGGTTCAAAACTCAAGTATGGGTAATTATATGATGACTACAAAGGTTCATGTTCCTGAGGTCACTTGTCATGATCCCAATGAGATCTGGACTCTTGAGTTTGATGGAATTTGTTGCTCAACAGGTTCCGGCAGGAATGGTGCTTATATCTCCAAATGGTAAAATGTTTCCTTTTTCTTCTAAGCTCTAATTTTCAAATACTAACAACACTATAGAATACGAGGCATTAATCCTTGGCCTCCAAGTTGCATAAGAGAAAAGGATCAAAAAATTGAAGGTCTTTGGAGATGCAAAGTTGATCAAGAAACAAGTAAAAAATTAGTTTCAGGTAAAGAATGATCGTTTGAGAATCTATAGAAATAAGGTGTGGGACGCGATAGAAACCTTTGATGCTTTTTCCATAGAATTTGTCCCTCGTGAAAATAATGACAAAGTAGATTCTATAGTAGTTTCAGCTTCATTGATGACCCCTCATTCAAATTTTGATCAAGACAAATACACCATTGAAATGGTTTTTAGGCCAAGTGTTCCTGACAATGCAGAAAATTGGCAAGTCTTCAATGATGATCAACAAATTATTGCCTTCTTGGAAAAAAGGGATAATTTTGAACAATTGTACTTTAAAGAAAGTGATTATGCATTTCACGAATCGACAACCTCGCTCATTTAAGGACTTGAGAGTGAGGATCCTAGCGATGGTGTCATTCAACTCAACGGAAATAAATTTCCAAAAGGATTGGTTTCACTTGAAGAACATTTTGATAAGCATGATAGGTTTATCAAACAGAAAAAGTAGGCAGGACCTGTAAATTCTGCTGACTATGAGCAAGTTGATATTGGTACCAAAGACAAACCTCACCTAGTCAACATTGGTAAGTGTTTCTCACCTAAGGAGCGCAAGAAATTTGTAAGCCTCCTTACCAAATATTTTGACGTCTTGGCTTACTCATATGAAGACTTGAAGTCTTTCCAACCTAGGGAAATGGAGCATGCCATACCCTTGAAACCTGGTGCAGTTCCATTCAGGAAAAAGCAAAGACAATATAACCCCAAGATCGCAAGGACGATACTCCACAAGGTTCAAAAGATGTTGGATGCACGAATAGTGTTTCCTATTCAAAATTTAACTTAGATAGCTAATATTGTCCTAGTTCGCAAGAAAAATGGAGAAATTAGAATTTGTGTGGATTTCTGCAATCTTAATCAAGCATCCTTGAAGGATAACTATCCACTTCCGGTCATGAACTATATTCGCAGAAGTAATCGGATCGAAATGATATCCATGCTAGACAATTTTTCCGGTTATAATAAGATTGAAGTGGCTAGAGAAGACCAACATAACACCACGTTCACCACCCCCTGGGGTACGTTCGTGTATAGAAGAATGCCTTTTAGTTTGATCAATTTCGGTGTAACCTTTCAAAGGACTATGGATATGGCATTCACCGATTATAAAGATAAGATTATCACGATATACCTAGATGACTTAACAGTGTTCTCAAAGAAGTGAGAAGATCACCTAAGAGATTTGGAGAAAATATTGCAGAGGTGCAAACTTCATAAGATCTCCCTGAATCTAAAGAAGTTAGTGTTCATAGTTATGGAACGGAAACTCTTATGTCATATTATTTCTAAAGAGGGAACTAAGACCGATCCTGAGCATGTTCAAGCTATCAAGAATCTTTCCTTATCTATAAGTAAGCCTAGAGTCCACTCATTCTTTGGGAAGGTGAAATTTTTGAGAAGATTTGTGCCATATTTTTCCGAGCTAACCAAAGAAATCGTTGACATGATGAAAGGAAAAAATCCTTCAAATGGTCGAAGGAAGGTAGAGAAGCATTTGAAAAAATCAAGGGTGCTATTGCAAAAGCTCCTACATTTGTGTGTCTCGATTTTAAAAAGGATTTCATAGTCTATTGCTATGCTTCCCCACACACGATCTTTGCCATCCTGAATCAACATAATCAAGAGGGAATTGAATCTCCTATTGCATTCATGAGTTCCAGATTCAAGAAACATGAACTAAATTACACTCCCCTCGAGAGGCATGTGTATGCGGTGGTCATATCCTTGAAACATTTTAGGTACTATGTATTGAATTCGCACACCAAAGTCTTAGTTAGGACACCGTAGCTAAATCAATTTTGACACAACAAGAACCGGGTTCTAATAGAGGTAACCGTGTCTCCAAATTCCAAGCATATGACTTGGACATCAAGCCTACCAAGTTATTTTGAGGAAGAGGACTCGCCAACTAATCGCGAGAGAACAAGTCATGAGATGACTCTAACAAAGAACCAATTGAAAAAGTTTACCACCGATAGTTTTCACAAGACAATAGATGAATGGTATTTGGATATAGCTTAATTTCTCACATATGGCGAATGTCCTAAGAATCGAATAGCTAAGGAAAAAAGATCTATCAAATTAAGAGCTGCTAGGTATGTCATTTGGGATAACACATTGTTCAAGAAAGGAATTGATGGCATGTTCCTTAGATGTGTTGATAAGGAACAACATCCCATGTTGCTTGAAGCTTTTCACCATCATGCTTGCGGTGGTCATTTATCTAGACCAATGATAGCTCATAAAACTTTTCGAGTACATTATTACCGCCCACTATGTTTTTCGATGCCCAAAAATGGGTAGCCAAATGCGAAGCTTGTCAACAATTTGTTGGAAGACCTAAATTGGCGCTTTTCCTTTAAAGCCAGTTTTCATTGAAGAACCCTTTCAACAATGGGGGTTGGATTTCATTGGGGTCTTGAACCCAAATTCCAATGTCGATCATACTCACGGCAACTAATTACTTTACAAAGTGGGTAGAAGCTATTCCGATGAAACAAACATCAACTGTGGTAATTTGTGACTTCATCAAAGAGAATATATTGGTTCTTTATGGAATTCCACAAAAGATCGTGATAGAAAATCCCACCAATGTCTCTTCTGCATAGATGATAGGTTTTTATTATGGGTATCGGATATCCTTATCTCATTCATCAGATTACTAACCTCAGGGAAACGATCAAGTAGAATCCAGTAACAAAAACATCATTACTATCGCGTGCAAGTTATTCAAAGAAAATAAATAACTTGGCACAAAAATTTATATGATGCATTGTGGGCCAATCACGTAACTCCCAAAAGAGCAATTACAATATCTACATTCCAACTCTTGTATGGAACTGATGCTCAAATTCTCATTACATTGGAGTTATCTACATTATGATTGGCTCAAGCAGTTGATGATGAATGATTTGCCAATGCGTTGGATAAAAGGATCATGTTCCTAAGTAAACTTGAAGACCAAATAAGTCAAGTGGAAAACAAGATTGAGGAACACCAATCAAAGGTAAAGAAATTGTTCGATAGAAAAACTAAGGAGAGATAATTTCAAATCAATGACTTAGTTCTTCTTTGGGACAAAAGGCGTGAACCAAAAGGGAATTTTGATTCATTGTGGCTAGGACCTTTCAAAATCAGGCATTTCTATGGAGATAACACATATTACTTGGCATATCCTAATGGAACTCATTTTCCTTTGCCTGTAGCAGGTAATATCTCAAGCACTATTAGAATTTTAAATGGGTTGTCCCTGTATGTACATAGGTAATTAGGGTTTTGGTTTGTTTCCTTTCCTTGTTTTTCGGTTTCCTCTCTTTTGTCATCCCATTTTTGTGCATCGTCATCTTTGGGATCATGTGTTAACATGTAGGCCTAATAGCTGTTGTCATTGATGAAAAACCACATTAGTGAAAAAATGGATTTTGTATGATGAATGTGAGTTGTTATTTATGTCCATAAAGGTTTTAGATCAATATTATGTAAGTTCATGAGGTTTGGAGGTCCAAATAGGTTGGTGGTCAAAGGGCACTTTTGGGATCTCACAAAGAAGTCTTGATGTTTTTGTCGTATCTTGAGTTTCAAGATGATCCCTTTGATGATTCAATTTGTGTTGGAAAAAATATTAATAGAGTTTTCCATTGGTATATGTATGTCCTCATGATGATGTCCAATTATAGAGTTTCTAGGGCATTCTTTCAAAGAAGAAATTTTTGGCGATTCGGGATAGGAACAATTTTGGTGAAAGTTTGACACTTGTTGAAGCATGATATGGATTGGGTGATGTTTCTGTTAAGCGTAATGTGTATAGAAATGAATTTGGCATCTAATGAATAAATTTATAAGTCTTGAATATATGTATAGATTTCTGTATGAGCTAACCCTTGAAGACAACGTTTTTGGCGGAGTTGATTTGGTGAAGGAAAATCTTTATTTGGTTTAACGTAAAAGTTGTTTCATGAATTTTAAAGTGCTTATAAGTGTTATAAAGGTTATGCAATTTCTTTTTAGTGGTTACATGGCATGGTTTAAGTTTGTATAAGTGATTTGGTGACTAGATGAAGTTTCCAGGGTATTCAAGGGTGCAGGAAACAACAGTTTTGAGAAGTATGAAGGACTCTCGGCCCATTAAATTGAATAATCTGATTGGTTCAAAAAAATTATGACCATGGTTGATGTTTTTATTATGTATTTATAATACTTTATTAATATGGTAGTTTTACTAAGCATGGTTTTGGAATGAGGAGAATTTTGGCATCCCGATGCATGTGTTTTTGTGATTTTTGGACCATGAAATGAAGGGTTTTTGCTAGGCTGACCTACTTGGGTCACTTGTAGCTATTGGTAAAAATTTATGGGATGTTTTAAAGATGCATGGGTTAAATTTATCATGAGGGACTGACCTCCTTTGTGTTCTAATCAAGAGAAGGGTATAAAATGGAGTTTTTGGCATAATAGTTCTATCTTTTTATAACCCCTTTTATCTTCTTTTGAAGAAACATTTTGCTGCAAAGAAAAACCTTTGGGACAAGCTTAAAAACTTGGAATCTCATTCTAGGACAGTTGTTGGTTGAGTTTTCATGAGGATAATTTGAGCAAGTGAAAGTTGAAGGTTTTTATTTGAGAGCGAGTTGGAGGAGGGCAGATTTTGGTGCTTGAGTTTGGATGCTATATTCATAGCATGCTGATGTTATTTTAAGGTTTCAGAGGTGATTTCAAATCTGATATTAAGTTGAAGAAATTCTCATATATTCATATCTTCATTTGCATTCATGAGACACAGTTGATTGTCTCAAGAGCTATTGGTTGTATCTTGTTGATCATTGTTGAAGACACTATATGTTGTAATCTGATTTGAATATCAAATTGAAGTTTGTTGATATGATTTTGAGCATCAATATAAGTTTGTTCAAGTCTATGTTGTGATCCTTGAATTGTGTTAATTTCTTTGTGAAGAAAATTTTCTTTGATGTATTGTATATGAGCATATGTGGTTAGGGTTTGAAGCACAAGTGTGAAAAAGTTTTGTTGGGGTGATCCACCCCCTCGGACTTGTCACCTCCAACATCATGTTCATTAATTTTTGGGTGCGGATCCGTTGATATGTCTATGAATTCCTTGTCCCCAATTAGAGCCGGTTGTTATCGCCTAATTTTTACTTCGTAGAAACAACTAATTTTGACTTAACAAAAATTAATAAGCGTGAAAATTTAAAAAAATTCGAATCTGTTATTTCTCATGATTTATCACCTTCGTTGCGATCATTTTATTTTTCTCGATCGTTTTGGCCTTCGTTTCATCCATTTTGGGTAAGAACTTCTCCCGCCATGTCGCAAACTATGTTTAAAATTAATTAATTAATATTTAATTAATTTCTTACCCTTTTATTTAATAAAATTAATTTTATTAAATTTTGGGGTTTTTAATTAAATAAATATTAATTTAATCTTCATTAAAATTGATCAACAAAATTTGGAAGAAGTTTTCTCACTTCCCCATTGTCGTGGGCAATTAAAATTTTGCCTCCAATTGTCGGGAATGCCAAGTTGGCTTTCCGCTCCTGATTTTCCCTTTCCTGGCAAAGTTTCCATTTTCCCCGCTTGTTGGAAATTCTCTTGTTGATTGCCAACCCAACCGGATGTCAAACATGGCAAGATATATCCCATTTTCCCATGTGGGGAAATGGATGGGAATTGTCACTAACTTTGCCATTGTCATGGGCAAATGGTTAACTTCTTCCCATATTCCCTTGAAAATTATTGCCCACTACCCAGAGAAAGAGGAAATTGGTTATTCAACGGGAAGAAAGAAGAAACGGTTACGAGAAAGCTTCTTGAATCCTCGTAACTTTCTTTCGTGAAACTCGTGGAAAAAGTCATGTGAAAGTAATGAAGAAGCTTTGAGGCTCTTTATTTCCAACTTCTTATTATTATTTCCAACTTATTACTTTCCCTGTGTGGAGACGTTTTGTGAGAAATATTTTTCCAAAGATTCATAGCACATTTTTCACAGACAACTCAGGAAGCAATAGTCCATGCTCAAGAAGAAGGAAGCAAATATCCATCAAAGGCAAACTTCCAGTCCTAAGGGGAAATCTATCAACGCATTCATCACAACATATGCCAAAGCCAAAGCACATATTCACACAGGGAGGCTATGCATTCATCAGGACACTGTTGCCCACGGATTTCCCAAACCTGTCTAAGAAAATAATAGTCCACAGCTGTCAAAGAGGAGAAAGTAAAATATTTCCACACATTGGTAAAACAAAAGGAAGAATTCAATGCATGCAACAAAGTCCACACAAGGTTAGAAATAGAAGCAACAAACTTCTATGCCTAAGGAAATACCACACAGAAAGGTAAAAATAACATCGTCCACGCATGCATCAATAGTCCATGCTCACCAAAAAAGGGAAAGCTACGCATTGGTGAAAGACAACATCTCCACGGCTTTACCTGGGTAGATCCACACAAGAGGTAAGGAAAAAATAAATGTTCACGCATTTTTTAAATAAAACAACTCGACCAAAAGAAGGAGACCCCACATTTGTTGTAGGAAAACTTACCCACACATAATACCAAAAGACCAAGCTATGTATTAGTAAAGGTCAAAAGAAGATCCGCCAAGTGTTGGGAAACACAACTGCATCACGCATAGCTAAAGAGAATTGTTTCTATGCATTCACCATTTTTTTACACATTCCCACGCACTTATTCATGCAGGTTTTAAAAATAGAAGGCAAATTATTAGCAAAGCTCAGAATCACAATGGAGAAGGAAAGATTCGTGCAAGAAAGGAGGTAGAAAACCAGTCAAAGCCAAAGGTGATAACACGAATTGTTCAAACATGCCCATGCAAATTTGTCACGTAGGCCAAGGAAGAATCAATTACAACCAACAAATTTAGTGAAGGCTATCCCAGTGCAAGAAAACAATTGATTTGGAGCGAAGGTCGTTGTTGTTTGTATCTGTCAATCTAGTCAACTTTAGAGCTTGATATCTCGAAGTTTGATGATTTTCGTTAAAATCCAATCATCATGTCTGCAATTTTAATCATGTTAAGGTGTTTTTATACTTATTCTTAGAGCCCTAGCACCTTGTTTTATATTTTTCATGGACCCAAAACAAACACAATTTGTTGGATTTCGTTGTGCACCTAGTTTTTAGATTGTCAGAAGGCCTACTTTGGGCATCCGTATTTTGGGCTTGAGTGATTATTGAGAAGAATAGTTTAGTTCTTTGCATTTTATCCATATTCATGTACTCCTTTACTAAGTTCTAAATGCACATCACCTCATTTGGTATTTTTAACAGACCCAAATAAAAGACAATTTATTTGATTTCGTTGCACGTGTAGTTTTTAGCTTGTCAAAAGGCCTACTTTGAGCATCTGTATTTTGGGTCTGACTGATTGTTGAGAAGAACGGTTTAGTTCTTTGAATTTTATCCATCTTCATGTACTCCTTTTCTAAGTTGAAAATTCACAGCACCTCATTTGGTATTTTTCACAGACCCAAATAAAAGACAATTTATTTGATTTCGCTGCGCGTGTAGTTTTCAGCCTGTCAAGGGGACTCACTTTGAGAGTTGATATTTTGAACTTGGGAGATTGATAAGAGAAAATTATTCTTCTTTTACTTTTTCCCAACTTCATGTGCCCCCTTACTAAGTTGTAGATTCCCAGAGTGACGTTTGGTATTTTTCCCAGGCTAAAATAAAACGAAGTTTTCACAGTTTCACACCTGCATTTTCCTGATAGTTTCAGAGAAGTCATCTTTGACCTTTAATATTTGACTAAAGAATTTGATTTGGGAAAAAAATCTTGACACACGACTTTTGATCGAACAGGGCTGTGCTTGATCCCGGGAGACGACTATGGCATTATCCATCTCTCGGGATCCTTAGAGCAAGCGCTAATGGCGGCAAAGATCTAGCTTAGCGATGAGTTCCCGTGTATATTGGTTAATTCACTCAAGCGTGGTCAAAGTGAGCTCCGCACGAAAGCACGCAGATCGACACCTGCATCGAGATCGAGAAACCTCCGGCAAAAGCCAAACCGCTATCATGAATCATTTGTGCCATTGGTGTAGGGTTTGCGTCTGCCATCCTCGCCCAAAAATCACCGAAGTCGAGATGTCGAGCTTCACTGTCCCCAATATTGGGAACGGCAGACTCTAGTGACGAAATTTGTTCCTGTCCCTGGAATTTGATCTTCATATTGGTATTATCAGAGAGAGAGAATTGCAATCTAGACTTGGGAAGGAATTGCAGTAGGGAACGGGTATGTGCGCAGGAAATTAGATTGCGGGGGTTCGGGCAAAAGATAGCAAGGAAGCAGTGTGAAAAATGCAAAAGGGGGTCTGCCCGTTATATAGCCGTTTTGGAGAGAGAAAGGAAATCAATGCACATTAAATTCATATCTACCAATTTGACAAGCAACATATTCGGGTAGAGCGGGAAAAACTAAGTATGAATGGCACTTGGTTCGCTTGGGACATGTGAGACGCGAATGCGCGAAACACGCGGCTCGGCCGATTCGGGCGAAGCAGGGAGAAGACGCACAAATGCATTTTGGGACATTTGGGATGAAAACGCGCGAAGTACGCGGTTCGGGTGTTTCGGCCGAAAATGGAACAATAGGTCCGGAGAACTTGGGACATTTGAGACGAAAACGCGTGAAGTACGCGGTTCGGGTGTTTCGGCCGAAATTGGAACAAACTGCACAATTAACTTTGGGACATTTGGAACGAAAAGTTCCGATGGGCCCGAAAATGGAACAACTTCGGGGATATCGGCCGATCGGGGAACAAAGCGCACTTTTGAACTTGGGACATGCGGGACAAAAATGTCCGACAGGCCCGAGAAACATACAAAATGACCCAAAATTGTAGATTTTCTCGATTTCACGACTTTTAACATTTGCAAAACAACAGAAGAAACACTCAAACTCAAAAAATTTTGAAAATGACTTCTTAAGAACGGGGGAATTTTGAGTGGACAACAGCTGGCTCCTTCTGGGGATGACTTGGCATAAATTCAAGGGATGAGACAAGGCAAGAACTTAGACAAACTCAGGGGAAGCAGATCAGTACCTTATCCATTGGGCAACGGAGTCAAAAAGCTAGATCAATACAGAGGACAACAACACACCAAAACAGAAAGGAAAGAGGACAACGCACCAAAAAGCAGAGAAGCAAAAACACTGCACAGAATATACAAGGGACCTCCTAATCACCTAGGACTTGAACAACTTGAGGTACTGCCCACTATAAGGAAGTGGGAGAGGAGAACCATCCATGTAATCAAGATAAAAGGAATGCTTACTAGCAGAGTGTCTGATCTTGAAAGGTCCGAGCCAAAGGGAATCAAATTTTCCATGGCTGCCACGAGGTTCATGTCTTTTATCCCATAACAAAGACAAGTGTCTCCAACTTGGAAATCTCTAAACCTAGCTTTCTTGTCAAACAGACCTTTACTCTTTCTGTTTGGTGAGCAGATATCCGATCAGCAACCTCAATCTGTCCTCATTTAGTTTGTGAAGGTACATAATTCTCTTATCCAAAGCATCATCAAACTAGTATCTTCAATGGCCTTCATTAGATGCAAGGCGGCGGTTCCATCATTCTATGGCGGTTGAGCTTCTACTCCATATACCACTTGAAAAGGAGACATTCCAATAGCTCTCTTTGGTGTAATCCTGTCTCGCCTAAAGAGCATCGTAGAGCTTCTGTGTGCGATTTCGTTGAGACTCATTTACTAACTTTCTTATAATAGTCACTGATTTTTGTTAGTGGATTCGCTTGCCCATTTCCCCGGGATAATAATCAAGAATGAGCACAGGAGATGCCATACTCAGAAAGTGAGAAATCCATTATCTCAGTTGAAGAGAAATTCGAAGCATTATCTGTTACAATCTTATTAGGTACACCATACCTTACCAAGATGTTCTCTTTAATGAAGCTGCACACCACTTCAGAAGTAGTACTCTTGACTGGAATAGCTTCCACCCATTTGGTGAAATAGTCAGTGGCAGTTAGCACATGAGTGTGACCAGCACTAGAAGCAGGATTAAGTGTTCCAATGAAGTCCAGACCCCACTGCTGAAAAGGTTCTTCAATTACAACTGGCTTAAGAGGCAAAGAGGCCAGTTTGGGTCTTCCCACGAAGGTCTGACAAGCCTCACATTTATCAACCCACTTGGATGCATCTTTAAACAAGGAAGGCCAGTAATATCCTCCACGGAGTATCTTATGAGCTGTAACCGTTGATGAGTAGTGCCCTCCACATGCCTGATCATGAAAAGCTGAGAGCAACTTTCTCTGTTGTTCCTTGTCCACACACTTCAAAAATCTCCCATCTAACCCACGCTTGAACAAGGCATTTTCCCACAATACATATTGCGCTGACCTCAATTTAACAGTCCTCTTTTCTTTGGCAGTTAAATGAGAGGGGCATTCCCCATAGGTGAGAAAATGGGCGATGTCAGCGTACCATTCATCAACTGAGCTAAGGAACAGAACGGTAGGAAGGTCAACTTTCTCCTCCAGCAACTCATGTTTGGCTCCTTCAGCAATGAGCTCACAAAGGCCTTTTCCACGAACCAGCTTGGTCGGTTTGATGTCAATGTCATACTCTTGGACCTTAAAGAACCCGCCTTCCCTCTCTTGGATCCAAATTCTTTGTGTGAGAATCGACTTGTGATTGTATCGGGACCAATACCATGGAATGAGAGTTGAGGATGTAAAAGTGAAACTGCTTGACAGCTTTAACCACTGCAAAAGCATGTTTCTCCATCATGGTGTATTTCAACTCGTGATCTTTCAGAATATAGCTCATGAACGCAATCGGGAGCTCATGCTCGCCGAGTCTTCTTGAGTCAAAAAACAATGGCTAAGGTATTATCGTGGCATAGCAATAGATAATAAAATCTTTGCTGAAATCAGGACAGGCTAAAACAGGAGTTTTAGCGATAGCTCTCTTGATACCTTCAAAGGATTCCTTTCCTTCAGAAGACCAACCAAATGTTTGCTTCCCTTTCATCATCTGAGAAATATTCAAAGTTAACTCGCAAAATCGTGGAATGAATCTTCTCAAAAAATTGATCTTGCCAAAGAAGGAGTGCACGCCCTTTTTGCTGGTTGGGAGAGGAATTTGTTGGATAGCTTGTACTCATTCAGGATCAATCTTAATACCATCTTTGGAAACGATGTGCCCTAATAATTTTCCCTCTGTGACACAGAAAACAAACTTTTTAGGATTCAAAGAAATTCCATGCTCTCTGCATCTTAGCAGAACTGTCTCTAGGTGATCAAAATGATCCGCTCTTGTCTTGGAAAATACTGTCAGGTCATCAAGATATATGACAATACACTTCCCTTTCAAACTTCCAAAAGCCAGATCCATAGCTCTCTGGAAAGTGGCACCAGCATTAATAAGCCCAAAAGGCATTCTCTTGTAGGCAAAGGTACCCCAAGGAGTAGTGAAAGCTGTTTTGTGTTGATCTACAGTATCAACCTCTACCTGATTATATCCCGAGAATCCATCAAGCATAGATAACATTTCGATCCTCATGCACGCTTGCAAGACCCGATCCATCATAGGCAAAGGATAATTGTCTTTCAAAGAAGCCTGATTCAGTTCCTGAAATCAACACAGATGCGGATCTCACCATTTTTCTTCCTAACAGGCACAATATTTGCAATCCATGTTGAATGGTGAATGGGAAAAATGATTTTAGCCTTCAACAACTTCTGTATTTCCTGAAAGATGGTGTCAGCTATTTTGGGGTTGTATTGCCTCTGTTTCTGCTTGAAAGGCTTAATTCCAGGCTTAAGAGGAATCGAGTGTTGCATATCTTTTGGTTTGAAAGCTTTCAAATCTTCATAAGAATAAGCAAGAACATCCTTATACCTTTTTAAAAGATCAATTGCTTTTCTCCTCTCATCTGCTGTGCAACATTTTCCAATATTTACTAGCTTAGGGTCATTAGGACTCCCAATATTAATCCTGTCATGTTCAGCTGATTGCTGAGGTCCAGTAGAAGCTCTAGACTTCACATATCTGTCATGTTTATCAAATAGTTCCTCCAAACTCACCAATCCTTTAGGAATCTTGTTTCCTTTGAGATTGATGCATCCATCCTGATCTGTTTCTTCCCCTTGGGCGACTGCTTTGTCAAAGGGCACACTCTCACGAGGTAGGTTGTCACTTCCCTCAAAATACAGTTGTTCGAAATTACCCTTGAGTTCCAGGAAGGAAAGCAAATGTTGATCATCATTGAAAACTTGCCAGTTATTGGCATTATCAGGTACACTAGGCCGATGGACCATCTCAATGGTGAACTTATCCTGAGAGAAATCAGGATGAGGAATCAGTAGTGACCCTGAGACTGCTAGTGAATCAGCCCTGCTGTTCTTCTCCCTAGGTATTGCCTCAATGGAGAAAGCATCAAGGAATTCAATGGAATCCCAAACCTGATTCCGGTAATGTTTCAGCCTCCCATTTTTTACTTGAAAAAGGTTTCTGACCTGCTTTACAATCAACTCTGCATCACCACGAGCCAGAAGATTCTTTACACCTTGTTCTTTGGCCACTTGCAATCCGAGAATGAGAGCCTCGTACTCTGCTGTGTTATTAGTATTCTCGAACTGCAACTTAAATGAAAAGGGGTGTAGGCTTCCTTCAGGTGACACCAGCAGGACACCGGCTCCAGAACCAGCTGAGGAACAACTTCCATCAAACTCTAAAATCCAAACCCCGTTAGGATCTTTAGGAGACACTTTGGGAGGTCGGATTTCATCAGGGGACATAATCATGTAGTTACCATGCCCCATATCCTCGTAGAGTATTTGTGCTTTAGGATCATCCGTTTTCTGCACAATATACTGCATCGCTTCTCGTGCAAAGCAATTTCTTCATGTGTCCCGATGACAGTATGATTGCATGTGACTAGTCCATTTAGATTTCTCCACCTACGTCCTCGCGAAGTTCCTACTTAACAACATCCCATATGAAGGGGGAATATCTCGCCACTAAGATGGTAGCCAAGACTTTCTTTCGGGCAAAGCAAAGCAAAAGCTACTTGTGCATCTTTAATTCTCCCGACCAAGGGCACTTCCTTACTCTCCATAGAGTAACAAGATCCATAAGTGCGTGTGAGAGTTAGGCCTAAAGCATGAGCTACTTTAGCAGGCATCACATTATCTGAGGCTCCGGAATCTATGACACAATTACTGAGCCTATGACCAGCTATAAGAAGTGTTACATAAAAAGGCTTGATTTTGTCATTAGGCGAGGTGACAGTGGCTACCAGACTAGGCTGTGGTGCAGAAGGAGGAGTGGGCAAAAGGCCTTTAGAGGTGGTCTTAGAGTGGGAATTGACAAAGTGGATCATTTTAGCAAAAGCTTTGGGATGGGTTTGATAATACTCAGCTTCTGAGATTTGGACCTTGGTCTTTTTCAGGTGATCAACAATATCAAAGGATCCAGAAGTGGACGGGCCATCATCATTCAGTACTCTAGGCTTATCAACTTTAGGAGAGAAAGAAGAAGCAATTTTAGTAGTAGGATTAATAGGACTCACCTTTGGTGTAGATGAGGTAGGGAAAGAAGATCCTCTTTTTGCAATCACGGGAATAGTTGTCGACTGCTCTTTAGATTTCTTGATGGGTTGTGTCACTTTCTCCCTCTGGCTTGTCTGCTCTCGAGTCATGACAGCGAATGATTCACTATTCATGTCTGCTACTACTTCATCATAGTCATCTCCATCATCGACGCCCTCCGTGGTGAAGAAATTTACTCGAGATCCCTCAAGTTCGTCTGCTTCATCATCAACTTCTTCCGCAAACTCCTCGCAAGCTTCATTATCTCCATCATCATCTGGTTCTTCCACTTCGCAGGTCGCATTGACAGGGACTTTAACAGGAGGTCCTTCAAGTGCTAATCTTGTTTGAGAAGTAGGCAAATGATTTCCGGGCTGAAAATTCCTCCTAAGAACGTCTGCATAAGGAGCGTGCTGAGCTAATTGTTTCTTTATAGCAATGAGGTCATTCGCAAGTTTCTGAACTAATGGATCAGTGTTAGATCCAGGGGCAGAAAGAAGAAGAAGCAGCAGACTTAGATTTGGAAGGGTCTCTTCTCAACTTCCCCGACATGATCAAGTCATCCTCGATACTAACAGCGAGGGTTTGATCCTCGACCAATGTTGTGAGATTAGCCCTTCTTAGTGCATAACTAACTTTGGGCGATTGAGCATTTAGGAAGAAACATTTTTGAATTTGATCAACAGGTCGGGTAAGCTGCGGAATTTTATTGATCAATTTGTTGAATCGGGCCACAAATTCTCTCATGGGCTCTTGTGAATCTTTCTTTATCTGAGAGATTTGGGCTAGCAAGGCATGTACATCTTCTGCCGGCTTGAAACGGTTTTCGAACTGAGTTCTCATTGTGTCCCAGTCGGTGATAGCGCCGGAAGGTGGTAGAACCAATCAACAGCATTATCTTGTAACGTCTCAACGAATGCCTTACGGAGACGTCTTCATGTTCAACTCCCAGAACTCCACATGCAACAATGAAGGCTGTGATGTGTTCATCAGGATGCACTTTGCCATCGCCTTTGAATTTAGGGAAGTTCTTCCGGTTACCTCTGGGTAACTCATGCAAAGGCTGAGTAAGGGCCAGGGGCCCGACACGATGACCCCATGGTAATGGCGCCGCCATTCTTGGAAAAACGGCTTGGAGAGGGACTGCAACACCAGCAAGAATCAAAGCTTGAAGATTAGGGCTAGCTGGCTCTGAAGAAAAACCACCCGTGGGAATTCTGTCTTGAACAGGTGGAGTGCTTGTCGAACGAGTCCTTCTATTTGTTGAAGGGAAAGGAAAACCTTGCTGCTCCAAAAGCTGAAACTGAGAATCTTCAACACCAAGGGCCCTCCTCCCTCGAGTAAAACGCGGAGTCGCCAGATCAAAGGATGATCAAAAATTGCAGAACTGGAATGCGATTTTCCCCAGCGGAGTCGCCAAAAACTGTTGGTCGTCAAATAGGACTTTTATGAAGAGCAACAGTCAGGGGACAAGAAGTCCCTCCTCTTTAATGGGAGAGGTTCCCTTATTCAGAAACGAACCTATCTACAAATGTACAAAACATGATTTTCTGGTTAAACTTGGATATCATGAAAGTGTTTTTTTGTAAGGATGTTCAAGTACAAAAGGACTGAGGAATGAAAAGACGAGAACGAGCAGAAAGGCAACATGCAGAATTATAGTGAATCAGAGTAATTCCTTATGTATGCGATGTTACAGTGAATTGAAAACGGGATCATTTGCATCACATGAATAAGATGAAATTTAAAGACACAAAGTTCTGTAAATAACGTCTGTTAGAATGCAATGGTTCATTAATCAAGGACACAAAGTTCCTTCTTGGTTGTGCAAGATCACCATGTATTGCAAAGTTGAAGAGCATGCAATCAGTGAGACTAACAAACTAGAGACAAATGACCTTTACAAAATAAATAAATAAATAAATGAGAGCTTAGAGATAACAGAGATTAGATAGACAAAGAATGGAAAGTCCTTCTGTATTGATTTCTTTGTGATCTATTTACACTTTCAGAAAATATGCCAAGTTCTTCCTCCTTAGAATGGCGTAAAGAAGGCCATTATATAGCTTACAAATCAGTTACTCTTCGTAACCGTTTCTTTTAACTAAAGAATAGTTAAGGACCGCCAATCGCAGTACCTCAACCTATTACAAGGAAAACGGAAAAGAAAGGGAAGAAGAGAAAAGAATGGGGAAGAAGACAGGTGGCCAGTCACTGAGAGGGACCCACTGACTTCAGAATCCACTGCCTGAATTTCTTTAACGCCTCAGCTATATCTCTGCCACGAGGGACTGACGTGTTAGTCGTAGACTGAGTCCAAAATCCCAGACACTTTTCCATCTCTTTATCAAACTCGACATGAGTATGATAATCTTTATTTGCTTCTTCAATGGCAGATTGAAGAGAGCAGATCTCTTTCATTTTTTCTTTGGAGATGGAGCTTTCCTTGAATAAATTATCTTTGACAAAAGCTCTGAATTGAGCTTTGATTTCTTGCAAGGAAAGGGAAGTACCAGAAGTCTCATCCTGAAGATGACAGTGTATGTCTTTGAAAGCAGAGACAACCAGTGTCTTGAAAGCTTCGCCCTTCTGCCAACTGTTCTTCAGTTCTCCCAAAGCCTCCTCCAGGACTCTGATCTTCCACTCCATCTGTAGACCCAGGACTTCGACAGATTATCCTTTGCATCATCAAATACTTTACTCGCCAACAAAATGTTCTCATCTGCCTGTCCCATGAGTCGGAGGTCTACTATGCAACTGCTCCAGAGTTTGAGCTCTTTATCCATGATATTGATAGTGGAGGAGAGCTTCAGTTGCACATTGCTCACCTTTTCGTGGAGTTTGAAAGCTTCATCGATGAAGTTTAATCCAGCAACAAGCATGTCATCCACCAGGGTTTCAATAGCTCGCCATAGCATGAATACTTGTGCATATCTTTAATACTCTGCACTTCATCTTGGCTTAGAATTACAGGAGGTGGGAGAGTAGTCAATGGGGTAGGGTCCAAAACTTTGTCCTTAGACAAAAGAGACTTGATGAAACCTGTGAGAACTTGGGCCTGTTCTTCCAACTGTTCAATAGTTTGTTGCCCTTTCTCTACCCTCCCAATGACTCTTGTGACTGTTTCCTGGAGGTTGTGAATTTCACCTTCAGGGGTAGACTCTCCCATTGGGATTCTCGAGAGCTCTAAGTCAGATACCTGCAAGTCCTGCTCTGATTTATCCATTGTAGGCTTGGCAATCTCCAGGAATTGCTGACCTTGAGCATCAGACACTATTCTAGAGGTAACCTTGGCTTTCTTGGCACGAGAAGGAGTGGTGCCCAACAAGGCTGCAACAGCATCAAAATTTGGTCCTGAGCTTCGAGAGGAAAATTTCCTCTTCCTTTTGTCAACCAAAGGTTGCACCCACGCAAAAGAGGAAGAGGAATCAGCAGGAGGGGCAAGGGGACCAAGAGACAGAGAGCTCATGACGCTCAAGGTCTGCGCAGCTGTTGACTCGAGTTGAGAGGTGAGTGGGGCACTTGGGGCAATTACGGTAGAAAAGTCGATAACATCAGCTCTGGATTTCTTTATCTTTATCAGCTGGGTCTTCAGGAGCATTTGCAGGGGTTGGCATTTCGCTTTCTTCACTTTCACTGAGAACAATGATGTTCTCTGGTCCCATAGGCAACTCTGCCTGCTTTCTTTGAGGGTCACTTTCTGCAGGCTCCTTCTTAACCTCCTTGAGTTTCTTCTGGTACACTTGAGTGGATGAAGAAGGAGTGGAAGCTGCAGGTCCTTGAGTTGATGAGGTAGGAGGGGTCTTCACTGGTGTTTCCGACCTTGGAATAGATGCTTCTCTTCTTGGTGTTGAAGCATCCTTAGAAGAGGATTCTCCTGAATGCCTCCTGAATTCTCAAACTTTCCTGTCAAACCAGACCTTAGTCCTGACTAAGACTGGAGCAAGGATCTCAGCCAGATCATCCCTCTCTTTCCTGTTCCAATCCAGGTCCTCCAAAGGAGTGTGCTTAACCACATTTTCATACTCATACGAGTATAGATCAGAGTTGTCATCCTGGAGACCTTCAGGAACTTGATACAGACCGAGTTCTTGGATCAGTGGCAGAGAGAACCTGCCATAATGTCTTCTCCTGGCCTCAAAATCATCTCGCATACCACCTAGTAGTCTTCTCAGATATCGCCCTATGATGGTAGATTATCTTGATGTTCATTCAATGAACTTCTCCAAGTCGAAAGCAGTCCTTGGCTTGAAGAAATGAACGGTGATAGGGACCAGGGTTCTCTCTATGTTCTGAGCATCCAGGGCTGTTTTGCAAGTGTAGTTTCCCAGAGAGATGGGAAAATGCAAGCCAGAAATCTTCTTATCTCTGCAAGTTCTGTGCAACTTGTCTAGTTGCCTGCATATTTCTATCAAGGCCATTTTATCATTGCAGAACATGGGCAGTCTCAGAGGGGTGCCCTCATAGCTGGTGAGCCTGATATAAGAGAATTTCCTGAACTGGATGAAGTAAGCACCGTAGTGCGATATTAGAGTCATAGCTTCATCTGAAAATCTCCTGGCAGTGTCACCTTCGAGCAATCTGACCACGTACATGGTAAAATCGCTATCATTGACCCTTCTAAAATTACGATTGCTGGTCTCCAAGGTGAACTGCGGGAGGCATATACTGGATCGTCTTTGTGTGCATCTATATAAGAAAAACCGAACCACTGCCTTGATGCTGCCAGAGTGTACATCAGGTACGAAGTCATATAGAATTTCTTCGTTTGCTGCACGTTGGACAAGCTGCTCTGCCAAATTCATGCTAATGATCTCCGCCCAGCTGATATTCTGTGTTCCCTCGCACACCATGCTGATGAGCGGGCACATCCAGAAGTGAAATTCGTTGGTAGTGGGCAAACCCATAACCCGAGCCAACAGAATTATGAAATCAGACAACTCTTCATTGAAATCTACCCGTAAAAGGGTTTTGGACAGACGAGAAGCTCCCTTCTTAGGGTTCTTCAACCAAGACTTCGCCACTCGTGCCTTATATTTGTCACTGTCTTGATCGAACAGGGCCTGTGCTTGATCCCGGGAGACGACTATGGCATTATCCATCTCTGGGATCCTTAGAGCAGCGCTAATGGTGGCAGCATCTAGCTTAGCGATGAGTTCCCCGTGTATATTGGTTAATTCACTTGAAGCAGGGTCAAAGTGAGCTCCGCACGAAAGCACGGTATCAGCGCACTGTACCGAGATCGGGAAACCTCCGGCAAAAGCCAAACCGCTATCATGAATCATTTGTGCCATTGGTGTAGGGTTTGCATCTGCCATCCTCGCCCAAAAATCACCGAAGTCGAGATGTCGAGCTTCACTGTCCCCAATATTGGGAACGGCAGACTCTAGTGACGAAATTTGTTCCTGTCCCTGGAATTTGATCTTCATATTGGTATTATCAGAGAGAGAGAATTGCAATCTAGACTTGGGAAGGAATTGCAGTAGGGAACGGGTATGTGCGCAGGAAATTAGATTGCGGGGGTTCGGGCAAAAGATAGCAAGGAAGCAGTGTGAAAAATGCAAAAGGGGGTCTGCCCGTTATATAGCCGTTTTGGAGAGAGAAAGGAAATCAATGCGCATTAAATTCATATCTACCAATTTGACAAGCAACATATTCGGGTAGAGCGGGAAAACTAAGTATGAATGGCACTTGGTTCGCTGGGACATGTGAGACGCGAATGCGCGAAAACACGCTGGCTCGGCCGATTCGGGCAAAGCAGGAGAAGACGACAAATGTATTTTGGGACATTTGGGACGAAACGCCGTGCCAAGTACGCGCGGTTCGGGTGTTTCGCCGAAAATGGAACAATAGGTCAGGAGAACTTGGGACATTTGAGACGAAAGCGCAAGCGCAAGTACGTGGTTCGGGTGTTTTTACTAAATTGGAACAAATCGCACAATTAACTTTGGGACATTTGGAACGAAAGTTCCGATGGGCCCGAAAATGGAACAACTTCGGGGATATCGGCCGATCGGGAACAAAGCGCATTTTGAACTTGGGACATGCGGGACAAAATGTCCGACAGCCCGAGAAACATACAAAATGACCCAAAATTGCAGATTTTCTTGATTTCATGACTTTTAACATTTGCAAAACAATGAAGAAACACTCAAACTCAAAATTTTTGAAAATGACTTCTTAAGAACGGGGAATTTTGAGTGGACAACAGAAGTAATAGCCAGTAAATCAAGCTTCTACCACGTCTTCATAATCATGTCATCTTCAAATAAATTAGTTTTACGGATCATCAAGCAAGGCCAAATCATTCAAGTATGTCCATGTCACCTTTCAAAGCAGACGCAATACTTCATTGGTTAGTCTTAAAGTTGGAGTGTTCTCGAATGGATGATTGTGAGTTGTTGTCTCCTGAAAAAAGCTCTGTATTTTCATTGCCAAATCCAAATTTTTTGAGCTCACACCCTTTGTTGGTGTCTAAGGCAAGTTTGAGATTCAAGAAATTAGCTAAAATCGTGCCCTTGAGCTGTTTAAACCTCTGTGTCGCTTGTTTTTAGAAATCCTCCTCTTCCTGGTCTGTGCACGTAATATCCTTTTGCCCCTCCCATTTTTGATCGAAATGGTTCACTTGTTCCATGGCCCGGGTCGTCAAATCATTGTTTTGCCTTCATGCCTCTAGCTCATGAAGAAAATTTGAAAATTGGACTCAAAATGACGAAGTTCTCTTCCTCTGTGTATTTTTCCATAGTCGGGAACGATGGGCATTTCTTTCCCCACCAAATTTTGCCTCAGCATTCCCCAATGATACGTGGGTCTCCCTGATTGGTGCGGTCTAGTTATACTTTAAAGACTCAGTGGACGGCTCCACGTGTCACAATGGCGCAATTCCAAGTGCAATTCCGGGGCAATCTTCAATTGAGCGCGGCTCTCCACGTGTCCCAGGTCCAAAATGAAGGTAAAATTAGCTAAGTATGGAAGGCTCAGTAGATGGCTCCACGTGTCACAACAATACGCAACTCTAGGGGTAGGAAAGGTCAATTACCAATTCAGTGCCAAATCACCATGTGGTGGAAGACATTGAAAAGTCAAGGCGGACGAGTGGGCCATCGGGGGAATTCGAGACTTTGAGCCTTTTTGTAAAAAGGTGAAAAATTAAAAAGTAACCCACAGCCCCGATCAGGCTACCAAGGAAAAATTCAAAGCTTGAGCCCATAGGGAAAAATTTAAAGGAAAGGCCCGCCGTTGAAAAGTCAAATCGAGAGCAGCGGGCCAGCGGGAATTTGAGTTTTTGAGCCTTTTTCCAAAAAGGTTAAAATGTTGAGAAGAGAACTATGACCCGCCTACAAACAAAACGTGCCACATGTCCTAGTCAAATCAGAGCAACTGGGCAAGAGAGGAAATTGAGTTTTTGAACCTTTTTGTAAAAAAGGTTAAAATGTTGAGAAAAAGACCATGATCCCATTTCCAATAAGAATGTGCCACGTGTCCTAGTTGAAAAGTCAAAGTGGGTTGTGGGCCAATTTGTTCCAAATTGCCAAATCTCTAAAAATTGAAAATGCAAAGGCTTCCCCCATAACTACTCTAATCCCTTCCTGCCACGTGGACGACCCAAATTCAAAGCTAGAGGAGCAAATCAAACGGTCTAGATTTAAACTGGAAAATCAAATGTAACGGTTGCTTTGCAAGGTCTGGTTTTAGCTACCATGAGTGTTTTCTTCATGATAAAGGAATTCAAAGAGGCGTGAATGATTTGTAATGTTGTAACGGTTTCTTGCGAAGAATATAATGACTTCTCGACGTCATTCCAAGGGTTGGCGATTGATTTTAGAAAAGACCAGAGTGCTCTGTGCCTGAAAAAGATGGAAAACGCCACACTTCTTCTATTCTTCTCTTCTTCCTCGAATTTCTTCCATCCTCAAGCTATGTACAAACTCTGCCCAAGCTTCAATAAGAAAAGAAGGAATTTTTTGCCTTTTTGATTGAGGAATTAATTGGTACTTTGTGATCAATGAGTTTCATTCGGTCTTGTAGCTTCTCCCGTGGATTTGTTTCTCTTCCAATTATAAATGCATGTAAATGAGACTTCTAATTAATGTGTGTGGGCATCTGATATTCTACTCACAACATAAATTTCTCCTACCTCCATTCTCACTCCCTTTCCCCTTCTCAGACGAAGTTCTTCTCTAGTGAGAAATTGCTAGCTTTGCCATAGGGTCAGTGGAGTGTCCCTGTTGGATCTCTAGTCGAAAGGCCACCATTGGAATCCACCATTTTTGCATGCACATACGGAAGCTACACCGTTCAAGTAGAGGGACTTAGATTCCCATAGCATTGGCTTGAAACCCACCAATTTGTCCACAAGACAAATTTTCTCGCCAACATGAGCGAATCAGAATGGCAACACTTCGGGATGGCGATAAGGATGAAAGACATAACTCTAGGAAGTGAATTGTAATCTTAACTCTTGGAAGATCTTCTCAATGGAGAAAGATCAGGAACTAGATTTTGACAAGTCAAGGTGGTGTAATGACTATGGTCTCGCGACAAATGAAGAATTCACCATGGAAAGGTATTTAGAGCATGTAGAGAATTTTGTGTAATTGTGAATTCAAATGTGAATAAAGATAAAATTTATCACACTAGGATATTGCTCAAATGAAGAGGTGGATGAATTTCTCTAGTTTCAAGCTTCGCTCTCTTGTCATCTCGAAGGATTGTGGAGCACGGTCAACGATTTCATTATTGTATGACCAAGATACGTAGAATCTTGGCCCAATGGATAAGGAACCGATCCTGTGTGTCTTGATCTAGGTGGCGCATTGTAGACTAGAATATCTATGTGTGTGTCCAAGTCATTTAAGTGGCTTCCACATGTACCCATTGTTTTTATTTATGTACTTTTCCTAAAATGACCTTAAAATTGTTATAAAGTGATGTTATTGTTAAACTCACTTTTAGAAAATTTTTGATAACTTAAGTGATTTCTATTTTCAAGTTACTTTTTAAAGTTGGTTGAAAAATTCAAAGTCACTTAAGATGCCCTCGTTAATGTTCATATAAACCCTAAGTATTTTGTAACCAACTTTTAGGTTATAAAAGGAAGTTATAGGCTCATTTGTAAGTGTGAGTTTGAGAGAGGAGAAGAAAATACTTGTGTGTGCAAGACTTGTTTCAAGAAAGAAATTGTGTTCTTTTGTGTAGACATTTTGGAGTTAATGAAATATGAACTTTGTGTCCCATTCATTATCTCTTGTAGCATTTGATGTTCTTATGTTCATTAGATGTTAGTGTTTAAATCTTGCATGTGAATATTGTCTTGGATCTTATTATCAATGTTATTAATTTATTCTTCTTGTTCACAATGATCAAGATTTGATATTTACTTGCTCATGTGTGTTCCCTTTTACTTATTCTTGTTTAGTTGATTCAAAATATGCATTATTTGAGGTAGTTATTCATTTTTTTCCTCTATGCAATATTAGGCCCGCTTTTACATAGCTATTGCATGTTCCTTCATTCCTTTCCATTTCTTTCCTTCATTTCATTCTATATCCCTCATTCACATTTCTTTCCGTTTGAAGTTCCAAAAGACCCCCACATACAACTTTGAATGTACAAATGTAAATACCATTTTTGTTTTCAATAAAGGTAGCTTCACCTTTATTGAGGAGGGACTTCATTCCCTTATTGTTGCATGTCATTTGCATGCATGCAAATCCATATGCTAACACCATCTCATCATTTATTTCATCTATTCCAGTAGGCTTGACCACCTCCCCTATATCTATTCCACCTTTTCCCATCATACCATATGTGGAACCTATACCGGTTCTTCCTCCCACTCTCTTACCCACATCAATTGTTGTGGTTACATCCACACCACCTTCTTCCTTCACCCCAAATTCATCATTTGAGGAATGCTTAAAATCATTTTACCTTGCAATGACCTTAGATGTTCCTTCCATGTCATCAACATAATCCCATCAATCTTCACCTTCCATAGATCACCTCGTAAAAATTTGTTTCTTGTACTCGAACCAGCCTATAGCATCTCCATCTAATCCCCGCTTAGGGTTGTCTTTACTCCTCTCAAGGATGCATCTTCAAAATCTATAATCCCTCCTAGGGCTAAATTGTCCAACCTGAAATTATCTATTTTAGGACCACAAACATTTCAACCCAACAATCCAAGACCGCTTAACACTAAAACACCAATCAACATCAAAATTGATTTCAAATCACCAAAACATCAATACACTGGGTTTTACCCCAAACATCCAAAGTATCACATAAGACATCTTCTATCACTCTAGTTAGATCATATATAGAGATCTTCCAACACTTACTGCAATTACGCTTCCTCCTATCAAGGCTTTTGACCCAAAGGAAAGAAGCCTTTATGGTTCAATTCTAACCTTATGTGTGCCTTTCATCATACCCATGGACATGATATTGAGCATTGTAGAGTGCTTCAGACCATTATTCACAATCTCATTGAAGAGGGAAGACTTTCCCTTGGACCGAGTCAGTCCCTTCCTTCCACATCTAGTCCGACATCAACTATTTTACCTTCGGGAGATGACTCATCCAATGATGACCCTCCTTTATTCATCAATGTAGTTTGGGTAACCACTCAATCCGGCCCACGCGAGCCCAAATCAACCTCTGAGTTAAAATCTAGGACCTCCATTGCCATCCCTCCTCTTGAAGAGTTGGCCACATTGTCGAGACCAGAGGTTTTTGTTTTAGTGGTTTCTAAGCCTATTGAAAAAAGCATTGTTAGACAACTTCATCAAGACCCGGTTAAAATGTTTCTTTATGAGTTCATCCAAAGCTTACCAGATCATAGATAGGATCTTATCGAAACATTAAACCACATTCTAACATATGATGATGAATCTAAACCCTTAACATCCTTCTTAGGAGCACTTATTGTTTCTACTGCTATATCATTCAATGAAATTGAGATTTTGGACATCCTTCCAGAATAACATGACCTTCCTCTCTTTATAATGTTTAGGATCAACAATATGTTCATTCGACTGTCTATGATCGACAGTGGGGCAAACATTAATATCATCCCTTCACATACTTTCGATCGACTTAAGATTCCCAAGGAATATGTCACTCAGACACCTACGGGTCTTCGTGCCTTTAATGATGCCATTTCTCTTGCCTTTGGGACTGGTTGTTCTTCCCATCTGTGAGAATTTCAATACAATGTTCTCCTTAGAGGACCACGGTTCAACACCATGCGTTGTGTCCCATCAACATTGTTCCCTTAAGTATGAGCATGAGGGAAATATCCTAATGCTTCCTACGGATGCTCCTCCCTTCTAAGGATGCAACATGACTTATAGACCAAGTGACGTGCTCGTCCCTAAGGAAATTCCATTTGTGTCGTACACCATTTTAGCCATTCCCTCATCCAAACTCCCTAATAAGGACTCCATGGATAACATAATGGTTAAACTTATGATGGGGGAGTATCACCTTCTCATACTCAACACCCTTCTAATGCCACACTATATGGGCAGACCCGATAAGGCGCGTATGTACCTATCGGATATTGAGGACGTTGTTCCTTTTGGTCCACCACATCGTCGCACTAATCTTATTTATGGTGGTTTTGATACCCCCTCTTCCCACATCGATGAAATTCCACATGCCAGGCTTTATATTGGTGGCTTTAGCTTTCTCGATAACTTGTCTTTTACCTATAACTATTTCCATCATTGTGCATAAAATGGATTCGATTAGGCTCTTATAAACATCGCATGTATGGCCTTATTTCGATCAATTTCGCAAACCTTGCGAAAAGTTTAGGTTAGGCTATATGGAGTGGTACCCTAATCCCATTCAATCATCTCGAGATTCTCATGGATATGCCTCCTCCACCTCCTTTTTCTTTTCCGACTTTCAAAGACGAGGGCATACCTTCTCTACCTTCTCCATATTTTCCAACCCTCGAGGATCTCGACATGCTCAAAGATATGGACATACCTTCTTTACTTTCTCTGTCTCCTCTAACTCCCAAGGACATGAACATATCATCCCCATCTTTCTTGACTCTTGAGGACATGGAATTGGATGACACCATTTCCATTGCCTCTGACTTTTTTTTTTAGTCTCCACCATAACTTTGGGACCGGTCACCTATTAATGTGATAATCAGACTAGGTCCCTTCCTCTTTGCCATCCGGAGATGATAGAAGAAGATTCTTCTACCATTGATGTTCTTCAGTGTGTTGACGACAATGCCATCCTTTCCCACATGGGGGTAGAAGATTCTTATCTTCAGAAGACCTTACCATCTAATTCACCTACTCTTCTTAACAAAGCCACCATAGATGTCAATATCGGGACTCCACATGAGCCTCATATTCTCAAGGTGGGCCAATCTCTTGATCCACACAAGCTAGAATATTTCACTGCATTCCTCTCTTGTCATAGCCAAGCATTTGTATGGTCATATTAAGACATGTCGGTCTTGACCCTTCTATCTTCATCCACAATATCGTCACCTATGCCAATGCTAAACTAATGAATCGAAGCTTCTCTATATGCATACTCGTGTTGCCCTCTTTATTAAAAAAGAGCTACAACACCTTCTTTATGTCAATTTCATCATCCTCGTTGATTAAACCCGGTGGATTTCTAACATTGTCCCCATCGTTAAAACATCGAGTAAAACTACGCATATGCATTGATTTTCAAGATCTCAATCTCGCTTGCCCTAAGGATGACTTCCCTCTCCCAAACATCAATCAGTTTGTGGATCTTACCACAAGTCATGAGATGTTTTCTCTCATGGATGGTTTCTTTGGTTATAATCAAATCCTCATTGCTCGGAAGATCAACACAAGACATCCTTCATCACCCCTTGGGGACCTTTTGTTATTAACATGCCCTTTAGTTTAAATAACCATGACTTATATCTTTCACGACCTCATCCACAAAACCATAGAGGATTACGTTGATGATATTTTAGGAAATCTAAGCATCGATGTGACCATCTTTCCATGCTTGAAGTCCTTCTCAAGCGACTCATCCACTTTTGTCTTCGTGTTAATCCGGTGATGTGCATATTTGGAGTCTTAATGGGAAAACTCCTTAGCTTTATCATCTCTATTAAAGGTATTGAATTTGACCCCACAAAAATTAGGGAAATTATCAAAATGCCTCCTCCTTCTAACCTTAAGAAACTTCACATCCTTCAAGGACACCTTCAATCCATCTTTTGTTTCATCTCGCAACTTTCCAATCATTGTCAAAATTTTCATCACCTCCCTCAGAAGGACATAGAATTTGATTGGGACAACGATTTCCATAAAGCCTTCGATGATCTTAAACAATATCTCCCGTATCCACTAGTGCTTATGCCTTCATGCTAGGGGTAGCCATTTTATTTATACATCTTTGCCACTAATCATGCTTTAGAAGCCATGCTAGCACATCACGATGACCAAGGTCATGAGCAGGTTATTTATTACATCATTCATACTCTTTATGATTGTGAGACCTGCTACATTGAAGTTGAAAGGTTGTGTTGTGCCCTATTCTTCACCACATCTAAGCTCGACATTATGTTCTCAATCATAAGACTTACGTCGTTACTAGCTTTCATCTTCTCAAGACATTACATTATAAACCTTATCACAGTGATCGCATTACTCAATGGCTCATGCTCATGACAAGTTTGAACTCAATGTTATTTCTCGAAAATCCATTAAGGGACAAGCTATTGTGGACCAATTTACAGAAGCCCCTCTTCCTAGTACACATTTACCTCATGAGTAATTTCCGGACGAATCCATCAATCGATTTCACCACGAATATGAAACTCTTAAATTCACTCTCATCTTTGATGGCTCAAAATTTTAGCAAGGGGGAGGTGTCGACATCTTTCTCATTCCTCCTTGGGAAACTCCTATTCCCCTGTCATTTTAACTTAGTTTTGAATGTACAAACAACATGGTATAAAATGAATCCCTCATTCGAGTCTAGAAACCATCATCTTTTTAGGTGTTCAAATTCTTTACATCTACGGGGATTCTGAGCTTATAGTCAAATAATTCATAGGTGAGTATCAATGTAAAAATAATACCCTTAAAAAATATCGCAACATTTTTCATCTTATCCTCGAATCTTTTGATTCTTACACCATCCAAGTCGTTCCTCGATCGACCAATCATTTCCTTGATACAATGGTGTCCCTCGTCTCTCATCCCATGGAAAACAAAGGATTCTAAACTCTATGTCATCGTCCATCTCCATGATCAACCTTTCCATGAATTACCTCAAGTTAACCTTATTGAATCCGATTCATCAAATCTTTGGTATTCTCAAATATTCAATTATATATCCCAATCCATCCTTCCTCCTAATATGTCCAAAAACACTAGGAGGTCCTTTCTTCAACGCACTCACTAGTATGTGATCATTGGCAACATCTTTTATAAACATGGATTTAAAGGTGTTCTTCTTCAATGTCTTAAATCCCACAAAGCCTCTCGGGCCTTCCAGAATTCCACAATGATATTTGTGGTGGAAACTTTAGTGGCTTAGCTATTGCTAAATGTGTTCTCCGTCTTTGATATTATTGGCCTTCGCTTAATCATGATTGTTATGAGTATGTTAAGAAATGTGAAAATTTTCAGCAGCATTCCAATCTCATTTGTATTCTTAGTCAAGCTTTACAAATGCTCTGGACCTTTCACCCTTTTCACAACGGGACCTTGATCTTATCGGTCTTATCAATCCCCGTTCTTCATAGCAACATCATTCTATCATCACTGCAACAAAATATTTCACCAAATGAGTGGAAGCAATCCCACTCACCTCAAATAAATCGACCTAATAATTAATTTTATATATCAACACATCATCTCGCCACTTTGGTGTTCCCTAAAAACTTGTTGCAGATAATGAAAGTCCTTTAAAAACAAAATCCTCAAGAAAATATGTAACACATATATCATCCAACTCAGATTCTCTTCCCCATATTATCCCTAAGTTATCGGTCAAGTGAAACTACCAATAAAACTTTTAGGAACATTCTTTCGAAACCATTGATCAATTGGGTCGTAATTGACATCTCCAAACTTCCTTTTACCCTTTGGTCCTATCGCACTATCATTTGTACCTCCACGGGCTATCCCCTTTTCTCTTGTTTATGGTTCTGAAGTTATCCTCCCTCTTGAAGTTCAAATACCATCCTTGTGTGTGCCCCTTTATGACTTCATCTCGGATGAAGACTACCACCAAGCTCGTGTAACACATCTTGAGGTACTAAATGAGCATCATCTTCTCACTCTTGAACACCATCACGTTTATCAAGAGTACATCAAACGTGCTTACAATAAGCACCTTAAGGAATGTAACTTTGATATCGGCGATCTTGTTCTCAAAGAAAATCATAACATCACTATAGAAAGGAGCCAACATGGAAATTTTTCCCCTAACTAGATCGGACCATATGTTATTACACACAAGTATGGGTTAGGAGCCTATCCTTTAGCCTCCTTGGTGGTAAAAACATTCTATTGTGAAAATTCTATTGTTAGCACATTTACCAATGTGCCCTTATTCATGTCTTTGGATCATTCCTCCATCTCACCCCTTTGATATCTCATTGTAATGATTTGGAATTATGTGGTCCTCCGTCACTTCCTAGATGTGACCTTAAATATGGGCACCACGTCTCTTCCCGTAACATATTCCTTATGGATAGGTTCTCCCCTTTGGTGAAAACTTCACGATCATCATATCCATCACCTTCTTATTCACTTGTTGGAACCATGCAAAGGGTCTAGGGGTGTCTCTTGTAAATCATTATCCCCTCCTAAGTGGTCTACTTAGCTAGTCCCACTCTCCCCATGTAAAATCAAAATTCATGGATGCTTAAATCAAAAATCAAAGTTATCAAAAACAGACTGATCCCTTGAAGGATAATTGTTCATGTAAAAAAACAAATGAAAAAAGGAAAAATAAATCAAAAACATGAAATCAAAATCAAAATCAAATAAATATACCGATCCCTCGAAGGATGACTATCATACATTATTCTTTCCATCTACATTTTGTATAAAGTAGACCATACCCTCGAAGGATGGCTACTCCTTATGGCATTTGAAGGCTTCCCGCATTGATCAACCTTCCATTTTATCAACATCCTAAGAAATCTTCCCGCATTGATCAACTTTCTCTTTCCCCTTCCTAAAGATGGGGTATAGTTTACTTTAACACCACCTTTTGAGAGAACCATATTTCCTTTGTACAAGTTTCATCTCAACCCCTTTTTCATGTCAACATTAGGTTTATGAGATCATCTCATATGTTTCTTCCTTGTGATCGAGAAACAAATAACTATCATTGGTTATTTGCTAGCATATGCTTTGGCAAAGCATGTGCCTTGTATTACTTGGATCCCCTTTTTGTTTACCTCCAATGCAGTTGGAGGCATATGTTCCTTGATATGACATAGTGTCGTTCATACCCATAGGTCATTATTATTAAATTCGCATCTTATCCCACACCTCATCTGATCTTATTTAATCTTTTTGACATTCAAGTCCTCCTTCAAGGCCATATCTATTCTCCCTTAGGGATTTTTATTCAATATTTCCTTTATTCCTTTGCCTTTGTGGCCACATATACCTTTTCCCTTCAGGAATTTTATTTCAATCTACTCTTCGAAGACCACATATGTGGTCGTATTGATTTATTATCTGGGCATTTAATTAAACATCCAAACCAATTCAGTCTACTCTCAAATTCTTCTTTGGGCCTTTTTTTTTTTTTTCCATTTTTGGGAATTTTCTTTCACACTCTTATTCAACTTGTGGGTAAAGCCCACTTGTGGCATATTTGACTTTACCTCATGCTTTCTCCCTTTGGAGCACATTACTTCATCACATGATTTTTCATTTTTCCTTCTCGTCCATTTTTCGTGTCCCGTTGGGCACCATATCATGCATCCTCGTCCCTTGTGGACATATACATATTCGCTCGATTCCTCATGTACGAAGGATTTTGCATACTTTTTGCATATATTTGTGCATATTTTGATGACTTTCCTATGACTTGTTGGTCATCCCGGCCTACATCCATACAACAATTATCTTCACCCACTCACTGGTCTGTAGAATGTTGTTGTCCGTCTCCATTGAGACCGCAATCATCCCTTACCGATATGATATTGGAGTCACCGCCATAGTTTTCATCATTATTGTGATCCTTTTTACCTGAATCATCTAGCATTGGTAATCATTTTACCCATCTTTTCATCACCCACCCACCCTTCATCATCTACCTTTTTCAAACGCGTCATTGATTTCCTTTAATGTCATTGATCCCCGTTTGAGGGGGAGCTTATCATCAATCCTTTATCCTCATCCAATCCTTCTTATTTTTGTCTCATGGCTTGCTAGCCCAAACCACTCAACAAAAGGGGAAAAATGTCGACACTTAAATTCGTGATCTATACGCTCATCACCCGCGTGCGCATATTTATTTTATTCATCCCCCTTATTCAATTAAATGCCAATTATCCCATCATTATTAATTAATTAATCCCCTTTAATTAATTAATTAATCAATTTCCCATCTATTACCTCATCACATTTAATTCCCTTTAATTAATTAGTTACTATTTATTAATTAATTAATATCCATCCACATGCCCTAACTAACTTTCCATTTGGAATGATTTTATTCTAAATCTACACATATGCTTTTCCCTATGCTTTTTCCAACCTATCTCCACTGCCAACTCATCTACATATCATCCCCAAACAACCCCTTCCCGCCTAATGCTTTAAAGCATTTGGCCAACTCTAAAAAAAGAAATCATGCCATAAATAGGAAAATATTTCCATTGAGGAAACTTTCCCCGTGATCGGTGACGACCCAGCCAGTCATCATTGACCCTATAAAGCCAAGCGCTTTCTTTCTATTCATCATCGAATGCATGCAAATCAAAAGCTTTCATCGCAGCATGCAAACAATCATTTGTGCTTGAACAATCCAAAAGCCATTATAGACTCTCCTGAGACCTCCTTACAACGTGCATGCATCAATTGTGATAAATATTTTTGTGAAATTATCTTCATTTTACATTGCTCTAATCAGATTTATTGTATTATATTGGTATTTCTCATGTTTAACCCTTTATAGGATAGTAGTAGTAGAGATCACAACTTCATCATCAACTTCCTGCTACAAATCTATACTTCCGTGTTGCTCATCTAGCCTTGCCTTTCCTCAACCTTATCTTTATCTATCATAGTCGTCATCGACCTTGACAAAAGTTACCGATCGACTCAACCTCAATAGCCCTTATTTTTCTATTCTAGAGTGATCCTCATCCCTTTCATGTGCTTAGTCTTTGTTCCAGTTGCTAAAATCTCATCCAGTCTCTCTTTCACAATAAAATCAGTTTGCTTACACTCTGTCGCATCATCAAACAGGTCCTAGTTTCACTCCCTACCTTAATCCATGTTACCTATTGTTTTCATTGTCTTTATTCCTTCATATTTTCTCTACAAGTTGACTCCAACATTTTCAGACTTCGCAGCTTTCAATTTGCATTCTTATCCTTGCGCATGCATATTTCTCTTACTTTCTTATCCGGTCTCTCCAGTGTCGCCGTCGACTTTTCCTCGCACAATCTGGGTCACCGTCGACCTAGACTAGGTACATTTTTTTCAGTTTTTTTAATCAAATATATATCTAAATCAATGAATAGTGCTTTCAGCTTTTGTAGTCTCTCGCCTTTACATATTATCGTATACATTTCTTTTTACATCGCTTTTTGTTTAAAAACAAGGGTTGACATCCACCGAGGAAGTTAACACTTCTCGAGTCCGCTTTGTCGAGCAACCCCCACCCAAACCATCTAATCCAAAATATGTTCCATTTTATTTGTAGATATACCAAGTTGCGGCAATAAGGATCAGCCATCTAGTGCCCGTATCACATTTGAGGTAACATAAACCCTCCTTCATTTTTGAGTTGCTAATTTATTTAGTAGCTAGATCATTAACTTGATTACGAACGAGAAATTTGGACAACATCCTCACAAAATATCATCTTTACACTCACATTTGTCACTCCATATCCTATATTGGCATAAATTTTACTCTCTCCCCAACAACTGGTAATCACAATATGCGATATACATCCTCCAACGTGACATTCATCTCCCTATAGGTAACCAAAATGTGCATGTATTTGCACACCATCTTTCACACAATGTAGTCAACATGGGCATATTATGGGGCACATCCCCCATCCATGCTATATGTCACAGTCAGCATGGTCCATCACATCCCAATCATCATTAGACATGCCCAATCCAAGCAACGTACTCATATGATGCCCACCACAAAACTCCCTCGAGTGGATATCCCTCTTCACACCACTAACTAAAAACAAACACAACATTAGAACACATCACAAGATCAAACACACTCATTTATCATATTAGAAACATGTTTTTCACCATTATCCACTAAAAGCGCACATTCTAGACCAAGGTGCCCAAATGTTGGATTGGGGCGCCCAAGAGCAGGACACTAGTTCCGGTTATGGGTGCTCCAGTCCCAAGGGTCACTAGCGCCTTCACTGTTCTTGTCCAAGTCTCAAATGTGAGAAAATAAATTTTTTCTAATTTCTAATAATTCAACTAAAGAAACTACTACACTGTTTGTACATTTTGTGAAAATTAATGCGCTTACTAACTCCGCATTCATTGATGCGCGATGCTACGATGGTCGCTACCCTCTCAAATTGACTACAATGCGTTGCTCTCGCTTGCATACAATCTCACTCACTTTGTGCCCACTTTCACAATCACACAAACCATAAATGAAGTAACTAAACACTTTTTCACTTTACTATTTATAGTTACTTCTCATCACTTACTTTCTTATAGTCCTTATTTCACGCTTATTTCCACAACTAATACACGGTGCACCATTTTCGTCATAACTTGAGCGTTTAATCTGATTTGCACACGATTTGTGGAATTCTTTTTAGGATTCTACCCACCACCGTATCTTGAACACCTTCCACACAAGTTATATCTCAACAATGTTGTCTTCTAGTCAATTTATATACATTTTGGCGATTCTTACCACTTTCTATCTATTTCGAGCTTACTTTCGGCTTAGCGTTTGTTCTTTCCATCACTCCCCCTTTTGCTAAAAGTGAGGAATATCATTAGGATCATCCTATAATTCCTTTTATATTATACATGATTAGTCAAAATTACCAGTTGACCATTTTTAAACATTTACTAATTCACGTGTAACAATTAACCATCAATTGCCCCTAATGACCTAATCTGGGGCAACAAACATATAATTCTTCTATACAATATTTCATCACTTCCCCTAATGACCTAACTTGGGGAAAAAGTGATTAAAAATATTTTCACGCGACATTTCACCAATTTCTATCAACTTTCCCTAATGATCTAACCGGGGTGCAACTTGCGTAAAATCTCTCCACGAGTAACCAATCAATCAATTAACACGTTCAAAATTTCTAACAAATTGACATCATTCAATCAATACGAGTTCAACACAATTGGCCTCCCTAATGACCTAACTTGGGAGTTACATGCAGCCTCCTAGATGACCTAACTTGGGAGAGTACATTCATCACTTTTCCTAGATGACCTAACTTGGGAAGTTATTCTACATTTTGTGCTTACTTCCAGATGACCTAACTTGAAGCCTTCTCACTTTTTACACTTGCTTCCAGATAGCCTAACTTAGAAGCCATCATACATTTCACGTTTTCTTTCAGATGACCCAACTTGGAAGCTATCACATTGCAGAGATACCCGTGGAGTGGGGGCAAGAGTTCCTTTCCTAGATCACTCTTATATGGGTCAATTGTTTGATCGAAATCATTTGGATCCAAAACCACAAAATTTGATCTGAGTCCATCTACAATGGCTAGATCTTAAGGATGTAGTTAAAGATTGGATAATAACACACTTTTCTCCCTACACTCTTCCTCTAGCAGTAGGACGCCAAAATCCTCCGGTCGCTCATTTGTAAACAAGCATTCGGCCGAGGAATTGATCACTCCCTACCCACCTAATTGTCATTATACCATGTTCGGAATCATCCAACATTATAATCATCACTCTTACTTAGTGCACTTCATCTTGATGTTTTACTTTCGCTATGTTACATGGATCAACCCGTATATCCATGGTTTGGCACACTTTTATAGTTCTATTGGCATGCTTTTACTACATGTGTCGACGCCTTCTACTACAACATGGGCTTCTCGATTTTTTTCATGTATGCATATCTATCTACTTTATGTTATCGAGCATTCTTCTCACCAACATAAAGTGGGGGCAAATGTAATCACAAAATCATTCACTTACTATTGCATTTATACCGTCAAGTATGTTATTTTATATATGCATCTCATGTAATAAAATTATTCGCTAATGACCTATCCCCTAGTCCATTCGTGCCAATTAGTCGGGTCGTCATCGTTGTTTGTCTTACATAGTCGTCATTTGTTGTCTATACAATTTTGGTAGTCTCTCAACAAGTGTCGTGTCATTATTTTATTGTTTGTCATCTCCAGTCTATAACTAGGGCACCTAGGATAGCATTGGGGCACCCCGGGGTGCCCTAGTCTCTGTAACTCTTGGTTCTAATTTATTTGTTTGAGGCCACTCCTTGTTATTACCCTATTCATTCCTTAGGTAGTAGTCGGTATTTCGTGTCATTGGTGTCAAAATTTAAACAAGAAATCCCTATATACACATAAGATATCGACTATATTATGGGCGAGACTATCATCTATCAAGGGTAGTTATCTATTAAGGCTAGGAACTACATTTGGGCATCTTATACATCTCGCATCACACAAACATAGGGGGAAAGGGTTGTATTCATTATATTCCATCCACCATTTACATTCTTACATCTAGTTATTGCCCCTACTTTTGTGTCATTGGCGTTATGGCACCCTAGGCACAAAATTACACACAAAATCACATATAACTGCATGGGGTCTAGAATGTAGTGCAATGCTTAGTTGTAAGTCCACCATTGTGGCAGCTAACGTTAGTCTGACCTATTTATATGCATTTTTATTTTTAGGAATTTGATTCTTTGAATAGATTTTTATAGGTAGATCCTCACATCACATTCACAGTGACATAAGCAAAGATATTGCGACAACCATGTGACAAGGATAAATACATTGTGAAGACCTTGCAACACTTCCAGATTTAGATCTTGGGATTTTTACAGACTACGAGTGCCTAGATTACAAACCAAGGCACCCTAGGGTGCCCAAGTAATCTCCCAAGCACCCCATCCAGCCTAGATCTTCAACTTTCGTAGTTCCCAGGAGTAGCATTCCCACATCTGTCTAGTCCATACATCATCTGTTCAAATCCAGACACAATGAGGTAAGTTGCATTCAAGTGAGTACCTTATTCTGTTTGTTTTCATTATTTCACTTTATTTAAACACTAAAAATAAATATTTAGCATCGTAGTTCAATTTACATTAGTTATTCCATTATTGTTTCTATATAGATCAACTTAAAAAAATATCATATTTTAGTTAATCAAGTAAGTTTTGATTACAAGGCATATATTTATGAATGTCATTGTATCAAACCACTATATCCAAAATTTGTAAACATCGCACTTTTTAAATTCGAAAGAAAAAAGTGTAATTACCTTAAAATGGTGGTCGAAGGAAATAATTATCAAAATTTTCATTTGTAAAAATATTCAATAGTAATTGTGATGGAAATGGTTTGTCACATCCATAAGAAGAATCTCAACATGTTAATAGTTAAACTAATACAGAAAAATCTATCTTAGCATGTTTGCACGTCATAACATGGTACATGTTCCCAATTCTCCAACGTTGAGTAGCTTCCATACATAGCCATCCAACTCCTTCTCTTTTCCTCAAAACAATTAACCACCCCGTTAATTTCTTTTAACCTCACCCTTGTAGAAATATTGGTATGAATTTTCATGGCCAAATATGATAAATCCTTAATGCCATGATCACCACCCTCCTCATCTTCAATGTCAAGAAATACTTGGTGGTTTCCAATGTGGTAAGAACCATGAGAACTAGTGTTTGAGTTGTCTATAACAACCATGAAATCTATGGAGATGATCATTTTTTTAGATCATTGAGGGCCTATGATTTTATCTATAGCCACCGAATGAGTGTAACAATCATTTCAAATGGTGTTATAGGAAAGCCTCCAAGTATGGCTGCATTTCTAATACACATCCTTTATTTTAGCATCATTGAAGCAAAATGTAGTCCTTCCCAAAGTGAATTTTTATTGTCTAGCATGTTAGGATCACAATGGAATGAGAGGGGGTGAATTAGTCCTTATAAAAATTTAAATTTAGATTTCTAAATTTCATATACAAATACTCGTAAACATTCAATCATCCATTAATGTGTGCATACATCAAACAATCATATGTGCAAGAACCATGAGCAAGATCATCAACATAAGACACAAGATATAAGTGCAAAAATCAAGGGGAAGAAAACCCATTGAAACACAATCTTATATTGATATGTTTCAGAATTTAGTGAGGCACCACCCCACAAGGAGTAAGTAACCCTAGTTTAGTAGAGCACTAACCTTACAAAGAGCACCAACTCCACAAGGAGGCTATAAGTCCCCAAGATGATCAAGCACCCACTCAATCACCTTATGATGTGTATACCTATGATTTTTTTCTGCCACAACTGATGGAGATATCTTATTCAGCTCGTACTTCTTCTCTCAAACCCTGGGTGATCAATCTTCAAAAAAATAAGCTCATCGAACCCTCCAAAAATCATCAAACTCTTACTCTCATGTTCTTTCTTTTTCTCAACCTAAAACACACTTTAATCATCCTCAATTCATGCTCCAACACCTATAAACAACATCCACCTAGGTCGCTCCACCTTACACACACTTAACTAGTTCATAAAAGCACCCAAAACATGCTTTTTATATGCATTTCATCTTTCAAACTTAGGCTCAAAATTTTACCTCAATTTTAGTTTGACCAATGCATAAAGAAAAAAATAATAATTTTAAATATAACAGCTACAAGTGACCCATATAGGTCGGCCTAGCTAAAACCATCATTTCATGTGCCAAAAATGGCTCAAAACCCCATAGGCACATTCTTAAAAATGCCCTAACATGAGTCCCATACTTTTTCATGACCCATGAACCCTTATAAATGATTAAAATATCATAAAACATTTATACATGGTCTCAATTAATATCAACCAATCAAATTATTTCATTTATTGGGCCCAGTTCCCTTTATAATTCTCAAAACAATTGTTTCCTTCACCCTTCAAAGACCCTAGAAACTTCATAATGCAACCAAATTACTTCTACTGAACCAAAACATTCCATGTGACCACTAAAAATAATTCAAAACTTGTAGAGCACTTATAAATATGTTATAAGTCATGAAACATCTTTCACTTGAAACCACAACAAGATTTGTCTTCACCAAATCAACTTGCCAAAAATATATTTCCAAATGTTAGCTCATAAAACCATTTATACAAACATTCAGGACCTCAAATGAAATAATTGGATTCCCAATTAATCCCTCTTCACTTTCCATGTTATAGGAAGAATCACCCAATCCATCTCATGCTTCAACCAACCTCAACCTTTCACAAAATAGATCTTGTTTTGAACTACCAAAAACATTATTACTTAAATATTGCCCTATAAATCCTTCCTAATCACCTCATAATTAGTAAATAAATATATCAATGAAAATATATCTGAATCCTCTTTCCAAAATAACTTAAATCATCTTAAGAATCCACCGTAGCTCAAGTTATAGCCAAAACATGAACCCTGCTATTTGAGATCCCAAACCGACCTTTAACTAATCAATCTATTTGGATCTCAAAACATCATGAACATACATGAAAATTTCTTAAAAATTTATTTAATCTTAATCCTCTTTCCAACACAACTTGAATCATCTTAGAAATTCACATGTAGCTCAAGTTATAGCCAAAACACTGAACCCTGCTATTTGAGATCCCAAAATTGCCCTTTGACCAGTCAACCTGTTTGGATCTCAAAACTTCATGAAGCTACATGAACATGTCCTAAAAAATCAATGAAAATCAAGAAAAAATCACATTCATCACACAATGCCAAATTAGCCATTACCTTCTTTGGAGAACTTTTCCTTAAACTGAAACTCTTCAAAAATTGGCATTTTTAGGTGGGACCCACATATGGTCACAAGATCAATCATACCTTTCTGGAAATATGGAAGATTCCTCTATAACATCTAATCATCACATTTTCACTTTCAATCAAAATTGGGCCAGTATACTTCACCTTTTGCAAATTGCTCCTAGCTAGGGTTTAACTAGGGTTTTTGACCTCTTTACCTTCTTAACATTCGTTCATAAAAATGTGACAATCAACTGACCTCATTATTTTTTTAAACCTTATAAAATCACCTTAGAATCATCCCTAAAAGCCACAAGGTCCTTGCAAAGCAAATTTTTCACAATGAACATCTGAAGTTGCACTTTGAGCTGGAAATGCACTAGAATTTGACCTTGTCTCACAAAATTAGTCAAATCTTACAAAATTCACATCATGGGCACCTTGAAATTTTTGTTGAGATCACTATTACTCATCCCTCTAACATCTAAAATAATCATAATGTCAATTTCATGGCTCAATATCTCCAGTCACTAAGACTTGCCTATGTTTGCATGTTAGATCCTCATAGTATCAATTAGGACCAACTGAATAAATACAAGAACTGAACAAGTAACCTCTAAAAATGACCCAAACATACCTCATCCATCATGATATACTTGTTTTCATACTTCCATGAGCTCAGATGGCTCCAATCCACTATGTCACGCCTCCAAGAAAGAAAACTTGCTCCCAATGAGCACTTGTAACATAGAGAATCACATGTACCTACACTATTCCACTATGTTGAGTTCTCAATCACTCTCAAAACCTATTATAAAACATGTCAACATGCTTCCCAAGCCATCAAGAAGATCACATTGTCAAGCTATACCTTCTAGGCACTTGTATAGGCTTGCAAGACCAAGCATACACTACTAAATCCCACTATAGTAGGTGATAAACATCTCGAGCAGATTGTTAGCACCTCAAATTTCATTATGACATCATCATACAACATTAAATTTATCATTAATATGGCTTTTCATCAATGACAACACCTAATAGGACACCATGCCAACACATCGCCCATATATCTTTGTCACAAAAGCATTCCACTATTTTAGATCTGTAGTGTTTGTGAGCCTCTGAACTAGCCTTCCATGAAGTTGTTGGCTAGATGAACAAATTCTTCATGTAAGGATATGTTGTGAGAGTATTTCCTCTTAGAATTTCTCCCCATGCATTCGTGAAATTAGCTGTTGATAATGCATACACAAGTATATGAGCCCATGCCAACCCAACTGAGATGCCTCCACACTTCAAATGTTTGATCTGAAATAATAGAATTGTCAGTAAATAAAATTTAATGTAAAGAAGCTCCAAAATATATGCATGTAAAAAGAAATTCAAATTTTATTAGGTCCATTGTTCCATACGAAAATGTTTTTCCTTACTACATGTCATTCAAAAAGAAAAACTAGGAAGCCTAAATGAGTTCTATTTTTCAATAAGTCCCTTATCCAAACAAAGAGAGCATGAAGCATGGTGTAAGTTCAAGTTTCATGAGAAACTAAGGCAAGGTAAATATATTTAGATCTATAGTATAAAATGAATGCCTTGACATTTATATTATAGAGATGGGACCAAGATTTAAATTATACATCATACATAAATCATCTAAAGGGTGAGGCATGGGACACGGTGAAAAGATGCATCAAAATATTTTTAAAAATGCATTAAATAAAAATTCCTTTTTAAAAATAAATTTTGTGTGTTGATGATGATGTGAAAAGGATGGGGGTGTTTAATCTCCCAAGAAAATTATATGTTTTTTTGTAAAGGAGTCATCTCCCCAAAAATTCATGCATAGTAAAGTGATCAGACCAAGTAAAAATGAACCTAGAATTGTAACACTTTTAAGTTCTATGGTGCATTAATATCTCACTTAAAGGGATTAAATTAGCTAAGAGTTTCCTAGAAAACATATCAAGCCCCGTAGGCTTGGTTAGGACTACATATAATTATGTTGATTTGTGGAGCTCAATTACTTTAGTTTAGCATGCAATGTGAAACTTGCTTTGGAAAATACAATAACCGACATCGGTTAGGGGAACGGCATCAGTCACCTAGGACCGGCATCGGTCAGGCAAGGAGGAACCGGCATCGGTTAGGGTGAACTGACATCGGTTACTTGTGCGTGAGTGTTTTAATTAACTCTCGGGAATTAGATATATTTTTAGCATTAAAGCAGATCTATTAATTGTAATTGCATGGCTAAGTGCCCTAAGTTTATAAACAACTATATAGGCATGAAATTTAGGGTTTAGAAGTAATAATTAACAAGAATTAAGAAGAACTTCATTATTGGTAGAATAATTGAGTAATAGAGAGAATTCTTGGAGAAGAAGCAAAAGCTTGTGAGAGAGAAAGTATTATACATCGAGAGGTGTGGAAGATTGTAAATCTCATCATTGTATATCTCGTCAAATCTTTGAATAATAGATTGGTTTGTTTCTTGGTGGACGTAGCCCACATTGGGTGAACCTCGTTAAATCTGGTGTTGATTTATATCTCTTGTTTTGTATATTTCTTCACGGTAGAATATCTCGCTTTTATTTGCATGTATGCTTAGATCGATATATTATCTGTACAACCGGTGTCTTTGACCCCATTTGTGTGTTGATGATGATGTGAAAAGGATGGGGTTTTTAATCTCCCAAGAAAATTATTATTTTTTTTTGTAAAGGAGTCATCTCCCCAAAAATTTCATGCATAGTAAAGTGATTCGGCCAAGTAAAAATGAACCTAGAATTGTAACACTTTTAAGTTCTATTGTGCATTAATATCTCACTTAAAGGGATTAAATTAGCTAAGAGTTTCCTAGAAAACATATCAAGCCCCCATAGGCTTGGTCAAGACTACATATAATTAAAAAAAGGTCATGCTCAATGGCCTTTAAATACATGTTATGTTGTTTACATTAAACTTTCACTTTTTATGACTGTATTTTTCCTATATTTTTTACAAGTTACATGATCATCTAATTGAATTTGATTTTCACTTCCATGAGTAACCAATATTTAGACCTATTAGTTGACTACAAACTCACCTACTACATATTTATTGAAATTATAAATATTTTCTCAATATCTAAATGTTCATCAAATGGAAATAATATTGATTTAAGGTATATCAATACACGAAGATGATAGATAGTGCCTACATCACAAAAAATAAGAAGATGAACTACAAAGGAAAGAAAAGAATTAACTTCAATCCACACAATAATATTGATTTAAGGTCGATCAATATGTGAAGATGATAGACAACGGCTAGATCAAGAGAGACGAAGAAAAACAATTGCATAGGAAAGAAAAGCAATACCTTCAATCAATACACAAAACAAAAAACCATTCAGTGTCAACAAAATATTGTCTTGGCTCCACCTAGCATTAAGATTAAAATGATGTTAGGGTTTATTTGTCCAATTTTTAATAAACACATGTTTTTATGCAATATTTATTCTTTGTCGAGGTGTCTTTACAACAATTAGTGTAACTGCTAGTTCTTAGATATTCCTAGAATAGGCAATCACGTGTGTCACTAAAAGACAACTTATCTTGTCATAAGTATCGGTCATTTACATTACTAAGTATATTTTACTTTAAGTCATTGGCATATTTAAGTTTTTTTATTTATTAAGTGTGACAGATGTTTAGGCATAGTGTTTAGCCTCTCATATTGTTTTGTTAGATAATCACTATTAGAACATTAATAGATCGAGTTATAAATAATTCTTATTATGAACAACATGACTTCCATGATGCAATTTCTACATACAAATACAACTCTATCTAGATATAGATCCTTAAGATATAGATCTACTCTTATTCATTGTTCGTGAGGACGCCACCAATCTATCTTAGCTTAATGTTCCTACTTCCACTACCCCTTCTATTCCTATTGGTACCCAACCTCCTAATTCTATGTAGACACCAAAATTTGGTATCGCTACCCTTGATTTCCTGCGTGCACATTTTTCACCATGGTCCTAACTAGACCCCCTTAATTCAATTCATTTATTTAAATGACCATCTATTATCCCATCACCTTTAATTCTTATTAATTAACCTAAATTAGCTAATTATCCCTAATTAGCTTTCATCTCTCCTAATTAGCTAATTACCTCTAATTGGATTTCTTTGGGATGCTTTTATCCCTAACCACCTAAATCCACATCCCTATGCTTTTTCTAGCTTTTATCTAACCCATCTTTATCTCCTATCCACCCATGACACTTCCTTAAACAACCCTTACCCGCCTACATGCTTTAAAGCACTTATCCCAATCTCTAAAAGCTTCATATCTCGAACAAATCAATCATTTACCACTCTAAGGAATGGTTTCCCAGCTTGATCTACTGGCGACCAATTTGGGTTGTCGTTGACCTATAAAATTACATTCACCCCCTCTTCCCGAGGCATGCATGTAAATATCTGAGATTTCTTACGACTTGTGAAATTTTTCTCGTGCCTGAGCATCCCTGCAATAGTTACAGACCTCTTGGATCTCCTTTTAACTTACTTACATCACTCATGAACATCCTTTGTGAGATTACCATCATTTTGTGTTATTTTATTCAGTTATTATCATATTATCATTGTCTTGTTTGCATCTAACATTTTTCAGGACCAGATCATCTCCACAGACTTGCTTATGCCATCATCTTCATCCGTCGTACTTATAGGTTACTTTTTCAGTCCATCCACTCTTGGCTTAACTCTGGTCCTCAAGTCACCGTCGACCTCGTCAGTCACCATTGACCCCTGTTCCATCCATCGCCTTTTACCTCTATGTTCTAAATCCTCGATCCCTATTACTTTGTTCTAGTTATCACCTAGTTGTCACATCCCCCTATCATCATTCTATTTCTTCGATTTATCATGTCGGTTCCGGTTGTCATCACCCCTACCCAGCTTATCATCAACCAAATCTCTATTTTTAGCATCCACCACTTAGATCCCTATTTCCTCACACCCTTCTATTTTGTCAACCTTATAACTTCTCTGCAGTGTCTGTCAATCATCATAAATCCCCAACATCCTCGAGTTCTACACTCGAATATCTAAATCTACATTTATAGTTGTTGTTCTATCCATCTACCTTTGATCACCATCAACTAGACCTTTCAGATCCTTGGTCACCATCGAACCTACTGTAACATTTACTTTGTGTTAATTTAGATTAGATTTATTAGTCTTATATTTCTGCATTTTCTAGTTTTGGTGTGCCTTATATCCCGTATGTTATTTAGTCCTTCATTATCAATTTTATCATCTTTTATCAAAACACGGGGTTGACATCCACCAAAGAAGTTAACACTTCTTAAAAATGAGTGTGTTGGGCAACCCCCCATCTACCATCTAATCCATTGTCCTCTTGATTACCTATGTTTTGTAGGTTCATGATTGCAATGAGACATTCACTTTGTGCCCGTCCATTTGCATCCATCACACATTTGAGGTACCTTAAACCCTCACATTTTGGACTTCTTTGGTACATATTTCACCAATCTTGAACAAGAATAAGAAAATTCGATCAACATTCTTGGCACGCCCAGTGGGATGACCCTTTTAGGTGAGTTTTTTGCATTTTATTTGATCTTTTTTATTTTCCATTAACATTGCAGTAGAGTCTTTTGCTTTTGCTTGTTCGTGTTGACATATGGATTTTCTTGGATCGCTCTTCGCTTGCTTTGAAGATTAGATAAAAAGGAAAAGCGTTATCGATGCATTTTTATTTTTGTCTTATTTTCTCCTTTTTGCATCACATTTTTCCATTTCTTGTGTGTTTGTCCTCATCAAACTTTCACATTTGGATTTGGATTTAAAACAAACCTTTTCATCCTTGCTTGTTCATATAGCTTAAGTAGGGGTTAATCGGTTGCATCTCACATTCTATCACACACAACCAAATTCACACATCAATCTACACATCTAGACATCTTCCTACCAGGTGGACTGATTGGGATTTCATCACCCAATAAGAAGTCATTGTGGTGTTCTGGCCACGTTATAAATCTTGCATAGACTCGGGCCTCATGTACCTTTGGGTATATCGAGGACTCCCAACCATAACTACTCGAAACCAACCTTAGACTGCCATCTCTTAGGTACCCTTGTTATCTACTTTTTCTTTTTCTCACATCTTATAATTAACCATGATAATTAAAAAAAAATTGCTTGATTTGTTTTTCAAACAAATCTTTTCCCATTTTATACGTATTAATACCCTGTCTCGAGACAAAACAATGCAACAATATAATATATCCAATGATACTCCTTCCTCCAATGATCTCGATATTCTACATTGGATCTCTCGACCTTGTGAAGACCATGTCATCCAAATCAATCCCCCTTTTGAAACCAATTCTCCTATCTCTCATCAATCTATTTCCCCGACCAACCACACTTCCATCTCCTACTCCTTTAGAAACTCCTGGGCCTCCTTCTATCCCCATTTATGAATTCCTATTTTGTATATCTCTCATAGTCTCTCAATCTTATCAATCCACTCAATTGGTGGATTCTATTCCACCCCCACCACCTCATATCAACATTATCCCTACTTCATCCAATATTATCACTAGAATGCCTATCCAACCATCTCAATCTCCCAATACTCAACAATCAAATATCCCTATCTCACAACAGTCTATTCAATCTCAACAATCACATCACATTCCTATCTCTCAACAACAAGTCATTATCACTACCTATCCCATCCCGTCACATTCCTATTCAATCTCCACCCTTTAATTATATCCCCTTTTATCAAACATTACATCCTTATCCATCCACTTCTCATGTTGTGCAACCACAACCATCTACCTCTTACGCAACACCTTCACACGGAACTTTTAGACCATCTTCGATTATACCCCTAGGGAATCTTATAGTTTAATCTTTAACAATTTGATGGCAGCTCACCTCCTCATACTTCCTCCCATCCGACCTATTGACAACTCACACCCCAAACATGTTTGGTATCATGAGGGTCACTACTATAGATATCATCGAGTCATAGGTCACAACATTGAAAAGTGTCGTTATTTTAAAGATTGTGTTTAAAAGTTTGAACATAAGGGGGATCTCTAGATAGAAAATCCTACCTCATCTCGTAGCCAACCCCTTGACATCTTCAGACAACCCTTTCCTAATCCACCACCAACAAATCAATTTCTACCTTCCACATCTTACACATCCAATCCTTATGCAATCAATATTATACATCAAACACCTCCATCCTTACCTATCTCATCTACCTCATCATTTAATACCTTATACGTTGTGCTCTACAACTTCTACCGTGTCTATCTCATTATCTTCCACCAATTTTTCTATGTCTACATCTATTCCTACCTTTACCACATCCACATCGAATTTTGACTATACCTACCACTTCATCCACATCTATCATACCCTAACCTACCATATCTAACCCCTTACCCACATCAACATCCAACACACCTATCACTACATCACTTACATCATCAAACATCCCAATTGTACCTATCTCATCATCAATTTCAACTATCCCTATATCCACCATATCAAGTAAATTCACTTACATCTACCTTGACATCTTCATCACATATACCTACATCTTCACCCATGGCCACATCACCTATTTTATCTCAATATTCTACACTTAATCTTCCAACATCTACCATTTCCACATCTATACATGTTACCACACCAACCACATCTCCTCAATTTGTAAACTTATCAAAGATACCCCTCGAAACATTTGTGAAACAAGCATCCCCACCTAAGACAAACACAAAGGGTATTTAACCAACTGTTTCCACATTAACCAATCCAAAACCTACACAATCCACATCTCGCATAGACCTCATCAATCACATCATACAAATACCTCTTTCTCCATCCACATCTATACCCACCATTGATCCTATACCTACATCTACTTCACCACTTGTCATATCTACTTCATCGGATCTGACCACTACCTCACCTACATCTATTCCACCCTTACCTATTATACCATCCATAGAATCAATCCCAATTCCTCTTTCTTCACTTTTACCAGCACCAATCACATCAACTATCATGACTACATCAACTTCATCTTCTCCTCCTACATCTTTTTCATCGTTTGAAGAGTTTGTGAAAGCACTCCAACTCGCCTTGACTTCAAATGATCCTCCCATCTCATCCTCACAATCAAACACTTCCACATCTTCTTTAGACATTATCAAACTTCCTCCACCAATACTAACCACACAACCTTTAGATCCTCCAATTGAGATTATTGTCATCCCTACCAAGGGTAAATCCTCTCAATAAAAATCTAAGACTCTTGGTAAACATCCCCAAAGGTATCTTATGTATCCTCGTAAGAAGTTAGGTCTTCCCTCTTCTCAACAATCCAATGTTACAACATCCATCCTAGGAGCACCCCCATCTATTTTAGGGCCAAGTCCTTCATCTAAAATATCTCCCAATGATCAATCCAAATCCAAAAAATCTAATCCTCCTCCCAAATTTGATTCATCTTCTAAGACATCTAATTTACCCATACAATCTACATCCATTCCTTCCCTAAATCTAAGTCAAAATATCCTACCAAGCCTCACAAGAGAAACCTTCCCTTCACTACTATTAGATCTTATACAGAGATCCTTAAGCATTTGATCCAAACATCTACTATCACACTACCACCTATCGATCCTTTGATCCAAATACCAAGAATCCATTATGGTTTGACTATAATCATATTTGTGCTTACCATCATACCCCAGGTCATGACACTAAGCATTATAAGGCCCTTTAAACCATCATCCATGATCTTATTGAGAGAGACAACCTTCTCAAAGATTGTCCTTCTCCATCTACCATTTTATCCACAACCAATCCAATTCATATTTCTACATCTCCATCCATCAAACTTCCCAAGTTTCCCCTCCACATCATCTCTTATCATCCACATCATCTCTTATCATCTCTCCTCCACATATCATTCCTCCTAAAGAGGGTCCTTCCTTGTTCATCAATATCATTTTCCTTGCCAAATCACCCTATGATCCCCAATCATCCATCCAATCTAACAATCCCATCCAATCTCCTTCAACATCCATCGTTGGGGAGCATCCTCCCCTTGTTATTGATCCTTTCGCATCCTCTTCCTCATCCACACATCTTATCCACATCAATTCATCCCCTATCCATAAAATAGCTCCCTTGACATTGGGAACTTCATTCTAGGATCGGTCTGCTTACAAACTAATTCCTTTTCATCCTTGACATTGTCTTATCTTATCCAACCCATCTCATCGATCTTATCCAGTTTACTCTAGCCAACCTATCTATCCACCATATTTTCATCCTAAGTCCACCTCTGTGGCCATATATGTTCTTCTTGGGCACCATGGTTTCATTGAATTTCCACCTTTGTGGCCATAATTGTGTCCCTTTAGGGGCACCATATCTTTACCCTAAGCCCACTTTTGTGGCCATATTTGTCCCTCTCTTGGGGACCATTTTATCTTCACCCTAAGCCAAATTTTGTGGCCATATTTGTCCCTCTCTTGGGGGACCATTTCATCTTATCCTAAGTCCACCTTTGTGGCCATATTTGTCCCTCTCTTGGGGACCATTTATTCTCATCCTAAGTCCACCTTTGTGGCCATATTTTTCCTTCTATTGGGGACCCTTTATCCTAATCATAAGTCCACATTTTTGGCCACATTTATACCGCTCTTGGGGATCCTTTATCCTCATCCTAAGTCCACCATTATGGCCATATTTTTCCTTGTCTTGGGGATCCTTTATCCTCATCCTAATTCCACCTTTGTGGCCATATTTGTCCTCTCTTGGGGGACCATCCATTCTCATCCAAAATCCACCATTGTGGTCATACATGTCTCTCTCTTTGGGGCACCATCTATCCATCTCGTTAGGGATACATTTTGTTCGCTTCCTCAAAGGTAGCGCATGGATTTTGTTTCCTCTCATGTATCTCATTGCATCCCATATTTTTTGCAAGTTGTCATCCTATCCTATCATGACTTTAATATCGATGACCTCAAATAAAACCATGATGTTACTACTTTAGAAAATAACCAACGTGGAAGGTTTTCCCCTAACTGGATTGGACCATACATTATCACACATAAGTATGGGTCAAAAGCCTATCGTTTAGCCTCTCTTGATGAAGAAACCGAAAGTGGAACTACTTAACACATTTCACTTTTGACCATTCTATTGTTAGCATGTCTACCAGTGAGAACTTAGTCATATCCTTAGATCATTCCTCCATCATTAGCCTCTTCCATCTATCATTGTAATGATTTGGAATTATGTGGTCTACCGTTAATTTCCTCAACATGACCTTAAATATGGGTACCATGGCTCTTTCCATAGCATTTTCCTTATAGATAGGTTCGCCTTTTTGGTGAGGAATCTAAGATCATGACATCCATTACCCTCTTGTTTACCTCTTGGAACCATGCTAAGGGTCCACGGGTGTCTCTTGTACATTCATTGCCCATTCTAAGTGGTCTACCTAGTTATTCCTAGCTCTTCCCCATGTTAAAATCAAAATTCATGGATGCTCTTATAAAAAATAGACTGCTCCCTCGAAGGACAATTGTTCATGTAAAAAAATAAAATTAAATAAATTAAATAGATCAATCCCTTGAAGGACAGTTATCGTGTGTATCACTCTTGCCATCTATATCACATATGTATAAAGTAGAACATACCTTAGAAATATGGCTACTCTTTTATATCATGGCATTGAAGGCTTCCCGTATTGATCAACCTTCCATTTTCTCAGCATCCTAAGAAAGCTTCCCGCATTGATCAATTTTTTTCTAGCAAACTTCCCACATTGATCAGTTTGATCTTTCCCCTTCCCATAGTTGGGGCATTGATTAACACCACTTATGGAGAGTCATTTTCCTGCGTACAAGTTACATCACAAACCTCTTTTTTGTGTTGACATTAGGTTTATGAGTTCATTTCATCCATGTTTCCTTATGATCTTTGGTATACCTACCCGTTGTTAGTTATATACTAACATTTTTTTTGGTCGCATGTGCCTTGCATTACCTAGATCCCCTTTTATTTACCTCTAATACGATTGGAGGAATCTTTTCCTTGTGTGTTCCTTAATATGATGTAGCATCGTTCGTACCCATGGGTCGCCAACATTAAGTTGTGTTTTATTCTAAACCTTTCCACATCTATCTTTTATCTCTCATTTTTATTATAAGCACATCTTTCTTTATTGGAATGTTGTTGCAGCCATTGTTTTGGCTTGCCCTTTGTCCTTTTGTGTCCTTTGCTAGGGCATCATCTATTTATCCCTGTTTTCTCTCAAATTCCACCTTTTTGGCCATATTTATTCCCCTTGGGGCATTTTATTTCAACATTCCCTCTATCCATTTTGATCTCAAAGTCTATCTTTGTGGCCATATTTATTTCCCCTTGGGGCATTCTATTTCACCAACTATTTCCTAATTTTCCTTTTTTTTTTGCCATTTCCATCCTCATCCTTTGTGGACACATACCTTTCGCTTGATTCCTCATGTACGAAGGATTTCACATTATTTTCATATTTGGTTACGCATAGTTTGATATTTACCTATGACCCATTGGTCCTCACGGATCGCATCCATTCGAGAGGTTTCCTTTTGAATTCCCTCCATTTCGTAGTGACTTTCGCCCACTCGCTAGTTTGTAGAATGTTGTCGTCGTCTCCATTGGGATTGTCCTTCGTCCCCTACAAACATGATATCAAAATCACCGCCATAGGTTTTATTGGTGTTTAAATCCTTTTGTTTGGGGCATCTTGCCTTGCCTTATCATTTTACCCATATTTCTTCTCCCACCTACCCTTCACCATCTACCTCTTTCAAACTCGTCATCGATTCCCCTTTGTGTTATCGATCCCTCGTTTGAGGGGGATCTCATCATCAACCTTCGTTAGTCTTCATCCTACTCTTCATCTCTCATCATTTTTGTCTCATGGATTGCTATTGTAAACCATGCGACAAAAAGGGGCAAATATAGATAGCCAAATTTGGATGCGCTACCCTTGATGGCCTGCATGCACATTTTTCACTATGGTCCCAGCTAGACCCCCTTAATTCACCTATTTTATTAAAATGGCCATCTATTATCCCATCACCTTTAATTCTTAATTAATTTTTATAGCTTTTTATAGCTTTTATCTAACTCATCTTTATCTCTTACCCACCCATGACACTTACCTAAACAACCCTTACTCACCCACATGCTTTAAAGAACTTATCTCAATCTCTAAAAGCTTTATATCTCCAACAAGTCAATCATTTACCACTCTAACGAATGGTTTCCCACAATCGGTTACTACCCATTCGAGTTGACGTCAACCCTATAAAATTATATTCACCCCCTCTTCCTAAGGCATGCATGAAAATATTTGGGCTTTATTATGACTTACAAAACTTTCTCATGCATGAGCATCCCTACAATAGTTATTGACCTCTTGGATTTCCTTTTAACTTACTTGCATCACTCGTGAACATCCTTTGTGAGATTACCATTATTTTGTGTTGTTTTATTCAGTTATTATCATATTATCATTGTCTTGTTTGTATCTAACATTTTACGGGACCAAATAATCTCCATGAGCCTCGCTTCTCGTCATCCTTTTCATCCCTCATACTTGTAGGTTACTTTTTCAACCCATCCACTCTCGACTTAATTCAATCTAGCTTAGGTCGTCATCGACCATGTCAAGTCACTACCGACCCTATATCCATCGCCTTTGTACCTCTATGTTCTAAATCCTCGATCCATCTTACTTTGTTCCAATGATCACCTAATTGTCGATCCCCTAACATCATTATGTTTCTTTGATTTATCTTGATAGTTCCTGGTCATTGTCACCCCTACCAGGGCGTTGATCGGACCTCTGTTTGTAGGATCCACCATTTAGATCCTTGTTCCCTCACCCTTATGTTTCTATCAACCTCGAACTTTTTCGTAGGTGCATGCCGATCAACATAGAGCCCCAACATCATCAGGTCTGCACTCAAAATATCCAGATCTACATTTACGGTTGTTGTTTCATCTATATGCCTCTAAAGGCGTCATCGAATGGACCTTTGTAGCCTTATTCGCCATCGACCCTACCAAGTAACATTTACTTTGTGTTAATTTAGATCAGATTTGTATGTGCCTTATATTTTTGCATTTTCCAGTTTACATGTGCCTCAAATCCTACATGTTATTTAGTCCTTCATTTTCGATTTTATCATCTTTTATCAAACACAGGGTTGACATCCACAAAGGAAGTTAACAATTCTTAGAACATACTTGTGTCAGAACCCCCCATCTACCATCTAATCCATTTTCCTCTTAGTTACCTTTGTTTTGTAGGTTCATCAGATTTATAGTGAGGACATTCACTTTGTGTTCGTCCATTTGCATCCATCACACATTCTAGGTACCTTAAGCACTCACATTTTTAGTTACTTGGTCTTCTTTGGTACATATTTCACTAATCTTGAACAGGAACAAGAAATTTCGATCAACATCTACCACTCCACTTATTTCCAATGTTCTCGTTTCTATGCCTACTCCTACCAACCATTTTACTTTGTCTATTACTTCCCACATGAGGTAAGTTTCTTATTTTGGTACTCAATACGTAGCCTCTCTATATCAGGTTCTCCAAGTTCAAATCCATCAACTTAAGCAGGATACTTCACACTCCTCTCCATCTCTTGAATCCTCCTTACTCCTTTATACCCTTTTCACACCGCCATTTCGCTTGCATGCACTTCATCACCCTTAAGTTGACCACCTTCAATGGCCATGGTGACCCTCAAGAGCATCTTATATATTTTCATGTGGCATGTCTTGATTATGCGAATGATCATACTTTACTCACCAAACTATTTCCTAGAAGTCTACAAGATTACGCCATGTGTTGGTTTTACGATCTACCTATTCACTCAGTAACATCATTTACATATTTATCCGATGCTTTTCTTTCACATTTTTCAATCAATATCGGTTCCAAAATATCCTATGCTCAACTTGCACAAATAAAACAAGGATCTAATGAACATCTAGTTGACTATGTGTTGCGTTATAAGAACAATCTAGCTAAGATGACCAATGTACTTATTGATTCTAAATTGTAAGATCTTTTTATCTAAAGTCTCTTATCTCAATTGCAAGAGAGCGTCATCTTTGAGACCTCTCCATCATTTGATCAACTATGCCATACACTTAAGTTACGTGAAAGCAAAATCTTATCTATGGGAAAACTCAAATATCATGATCATGCTTCATCTTCATCTTCTAATCATTTTCAAGGAAAATATACTTTCAAGCCATCTCCTAAGCCCACTGAAGCAAAAGTTATTGTTAAAGTGTTTCTACTCTTGAAAATATTCAATGAAACCTCCAAAGAGTACATTTACAAAAGTACTATATACTCCTTGTTTTCTATTGTCACAACTTATCGAAAGCAATCTTATTACGCTTCCACCGCCACTCAATCTTGATCCATATCGCCCTTGTGGCCACAATTATGAAAAAAATGATAGATGTGACTACCATTAATGTGTTGGGAATTCGACGGATCATTGTTTCAATCTTAAGAATCATGTTCAAGATCTCATCGATAACAAAGCAATCGAGCTCCCTAAGCCATCACCATCTACGTCGGTAAATGGAAACAAAAAGCTACAAATATTTAAAGAACCTCTACCTAAGCATGACAAGCAAGTTGTTGATTCTTCCGTTAATCATACATATCGTGTTGTGCCTCCTCCTTCATTGGGGCCTCTTGATTTTCTAGTTACTATTGTTGATTCATCTCCACCACTCATTACATTTTCAGATCACGATTATCATGTTACTTTCACATCTGATTCATGACATATCAATGCTTCTATCGGCTCATATATTGTCAACAATGATACATCCAGCAGCTCTTATTAGTGTGTGTTATATTGGACTTCTCATGGCTATAAAATGTGCACTCTCTAATATTTCATATCCAATTCCCAAATCTTATGGCTACATTAGGCTTCCAATTATAGTTGGGCCTCTCACCATGTTTTTGTCATTCATTGTGGCACCTTCAATCAAAGGTTGTGACATGCTCTTAGGTCTTCCTTGGTTCCGTGTCATCCAATCCATCCCCTCCATGAATCATTTGTGCCTCAAATTTATTCACAATAAACATGTTGTCACTCTCAAAGGAGTTATGCTATACACACCATTGGCACAACCTCCTCTCAAGGTTGTCCTTCCACTAGTTACAACATCTAGCCCTTGGGTCTCTCAAATCTAAGGAAAATTCTACACCTAGCTCTCCTATTTGCACACAACCTTATTCTTGACCTTTTCATTCTCATCGGTCCACTAGTCCATCACGTCGGCCTAAGTCCCCTACTCGGGTAGCCCCTTCATGCAAGTGTTCACCACCTCCTTCATCTCCTAGGTCTACTTCACATAGATGTTCATCACCTCTTAAGTATACTTCACATAGGTTCTCATCACCTCCTATGTCTACTTCACATAGATGCTCATTACCTCCTACGTCTACTTCACATAGGAGTTCATCACCTCCTAGGTCTCCTTTATATAGGTGTTCACCACCTCTTTCACCACGTAGGATTCCTTCACCTATACATTTTTAGCCTCACACACCACCAGTCTTAGAGTATTATCACACGCCTTTATCTCCTCAGACATTGGGTGGAGGACCCTTGCCCTTCATTCTTATCAAATAGATTACCCTTCATCACACACTTAGGTACGTCACGTTTCCTCCCCCTCCTATTATCCTCAATTTTCCATCATTATTACTATTACACTATGTGCTTCATATCTAAATATTTCTAAGCACTCTTATACACCTTAATACACACTTTGTATCATCATTACCCTATGACGCACTCTAGTTCCACGGTTCATACCTAAGCTATTTGAGGGTCTAAATTTGAAATTAAGCTCACCCCATTCACTCTTCATGCTCTGTGCTTTATGATACATCTTTCTAGCATTTCTCTTTCAACCCATTTCCCGATGACGCACTTTGTTCTATGGTTCATTCTTGATTATTGAGGGGTATTTTTGAATGAACCTCGCCTCAAACACATCCACCTGGGGGCACGTTGCTCCTACCATCACACTCACACATTGCATACTTTTCCATTCCCCTCACTCATTGCATTTGCATATCTTGGTTGCATCGATTTTGCTAGCTTATTCTACCTATATGATCGCTCTTTGCTTACTATGTTAGTTGGATACTTTGTATATCATTATCTTTCTATATACACATGCACATTCACTTGGTCTCTAGTTGTGAATGTAGATCTTACTGAGTTCTTATACGATGCAATGATGTTTGGTACTATACCTTTTACCGGTGCCACTAAAGCTCCTGGGGCATCTACATTTCATACTTTCATACATTACAAGTGTTATTGTTTAATCATTTACTACTTCTACTTTCTAACACACTACTTTCCATTGATCTATACATGTTTTGACATACTTTTTATCTTTCTAACATGCTAATGGGTGCTTGGATGTAGCATTTTCCTTGTAGGACTATATGCCACTATGGTTGTCTAATACACTTTGTTAGTCATTATTTTCTATTATATGTCATTGTTTACGGGCTATGCCCCGTGTCTTATTTGATCCTTTGCTTGTATGTTTTTGACCACTTCGATTACGATTGGCTTGTGACATTGTGAGTGATGTCCCATGTATGAAACCCACTTTTGCAGTTCACTTTGTTTGCACATTTTCTTGTTACATTATTTTTCTATGACATGTTTGCTTCTTTTGATACTAACACATGGATATAGCCACTTTGTTTGCATGTGCCTTGGTTTCTACCATGCACATATCTTCCCCCTGCAGGATATAGTTTCAAATCTACATTAGGTCTTCTCATTTGGGTCGTATACTCCTACAATCATCGCATACACCCCAAATGAGGGGGTGCAGACACCAATTTTTGGTGTCGTTCCTCCACTTCACCCGTTTCTCGCTCTCCTTTATTAAGCATGAACATTCAAATTCCTTTTCCCTCCTAATTTAATTCGAATCTTTTTAACCTTCAAAATTTAATTAATTCCATTTCCCACCAAAAATACATATCTAATTAATCAATGTTAATTGATTAATTAATCCATTTAAAATCAATTTATGAATTTAATATTCAAAAGTAATCCACGTCAACCCACCCTTGAATTTAAAATTCAAAAGTAATCCATGTCATCTCAATACCATGGAGTTAATATTCAAAAGTAATCCATGTCAACCCGCTCATGAATTAAATATTCAAATATAATCCACATTCAATCCACTCAAGAATTAAATATTCAAATATAATCCACATCCAATCCACTCATGAATTAAATATTCAAAAATAATCCACATGCAATCCACTCATGAATTGAATATTAAAAAATAATCCACATGCAATCCACTCATGAATTTAAAATTCAAATTTAATCCATATCAAATCCACCTTTGAATTTAATATTCAAATCATGTCCCCCACTCACCTAATCGAGTTACTTTTCCAAATCATGATTACCTAAATTAATCCCATTCGCGGCCTATAAATAGAAGCATGCCCCTTCTCTTTCAAACAAGCTAGAAGTGATAAAAACTCGGTATTCTTTTGATTCCACTTATCATCATCACACCATCCTCATGCCCTTGTGATTCCATTCATCATCATAGTATTATCCAAATGCTCTTGTGATTCCCTTAGCCACCCCATTTCTTGGCATCCTTTCATCCACAATGAAGATTTTTCGAGTTAATTTACATGTTCCTCTCATCCAACCCAAATTGTTGTTGATTCGCCCAGTTTGACTGTTTTACATCTATTTTGATCAAATCTATATTTTCCTTATATATCAGTATTTTCAATTTCTGTTTGATATCAAATTCTACATGTTATCCACATCCATTATCATTAGTTTCATCTTATTTTATCTACAAGAGGATTGAAATCCATCATAGGAAGCTCACACTTTTGGGAGCTGACTTAGTCGGGCAACCATCCATATATCTACTAATCCATTTTTCTTCTTAGTCTTATTTTTTGTGAAGATTATCAAGCTTGCAACAAGGAGGAGCTATCTTTGTGCTCGTATCCACCACATTATATTTTCGAGGTACTTTAAACCCTCGCATTTTGAAGTTGCTTTGTTTCCTTTCATCTTGGGTCACAACACACCACATCCCAGGCATCGTTGTCACTTGGCCACTCGGCTAACCCAACTCCCACCCTCGGCCACTGGCATCCCCATCCCTTCCCTACCCCCAAATCCCCCATCTTGCATCAGCATTTCCACTCCCCCCTAGTACGATCATGAATCGGTTGAGCCACCGCCTACCTTGCAACCGCGTTCCTCCCTCCAAGCCCACTCAGTCAGAGCTCTCTCCTCACAATTATATCTCTACTACCCCACATGGATCCCCTCCCTGGCCTAAGCACTCCCCCACGTCAATCCCTATTCCTCGACTTATAATCCTACCTCAACACCCAAACCCCACATCCCTGCAACCCTAAACCGACTCCCTTTCCACACATTCTCAAGCCCCTCCTGTCACGGACCCTCCCACCCACGTCCCAACACGTCCCATGTTTGACCTCTCACCCAAACCTACCCACTCCACCAACATCTCGACCCGATCCGATTTCACCTCTCCAATCACCCACTCACCTGTCATGCCTCTGCCCACACCCCCTCGCCCACACAACAAACTCCCACAACTCCTTTTTCGCTCATGGCCACTTGGCCACTCCTTCCCACCATCGTTATTCCTTGGGGCCAATGCATAGTGATACCACCACTCCATATAAAATAATAAAAACACCACTACATACACCACTTCAAATAATACACAATTACACCACTCACCACAAAACAAACAAATGAACCCTTTATGACTTGCTTACTTTTTAACTCTGGCTTTCGGGTTCAGTTTTTTAGTCTTAGATTTCTTCTATTCCATTAACTCATAGTTTTTATTTCATATCGTCAATAATAATTCCATTCTTTCAGAATCGCTAGTTTATAGTATTTCACATTATCTATCATTTCCTTAGTCTCACATTTAGATGGTCTAGCATTTATCTTGTAAATCATCATTAGTCTATATTAGTCTAGCCTTTTATTAGTCTAAATCATTTCTTTAGTCGATCATTTATATTGTCTATATTCGTCTAACATTTTTATCACTTACCATTTATATAGTAAATCATTTCATTACTCTATAATTTGTATGTTTTATCATTTCTATCGTATATCCCTTCCTATCGCTTCGGCAAGTTCATTTCTTTAGCTTTGGTCTTAGATTTCATATTTTTCTCACATTATAACCAATAGTTTATCATTTCAACTCACTTAACACATTTTATATCCTTATATTATTTTCTAGTCTATCATTTAACTTTCGTAGCTTGTTTAATATAATTATATAAGAACGTTAGACTACAATTTTTATTAATTAATTAGATTTTTATTTTTATTTTTCTACATGGGACCTTCTTTCGAAAACGAAGATTATAAATTTTTATCGTATTTCTCGTATTTTTTTAATCATGTCAACTAATTGTCTTATTTCATTTCGCAAGTGAACTCTACAACGTTGCGACCACCAAATTATGTTGTCAAAGACTAATTTTGAAACATTTACCTTTGCTCCACTACCTTCCCTAGGCCCTTTCGCATTTTTTTTTTCTCATTGTGAGTGGTGCAAATTTAGGGTCCTTGGATGTCTCCCATCTTTGAGTACCACCTTTCAAACATGTCATTATCATTTACTCACTTTGTGTTATCATCTAACCCGTTTTGGTTACTTTCTTCTACACATTGTTGTCATTTTCTTTTTCTTTTTTGTGAAGCTAATCGCAACCTGTCACATGTATGCTCTTCTCTTGTGCTTATCACAGCAATCATGACAATAAAAATGCAACTATGGTATTCTTCATCATTTTCTTGGCGTTTATCGTGGAAAACTACTAACCACTTCTGCAGGATCCTGACCACATAGTAGTTTTCCAATTTTAATCAACATCCTCACTTTGTATAACTCCATATTTTCTTCTATATTTCTATTGTACTAACTTTGCAGTTAGTCTACATTGCTTGCTTGCTCGCGTCAAGATTGCTTGGAGCCTACACTTCGCTTACTTCAACTTACAATCAGATAAAAAGGAAAATCTTTATACATGTATTCCTCATTTTTTCCCTATTTGCTCCTTTGCATCGCAATTTCCCTTTTCTTGTGTGTGTCCTCATCAAAAGGTCACATTTGGATTTGGTTTTAAAATAACCTTTCTTTTTTTGCATCCTACTTGGTCGCATGGTTTAAGTAAGGGTTAACCTTCTCGCATCTCACACAACGGAACCTCACGCATCTAAATCACACATCTAAACATCATCCTAGTAGGTGGACTGATTGGGATTTCATCACCCAACAAAAAGCTACCACGGTGTTCAAAGCCGTGTTAGAAACTCTGACTGGACTCGTGCCTCACGTACCTTGGTATATCAAGAATCCTAGCCATTACCAACTCGAAACCAAACATAGATTGCTTTTCTCCTAGGTACATTGTTATCCATCCCGTTTCTTTTTCACACTTTCTTAATAAATCAAAATAAAATATGTGTTTTACTTGCTTAATTCGAGTTAGTATAAACTTTGTTTTTGTTTCATGCCCATAGTTACTCATTCGGTAGCCAAGAAAATGTAACAAATTTTTTCCCCAAATAGTTATGTCATCTCATCTCAACAAATAGTTACCATGACCAGTGCCTCAATGTTTCTCACCAAGGATCATGTACTCAAACTACTACCATATATGAGACTAATCCTTTCTTTTATCATTTCATCCTGTCTCTCACCAATACCCCTCCATCTCATCTATCTAAGCCTTTTGGACCTCCTATTATTCCCTATAGTAGTTTAGAATTACAAGAACTTCTTGACATCAATCTGATAGCTCTTCAAGACTACCTTCTTAGGAATTCAACCCAGCTTCCTATCGATGGTCCACCACTTCAACAACTTTATCCTTATCAGTCAAATCCTGAAATCACTCAACAAATTATTACAACCCAACGTGATCTTGCTTCATCCTCTACCAATCCCCCACCTCATCAAACCAATTAGTTGGTCACACCCATTCCTCCCAATCTCCCTCAAATCGATACAACCATTACCACATCCATTCCTACTACCTATTCAGCCACTATCATCACTAGTGTCCCTACTCAAACTATAAAAACACCGCATCCCATATCCGAACAACATAACTCTTCTTTGCCTCTTAACTCACATATAAATTTGAATGTCATTACTTCCCAACCTCTTCATATGAGTGCTTTTCATTATACAATACCTAATCCACTTCATCAACTTATCTACACTGCGTTCCCATTCACCACTTATCACAACAAAACCAATCCCAACAATCATACCACATCCCTATTTCACAACAACAACCTCCTCAATCTCAACCCATAACTTACATCCACCCTTATCAAGCCATTCCTCAAACACCTACGCACCCCCAAAATTATCAACCACCTTATCAAGCTACTTCCCATGCCACACAATCACAATCCCAACCAATCAACACATCAAACGATCCCATGCATTCCTTAATGAATAGGTTAGCTAATCTTGAGGCCACTACACTAGGGCCCAAAGTTACATTCTCTTATGAGAAAATTTGTAATGAACCTATTCATCCATCAGTACCAATCAAACCATATCCTCCTCATTGGGAACTACCAAATTTCACCAAATTCAATAGTAAGGAGGACCACAACAAAATTTTCACGCATTTAAGCATGCATGTTACCTTATTGCTCATGATCAAGACCTTATACTTCACACATTTCCTATGTCTTTGGCTGCTCCACATTGTATTGGTACAATGAGATTCCTCAACATTCATTATTTTCATTCACTCAACTCACGCAATTGTTCTTAGAGAACTTTTCGATTAATATTGCACACAAAATCACCATTATTGATTTGTATGCCATTCAACAATTTGACAGTGAGTCTATCACATACTTCTTCACACGATGGTGTGGGACCATAAACCACTATCATTTTCTCTTCCATAGAAAAATCTTATTGAATTTTTTTCACGCTCTTGTGTGCAAAACACATTTCTTCCACGCCTTGCAAATTCAATCATTCGAAACATTCGAAGAGGCTTTCACCATGGCTCGAAAACTTGAAACTGTGCCCTTGAGCAAGGCCATCTCAAACTTAAATCGACCAAACCAAAGACAGAGTTTACCAAGACATCATCGAATCATAATGATAAATCTAAAAACACAACCAATGTTGTGGTGGTCAAATCCTCTTCCGCACCTACTTCTAGTGTGTGGCCTCAACAAAGAGCCCCTAGACAACCGCCCAACTATACTCCTCTTGGAGAATCATATGGTTTGATATTTGACAATTTGATGGTGGTTCATCTCATTCGCTCCCCCAATTTGACAACTATATGAGCCAAGACCTAAACTGACATGGTATCATGAGGATCACTTTTGTAAGTATCATCAAGTTAAAGGACATGACATAGAAAAATGTAGAACCTTTAAATATCTAGTCCAAAAACTTATTAATTAAGGAGACATCCAAGTAGACAACCCCAACACACCTCTAAATCAACCACTAGATGTCTTTAAACAACCGTTCCCCAATCATGCTCGACAAATCAAACCATTACTCCCACATCCCAACCTCCTAATGCCCAGACCATTAACACCATTCATAGTATTGATACTGTTGAACATGAATCTGCCTCACCAACAACTCCCCACTACACCAACCATTACATTTCTACCAACATCAACCATGACTACAACCTCTTCAGACTTTATTACATCCACTTTGCCATCCTCACCATCCATAACTTCATCCCACGAACCCATTTCTTCACCAACCACATCCTCAAATGTAATCACACATACATCTACATCTCAATTTGCAAATATAACTATAGTACCCTTGAAACATTTATGACACAATTCCCCCACTTAATATAACCACGAATGATATGCATGCCCCATCTACAAAACCAATCACCTCTACACCAACAGCCGAAATTACACCTATGGCTACCCCATCACCTACTCCCATAACCAATACAAGTATGAATGACACTTCTATCATGTCAACAACATCCACAATACCTATATCCATCTCACCTTTAGACATTGTTAAACGCATCATGTAGAAACCTCTTCCACCATCAATATTATCGGCATTGTTATGAAAACTAGTCACGACGGACTCCCCAAACACAACACTAGCTTTAAGTCCCTCAATAGAGATCGTGGTCATACCTCGCCAGGGTCCTCTATAAAAACAAGAACTAGAACCATTGGCATATTTCTTCAAAGATCTCTTTCAATTCCTCACAAAAAGGTAGAAATCCCCCTATTGATATCAAACAATCCAATGCCACATCCTCTATAGTAGGACCATGTCCTTCTCTTCTAGGACCATCCCCTTCATAAAAAACACTTTAATCCACCAATCAACCTAAGCCAAAACCATCCAACGCTTCTTCTTCTAAGACATCAACTATAACCAAAATTGAAACCAAGACATCAAGACCTCAAAACATTCGAACTCCACCCTCGACATCCAAACCATCTCAAACATCCACTTCTTCTAAAACTAAGACTTCAGACAAAGACAAGGCACCTCCTAATACCTTGGTTGAATCATATGCGGAGGTCCTCTAACACTTACTCCAAATTTTTGCCATCATGCTTCCACCTATTAAGGCCTTTGACCAAAATAGTAAGAATCCATCATGGTTCAATTCCAACCTCATATGCACCTACCATCGAACCCTGGACATGACATTGAACATTGCAAAGCACTACAAGCCATCATCTATAACATCATTGAGGAAGATGACCTTCTCCTAGAAGTGAACCAATCTCTTCCTTCCACATCCACTCCAACACCTACACCTTCGACTTCATCCATCCAAATGCATAAGTTCCCACATTCCTCACAGAATTTTTCGACCATCCCTCCTCCAAAAGATGATTCTTCTAAGGATAGTCCCCTTTTTTCATCAATGTTGTTTAGATAAGCACTCGTTTTGGACCACACAACTCCAAACCAACAACCCAATCAAAACCAAAGAGTTTTGTTACCATCCCTCCACCTAAGGATTTTACATCATCCAAACCCGCATCAAAACCTAAAGTTGTGATCGCTTGCCCCCACCACTCATCCTCTATCATCCCCTCCATCTTCTTCTAAGGCCAAGGTGTCTATTTTGGCCACTCCTAATCCACTTCCATCGAACAAACCATCATAAAATAGTTGCATCAAGCTTTTGTTAAGATGTCCCTCTACGAGTTGATTCAAATCTCTCCCAACCACAAATAGACTCTTATTGATATCTTGCTGATGCATCCTGTATCATCCGATGAGCCTTGAACCCTTACAACCCTAGCTGATGCTTTTGTAGCATCCACCACCATGTCCTTTGAGGATTTAAATCCCGACATGCCACCCAAAGAACACGATCTTCCTCTCTTCATCACGGTCTACATCAATGACACATTCATCTGACGGACTATGATTGACAATGGTGCTAGTATTAATATAATTTCTTCTCACACCTTCAACCAACTCAAACTACCTGACACCATTGTTGTTGAATCCCATACCATCCTCGTGCCTTCAATGATGTTGTCACCCCCCATTGGGTATAGTTATCCTTCCCATTTACGTCGCCATAAACTCCTTCATGAGCTCTTCTACATTATAGAAGGAGAATTTCAGTATAATCTTCGCTTGGACATCCTTGGATTCATGTCATGCACTACGTCCCATCTACCCTCCACCATTGTATTAAATACGAATATGAAGGGACAATTCATACTCTCCCCATCGATGCCCCTCCTTTCAAGACATGTCGTATGACCTATCGACCAAATGAAGTGTTGTTTCCTAAATTCAACCCTTCTTTGGACACATACACTAGTTCTTATGTGCTTGCATTTATGTTACCCCACGATGGATTTGCTAATGTTGTGATGTTGTGCCTTACCTTAGGAGAATATCAACTCCTCGCTCTTAATTATCTTCCTTCTCCTAACCACCTTGGTCACTGATAAGGCCCCTATGTATCAATCCAACATTGGGGACATCATCTCATTTGGCCCCTCTTTCCTCAAAACCAACCTGGTCTACGGTGGCCTCGTCGAACCTTCTTCTCATGCCGAAGATCTCCCTCACACCAAACCATATACCGATGGTTTCGGCTTCCTCAGTAAACCATCCTTCACCTACACATACCTCCACCATTGTGCATGGAAGGGGTTTGGTATGGGGTGTTATGAATAAGGTCCCCACAACCATGTCTTCAAACAAACCCATGAACCATGTGAAAAAAATCTTGGGATACAAAGATCCCTCCATCCCCCTTTAGGAACTTCTGCATCCTCTCCCATCGATGTTGATTCACCTCCCTTCTCTCCATCCAACTATCTCATAGATCCAGATGATACCGTGTCTATTCCCCCTTAAAAAAATTTAATCTCCACCATTTCCCTCGGACCGACCACTTATTAGGTTAGAAACTAAACTCGGTCCTTTCCTCTCAAGCATCCAGAGATGGTAGGGGAAGATTCCCCTACCATTGACATTCTTCAATGCAACGATGATAACTCCATTCTTTCTTACATGGGGGCCGAGGATTCTCATATCCAAAAGTCCCTTCCCCCTAACACTTCCACTCTCCTAAACGAGTCCACTATCGACATTAATATCAAGACTCCTCAAAAGCCCCACATCCTTAAGGTGGGCCAATCTTTGGAGCCTCGAGAAATTGAAGCCTTCACCTCTTTTTTATCCAACTCAGCGCCAGGACCTTGCATGGTCATACTCGACATGCTAGGTCTTAACCCCTCCATCATTGTCCATGAAATTGTCACCGGTCCCAACGCTAAGTCGGTTAGGCATAAGCTTCGCCGCATGCATCATCGATTTTCTCTCCTTATTAAAGAGGATTTGCAAAGTCTTCTTTTTGCTAATTTTATCATCCCCATTTACTATCCTCAATGGGTTTCTAACATCGTACCCATCACTAAAGCGTCGGGAAAGCTTCGTATATGCACCGAATTTCAGGATCTTAATCTCATTTTCCCTAAAGATGGCTTTCCTCTTCCCAACATCGACCAACTTATAGTTCTTACCGTGGGTCATGAGATGTTTTCTCTTATGGATAGTTTTTCTGGCTATAATCAAATTCTCATCGCACCAGAAGACCAACATAAGACCTCCTTCATCACCGGAACCTTTTTCCATTGTGTCATGTCATTTGGCTTGAAAAATGCCGAAGCCACCTATCAATGAAGCCATGACTTATATCTTTCAAGATCTCATACATAAGACCATAGAAGACTACGTTGACGACCTCTTGGGAATTTCCAAACATTGACGCGATCACATATCTGTCCTTTAAATCCTTTTCAAGCGTCTCATCCATTTCTTCCTCCGCCTCAACCCGACCAAGTGTGTTTTTAGAGTTCTTATAGGAAAACTCCTTGGTTTCGTCATTTCTATCAGGGGTATTGAAGTTGACCCCATAAAAATCAAGGCTATCCTTGAGATGCCTCCTCTTTCTAATATTAAGAAACTTCACAGTCTTCAAGGCCAACTTTAGTCATGCGTCTGCTTCATATCAAAAAATTTATACCATTGCCAACCATTTCATCATCTTCTTTGTAAAGATGCCAACTTCCATTGGGACAATAACTACCAAAAATCCTTCGATGATCTCAAGAGTATCTTCTATCGGCGCTGTACTTACACATCCATGTGAGGAGGAGCCCTTTATCTATATGTTTCTACCATTGATCATGCCCTAAGGGCTATGTTGGTGCATCGTGATGACCAAGGTCAGCAGGTCATTTATTACATTAGTTGCACCCTTCATGATTATGAGACTCACTACACTGAATATGAAAATTTGTGTTACATCCTCTTCTTCGCCACTTCTAAGCTTCAACATTATCTTCTCAATCACAAGACTTATGTCATTACTAGCTCTCATCTTCTCAAAACAATGCATTCTAAGCCTTATCATAATGATCGCATCACTCATTGGCTCATGCTCATGACAAAGTTTGATCTAGAGTTCATCTCTCAAAAGTCTATCAAGGGCCAAGCTATTGCAGACCAATTAGCTGAAGCCCCTCTTCCTGATGCTCATCTTCCTCATGAACAATTTCTAGATGAATCCATCAATAATTTCCACCATGAGGATTCTCCTCTTAAGATGACTCTCTTTTTTACGGCTCTAAGTGTCAACAAGGGGGAGGTGTTGGCATCATTATCATTCCTCCTTGGGATAATCCTATCCCCATTGCTCAAAATCTTGAATTTGAGTGCACTAATAATATGGCAAAGTATGAGGCTCTCATTTTGGGCCTTAAAAATGCCATCCTTTTGGGTGTACAAATCCTTGATATCTATGGGGATTCTAAGCTCATTGTCAAACAAGTTATAGGTGATTATCAATGTAAAAATGATATTCTTCATAAATATAAAGACATTGTCATCTTTCTCCTTGAGGCCTTTGATTCTTACACTATCCAAGTCATCCCTCAATCATCCAATCATTTCATAGACACTATGGCTTCCCTCGCTTCTCTCATTCCCTGGAAAACTGAAGAAGACCATCTCTCTATTGTTTTTCGGCGTCAGGATCAGCTCGCTCACATTCATGGTCTTCCTCGTGTCAACCATGTTGACACTAATCCACGTGACCTTTGGTACTCTCAAATATTCGATTATCTATCCAAATCCATCATTCCCTCCAACCTATCTAAGAATGGTAGGAGGTCATTTCTTCAACGTGCTAACCATTATGTCATTCTTAGCGGCATCCTCTATAAATGTGGGTTTGATAGTATTCTCCTTCGATGCCTTAAATCCCATGAATCTACTCGCATTATCCAAGAAGTCCATGACAAAATTTGTGGTGGAAATTTTAGTGGCTTAGTTGCATTGCTAAGCGCGTTCTTCACCTTGGCTATTATTGGCCTTCTCTTAATTAGGACTGTTGTGAATATGTTAAGAAATGTGTCAAGTGTCAATAGCATTCCAATCTTATCTGCATTCCTAGCCAGGCCTTATAGCCAGCTCAAGACCTTTGGCCCTTTTCACAATGGGGCCTTGATCTCATCAGTACCATCAATCCTCATTCTTCACAACATCATCATTCTATCATCACCATGACTAAGTACTTCACCAAGTGGGTGGAAGTGATTCCACTCACCTCAACCAAATCTAATCAAATGTTAACTTCATCTATTAGCATATCATTTTCCGCTTCGAGCGTCCCTCATAAAATCATCATGGACAACAAAAATTCCTTCAAAAAAAAATATGTAAATAAGCTCGTGATTAATTCAATATCAAGCTTAGCTTCTCCTCTCCTTATTATCCTCAAGCCAACGGTCAAGCCCGAAGCAACTAATAAGACCTTGCATAATATCCTTCTTTAAAACCATTGATAAAGCAATTCATATTTGACATCTTCATCTTCCCTTCGCTCTTTGGGCCTACCAGACAAGCGTTCAGACCTCCACGGGTGCTACCCCCTTCTCTCTTGTATATGGATATGAATTTTTTGTTCCCCTCAAAGTTCAGATTCATTACTTACATGTAATTTCTCTCTCATGGTTGTTATCTTGGATCACTTATGTTAATGAAGTAGCAACGTTTATAGGTGATTTTTTGTTTTGAATATGGTGTATTCTTTAAAACTGATAAATCATATTGTTGTAGATGATATGTTTTATCTTCTAAAATTGAGTAACATTGTACCATGACAATTCTAAATTTATTAATGAAGTATTCATATACTTTTTATGCTGAACTTATAATGTATTCTGCATATGGATGAAGGAAACAAATTCGGTTTAAATTGTTCATTTCCTAGTTTGCACATCGAACTTTTTTTTTTGATCGATGATTCGCAAAGCCTAGGATTAATCACCTTGGATTAATTACAGTGATCCAAGGCATTTTTGGGATTTTTGATGTGTTGAAGATCTTGATCAGTCGGTCAGAATATATTATTTTTGTACCTAAGCTCACATTGGGGTCACAGGGGCGTCTTGTAGCATCTTTTGGATTTCACCCTTCAAGGTGATTTGTTTGTCGTTTTAATGAACTGTGGAGGGTAATGTTATTTGATTAATTAATTAGGACCTAATTAATCTAAGTGTTTGATTATTGATCTATCCTAAACTTATGCTTAGTTGATTTATTAATTACATTGATTAAATCCTAAAAAAAAGATAAAGGAAACTATCCCAAGTTGGACCCTAATTAATCCTAAGCTATTTGGAAATATTCCTAAGGTCCTAAGCTATGGTTTTTAAATTATTATTACTAAGACATAATCTATAGAACATTAAAACATAACCTATGGTATTGGGGTTAGATTTGTTAGCAAATGGATTTGGATGGTGGTGGCACCATTCCAAATGTATCGCTAGTTTTAAATGCTTTATTTAATTTTTGGTGCCACCAAACTTGGCCAAGGTTTGGGGAAGGTAGAAAGTTGTCGAGATGGCAACACTACTATTTTTGGTGATTGAAGTTTTGAATTGTTAGTTATGAATAACAGAGGATAAGGATGGGCAGGAGTTTTTAGAGGGGACTCTGTCAATCCTATTACATTTATGATCCTCGACCAAAGTGAAAACTACCTGGGGAATAGTAAGGAGGTTAGAGGAAAAATAAACAGTTTTATTTTATTGTTTCATTTGGAATTTTCAAGCCTTTAAGCTCTGCATATTGTTTCCATTTTTCGAACCTCCAGTTTGAATCTATTGCATGTATGATTTCACCTTGCATGGTGGAAATAATGGTAAAATCTGATCAAGGAAGCTATAAGAAGAAATTGGGAAGAATTTAGAGACGATTGTTTTGGCATTTTGTTGGAAATATTTCTATGGAAGCTTGGTTTGAAGGATTGAAGCAAGGAAAATAAGGCAGAGCACTACCATGCATGATAGGCCCTATCTCGATTAAATCCCTTGCTTTTATTTAAACATTTTCATAAGAAGAACGTTGTTATTTATGAAAATGTCTCTGAGAATGTTTTCTGTAATGGTTGATTGTTTCTTTTTACTTGTGTGTGTTTCTTTTGGACATGGTTTCTTGGATAAGAATAGTTTTATGAAATATAATATTTTAATGAATCTGGGTTTCGAATGGAGTTGAAAAACAAATGTGTTTCTTATTTGGAAAATTGGGTATGAACTCTCAAGGGATTCTGCGCTTGATAAAATGTCACTTTGTTGTATCCTTTGGTGTTTGTGTGTTTTTGTAGGGATTCGGTTTTAAGTTTCTTGATATATGGAACTCACCCGGTCATTATAAAACTGGGGTTGGTTTAACAATTGTTAGGATGAATTTGTTCGTAGAATAATTAATGCCATTTTGGAACCTCTGTTGGGTTTGAAGGTTTTTGTTTGGTTTTTTTATCCATATGATGGTCAACTTGTTCTTGTAGGCATGTTTTGGGATTTGGTTTCAGTTCATTGACCTTCATTTCAGCTTAAGAAGTAATCAGATCTTTGATCTCTTGTTTTAAAAGGTTCATGCTCAACCCTGAATGGGTATTTTTGAAGGTGGTTTTGAGCACTGTAAGTGCATGTTGTTAGGTCAGCAATGAGCTTCTTGTTTCTATCTTCTTAAGTTTCGTTTCGATTTTTAGTACCCTCCTTGGGTCGGCTAAAGTTTTTAGAATGTGGTAGCTTTTTTATGAGATTTGGGTTTGCGTTGATCTTAAATTGGGCTCATTTCCCTTTAATCTTACGAAGAGTGCCTAAGCTTCGAGCGTTGTGTTAGGGGTATTATGATTGTTCTCAGATCTTGTTCAACTATGTGATTCTTGTGAAAAAATTTTGTCATCGTTTTTTGCATGATAATGATTGCATGTTGTGTTGAATATTTGATCCTGAAAACTATCTCCTAGAGACAAGACTCGCATTTTTGTGATAGTTCTTTGGTTTGAGTGAAGTTTCTTGCTTAATATTGGGTCGTTAAAAAAATTTCGGCGATGAGGGGTCTGCCTTGACCTTAGGTAAGGAATTTTTCATTCCTTAAACTTAGATCTTAGTCCTTCTACATAGGACTAAGCTCGTGTTTTGGTTTCTTGTGACCATTCAATGCATTCTCCTTAGGTTGTTGTGGGAGATATGGAGCATCCAATTGTTGATTGCTTCTTGGAATGCATGATCGTGATGATTTTGTTTTCTTCTAATAGGTTTTAAATCTAACGAGGAATACATCGATCCTTCAGAACTCTATTTTTGTATGTTTGATTTGACTTGTGAAGGCTAGAGAAATCCGTCGTTAGAACATACACTGCTTGTTTATATTTTGTATGGTCAATTTTTTAGTGCTATGGTATCATATTGGTTAGAGGTAGGAATTTTGATGGTAGAGTTGTTTGGACATGTGTTGTCCATGCTAGATCAATAGTGTTTGTGTCAAAAAAATTGATTTTGATATGTAGTTTATTTTAATAGGATCAACATTCATTCTTATCAAATCTTTGTGTTTTTAGATCAATTTCTTTTTAATTGATAGTTTGGGAACTGATTGAGTAATATTGGAACTTTGCTTGGTGAATTAATTTGAAAAAAATTTGGACAAATCATTATTTGAATTAATTGGTTGCAGTTGACTACTATCATGTTGAAATGATTGCTAATGTTGTGACATAGATAGAATTAGATCATGATGAATTGTTAACTTCTTATTTGGAAAATTATACTTAAATTGAATTAATGTCTCTTCTCTACTTCTGATTTTGTGACCTTTTGGGCAGTCCTTATTAATCTTATTATGGTGTACTTGGAACCTTTTCATAAATAAGCGAGGTTACTTTTATGAAACAATTATATTAAAGCATATTATTTTAACGTTATAGCTCTTATCATGCTCAGTTCTTGTGAACTGACTCATGCTAATAATGGTGCACATGGACTTAGTAAAAGTGAAAGGAGAAAGACTTACAAAAAGTTGCATTTGTTTTATTGATGAAATCATCTTCTTCATTCAGATGTTTATGTATTGAAAATTCTCTTGAAATGAACTTATTGTAGAATCATGAGGATGTAATAAACTTGGTTTTGTAATGATGAAAGATGTTTCTTATGAATTTATGGATTATTAATTAAGTTGAGAATAAAGTGAACCCTCTCTTTTGATAAGTAATTTTTGTGAAGTTAGATAATTTCTGATTTTTTCTAAAGCCTTATATGACATGGATTTGCTTAATATTCCTAAAATATTAAAATGCATGCATGTATTTTATTGATATACTTAAAAATCAACAAGCTTCGCTTAATAGATTTTAAGGTATAGATTAATACTTGTAAAGGAGTTGTGTGTGTGTGTGTGTGTGTGTGTGTGTGTGTGTGTGTGTGTATACATACTTCCGATTTATCTCAAATGGGAAATGATATAACTAAGATGATTATGAATGTTATATCCTCTTTCGGGAAAAGAGGGAATAAGGATAGTTATATAGATGAATGTGGCATTCTTTTATGAATCTACACCTTATGTTTCTTATTTCATTAATAGGACTATAGTCCTTAATAAGAAAGAAAAAGGATACTTCCTTTTATCATTGAATCAAAACAATGTATGTTATCTAGTAGTGACTTTAAGTTTAAATCATATTGAATGATTGGTTGCATGTTCTTTATATGTAACTATAAATGGAAAAATGGGAAGCTTAAATGAATTAATAGGAAGATTTTGACATTCGATAACACTAAGTCTATTGTATAAGCTTTCAATCAAATTGGTTACAATATTAACTATAGTATGAAAACATAATGATCTTACTTTCTTATTATCGAATCATGATATATCGATAAATCAGAAAAATGGTTAAGATTAAAATGTGTCATATGTATGAATGCAGATCTTATCTGCACACCTTCAATGGGTGTAAAAGTAGCTTTTGGATCCTTTTTTGGATCAATCATACTTAGTGAGCCTTTAGGTGCGTTGTTTAAGGGTAAATTAATCAAGACAATAACTTGAAGGGTTAATAATCTAATGTTCTTAAGTATGTTAGTTTAGTTAAAGGAACTTAGTAGGTTGTTGTGAAATACGGGCTTCAACAGAGTACCCTCTTAATAACGGGAGTCTTTACGAGGATACTATGATGCGATCAACTATGTTTCCACACCCCACTTAGTTCAATTAACTTGATTAACATAAGTGGAATTTTGGTTCATAGTTATACTCTAAACAAAGATAGACACATGGAGTAGTGTAGTGGTCAGCTCATGTTGACTTAGGGTATCTAAACACACCGGTCAAATGAGAATTTGATTGAGTTTTTCTATGTATCCTTAGTCACCACAAGTAGTCTTCCACACTAGTCCATGTATGTTGCCCTTGTTTAGTGTGAAACTTTGACTCGGGTTTGGTTGACAGTAGTCAAGGAAGACCAATCTAGATAATAGTATGAGTGTGGTGAAGGACATATTCCTATCGATGAGTATGTCGTCTTGGAATGTAAACATGGTAAACATGTTTAAAACTTTGGCCAGAGTATCGCAAACTATTGGTTGCATTGTCTTATGTCACCTAGTCTAAGTTGTAGGATTTCATATGAATATCGGTAACATATATTCAAATAAGCTTCTTAGATAGAACACTTATGTGACCCTTAAAGGGTTAAGGAACCAAAGTATACACAATATACACTTGAACAAGTTAAACATGAGAGATCGGTTAAATACTGAGTCATGAACTGAGAGATCGGTGATACACCGAGTCGTTACAGTTGTATATGGTTTTCTGTTATGAGATGGACTGTAAATGGAATGTGTGTTCTGAATTATATGAATTTAGAACTAAGAACATTATGTTAAAAAAATTCCCTTGTTTCTAAGTCATTAAAAGTGGATGTTACATTACGTGTTTCCCTCGTGACTTTGTTTCGATGATGAATATCGTAAGGAACATCTAGCACAACTGGAGTTAGACAAACATCAAAGTGTCACCCTTCAACATCATCAAGTGTACAAAGATTGAAGTAGCCATGCTTATAATAAACACCTTAAGCCTCATGAATTCAAAACCAGTGACCTCATCCTTAAAGAAAACTAGAACGTTACTACTCTAGAAAGGAGCCAACGTGGAAAATTTACTCCCAACTGGATTGGACCTTACATTATCACGCATAAGTATGGGTCTAGGGCCTATCATTTGGCTTCCCTTAATGGTAAACTAGAAACAGAACCTCTTAACATATTACACTTACGACCATTCTATTGTTAACATATATACCAATGAGAAAATAGTCATATCTTTAGATCATTCCTTCATCATTAGCCCCTTTCATATATCATTGTAATGATATGGGCGTGATCTACCATCCCTTAAATATGGACACCACGACTTTTTCCATAGCATTTTCCTTATAGATAGGTTCTCCATTTTTGGTGAGAACTCTGTGAACATTACACCCATCACTTTCTTGTTTACCTATTGGAACCATGCTAAGGGTCCAAGGATGTCACTTATACAATCATCATCTCCTCTTAGGTGGTTTAGCTAGCTATACCCAAATCTTCCATCAAAAAGAAAATAGTCAAAATTATGGATGCTCCTATTTCACGCTATCTTATCCAAAAAAATTGATCCTCGAAGAACAATAGTTCATAAAAAGTGAATAATAAAAATAGATCGATCCCCAAAGGATAATAATCATGCATATCTTATCCTTTCATCTAAATGCAAAAGTATAAAATCCAAAGGAAACAATAAAAAGTAGACCATACCCTTGAAGGATGGCTACTTTATTGTATCATGGCAGTAAAGGCTTCCCGCATTGATCAACTTTCTATATATCATAAAATCCTAAGAAAGCTTCCCATGTCAATCAACTTTCTCATATACATTGCAGACTTTATGCATTAATTTCTTTGCATCTTCCCCCTTCCCAGAGCTAGGGCATAGTCCTAGGAGCAACCACCTATGGAGAACCCTCTTCCCATGTACAAGTTCCATCTGAAACCCTATTGTCGTGTTGACATTAGGTTTATGAGCTTATTTCATCCATATTTACCTTATGATCTTTTGGTATAACCAACTATAGTTGATTATGTGTTAACACTTGTTATTGGCTACAAGTGCAATGCCTTGAGTGGTATCCTTTCTTGTTTACCTCCAATTTGATTCAAGCATGGTTTCCCCGTATGCTCCTTGCTACGATTATGTATCATTTATCTCATTAAGGTCACCTCATATCAAGGTTGTATTATTGCATATCTAATTTCAAACCATGAAATCTATATCCATATGTTTACTTTTAAGGATGACATATCTTACAATCATCCATAATTCCATGAATTTTGTTAATGTCTATGAACATTATCTCTAATACACTTTTTGGTTTGGGAATTCTACTTGATCTCCATTGTAGTTTATGAAAACTACACAAGGATCCCTCTCAAGGAGATTTTGTTATCCTGTAGCTCCTCATCCCCCACCATGGTCAACATGTCTTTGATCCATTCATCCTCCCTCATCACTTTTATCTACCCATCACTTATCCCCACATCACCCTTCTCACCATTCTTGTCCCCTTCTACCACTTGGTGCGGACATCACCCTTCTCACCATTCCTGTCTTTTCATCTCCAGTTTGATAGTGTTGTTTGACTATTCATGCCAAATGGAAATCCTACTCAAAGTAAACTTATCATTCTAGACAATTCCTCACTCATAATCCCCTCCATTGACCATTCCTTCCTCCTAGTCTCCCCTACCAACCAACCTTTTTCTCCTACAATTACCCTTTCTCAACCTATAAAATCACAGAATACATACACCATCTCCCCTTATAATTGTACTCCTTTCCTCATTTTCCCCCTTTTTGATCCATCATCCTTCATACCACTTCCTTCCATTCTTTTCATGTCTTGTTTCTTCACCTTCACCTCATCCATCCTCCTCTGCACCTTCATCTTTTCATAAATCATCATTCCTCCTTTCTTTACTCTTTCCACTCCTCGAATTCTCCCAAATATCCACTCTCATGTCTAACTATCATTGTTGTTGGTCTCCCCCTAAAATTATTTCATGATCATCTTGATTTCCACCCTAATAATTATTATTATTGGTCGCCCCTAAAAATCACTCCACATCACTCTCCGCTACCTTTCTCACTCTCTTCGTCCTTCTCTATTTCTTTTCCACTCCTTCCCCCATCTTGCACCAACATAATAATTATTGTTAGTCTTCCCCTAACGTCCCTTCATTGGCATTTCCCTTCCATTCCCCATTCCCATCTTACCCTTCACTTCTCCTCACATCCTTCACCAATAATAATTATTGTTGGTCTTCCCAATCTTTCTTTTACCGACATTGCCTCCTCCATCATCCATTCTCTCTTTCCTCACCTTCCTTGTCTCCACCTCCGCTTTTCTTGTCACTTCTTCGCCACCTCTCCATCTTCCCTTCGCCCTTTTCAATATCTTTACTATCTTCATCATATAACCCTCTTATCCTCTTATCCTCATCTCATGCATTTCTATAGCTTTTCCACTTTGTGTACTTCCCCATTGTTACCATGTTTCTCCCTCACTATCCCATATTTTTTTATCCTCCCACCTTCCACATGCATTTCCATGCGGTTTGTACCATATTCCCCTTCCCTTCTTTTCTCTGATCTTATCCACATCTTCTTGCTCCCTTCTCTAGTTCCTTTTATTTTTTTTGTTTTGTTGTCTCTTTCATATTCTTTAAATTCTCCATCTTCTTCACCTCCCTCACTGTATCTTTTCTATTCTACTACCTTCATTTTGCACTTCTCTCTCCTTTGTTCCTTACTTCATCTTCTACTATGTTGACTTTTCTCATCTTGTCTTCTTTAGGTTGTTCTTCTTCATTCCCTTCTTGTATCATCCCTCTCTACTATTCTCTTCCACCTATTTTTTTCTCATCCCTCGTCTCCATCTACTCTATTCCATACATTGATCTCTTCTATAGTTTCTTTCTTTTCTCTTTTCTATCATCTCTTTCCTCTTCTTTAAATTCTTCATCTTCCTCATCTCCTCCATGTTTACATCATTTCTCTCCCTTCATTTTTGTCATCTCCTCCATTTTTCCATCATTTCTCTCCCTTCATCTTCATCACCTCCCTCATTGTATCTTTTCTATTCCACTACTTTCATTTTGCACATCTCTCTCCTTTTTTTCTTTCACCCTCTCCTCTGTCACCCTTTCTCATCTCGTCTTCTCCTTCTTGTTCGTCATTCCTCATTACCTTCTTCTCATATCATCCTTCTCTATTTTCTTTTTCTCTAGACCCATCGTGTCCACTCTATTCCCTACCCTTGTATTCTTCACCTCCTAATTCTTTACTTTGTATTTTTTTGTTCTATCATCTCTTTCCTCTTCTTTACATTTTTTTCCTCGTCTCTTCCATGTTTCCATCATTTCTCTCCTTCATAATCTTCTCCATTTTCCCAATTTCTCTCCCTTCATCTTCATCACCTCCCTCCCTTTATATTTTCCACTACCTTCATATTGCACATCTCTCTCCCTTTTCTATTATTTCACCCTCTACTCGATATCTTTTCTTCTTATATCATCTTCTAATTGTTCATTCTTCCTCATTCCCTTTTTCTCCTATCATCCTTCTCTACTATTCTCTTCCACCATCTTTCATTTATTTTTCTCCTCCTCCACCACGTCCTCTCTATTCCATACCCTTGTCCTCTTCACATTCCTCACTTACCCATAATCAACCACTCCTCCTGTCCATTCCCTTTTTCTTTCTTTCCACTCTCAATCGTTATGTTCTTAAACACTTCTTCGTACTTAACATTCAAGGTTGATAAAAATATCTACCCATTTGTAGACCGTGGATTCTCCATTTTATTACACCCCATTCTCATCCTCCTCTCTACGTCATTGATCCCTCCTCTTTTTGTGAGCTTCTTCCATTCTTGTCATCCCTCTCGAAGGGCATCATCACACATATCCATCATCACATCTTCTTTAGGCATTTTTGTCTTGGATGATACCATAACGGTCATCACTTACAACCCTCTATTTTCCCTCACAAATGTCTGCTCTACTTTTTGCTTAGTAAAAGTAGATTGAATTCTTCCCCCATTCACATGAGAAAAAGGAATGATTTCTTATTGAAGGACTACCTTCCTTAGGAAAGATATCTTCACAACCATAAATCCCTTTGCTTGGGGTATAATCACACATTTTGTCTACTTTCTTTGAAAGGACACTACTTTCATAGTATCCAAATGCATATTTTCTCAATTCCTCATGTATGAAGGATAACACATCCTCTTTTTCCCTTGTAACTTGTCATACCCTTGTCTAGACATCCATTCACATTTGTTTGTACATATCTTTGATGACTTCCTTGGACTCATCAGCCCCATGGCTTGCACATCCATATTGTAGTGATTTTTGACCACTCACAGTCCGATAGGACATTGCCATCGTCTCCATTGAGACCATCCTTTGTTCCCTACCGATGTGATATCATAATCACTGCCATATTTTCTTTTTGTTTATCCTCGTTTGGGATATCTTATCCCTTCATATTCTGTTCTCATCCTTATTCATATATCTCTTTCAAACTCATGATCGACGTCCCTTAGTTCATCAATCCCAAGTTTGAGGGGGAGCACCCAATCAATCATCTTTTCATTACTTCATCATTTTTGTCTCGCGGCTTGCCTAATGCAAACCACTCATCAAAAAGGGGCAAATGTAGACACTAATTTTTGGTGTTTTTCCTCCACTTCACCGCATGCCTACTCTCCTTCATTAGGCTTGACCATTCAAATTCCTTTTAAAGTCCTAATTTCATTCGAATCCCTTTTCCCTCAAAAATTTAATTGATTTCATTTCCCACCAAAAATTCATATCTTATTAATCAATGTTAATTGATTAATTAATCCCTTTCAAACCAATTTATGAATTTAATATTCAAAAGTAATCCATGTCATCCCACCCTTGAATTTAAAATTCAAAAGTAATCCATATCAGCCCACCCATGAATTTAATATTCAAAATTAATCCATGTAAGCCCACTCATGAATTAAATATTCAAATATAATCCACATTCAATCCACTCAAGAATTATATATTCAAATATAATCGACATCTAATCTACTCATGAATTAAATATTAAAAAAAAATCCACATGCAATCCACTCGTGAATTGAATATTCAAAAATAATTCACATGCAATCCACTCATGAATTTAAAATTCAAATTTAATCTATATCAAATCCACCTTTGAATTTAATATTCAAATCATGTCCCCACTCACCTAATCAGAGTTACTTTTCCAAATTAGGATTACCTAAATTAATTTAATTCTCGGGCTATAAATAAAAGCCTTCCCCTCTCTTTCAAACAAGCTAGAAGTGATAGAAAAACTCTATCATTCTTGTGATTCCACTTATCATCATAATACCATCTTAATGCCCTTGTGATTCCATTCATCATCATAGTATTATCTAAATGCTCTTGTGATTCCCTTAGCCATCCCATTTCTTGGCATCCTTTCATCCACAACAGAAGAGTTTGTAGGTTCCTCTCATCCAACCCAAATTGTCATTGATTTGTGTAGGTTTGGTTCACTTTACATCTATTTTGATCAAATATGTATTTTCCTTATATATCAACATTTTCAGTTTCCGTTTTATATCAGATTCTACATGTTGTCCACATCCATTATCATTGATTTTATCTTATTTTATCTAC